>JBAMMX010000004.1:14156295-15356295 GCA_037126225.1 Dillenia turbinata | reverse complement strand
AGGAGAAGACGGAGAGAGAAAGAGGGAGAGAGAGAGAAGAGAGAATTAGGGCTTTTGAGCCCTAATTCGATTTTATTATTATTATTATTATTATTATTATTATTATTATTATATTTGGATAGATTTGGAAATAAATAAATGAGGAAATAAATAATTTAATAAATGAAAAGAAAAATATATTTATATATATTTATATATACTTTATTATTCTATTTTAATAATTGAATATACCAAAGGTTTGAATTAAAACCCCAAAAATCGAAAATCAATGCAATTTAAAAAAATTTAATAGATATAAACGGAGGAATATTTTATATATATTTCAGGAACAGTATACTTATACGAATACCGCGGTGTCGGTGTTACATCACCACCTATAAATATTACCGTCACCTCAATGCTTTAATTTTGTAGTGTCTTATGCAACCCATTGACTTCCATGAATCTTCAAATACTATCAAGAATTCTAAACATGCGAGGACAAAATCAAGAGGAAAACCTCAATGTCAATAAGAAGATTAAGGAAGGAAATCTTATTCAAACTCATCATGGTAACAAAAAGGGGAGAGAGAGGGAGGGAGAAAGGAAATGTCATGCCTCGGCGCTTAGGTTGGGTATGTGACAACCGCCATGTTACCTTGAAATATGGGGTATGTCTAACCCGTTTACCAATGTACCACAAGACATTCTTCAATATCTATCTATTTTCTAAAATAATTCAATAAATCAAAATAAACCAGCATGCATTCATTGCTCAAACAAATGACAAATCTGGTCCATCCTTAATCAAAACATGCATGCATAAGACCAACTCGACCATTTAAATCAAATCCATAAAATGTAAAATAAGTCCCAACTCAGGGGATCCATATCAAATTCCACCAAAAACAAGTCCCAAAAAAATTATTACAGAGAAATAGAAGGAGGTCTCAATTCAAGTATACACAGCCATATCCAAATCTCAAATTCAAATAGACAAAGTATAAAGTTCAATAGGTTCCCAAAACAGTTACAAAGTTTGTTTCCATTTGAATCCACTAATACCTAAAACCAAAAAAAAACTAGTACCCGAAGGAGTCCAATAAAATAAGCTTTTATGAATCTAGCACTTGGAAACCACAAGACTCAACTAATCTTTCTCTATAAAAGATAGAAGTAGGAGGGATGAGTATAAATAATACTCAGTGGGTGATATATATGTTGTACATAAATAAAATTTGTGTGGTGGATATATCAAACATATATATTTCAAACCATCATATCATTCCCAAATTCATTCAATAAAAATAAATTCCCAATCATTATAATTCAATCACATATGCATCCAACTAGTTCACATCTTCAAAACTCGAACAATCAAAATCATTGTTCTCAACAAAAGTCTACCATGACCTATGGTAGGACCATCAAGCGTTTTAGAAATTTAACTTTACAAATGCTTCCTTTTTTGGCATTGGAGATAGTGATTCATTGGTGGTAAAACCAACTATCCCACACCCTTAAGTGTAATATCCATCTATGAATGCACCGCACATGCTCGGCTATATCCTGTGGTCTACTAAACCCACCACGTGACTAGTCATTTTTTGGAGATTAGGCTGCTCGCCCTAAGCCAATCTAATGCACCATTTCTCAAAATTCATAAATCCATTTCACATGCTATCAATTTAACAATTGCTCAAAAGTAGTCAACATGACAATGTATTCAATATCAATGAATCATTATAGTACATTTACTCATTCAAAGCATATAGGATGCATAGAACTTCAAAATTTAATCCTTGAGATATTCCATGCACATTAAAGCACATAAAATTCAAGTTTCAAAAATCATTTCGAAAATTTAATAAAAATATTTTTCTTATTTAAGTGTAAACTTACAACCACTCATAGTTTGGGGAAGGTGCACACTCCCACTAATCCAGATTCTAGACTCTATCTTTGGTTGAAGGACCTTCGTTTAAATTTTTATATGTACTATGATATAGAAGTAAAGATAGACACTAATGTATTGCTCATTTTTATCCCAAATCATCAAATGTAATTAATATAACATAATTTTAGCACACACAAGTGTTGGAAAAATGATCATATCTTGAGTTAAAATTTCCGGATTGTGAAAATTTTAATTTTCACTTAAAGATTAAACATGACACTATGACTTTTATGTTTATACCCAAAGTCCATTCCATTCACACAAAATTTATTCAAATCCATATTGTGATATCTAAACTTCATAACCTAATTTTTGCTTATTCGCCAAAAAACTATCATAACTTTCTCTACACAGATCCAATTTATGTGACTTAAGTCTCAAAAAGACATGGATTTACAACTTTTGTATTCAAACTTTCCTAGTTCAACCTAGAAGACAACTTAAAATTGTAGTAAATCCCATAGCCAGAATAGGACAAAAAACAGGGGGATTTCTGCATAACATATTCTTTTGAAAAATTACCAAAAATATAATTCTCATCAAAATGCCTATTGCAGTACATCATTTTAAATCCCTAGAAGTCTAGTTTCAGTAGGAATGAACCATACTCCATTTATTATTATGCAAAAAAAGTTATGGTCGAAAAACCATAAAAGCTCAAGTGATCCAACTTGTAACATTCATGGCTTTCATTCCATTCTTATCCTAGAATTTAAATACTTGCATAAATAACACAAATCTAAACTGAGAAAGATGATTTACCTCAAATAGAAACTCAATTTCATTCTCAAAATCGACAATAAACCCTAATTCTTCTCTCTCTACAAAAAATATTAAAAATTATATAAATTATCAATATAACCATAAATAACTCAAATATATGTTGGAAAGGAGTTATTACCTTGATTTGAGACACCAGTCTCACCCAAGATCTAATTTTCTAAAACCCTAGATTTTCTCTCTCTAAATTTCTTAGATTTACCACTAGAGTTTTGTTCTAGAGTTGTTGTTTGGGTGTTTGAAAATTTCAACAATTGATTTTGGGTGCGGTTTGGGTGAGTTCTAGGGAGGAAGAGAGCTGGGGGGGAGAGAGAGAGAGAGAGAGAGAGAGAGCTTGGAAAGAGAGGGGAAAGGGAGCCAGAGAGTGAATGAGGGGGAGAGTGTAAATGAGGGTGAGAGAGAGTGAGGAGGTATGGATTTTGTTTATTTATTTCTCTCTCCTCTTTTTTATATTGGTATTACAATTCTTAATTCTCTAAAAATAAATTTCCTCCTCGAAATTTAAAAGAAAATTTATACATCAAAAAGGTGGTGGCATTGTTTTCGTATCGACTCTTCGGTCCCCCAAATTTCCTCTTCCACTTGCGCATTTAACTCTTCATGATCTTCTAGATTTATCCTAATGTGAGTTAAGCTAGTAATTGAGATCACGAAAATAAATCTATAAAGTGTTGAACAATCCCTAAAGATAGAAACTATCAAGAAGTTTGAGGGTAACATCAGTAAATTCACGCAACTGGTGAGAAATCTTTAAAGCTAATCAATGCAAGGAGTATTGATGGAAAGAATAAAATTAGAAGGGATTAAGACTAACATGAGCTTGTGCCTAGAGTCTCTCTCTCAAAAACCCTATAATTTATAATAGGAAGATATCTGGTAAGAAGTATTGGTGGGGATATTTTACACTTAGAGCAGGAGGTTGGCTCTTAGGTGGTGCTAGATGTAGTTAAATGGTTTTACTTTGCAATAAGAACATGAAAGTATTATCTGTACCATTCATAGTCATGACATAATCATATGACCAAGGGTGACCTAATGGAATATGGGAAACATCTAAAAGAAAAACATTATAATAGATATTCTTAGAATATATACCAAAGTGTATGGGAATTCTACATCTTTCAGTCACAAGCAAAGTTGTATTGTCCATCCAACCAACATACAAAGCATCCAATAGGGTTCCACTTTCCATCTCAACTTCTTAACAATGGAATTGAACACCACATCCATAGCACTACCTACTTCTAGTACAAGCTGGCATATTCTTGTCCCATATATAACAAAAGTGAGAAAAGTAGTAGTACACTTCTAACCGATAATAATAGACATAATACAATGTATTACCTATAACAAGAACTCATCGAATTCACCAAATCATACTCGTCATCATCAAATATTTACCATAACAATGAAATTTATATTTTTTTCATTCATAAATTTAAGATAAGATAAGGAATTATGGCATTAGAAACTATTTCATTAGGTGTAAAATGGTTCTGTAAGTCGAAATGATTTCTATAAACAACCATTAGTACACTTGTAAAAGAAAAAAAAATCTAACAAAGATTAGACTCTATAAAACCAATTGAAGAATCCACAAAAGGAAAAGTAGTGTTCACTGCAAATTTACATTTACTTCTTTTCTAACTTTATTAAGAAGTCAAATTAATCTAAAGTCTCAATTATGCTTAGCACCCCTTATGCTATACAAAATTCTCACTCTCACTTTGGCAAAATGTGGATTTGAGTTATGCCACCAAACTAATAATCTTTCATAGAAATATATATTTTCTCTCTTTAATACCCCTGACCTTCTCCACAAAGTTTTATTCTACTCTAAACAACCCATGTACCTCCTTCTTTGAAGCACATCAGGCAATGGAGTGATAAGTCATATTTGCTTTGGTTGGCTGCCCTATTGTGAACAGACAGCATTGAGACGACAAACGTAAATAAAAGATGAAAACATAAGAAACCATGGTCTATCATATCTCAAATAAAAAGTCACCAACAAATACTATCAAGCCAATTGAGATAGAAAGTAATAGTCATTACAACAATATTACTACCCGAACAAGAGTCCTAGTGAAAATCTAGTTTCAAAGAGAATATTCTGACAGCAGCTATCTATGCAATATGCTATAAAGATTTTCATAAGAAGGTCAGTCCTTTTGTTCTGTAGGAATATCTCATTTATATATACATAAATTGAAAAATAATTCAACTTTTGTTTTTATTATCAAAAATGGCCTAATCAACTCTTCTTATGCATTATTTCCTTTCTAAAATGCTTCTCATACCAACTCACCCAATACAACTTGATATTAGATCATATGATGGGGAAGAGAAGATATTAAGAGTTTATTAATCATCTCTATTTGTAGATGAAAAATCCTAAAATCAAGACAAACTTCTGCATCTTCTGTTAAATATGCTTGCCAGCATCATTTTTGAGTGTCTTCTAAAAAATGATTTTACAAATATAATGATCAATTACCATCAACTCCCTAATCCTCTACTAAGACTAAGACTTGATAAGTCAATCTTTGCCCACTCTAGTAGTTAATTAATCCAATATACATATAAATTAGTCTATATCAATAATATCCTAACCATTGATATCTTTTAAATTCTCAAGTTCTATACAAAATAATCTAATAAAAATTCTTAGAATTAAAAACTAGGATTAGACCTTAATGCTAAGGTATGTTGTTTGTAAGAGAACACATTCACCAAATTTATCAATATGCTTAATACTACTGCATATAACCAATATCAATAATCAAGGCGTTGTTGCATAATATTTACCTAATATGGTTTTCAATTATTTTTATACTAATTTAATCATCATAAATGTTGTAAAGAAGATCTAGATAATGTTGGTCCATTCCATGCTGGATATGAAAGAAAATGATTCAACACATGGCTCTTTTAAAGCCTTCATTTCCTAATAGGCCTGGATACTAGTTCATCTAAATGAGTAGATTTAATTGCATAAGAATATGAGGCTGATCAAATGCAGTAGAACAATGTCACGATATCCAAAAGGGTAAGGACAAGAAGGCAGTTTTGAGACTTTCTAATAACCAATCATATATCCTTTTTAGTTACATAATGATTTAGGAATCATTTCACAAGAGTGTACTAGGCTTCAGTCCAATTGCTTAACCATCATTCAACATCAAAATTTTTCTTCAAACAAAATCATCTACCACTATTTTAACTCAACATCATAAGCTCCGTAAGCGTTCCACTACTCCATTACTTGCTAGAGGGCGGCTAATGGAGGAGTAGGGATCCCGATTAGAAGAGTTGGGTATGTTGGTTTTAGAGGAGACGCATATGAAGGCGATGCGACCTCGAATTGAGGAGGAGTAAGAAAAATTTTATTCGGATTTCTCATTCTTTGTCTAGGAGGCACAGTTCTACAAAAGAAAATATATGCTTAACAAATATAACATAAATTAAACTAGGTGTTTAACCCCCTAAAAATAATATTCCTAATTTTCTAAGACCCGTAAGAGGCTATTAAAATCATTTAAAATATTTTGAATATCAAACTTTTCAAAATAGTTTGAAAACAATTGAGTACCTTAAAAATTATTTGGAAATATTTAAAATCCTGTCAAACTTTTACAAAATCAAGAGTTTAAGATCTGATACCAATATAATTGTCGTGCCCCAACTATCAAGTTGGGTACGCGACAACCACCACGTTACCCCAGGATACAGGTAAGCCTAACCCATACACCAAAGTATCTCAAGACATTTATCAATATCCATCCATTTTTTAAAATAATTCAATAAATCAAAATAAACCAACATGCATTCATTGCTGAAACAAAGGACCAGCTCAGTCCATTCCTATTCAAAACATGAATGCATAAAACCAGCCCGGCTATTTAAATCAAATCCATAGATTGTAAAACAAGTCTATACTCAAGGGATCCATATCAAATTCCACCAAAAACAATTCTAAAAAAATCAAAGAAATAAAAGAAAGACCTACATTCAAGTATACACAACCATATCCAAATCCCAAATTCAAATAGACAAAGTATAGAGTTCAATAGGTTCTCAAAACAGCTACAATATTTGCCTACATTTGGATCTACTAATATCTCAAATCAAAAGAAAACTAGTACTTGATGGAGTCCAACAAAATAAGTTTCTACGAATCCGACACTAGCTGACCACAAGCCTCAACTAGACCTTTTCTATAAAAAAAGAGTAGTAGGAGATGTGAGTATAAACAATATTCAGTGAATCATAAGTATGTTGTACATAAATAAAATTTGAATGGTAAATATATCAAATATATATTTTTCAAACCATCATATCATTTTCAAATTCATTCAATAAAAGTAAATTCCCAATTATCATGATTCAATAGCAGATTCATCCAATCAGTTCACATTTTCAAATCTAAGGTAACCAAAGTCATTGTTTCTAACAAAGATCCACTATGATCTAAGGTGGGACTGACAAAAATTTTAGAAATTTAACTTTATAAATGCCTCATTCCTTGACATTGGAGGTGGTGTTTTATTAGTGGTGCAACCAACTATCCAACACCCTTAAGCATGATATCTAGTCATAAATACACTACATGTACTTGGTTACATCCCATAGTCTACTAATCCCATCACGTCACCCGGTGATTCATGCTATGGTGGGAAAATAACTAGTTATTTTTTGGGGATCTAGCTCTTCCCCCAAACTAATCATTTGCACTATTTCTCAAAATTCATAAATTCATTTCATCTATCATCAATTTAACAATTGCTTAATGTAGTTAATATGATAATGTATTCAGTATCAATAAATCAATATGACACATTTGTTCATTCAAAACATAAAGGATGTATAGGAATTCAAAATTTAATCTTTGAGATATTCCATACAAACTAAAGCACATAAAATTCAGGTTTTGAAAATCATTTAAAAAATTTAATAAAAAATATTTTTCTTATTTAAATGCAAGCATGCAACCACTCACAATTTGAGGAGGGTGTGGACTCCCACTAGTCCAGATCCTTCACTCTATCTTTGGTTGAAAGACCTTTACCTAAATTTTTATATGTACCATGATATAGAAGTAAAGTTAGACACTAGTGCATTGCTCATTTTTATCCAAAATTATCAAATCCAATTAATATAACATAATTTCAATACATATAAGTTTTAGAAAAATGTTCAGATCTCAAACTAAAATTTTCAAATTATCAAAATTCTAATTTTAACTTAACAATTAAACATAACACTATGACTTTCATGTTTATACCCAAAGTCTATTCTATTCACACAAAAATATTCAAATCCATATTGTGATATCTTAACTTCATAATCCAATTTTTGCACAGTCACTGAAAAATTGTATACCTTCTACTACATAAATCAAATTTACGTGATTCAAGTCTCAAATTAAAGATAAGACATGGATCTACAACTTTCATGTCTAGATTTTAGCCTAATTCAATTTAGAAGATAGCATAAAATCGTAACAAATCTCATAATCAGAATAGAACAGAAAACAAGGGATTTCTACAGAACATGTTCTTTTGAAGAATCGCTTAAAATTTAATTCTCATCGAAATGTCTACTATATATGTTACTTTAAAACTCTAAAAATTCTAGTTTCAAGATGAATAAAAGTTACTCCGTTTACTATTGTTAAGAAAAAGTTATAGTCAAAAAATCACAATAGGCTCAAATTATCTAGTTTATAACATTCATGGTTTTTATTCCATTCACATCCTAGAATTCAAATATTTGCATAAAAAACATAAATCTAAAGTTGAGGAAGATGATTTATCTGAAATAGGGTCACCAATTTCATTCCTAAAACTGATCCACAACAAACCCTAATTATTCTCTCTACAAAAATTCTCAAAAATTGTATAAATTATCAATATTACCATAAAACTCAAATATATATTGGAAATGAGTTATTATCTTAATTTGAGACACTAATCTCGTTCAAAACTCAATTTTCTAAAACTTTAGAATTTTTCTCTAAAATTTCCTAGATTTCCCACTAAGATTTTATTTTGATGTTGATATTTGGGTATTTAAAAGTTTCAACAATTGATTTTGTACGTGGTTTGGATAAATTCCAGGGAAGAGAGAGAGAAAGAGAGCTTGGTGAGAGAAGGGAAAGGGAGGGAGAAAGTGAATGAGGGGAAAAGAGTGTAGGTGAGGGTGAGAGAGAGCCGAGGGATGTGGGTTTTATTTATTTGTTTCTCTCTCTCTGCTGTTTTCCTTTTTTGTTGCTATTAGAAGAAATTTGGGGGGGGGGGGGAGTTTCGTGTTCTTAGAATTTGCCCAAGGGCTTGACCTCTCAGCAAATGGCCCACCATATGGGTTTGTAGTTTAAATATATTAACAAATTTATTAAAATATATAGTAATTTATGCAATTTCATATTAAATAAATAAATTAGATAAATTTGGTATCTAAGTTGAAAAGTCTGCACCATGATTTTAAGGATCGAAGTCTATATTGGCCAATCTAGGCCTATAAAAATTGATCAAGCTGTTTTTTTTCTTTTTTTCTTTTTTTCTTTTTTTCTTTTTTTTTCCCCATAACTAATAGGATTTCCGAACATTTCAATGCGTAAAACAATACAAAAAAAAAAAATAATAAAAAAAAGGAAGCCGGTATTAACTTTAAGACCTAAGAAAAATCTCAAAGATGGCTTCAAACGGTTCAAGAACCGACAAATGCCTAATTGTCAAATATTTTACAAGTCAAAATGAAAAAGGAAAATGAAATCATTTCCTTTGACTAAGCCTCACAAGCAACCCACCTTTCATTCTGAGTGTCAAAGAAACAACATGGTGAGGAGTCCTTCCCCTATTCTGCACATCAACCACAAACCTCTCTATCACAAAAGCAGCGATCGACTTCATTTGAATATAAGCCATGTCCTTCCCCAAACACAACCTTGGCCCCCCATGAAACACTGGATACTTGAACGGACTCTCCGCCCGAAATTCTCCATTCTCGAGCCACCGCTCGGGTCGAAACTCCCGACAATCTGTTCCCCATACGCTCTCCATCCTTCCCATTGCATATGCATGGTATGTAATAAACCATCCTTTTGGCACTACTGTCCCGTCTGGCAAAACGTCGTCGTTTAGACATCTTTTGGTGTCTATTGGCACGGGTGGGTAGAGCCTCATGGCTTCGGATATTGCTGCGTGAAGATAATGCATTTCCTTGAGCTCTTCGAATGTGAAAAAAAGATGTTCATTGTGTTTGTTGCTGCGGGTTCGGATTCCTCGTATCTCTTTTATTACATTTTTTAGGACATGCGGGTATGCTGAGAGTAGCCAAAAGAATGAGGTTAATGCGGATGAGGTTGTATCTCTTCCGGCCAAGATGAAACTCATGATGACATCGCGGAGAAACTCTGTTGAGTTTTCATGATTTGCGATGAACCGAGAAAGGAGATCTTCGTCATCTTTCGTTATTTTTTCCTCCATTCTTGCCTTTATAATGGCTTCTGCGAAGCCATGCACGGCTTGGATTGATTTCTTCAATTTTTTCTCCGAACCCACATCGAGAAACTTCTTTACTCTCCACATATGTCGAATTGGGTGCATGAATCTCCCCGCAATTAGCAGAGCCGAGTTATCGAACATTTGCAAGAACTCAGCACCCACTTCATTTTCCATACCAAGGCAACAAGGGTCTATGTTAAATGCTACCTTGCATATATTATCGAAAGCGAAACGCTCTAACACATCTTGCAAGTCCAAGAGACTTTGTGTTTCTGATGCTTTCTCCAAAACGGGAAACAACCTCGTAGAAATCTCGTTTACCACGTTGTCCATGATGAAGTTTCGGAGGGATCTCATGTTGAACTCGTAGCTAGCTGTCTTACGTTGGACTCTCCATAGGTCACCATCCGAGTTGAAGATACCATGGCCTAAGAAGTCTTCCATTATGGATATGAATCCCTTTCCTTTTGGGTAGTTCTCGAAGTTGGTCTTGAGCATGTGCTCTACGTTTGATGGGTTCGCTGTGAGGATGCCGCCGAACTTGCCAAGAAGGGGCATTCGTGCGGTGTTGGTGCGGCAGCCTGCAAGCACGTCCGTGCTCCATTCGAGAAATCGGTCTTTGTTTGCGATGTAATCTGGCAATATTCCTACGATAGGATAAGTTCTGAAGCCTTCTTCGTTTTTGGTTTTCTTGTTGTTCTTCTTCTTGTGAGAGGAGTGCAAGAAGTAGAAGCAGAGACAGAGAGAGAGGAAAGAGAAGAAAATAGGAAGTTGGATAGAGAAGAAATCCATCGAGGGAAGTGATAGAAGAAAGTTATGGGGTTTCGGGAGGATATTTATAATATGATAAATCGTGTGAAATGAAATGCTTTTTTAAAGTTGAGCACAAACTTTGAGAATGTCAATCAAGGTGTGCGCTATTTTTTTCTGACGAGAGAAAAAGGACATCGGCTGGATGCAACTTTCTTTACTGGGCCATATTTTTTTGAATAATATTATAAGTTTGTAGACTAAAGTAAAAAAAAGGGGAATAAAAAATAATTTTTTACAGTCTTTTAATTTTTTTTATTCACATTATGTTGATAGTTATTTTAAAGTTGATCGTTCTTTTTTAAAAAAATGTTATATATTTTTTATTAGAAAATCAAATTGACCGTAAAAACTCTGACAGCGAAATCTTGCCGCAGGTTTGCCTCGGGGAGGTCCTTGCCCTTTGAAGTGCTAGGACAATGGTGAGAAATGCTACTGATTCCTCATAACTTACGACGGTAACATTGCCTGAGAAAATCATTTGAACATATTTAATTTAATGTTTGACCTAATTAAAGATTGTCAACATAATTAGGATCTCCTGACCGGGCGGATAGGCATGATAAAATAATAATACATAACTATACTACCAAAATAAGCATAATTCAATCTAAAAATTTAGAAAAAGATGCCAAATCCAAAAAATAAAATCAATCATATTTAGTAAAAATGAGAGGTTTTAAAACTAAGAAACACCTTTATTTTTGGGGAAAAAATATACTCCTATTAGAATTATAAAAACCAAATATAAGAAACCTATTTGTTGAATGTGAGTTGCGACTCCACAGATACCTGCTCTTATAAGAAACCTATTTGTATAGCACAATATATCGACACATATTCTTTGGTGTCGGTGTGAGAATATTTCACCATTAAGGCTGTCAATAATTACAAATTCTTGTCAATACTTGTTTTTTGGTATTACCTCCTCGACACTTGCCTTGAAAATTCTTATCGACACTTGCAACCTCCTCGGCACTTGCCTTGTAAATTCATGTCGACACTTGCAAATTACAACGTTCAATTTCTTTCACCAGTGTCGATGCAATAACTTTAATTTCATGTCGACAATTTCAAATTCCTATCGACACTTTACTTCCATTTTGGTTTCCACTTGCAAATTCCTCAAATTCTGTCAAATTTTGTTAAAACTTCTGAGATCATCAAATTTTGTCGACACTTTTGGAGAAATGTCGACGCACTTGTAATTATGGTGAACATTCTTCAAATATTGTGGACACATTTGCATTCCTTGAGAATTGAACCTTAGCCCCCACAAGTCTCTAAAAAAAAACATTTTACAACCAAGCCACTCAAACGTCTTAATTATATAATACCAAATTTATATTATAACTCATATTTTGCCTATTTTACATTTTTGCTCTTGTTAATTTATTTTCCGTAACTTATATTTTTGTTCTCACTTACTTTACTTATCACCGAACATACTTTCTTGACTGAGCAATCCTTTAAGTCCAAAAAAAAAAAAAAAAAAAAAAATCTATAAGGTTGACCTTTCCATTAATCCAAGAGGACACTTGTGCAATTTACAGGTACATGAGAGTCACTAAGCGAATATTCAAAATAGGTTCATATAAAAAAGTAGAGATGGAACTCTAGAACTCACGAGATCCAAGATTCTTACTTTACTTTTCTGGCTATTCTTCTCCTTCTAGACTCCTTTTCTTTCCTCTTCCAAACCCACTGAGTTCATCACCAAATCTCTAAATCAAAGGTTCCAAATTACTTATCCAACTTCCTCAAATTTGATTTTAGTCTTGATTTTGGAGGACTTGAGGATCTATAGTTGTCTCAAAGAGGGGAGAATTGAGAGTTTGATGTAACATGAAACTAGAGGAATTCTTTGAAGACAAAATCAAGGGATTGGACAAGCTGACCAGGATAGGATTCTTGTTGTGGATAAATCTGGGAGTGACTACCCTTCCTTATATGTGCGTGGATGGATTGTTATATTTGTGAATGAGAAATGTTTTTAATGATTTTTCCTAAATGATTTTTCTTAATTTGATTTTATGATTTTTTTTTTTTTTGTAAATGTGGAGTGTCCCTTAAAATGTATTATTTTGAACTATGAGATTTATGTACTTGTTAAAATATTTTGTGTCATGCTGAATTTTTCCTATGAATATGGATGCCGAACATCATTAACTGAAAACTTTGTTGATTTATATAGCTCATATATTTGTGAAATGGTATATGTATTGGCTTGGGGTGAGAGGTTGAACCCCTATGGTGCATGTATTGACTTGGGGTATGAGCCTAAACCCCCAAATGGCTATAGTCATTCCCTACACGATGTAGCCTAATGGGACAACATGGTGAAGGTATTGTTGTTATTAGATAGGGAGGTGGTCGGGTCGGGAGACATCTCTTCTATTCTTTTTGGGCTACTCGGTTACACCTCCAAAGAGATCACGAATTAATGCCAATGTTGGGGTTGATGTTCATGACCGATGATAATGAAAACCTCTTGACGATTTTACCATTGGTCTAGACCAAACTTTTGATGAACCCCTTTGGTTTTGAAAAAGGTGTATATTGAATGCTCATATGTGTTTCTTGCAAATCCTGACTCTTGTTGAAAAATGTATTGATGACTATATGATATTTTGTTGAGATGGAAATATGATTTTGAAATTATTGTTTGACACTCCTACACTCATCACTCACTCACTTATACGACTATGTCATTGCACTCTAATCACTGGATATTTTTATACTCATCTTTCCATCCTCTTATTCTTTTTCAGATGAAGTGTAAAGATAAAAGCTGTCTTACCGTTAACTAGATATAGCCAAAGAGAAAAAGTTGTCCAGGACCAACCATTGGTATTGGTTCTTCCCATTTATGAGTTTTTGGAGGCATGTAAACTGATCTATCGGAGGACATTTTTTTAAAACTCTTCTTGTATTATATTTTATGAATGTTTTTCTAAAGTAAAATCTATATTTTGGAAGTTATATTTTGACTTGCTAAATATTTCTTGCCTCTTACATGATTTGATTGAAAATATTTTGTAAGATGTATTTCTTGAATATAAAAGAAATATTTTCATAGTCTTGCAGGATTTTGAAGTATGTGCTGGTGATTGCATGTATTTCTACATCACGCGGCGGTTGTCGTGTTCTGAGACTTGCGAATCTGGCATGACATCATTAGTGTGTTCAAAAATTACAATCGTGCTCTTTGCTGAAACTATTAAATCCCTAACCTCTTTCCACTCAACATCAATTCCAAACTCAATCATGGATGTCATCGACTACTCTAATAAGTAGCCCTCAGTATCGATTGCTTCCTCAAAAATACCTTCACAATCGATATTCTTCTCATCTTGTGCACTAGAGGGACCAAACTTATTAGGAGGGCCAGTAACACCAAAGTTAGATAGATACCTAATTTTCTTGACTTTTTAGCATGAATAGTGTCAGTTATGAATTGCTCATCGGGATGAGGAATTGGCTTTGTGAAGGATTTTTGTTCCAAGGAATTCTTGACTTGGTCGACTCTATCTCCATGAGAATCTTAGATTTCCAATATCACAACTTCGCTATAAAAATTAAGAGTTTGACTTCCTAGTCTCTCCTAAACCTTTTTCTTCCTGAGTCTCAAGTATCGAATTCTATAACAATCTGTATTCATAATAAAAGGGAAGAAATTTGTTATCAGACAATTGCTTCATTTGATGCCAAGTTTTGGATTATCCCTTTCCTTCATCATTCCTTTGGGACTACAATCTTTCCTATCATGCTGAAGTGCCACCTTTCAATCGACATATAACAAGTCTTACGATTTTTCCTTCTGGAGTCTCTATATATCGAAAGAACATCTCAATTTTTAAAATCTAATCTAAAAATTTATCCATATATTAAGATTTCCATCAAAATAAGGAATATCTATATTTAGTTAGTTTGAATTTACAGACCTTCCCTTCACCATATTCAAGTATTCTATTGGAAGTGGGTTGTGATTCCACAAATACCAACTCCTTGATAATTTGAACGGTTACTGTCGACGAGATATGAAACTTACAAAAACCGCCTAAGAGTACTCCGGCGGAGGAGACACCAACGCTCAAGTCAGAAAAAGCGGTTTTTAAATATAAAGAAATAGACTGAGAGTTTAGAGATGGAAAGATTTTTTGTGACTAGTGTGCCCAATGTGTAAGGCTGAGAGAGTCGTATGCTTTCGGGGTGTTGCACCCCTACTTTCTTTATATAGACGATTCAAAAATCTCGGTAATTGAATATTATAAAATGATAGTGATCTTTATCATTTGGAAATTTTTCTTATCCGTAAGATCCTAAAAATACGGTTCTTAAGTGGGGGATCGAAATCATGTGACATTTCAATCTTCCCTTAGGATCAGTAAATAGAGCCTTCGGGGCTTACACATTCGGTGGACCAATGGTTGGGTATCTGATCGGGGAGGTAAATCCCATTTGACAAATCTCGTTCGAGAGGCGAGGTGACTAAGGCCCATCGATCGGGAGATGGGATGACTAAGACCTTTTGGTAGAATAGATAAATAGCCATAGAGGATAGTCATTTGGTAATACTGGGCTATACCTGCCCCTTGGTTGGTAGCCAGTCCTTATGAGTTGTGGGCCTCATGTGTGGGCCTTTCAAGTGTTATCCTTTCGAAACAGGTGTTGGACTATGTCTTATCATTTGTCCCTACTCATGGTGTCGTTTTGTAAGAAATGGTACCATGAATACCTGCTTTTTTGTTTACAACTTGATGCCACGTGTTGCCATCGGGGTACACGAATCGTCATCCGGTACCTATACAAAGCCAGTTGCTTAAATATGTCATGTACTTTTATTCCCTTTTATTCCTCAAGGACCATCAGAAGAGTTATTTTCGACAGCAATGGTGAAAATGCCCGCTACTCAGGCTTATCTAGGCATTGGTGATTTTAGGAGTACCATGTCCATGAAAGAGTTTTAAGAAATCCAGACTAACATGCTGACGGGATACGATTACACTTTGGTATCCTCTATGGATATCGATAGGGTTAATATGGCACCAAAGGGATGCATGCCTATTTACCAGCAATCGGTTAAGTACAGATTGAAGGTTCCATACATAAGTCCCTTCGCGGAAATACTATGTCATTGGAACATATTTCTCACTTTATTGATCCCGAGCGTTTAGCGCCTGGTAATCACCGTGGCTTCTCTGTTAGGGTTTTGTTATCTTCATTTTGATTTTAATATCCTATCATTTATTTTTATCTTGATGAGATGCGGAAACAGTGGTTCAACCAGGGGCTAGTATAAGTTGCAGACTCGACCCGAGTTCAACTAGAGGTTTTGCTATAAAGAGTCTATCGACAAGAGTTGGATGCATAAGTTTTTCTTCATGGAATTTATGGACAAAAGTCATGTCCCTATACTCCCAGACGCCAATGAAGGGTCATCTTTAGGGCTGAAGCCTTTGGTTGTATCTAAGCATGGTCGTTTCATTCGGTCAGTTGGTGGTTACTGTAAGTCACCAGTCAAAGTATATGGATTGATTCACTTCTAGATGAACACATATTGTCTTTAGCTAGCCTACTGGTTTGGGAGAAGAGGAGAAGCGATAGGCCTCTCTTATTAGCAAGAGAGAAGATTAAGCTGGTTGACTCTTTAGATTCTTTCAATGACACTATGCTGAAAGGAGTTACTACCAATAGGCAGGTTCGGCCAGGCACAAAGAGATCTTTTCAGGAGTCTGTTGGGGCATCTATGGCCCTTTCGGAGTCTTTGTATCCCTTATCAAAAAGGAGGAAGACCTTACTACCTTTGTTTCCATTAGGCTATGCACTGGTTGCTTTGCCTGAGCATTCGGACCTGACGATGGTTACACCGATGAAGACCGTTATCTCAGAAGGAAGTGCATCATCGAGCAATAGGAGTGCTGGTATGCGCGAGCCAGGGGAATTAGAAGATACTCCCTCGTTAGGTTCCAAGATAGGGCCAGATACTCCCAGAGTCGTGATAGAAAGGATAGCAGGGCCGTCTTTTGTTGTTCTACTTTGGCCGCCATGCAAAGGAAAATGCAAGGTTCCAGACGGGACTACTTTACGACCTATTATTCCCGTTTGGTCCTTTGATAGGAAGAAAGGTTTAAAAGAGAGAGGGACCATTGCCATGTGCACCGAGGACATGCGATACAACTACATAATCTAGCTAAGGCAGACCGCATCGCCAGCCAATTAGACTTTCATGGGAGCGAACTTGATCTACACATGATGTGTCAGGAGTAAGTTGGCGGGATTCTTAAGTCTCTTGGTTTAATGGTATTACTCTCTTCATGTTTCTTCAGTTTCTTCCACTTCTTTCTCTTTTCTGATCCATCCTTCTCTTTAGACCATGGCTCTTGCGGAATTTCAAGAACAATAGAAGAGACAGGTGACAGATCACTTGGAGGGACGCGCTGTTGAATTAAGCAAACAGTACGAGAAGCTAGAGTTAGAGGCCAAGGTACGCAAGGCGTGTCTCCAATCAGTTGAGAAGTTAGCTTAACTTCGTGAAGAGTCTCTTCAGGCAGTAGAACATAAGATAGCTGACCTCAAGGAGTCCTGCGCAAGGGACACCGTTGCCTTTAAAGATTCCCAATGCAAATTAACCGAAAGATTGAGGTACGCCAAAGAGATAATCCACTGAATGGGTCTGAGTGATGTACTGCACCAAGTTGAGGAGGCTGTAATGGCCCGGGGTTCGGCTGTCATTCCTGAAGTCCCAACTGTGAGGGGATCGGCTTCTCGTGGAGTCTTATTATTTCCTTCCGATCCTATGTAGCCTCTCTTTAAAACTTTGTACCCGGTGCTTTTCGTTTTAAGTAATCCTTGTTTTTTATCATCGATGGAGACTACCTTGTTGTCCACTATTGTAATTCTTATCATGTCTGTCTAGTAGGATCAAGGCGACTTAGGCCCGCCATGCTAGCTTGTTCGACTGGTAGAAATTTTAGATAAAAGGGCTGTGTCCACTCGTTTGGGGAGTCTCATCCTTTCTTGATGACACGTTCAATTGATAGAAATAGGGCGACTCAGGCCTGATGCACGATAGGAAACTTTAAATGGGGGTCGTGTCTACCCGTTCGGGAAGTTTCACCCCTTCTTGATGACACATTTGATCGATAAGATTATGGCAACTTAGCCCCAACGCATGATAGGAAACTTTAAATTGGGGGCCGTGTCCACCCATTTGGGGAGTTTTATCCCTTTTTGATGATACATTCTATTGATAGGATCAGGGCGACTTAAAACCGACGCATGATAGGAAACTTTAAATGGGGGGCCGTATCCACCCATTCGAGAAGTTTCATTCCTTTTTGATAACACGTTCGATCGATAGGATCAGGACGACTTAGACCCGACGCACGATAGGAAACTTTAAATGGGGGGCCATGTCCACCCGTTTAGGGAGTTCCATCCCTTTTTGATGACACGTTCGATCAATGGGATCAGGGTAACTTAGGCTCGACGCATGATAAAAAACTTTAAATGAGAGGGCCGTGTCCACACGTTCAGGGAGTTCCATCCCTTTTTATTGACACGTTTGATCAATAGGATCAGGGCGACTTAGACCAGATACATGATAGGAAACTTTAAATGAGGGGCCGTGTCCACCCATTCAGAGAGTTTCATCCTTTTTTGATGACACGTTCGATCAATAGGATCAGGGCGACTTAGACCCTTCGTTATGCAGGGAATGAGTAAGAAGTCCATGAAGGTGATACCTCGCTAATTGAAGAATACCCTCACATTTAAGAGAAAAGACCGATAGAGGTATACCCTGGAGATCACTTAGGAGCAGAAGCTGTAGGCTCCATATCGCATGATAATGTTCCTATCCCTTGCAGCATTTTGAACTTAATTTTCATGTGCTTGGTGTTAGGTAGAGCTTGCAGGACATTTAAGCCCAGTCTGCCCAAAATGACATTGTAGAGTGAAGGGAGATCCATCACATTGAATATAATGAGAGCCATCGCATGGTCTGGAGGTGTGCCGAGGGTGACGGGGAGTGAGATAATATCTTTAGGGTATATCCATTCACCCGAGAGCCCTTTAACTGAGCCTGTATAGCATTGGAGATGGGTGGATATGAACCCCATTGGCCTAAAAGCATCCTAGTATAAAAGATTACTGCCTGTTCCCTGATCAATAAGATCCTTCTGACCTCATGTTGCCCAATTCTAGCAGTCGTTACGAGAGGGTCATGATGACCTGGGTCTACCTCAACCAGATCTTTATTCGTGAAGCCAATGATGGGCCTCTTGTCCCCTAGTTGCTTGTTGGCATCCGTTGCTAGAACTTCTTATGGAGCAGAAAGAGGCGATCTCGGGGAATAGAAAATCGGTGTGACTAGGCCTTCTGCCTCATTTTTAGACAGGTGGTACTGATAATTTGGATCGTCAAAAGGATAGGAAGGTTCCTTAAGGATGTGCCCATCTTGGACCTAGAGTATTACTCCGTCCCTTCCGTCGGTCGGTAGCCGAATAGCTTGTCGGCCCTCCGACCGATCATGTCGTGGTGATTCGTATCAATAAACAATGGGAGTACTTCTTTTTCCCCTATTAATGAACTCTTGCAACTTCCCGTGGCACACTAGGAACTCTAATTCATCTTTCAACTTCTTGTAATCATCTGTTCTGTGACTGTAATCACGGTGAAAATGGCAATACTTGGTTCTGTCTTTGTTGAGGTCACTTTCGGTCGATTGTGGAGGCCACCGGATGTATGGCTTGTCTCTAATCAAAGATAAGACCCGGCTAGGGGTCTCATTCAAAATGGTATAATTATTATACCTCTTCAAAGAGGGGAGATCAGATTAGCTCTTCTTCGGTAGGGACCTCCCGGGCAACCGGTTGTATTCCTTTTGGACAAATCGGTCCCTTTTATGATCATATGCTTTAGCATCTTCAATAGTGATGTATTTCTCAGTTTGGCCATAGGATTCCTGGATGGTGGCATGAGGATTCTTCTTGATTGACGTTTTCATGCCCGAAGTCTGTAGTCCACTTAGTAGCACGACCAATGCAATAGAGTGATTCAGAGATGGGACTTTTATCATATCTGCCTTGAATCTTTCCAAGAAGTCTCTCAAGGACTCGTTCTCTCTCTGATGTAGTGACAGTAGAGAAGTGGACTTCTTCTTGGCCTCTTGCTTATTATGAAGTGTGCGTTGAACTGTTCTCAAAGTTGGGAGAAGGTTTTTATACCCAGCGGCAGGATTAAGTTAAACCAAATCAGCGTGTTCCCCATAAGAGTAGTGGGGAAGTGTTTGCACATGGCCGTGTCAGTCATGTCCCTTGAAACCATCATCATCACAAAATGGGCCAAGTGATCATGGGGGTCTATTGTCCCATCATATCTTTCCATAGGGGGCAGGAGTATATTGCAGGGCATAGGCTCCGAAGATACTTTCGATTCGAAAGGTGCAGCGTTAGAATAGAGGGGAGTTTGGCTTCCCTAAGCATTAACTCATCTGAGTTCGTCAACGACAAGCTTCTTAACCTGCTTTCAGAGGTCATTAGGATCTTGTCAGGAAGTTTCAGACAATTTGTGGCATGGGGGTAACAGTCATCGCCGAGGATGCCTAGACCCCACGGCGGAAGACTCGCCCTCGGGCCTAAGGGCCCGGCTAAGGCCCTCCAGTTGCTTACTCATATTTTGGATTTTTTATTCCAGCCTCTCTATCTGGGGACGACTAACTCATTCTGGCATAGGGGCCATAATCGACTGTTCTTGAATCGTAGGTTATAAGACCTGCTCTGGGTGAGATGGTCAGGGAGAGACCACAAGATCACGAATGGAGTGATCTAGTGCCACAGGAAGGGCAGCTTTAGAGGGTGTTGTAGTGCTCTTATCTATAGTGGGGGTGGCTTTTGAAGTTGTCCCGGTTCTTCTCTTTGGGGGCATGATAGCATAATCGATTTGTCGATCTTATAGAGGTTGCTCAAGTTTGTTCCCATAGACGATGCCAATCTATTGGAGGTGGGTTGTGGTTCCACAGATACCGGCTCCTTGATGACTTAAACGGTTACTATCGACGGGATATAAAACCTATAAAAACCGCCGGATGGTGCTTCGGCGAAGGAGATTCCGACGCTCAAGTCAGAAAGAGCGATTTTCGAATATAAAGAAACAGACTGAGAGGTTAGATAAGGAGAGGTTCACTGTGACTAGTGTACCCAATGTGTAAGATTGAGAGAGCGTACTTGACTTAGAGAGTTTTCTGGAGTCTTATACCTGCAAAAGTTGTATGCTTTTGGGGCGTTGTAACCCTACTTTCCTGACAGAGACGATCCGAAAATCTCGATAATTGAATATTCTAAAATGATCATGATATTTATCATTTGGGAATTTTTCTTATCCGTAAGATCCTATAGATACGGTTCTTAAGCCGGGGATCGAAATCGTGGGATATTTCGACCTTCCCTTAGGATCAGTAAAGCTGCTAGCTATCAATCAGCTGTTAGACCAATGTGGAGCCTTCGGGGCTTACTCGTTCAGTGGACCAACGGCTGAGTATCCGATCAGGGAGATAAATCCAATTTTACAAATCTCAATTGAGAGGCGGGGTGACTAAGGTCCTATTGTTCGGGAGATGGGGCGACTAATGCCCTTCGGTAGAATAAATGAATAGCCATTAAGGATAGTCATTTGGTAATACTGGGTTATGCCTGCCTTTTTGTTGGTAACTGTTTCTTGTGAGTTATGGGCCTCATGTGTGGGTCTTTCAAGTGTTGTCCCTCCAAAACGGGTGTTGGGCTATGTCCCTTCACATTCCAAACCTATCATTTCTCTTAAACTAAGCAAAGTTATAATCTTATTCGCTCGAGTCATCCATGTAAACATGATGTCTACGGTGATATTTAGGAATAGTTTTGCCGATGGGCTATCCATGAGCGAAATCATTTCAAGTTCCAAACCCTTTGTCTTTAGTGTCTCTACTGGTATTCATGCCTAAAGCATCTAGTCGATCTATAATTTTTTCAACTCATCGTACCAAACACTCAAATCTAAGATCT
Source organism: Dillenia turbinata (assembly GCA_037126225.1). Taxonomy (NCBI): domain Eukaryota; kingdom Viridiplantae; phylum Streptophyta; class Magnoliopsida; order Dilleniales; family Dilleniaceae; genus Dillenia; species Dillenia turbinata. Next base: position 15,334,222 of record JBAMMX010000004.1, on the reverse strand, counting down.
ATATACTATTCCAAAAGTCAATGCCAACCCTTGATCCCATGACTCATAGGTTTCAATGCTTTGATCTGTTGGGAAAAATAACTTTATGCAAAACCATACCAAATATCGTGTTAAATCATCGGAATTAAAAAAATTTAATAAACTGAAATTGAAATCCAGATCAGATCGAAGTGTACCTGATCATGTAGCCAGAATCTGAATAGAATGAAATTCTAATATGGACAAAGTCTTGAGTTCGGCTTTTGTCGGAGCAAAATCCTAGGAACGGCTTTCCAGGTCAAATTATCCTCACATATTCTCTCTATATGATGGGAGTATTAGGGAGAAGAGTGATACATTGACCCGGGAACCGTATCCCTATTTATAGTTGTAGGGTGATTTTACTTTTCAAATCTGCCTGTTCAGCTTATGGCAACTGTCCTTAAATCACCCTTAGACATTCTCTATTTAACTCATCATAAATAGTAAATATCCATTGGTATCACACATTAATTTATTTCAGTATCCTTTGAGATACTTAAACTCAATTATAAAATTTTTCAAATTTACCAGATCACTTTCATATGAGCTTAATTTATGGATTTGAGGTATGCAATACATAATTATTTTAACATATAATCTCAATGTTGGATTAATGATCCAATAATCTCCCACTTGGACTATATGTGAAACCTTATAATTATGTAATTGCGAAATAACTGAATAAAGTTAACTTTTCTATCAATATTGAAATGTATCTACAACAAATCCCGTCCATCAATCATATCAACTCAACCCTCAATGGTCACGTAAATTAATATAACCGAATGACATGGATCATGATATGGATATGTAGCATCGAAATGTCATGGCAATGTGATGTTTAACATGCCTATTTCCAACTTGACCTCTTTAGTGAGATCAACCATACTCAATATCGGAGTGTGATTCAAAACTGAATTTTTATTTCCATGAAAAATAATCTCAAAATACCTTAAACTGAAATAACCGAAAATAACTATATTAGATCAGCATCTAAAATCAAAAACTCCTACTGAAACTGAATATCTTGAAATGATATAACACTCATACAAGTAGTGTGTACATGAACCTTTTGGGTGACAATCCCTTTATAAAAGAATCTGTAATTTTGGAGTTTATACCAATGTGCTCTATAGACAACTGTCCATTCCGAATTATTTGCTTAAATGGATATAAGACTGTTGAACTACTGTCACACAATAATCTGAATGGCTTGTTAATACCATCCGTGACAAAGTTTCATAGTCATATTCCATAATTGGATATCTTATAACACGCTATGAATTCCGTTGTCATGATGGAAGAGATTAGTATAGCGAATGATTTCAAATTGATCTGACCTCCAATATGTGAATATATATCCTGTCACGCCTCGATCCTCGATCCAAGGCCGTAAATAGCCGCCCGTCACCCCATATGCTGCCACCACTCGACATGCATACCGAAACAACGAAAGCTAACACCAATACCTGTATAAAACATGTTTCTTCAAAATATTATTTTCCCAAGTAAAGAAATCAAATGCAAGATATTTGCCTTAATGCATAAGAATACAACATATCTAAAAGTTTCAATTTCATTAGTCAACATAATTACATTCATCCCAATAAATATATATAATGGTCATACTATAGACCTCAAATGTACATATATATCATCCAACATCATCAAATACATCATTACGGACGAATGGTCGATACCATACCCAAATCCAAGGTCTCCAAATGTAAATCAAGTATGTCGAACTCTCTCGACACGTCTTCCTGTCAATCTATCTTTGAAATCAGGGAAAGTAAGGGGTGAGTATTATGAGAAAATACTCAGTGAGTGAAGGGATCGATAATATGTTCTCAATATAAGTGTGAGCAGGGAGTGTCAAAATATGTTTCAAAACCATAATGATATCAAAACCAAGCATGTCATGTCCAGAAATCAAGTGATCACATATCACACATCATAGTATCAAAGTATGTATCCATTTACAATATCCAAATCATATAGAGCTTGCCAATAAAACATTCCCTGCAGTGGTGTACCTCGACCAATGAAGGGTGCATTGGGGGTTTTTGCTATGCAAGTATATAAAATTTAGCTTTCTACCCCAACGTTGGCCATAGGTCTCACCAAGTGCTAAACAGTGGCGTAACACATATCCTAGGTAGGTATTCGGCCCACATATATCATCAATTCATATTAAATCCATGTGCCGATATATTTCATCAAATCATTTCAAATCAATATGCTAATGCAATGGTAACATATAATTCATGTCAAGATTTCAAAGAGTGGCATGATATCATTTCATTACAAACTGTGGATGCATAATATTCAAATTAAACATTTGGGACACTCCAATGAATCACAAAAGAACATTTATAAAACATAGTTCAAACTATCTGTACTCACAATGCCATAAAACATGTTATTTGGAAAGCTGTAAACCATGAGTTTTGTTCAATCGAAAACATAGCATCAAAGTCCCACTCACTATACTAGGAACGATAGTCACTCTCGGACATCTCTGCAGTGAATGTCCAACCTTGTTCAGCTTTCGGCAACTCCTAAAGGACTTAACCAAGTATCCACCATCATCAATATCAATTCTTTCAAGAAAACCCAAAACCCTAACATTGAATACCCAATCTTTCTCTCACTTACGGTGACTCAAAACTCACCAATTCCTTTTTTTTTTCCATCAATTTTCAACATAACTCCAAAGTCATGAAAGAGGAAAAATAAACCCAAACTAAAATTAAAAAATATTACCTAAATTTTAGTTTCTGATTTGTCTCAAGTCGAATCACGATCAAACCCTAGGTTTTCTCTCATTAGAAACCTCAACTCTCTCACTAGTTTTAACTTGATAGAGGTTGGGTCATGAGTTTTGAAACTTTTAGAGTGTGGGTCTAGAGGTGTTTTGATTGATCTTTGGAAGAAACAGGAGGAAAGAGAGAGAGAATGCGTGAACCGAGAGAGAAAAGGAAGAAGAAGAAAAATGGAGTTTGGCTTTCGTGGGTTCTAATGTCTCACCCCTTCTCTTTACTTATAAACCCATTTCTTGAATTTACTTAGTTATTCTCCTTCACTTTCAATGGAACCAGGTGCCCAATATGTCCCATTTTGGTAAATTTGAATCTCAATATAATGAACTTAAATACTTAAAATTTCTTTTTTTTTTAGGAAAAGTGTGATTTGTGATGTGTCTGGATCAAGTTTCATTGGTCTAGCTGATCATCAGTTAAAGAGAGAAAATGCTATTCAGGAAGGCTGTTCAGGAATGTTGCCCAAGAATGTTGTCCAGGAATGTTGTCCGGGAAGACTGATTAGGAAGGCCGATCAGGAAAACCATTCGGGAAGGCTGACCAGATAGGCTGTTCGGGAAGGCTAACCAGATAGGCCATTCGGGTAGGCTGATCAGGAAGACTGACCGGGATAGCGGATCGGGAAGACTGATCAGGGAGACTGACCGGGATGGCCGATCGGGAAGAGTGATCAGGAAAACTGACCGGGATGGCTGATCGGGAAGACTGATCAGGAAGATTGATCGAGATGGCCGATCGAGAAGATTGATCAGAAAGACTGACTGGGATAGCTGATCAGGAAGACTGATCGACCAACCAAATGAGAATGCTTCCTTGTGACTAGCCGATCAGTAAATAGAGGGACACAACCTCCTCAAATTTACAAGTGTATACCAACAGACTCTTGACAGCACCAAGAATTTATTGTCAACAGTACCGAATAGGATTTACAAATATCCGAAGGGAAATGTAATGGGTACCATTCGGTCAATACCGAACGAAGGAATATTGGAGAAAATTTATGACCGAATGAAATGACAAATACCCAAAGGGAAATGAAACGGACTGTCCGGTCAATGAAGAAAATTATGCCGAACGGGTGTAGGAGCAAAATTGGAAGGCATCGATAAGAATTATTTAAAATTTCCAATTTCAAGTGCCGAATAGAAATTTTCCAACAGTGCCAAAGAGAATCGGAAGATGCCGATTGGAGATTAAAAATGCTATTCGGTCAACGGATCAATGAAAAATAATTATTTAAATATATCAGTGAGGCAAAGATACCGATCAGGAATTCAAAATATACCGAACGATAGAAACAAATAATTGGTCTAGAGATAACAATCTCCCAAGAGCAGTCACTACCGAACAAACCAATACTCTAATTGTAACACCGACATTGCGGTGTCCGTACAAGTATACTGTTCATGAAATTTAATAAAATATTTCTCCGTTTACATATAGAGAGAGAAAATTTTAAATTTTATTGATTTTCGATTATGAGGTATGTAATTTGAAATTTTTGGGATATTTAAAATATCCGTATTTCCGATTTGTAAAATAAAGTGAGTATAAATATAAATAGATGATTATTTAATCATTTATTAATTTATACAATCACCCACTTAATTATTTATAAATTTATTTACAAAAAGAAATCTAATAATAATAATAATAATAATTATAAAAAAAGGGGGGGTCGAAATTAGGGCTAAGCCCTAATTTCCTTCTTCCCCATTCCCCTCTTCTCTCTTTCCCACGACCCTTCACATTCCCGCAGCCAACCCACCGCCGCCGCCTCCGGCCTTCATCACCCATCGCCGCCGCTGATCACCGCCGTCTCCCTCTCTATTCCCTTGGTCTCACTCTCTATCTCTCTCTCTCTCCTTCTCTCTCTCTCGGCCTCTCTCTCACAGCGAGTTCTCTCTCTCTCCTCGCGGATTCGCCACCACTGCAACCATCTTTCTCCACCACCGCGGCGCTCCACCGTGCTTCGCCACCCACAGCCACCTAGCTCTGCTCTCTCTCCTGCTCACGCGCGCGACTGCGCGCGGCAGCGCTGGGCTGCTCCTGGGCCGCGACGCCCGCTCCCAGCCGCGGCCGGCCCTGCGCGTGATTGCTCGCGTGTTGACAGCCTTCCTGCGCGCGCTCCAGAGCGCGATAGCTCCTTCCAGCGCGCTTTCTGCCACCTGCGGAAGCCCCAACCGAAAGCCCTAGGTCGACTGTCTTGTCCACTGTAAAGGTAAGATCAAACCCTAACCCAAATTCTAGGGTTTCGATTTCTTGGAGATTTATACTAAATTTGCTGACTTTTGCTTCGAATTGGAAGCATTGTAGGTTTTGGACTAAATCGAATGTCGCACGGACGTTAGGGTTTTGGACCGCAGTGAACCCTAGGTGAGGGAAATGCAATCCTTTCTATATTTGAGTTATTTTATTGAATTTAGGATTGAAATTAGAATTGGAAATTTTATGTATGCTTTGAAATAAGTTAGATTAAAAGGAAATGTACTTTCCTGCAATTTCATATGAAATTATTTATGTTAAGTTTAGAAGTTGATATAAATAGGGCTGCGTTGCATAATAGAATGTGTTAGATAATGATAGAGGGTTGTTTGATTCGGTTGTATAGCTTTAGTTGAAAATTGATTGGAATATCCCTGAATGTGAGAGTTAAGTTTAAAAATTTACGCAAATTAGATTGCTTAGTATGGAAGAAGCATATGAAAGGATAATGAGATCGAGTTGAATTGATTTGAATACTTTCCTTTAGAGTTAGTTTTACATATGTATGAAAATAGTCGAAATTTGGGATTTAAGCCTAAGGATTGATGCGTGTTTTACATTATAGTTGGTGTTGCATATAGGTAATTCAAATACACTCTCTATATAATGAAAATAGGTTTCAATACCTTTGAAATGACATATGGGTTGAAGAAATCGGATGAGGAACGAAAAGTGTATGATTTTTCAAAGATTTTCCAGTTCGTAGGAAACTTATTTATTTTAAGCGTATTTCCAATTTTGATTGGTTTTAAGATTGAATCAGGCTTGATTTTGATTTGATTAATTGTTTATAAATGGAATGAAAGGAATGAAATGAAAATCTAGAAAGGTGATTGTGTAAATGATTGATTTAAGTCTTAAATGAACACATTGAGGGGAAAAACCCTAAGGAGACATGTACTGAAAAATTTAGAACTTTGAGTATGAGATTTGATGGGTTTTAATGTGATTTTGAGTGAAAATGTGGATTTGATTTACTTGTGTTTTTGGCATTTAAGTGTGGTGTGTTATTGGCTATGTATATGTGAAATTGAGGCCAAGAGTGTGAGGAATTATGCATGCTGAATTTTGGATAGAGGTTAGTGAGGATGTGGATGTAAAATTGTATTGATCGAATCCATTGGAGAGATTTGGAATGACTCTAGTAAGCAAGATGGAGGTTTATATGTGTATGTAATAAGGTATAGAAAGTGTATGCATATATATAGTGATATTGGTGTGTTAAAGTGATATGAAAATGTGCAATTGTAAAGAATGAGCAAAAGCATATGTTTGTATTTATATGATAAATGTATAGAATTGTATTGGAGTATTGAATAGAAGAAGTTGATAAAGAATTTTTGAATAAAAGTGTGTTGGTGTATATGCTGACTCTTATATGCGGTGAGAGTTTGGATTGGTGTGAGCTTTGTGTAGGATTGATTGAGTAATATCAATTGAGTCTTGTGGATATGTTATAAGCATAACTTTCTCTACACAGCTCCGAATGACGTGAGGTTGTCTGCCTTAGACACTAGACATCTTTAGCTTTAAAAATGAAATAAGAAACCCTTTGATTTGTAAAGGTATATCAGAAGTTATAGCCTATTTTCTATAACTGTGCAGGTTTGAAACTTGCTGATTATATACATGCGTAAGTGTTGGATGTTTTGATCGAGGGGAGCACAGTTTCGGCACTTGTTGTGCATTGTAGGGAGTGATTGACCCTCCCGTATACAGTGAGTGGGTTTTATTTCAATGTTTTCGTTTAATATGTAAACTCTGATTTACAACAGTTTGATAAATGAGCATGATTTACCGCGTGCGTGAAATGTTTTGACTGGCTTTGGAAATGATTTTTGTGAACCGATGGAGTGTCCGAAAATGTGGTTGAATTATGAAATATGCATCCATGTGGTTGAAATGTAAAATGTGCCATTTTATGAAATATGTTGCATTTGGTTTGTGAACCTGATTTATGGCACATGTTTTGATATGATATTGATATTGGCCTTGAGGGCTGTGATTTGTACTGTGATATTGATATTGGCCTTGAGGGCTGTGATATGTATTGTTCCGTAGCTACGAAGGACACCGTGAGAGGCGCTTTGGTAGCGTCCGGATATGCCTAGGCCTGGGGTATCCCACGAGTTGTCGAGATTATATTTACGACACGATACTAGGCAGGTTGAACCCGAAAGGGGGAGGATTTGGATACACTCTCCAAGTCTAGCACCTGGACGAGGTCCGTCGCCAACGCCGGGGTAGAGAGCACTTTAAATAAAATCGCATAAAACACCCCCAGTGCGCCTGTCATAGGTCGTGGTAGACCTCTGCCGGGAGTTTTACGGCTGGCAGCTCTATGATTTTGATGAAAGTATTTTGAATGCATATTTGACTTGATAATGCGTGTAAATGATATATTGTTGAAATGAAAAGCATGATGATTTGAAATATGAATTATATACTTATGTTTTGACACTCCAGTTTCACATCCCATATTACACGATTACATTGACCCACTCACTCACTGAGTATTCTTCCCTGAATACTCACCCCTCCTCTTTCCCTCCCCAGACAGGATTATGGTGCCAGGGCGATGTATTTGGCTCGAGGGTTTGATAGCTCGTTGGCGGATTTGGTGTTTACGACGGTGAGATTAAGTTTTAATTGAAAATATGAATTTCATACTTTATGTCGACCCTGCGAGGTCTTGTTGAGGTCCGTAGTTGGCCGTGTACTTATTTTGGGATGACTGTATAATTTATGTATGTTTATTTGCGAAACTCTCATCTTTCATTTGCATTGAGGCATTTGTAAATATTTAAAAGTTAACTTGGGAATTTGTAATATAATTGTATAAATTTAGGCCCGCTCGGTGTGGCGGCTGTTCATGCTCTAGTTGGGCATGACAGTAGAGGTCTGTAGCTAGGACTGTTGGTGATTTGTTAGCCTTGCGTTGTCTGGATGTCGGTTGGGAGATTTGGTGGATTGTTTTGTGGCCGGGATGGCCATGTGTTTGATGATTTTAAATTTATACAGGTTATTGTACATGGGAGACCTCCGATTTATGGGGAGGTTCTGTCCGATTTTCTGTAAAAATACAGCCGGCATCCAGGTCAACGGGCGACTGTTCACGATTCCCGGTTCGGGGCGTGACACTAATAACCGATCACCTAAAATTTAAAACATCAACTAATCAAATATTTGATGAATTTTTTGAGTGAATTTCATTTTATGAAACATGAAAAACATTATAAATAAATGTGAGGAGAAGTAAAATATGAGTATACTGAGGTGTCAGTGTTATATTTTCTAACTCCCTAAAATTAAGTTTCGTTGTCAAAATTAAAAGAAATCTATATAGTGAAAAACTGGGGATACTGTCTCCTCATAACCTCTTCGAGCTCCGAGGTCTCTTCCTTGACCTAGTCACTCCTCCATAAAATTCGGACTAAAGGAACTTCCTTACTCCGTAACTTCTTATTCTACTGATCAAGGATAGCTATGGGTTGAACTGGTAGACTCAAGTCCTCACGCAACTCAACTGGTGAAGGCTCTAAGATATGTGATGGATCAGGTAGGTACTTTCTTAGTACCAAGACGTGAAAGACATCGTGAATACGTGAAAGCTCATCCAACAGCGCCAACCTGTATGCTACATTTCTGACCCTCTCAAGAGTACAGAAAGACCCAATATACCTGGAGCTTAGTTTACCCCGCTGCCTAAATCGAATCACCATTTTCCAGGGTGATATCCGTAGGAAAACCATGTCTCACTCTTCGAACTCAAGTGGTTATCGCCTCTTATCGGCATAAGCCCTCTATCGGTCTTGGGCAGTCTTCATCCGCTCATGGAAGATGTAACACCGACACTGCAGTGTTCGTACAAGTATACTGTTCATGGAATATATATAAAATATTCCTCCGTTTATATATATAAAAAAAAATTAATTTGCATTGATTTTTGATTTTTGGGGTTTTAATTCAAACCTTTGGTATATTCAATTATTAAAATAGAATAATAAAGTATATATACATATATATAAATATATTTTTCTTTTTATTTATTAAATTATTTATTTCCTCATTTATTTATTTCCAAATCTATCAAAATATATATATATAATAATAATAATAATAATAATAATAATAATAATAATAAAATTATTAAAAAAAAAATTTCAAATTAGGGCTAATAGCCCTAATTCCTCTCCTCTCTCTCTCTCTCTCTACTCTCTCTCCCTCACCCGCCTCTTCGCCTCCCCGCTCGCCCTCTCTGCCTCCGGCCTTCACCAACGTTGCAACCACCCACCGCCACCGTGTGCCACCGCCTATTCCCTCTCACTCTCCCTTCGGTTCTCTCTCTATCTCTCTCCTTCTCTCTCTCGGCTTCTCTCTCACTCGCGAGTCTCTCTCTCTCCCTCTCGCGATTCTCCGCCACTACTAGTCACCACCGTCACCACCACCCACGACTGGCCGATCATCTCTCTGCCTCCCTCTCTATCTCTATTTCTCTCTTTCAGTTTCGATCTCTCTCTATCCATCGCGATTCTGCTCTCTCTCTCTATTCCTCTCTCGCGATTCTTCTCCTCCACCACGCACACCCACTTGCTCCGTCGTACTCCGCCTCTCGTCACCACCGCACATGGCCGCTCGCTGTCTGTCTCTTGCTTTCCTCTCCATTTCGCTATATCTCTCACTCTCGGTTTTCTCTCTTCGTTAATCTCTCTATGTCTCTCACTGTTCTCTCTTAGTCTATCTCTCAGTCTCCCTCAGTCTCTCCCCTCTATTTCTTTTCTCTATAGACTCTGTTGCAAAGTCTGTCTAAGACCTTTGAAAAACCCTAGGCTGGCTACGATTTCCCCACTGCGCAGGTAAGGATGAGATTTTGAATTCGGTAGCTTTAGGGTTTTGGTTCTTTCGTAATTTAAGCATAAATTTCAGAGCCTTGCTTCGAATTTGAAGCAATGCAGATTTTGGACTGAATAGAACGAAGCTTGGACCACAGGATTTTGAACTGCGAAGACCCTAGGTGAGGATTCCTAACTCACTCGATTTATTTGGATGAATTTAGGGTAAATTAGAGTAAGAATGTATTGTATATGTTAGGATGTATATTAGATTAGATTTGAATGCGTTATCTAACATTATACGTAATTGTTTAGGTTAAATAGAGGATTTTATACGAATTGGGCTGTTCCGGATGATAGAATTATGTTGAGTTAATTAGAATAATTTCTCTCAGAATTTAATTTGACGAATGCATGAAAACAGTCAAAATTTAGAAATTTAGTCTAAGGATTGATGCATTGTTTTACATTATAGTTGGTGTTGCATATAGGTAATTCAAATACAATCTCTATATTATGAAAATAGGTTTTAATATCTTTAAAATGAGATATAGTTTGAAGAAATCGGATGAGAATTGAAAAGTTTATGAATTTTCAAAGATTTTTCTAACTTTTAAGGAATTTATGTATTTAGAGTTGTTTTCGATTTTGAACGATTTTAGCTTTGAATTTAGCTGATTTTGATTTGGTTATTTACTTATAGATGGAATGAAAATTGATGACATTGGAGTATATTTATAAACTGAGGAATTAAGATTTGTACAAACTTAGGAAAATGATGAACCTTGAAAATAGTTGGTAAATTGATGACAATTGTGATGATTTGATTAGGTTGATTTCTTTGGAGACTCAAGGAGTCAATTTGGTTTGATTTTTAGAAATAAGGAGTGACTACCCTCCCTAGAATGTGAGTGAGACCCTAATCTCTTGCATGAAATAGTGAAAATCTGATTTTATCATGTTTTTAAACAAAACATGCTTTGATATGCATTGATTCGGTGTGTGATATTAAATCTCAAATCTGTTTTGTGATTATTGGAGTGTCTTAAACTTATATTTTCCATGACTATGCATCCATGTTTGAAATAAAACAAAATTGTGCAATTACTTGAAAATTGGATAAGTTTCTTTTTTTACCATTCCATTGGTATACTGATTTGAAATAATTTGATGAATGTATTGGCACACGAATTTAAAATGTTTTAAGATCTGTGAGGGCACTGGGATGCCCACTTGTGACGATATGATTTTTATCTATGGGACGTTGTGCCCTTGTGATACTATGATGATGAATTGATTAATTCCGTAGCTACGAAGGGCGTTTGTAGAGACATGAGTTGCTCGGATACGCTTTGGCAAGAGGTATTCGCAAACATTGTGATTGCGATATGTATGGGCCCGGTTGAACCTTGTATTGGGGAGGTCCGTCAGTATAGGCGGTCTAGCATCGGGAGTTGCTTGTACATGATTGTGATATTTCGTATGGGCCCGGTTGAACCATGTATTGGGGAGGTCCGTCGGCATAGGCGGTCTAGTACCGGGAGTTGCTTGTACATGATTGTGATGTTCCGTATGGACCCAGTTGAACCGAAAGGGGAGGTCCGTCAGAATAGACGGTCTAGCACTGGGAGTTGCTTGTACGTGCCAACGTCAGGGTAGAGAGCAATTTTTAAACATTTATGCATAACAAAACCCCCGATGCGTCTGTCATTGGTCATGGTTGACCCTTGCCAGGATTCATTTGGCTTGCTCTATGTTATACTTGATTTTAAATGGATGCATATATGTATGATATCGTGTGAATGATCAAATGAGTTCATTTTATCGAACATATCATGATTTATTGCAAAATTTGAAATATTGATTACGAATAATATTATTTGACACTCCAATGTTCACCTACACTATTAGTACTTGAGATTAATCCCCTCACTCACTGAGTATTCTTCCCCGAGTACTCATCCCTCCTCTTTCCTTCCTCAGACAGGATTATTGTTGTGCCGGAGCGACGCTTCAGATTTTGGAGATTTTGGTGGATTTGGGTGATTCACGACGGTGAGATCTAAAGTTAAATTTGAAAGTTGAATTTCGTATTTTATTATCGACCCTATGTGGTCTTGATATTGAGGTTCGTAGTTGGCCGTTTACATATTATGGGATGACTGTATAATTTTTAGACTTTTGTTTGCGAAACTCTCATATTTCACTTGCATTGAGGCATTTGTAAATATTTAAAGTGTTAACTTAGGAATTTGTAATATATTTGTATAAATTTAGGCCCGTTCGGTGTGGCGGCTGCTCATGCTCTAGTTGGACATGACAGTAGAGGTCTGTGGCTAGGACTGCTGGTAATTTATTTAGCCTTGCGTTGTTCTGGATGTCAGTTGTGGGATTTGTTGTTTTTAGAGAGGTCGGGATAACCATTTGTTTAATTTGCAGGATGATTTTAAATTATACAGGTATACAGATTTATTTGTACATAGGAGACCTTCGATTTATGGGGAGGTTCTGTCTGATTTTCTATAAAAATACAGTCGGCATCCAAGGCAATGGGCGGCTGTTCACGATTCCTGGTTCGAGGCATGACAGTTCGGTTGGTATCAGAGCTCTAGGTTGAGAGCTGTGTTTGATAAAATAGTTTTGAAAATATTCCCAAGTATGATTTAAAAGTGCTTAATGCATATGAGAGTTTCATTACAGTCATGAGATCCCAATACATGGTTTTAGGCATATGAGTTATTCTTTTTAGGGGGTTAGATACGGTGCGTATCTAACCTAACATATTGGTTCTATCAGTTCTTAAACTAATAAGTTTATTCATTTAGGGGGTTAGTTACTTCATAACTAACCCTAATCTTTGAATCATTTCTAATTTAAGTTCTTCCTTTATAAGGCTATGATTCTTAGACGAGATACTAGATTTGTATCTGAGATATCTAGAATACTCGAGGATGTTTCCTCATCATATGTACCCTTTTAGCATGTTCTCAGCCGGCTTTTATAGCCACGGTTCCATCACCATCATTTGATGCATTTAAACAACTGTATGAATGGTACACCTCCCATTGGATTCAAATACCTTGATTCATAATTTGAATTCTATTTTAGGGGGTTAGTTACCCAGTGACTAACCCTAATCCTTGGTTTTATCTAATGAAACGGTGCTCTCCTTGCAGAACTATACCGCCTAGACGTGGTAGGTGCGGTGCACCACCGGAAAGTCTCTTAGTGCCTGAGGCTTATAGGGCACTCGAGGCCCCACGAGTACCAGAGGTTGCTTCTTCTACTCATGCACCTTCTCTTGTGCCACCCCAGTACCTCCACCGACTGTTACAGCTGAGATCCCACCACTACCACTTGACGCCTTGAGGTAGTGGCAGGAGTGGTTCAGTAGATATGGGGTGCAGACGCCACCACCTCCACCTCAGACTCCAGCGGTCGCACCTGTGGCTGTACCTTCTCCTACGGCACCGATTCCTCCTCCGGTGGCCGGTCCTTCTGTTTCTACTCCGATTGATAAGACATCAGTCACTTTGAGGCGCATCCACGAGCTTACTCAGTTGGTGAAAGAGTCTCGACAGCTAGGATACACAGACTTTTCAGGATCTAGTGATGTTGTAGTGGCAAAACACTGGATCAATAGGACTCGCAGGATCCTTACTGATTTGGGATTGTCAGAGGGGCTTAGATTGAGAGTTGCTGAGAGACTCCTCGATGGAGATGCCCTCTCATGGTGGGAGGCTATCCGTGATAGTGCTACACAGACCCTGCGGTGGGAGGACTTTTTACGAGAGTTCAACCGCCGGTACTTTACCCCGTTTCAGCAGGACCGAATAAGGACGGAGTTCCTGCACTTATGTCAGGGGACTAGGTCAGTCTCAGAGTACGAGGCTGAGCTCAGACGACTAGTAGCATTTGTTCTCGACATGGCTACACCAGCTCAGATGAGGTTCAAGTTTAAAGATGGCCTCCAATTGAGCATCAGGAAGTATATGACGGTGACTCCCTCTTTTACATTTTCAGAGGTAATTGATTCAGCATATCGGGCAGAGGAGATCGTCCGAGCTAAGGCCAGGCAGAGAGAGAGTCACCAGAAGAGGAAGACTGGGTTACAGGGTGGACAGTCTTTGAAGAAGGATAGAGGTTTTGGATATCCAGGAGGTTCTTCTAGCTTCAAACCAGCAGGACCGAGACAGAGACCGCGTTCCCAGGGGTATAGAGCACCAGCCCCTACTGTCTCTAGTCATTCCATGATACAACAGTTTCTAATTTGTAACAATTATGGCCGACGCCATTTTGGAGCTTACGCAGCCCCCACTAGATGCTCCAGTGTGGGAAGTAAGGACATATTCGTAACTCTTGTCCCGACCTAGGTTACAGAGGTCAGATGTCACAGACACACATGGGTGGACCATGGACGGGTTAGCAGGGAGCACCTTCACACTCAGTACACATCGCTTCACGGACTGCAGCCGGGAGCAACAATGTACTAGGGCCTTAGCTATAGGAGCCGAGGGCACAGGCCCACGTGTATGCTACGACTCAGGAAGACGCTTAGGCGAACCCAGATACGACCATGGGTAATCCTCCAGTAGATTCTTTTGTTTAGGAGTTTATATATGCTCTCCTTTTTGAATCATGGGTATCATGATGATTATGCACCGCCTTAACTAGTTAAAGCTCTATAAGTTTAACTATTTCGATCCTCTTTTTGATATCATGTATCTCATGATGATATGTACAATCATGGTTAGTTAAAGCCTTAGAAGTTTAACCATTTTGATATATATATATATCTTTTGCGCACCCTAGATCGACTCTCTTTCGATTTCTCGCATCATGGGTACCATGAAAATATTTGGAGTCGACGCCCATGTTCATGTGTACATCGGCTCGAACCATTCTTGTGTGAGAGCTTCATTCATCCAACTGTTGGGTAGACAATATTCACCACTAAATAAGGAGCTATTGGTTATCACTCCTCTTAGTGAGCAGTTGATTTGAAATTCAGTATATAGAGAGTGCTTATCTATATTGTTTGATAGGAGTCCGTACATTAGGAGTTAGTTTGGTCAGTGATGATCAAGTAGCATTACTAGCTTGATTTAAAATGAGGTCGACCATTGTTCGACCATATTATGGAGTTATAGGGAGCAAATGAGGAGTTCCAAGGTATTCTTGATAGATCTGTAGAGATGATGATAAAGAGTTTCGAGTCCGTGATAACGGACTAGTAGTATATCGATAGTGGGTTTACACTCCCGCCGACAGTGAATCTTCATAGAGATATTCTAGAGGAAGCTCATTCCTCCATTTACGTTATGCATTTGAGAGGTACAAAAATGTACCTAACTATCCGAGATAGTTATTAGTAGTCTGGTATAAAGAGAGAGTTTGTTGCTTGATGCCTGGTTTGTCAATAGATGATGGCTAAGTATCAGTGACCCACAGGCGCTTTGCAGCCTTTTCCCATTCCCGAGTGGAAGTAAAAACACGTCACAATGGATTTTGTGACAAGGATTGCCGCGGACTAGACTGAGCTTTAGTATCGCATATCAACCCTAAAGCACATGCTGAGAGCATGTATTAGGGATTTCCGGAATAGTTGGGATAGGCATCTTCCACTGGTTGAATTTGCATATCATAGCAGCTAATAGGCCAGTATCATGATGCCCCATATGAGGCACTGTATGGCAAGCAGTGCCGTACCCTGATATGTTGGGGTGAGGTCGTAGAACGACATCTCAACAATGTTGAGTTGATTATGAAATAAAAGATAAGTTTAGGGTCATCCGTGGGTGGATGAGAGCCGCCCAGGACTGGCAGAAGGTATATGCCGATCATAGACGGTGACACCTTGAGTTTGCCACAGGAGATATGATTTTCTTGAGGATATTTCCTTTAAAAGGAGTTATACTGTTCAGGCAGCGGGGCAATCTGAGTCCCAGATATATTTGTACCCTTCCGTATCCTTGAGAGGGTCGGGAGTGTGGCATACAGATTGGAGTTGCCAAATGAACTATCTCGTATTCATGATGTCTTTCATGTCTCAGTACTAAGGAAGTACCTAGCTGATCCTTCTCATGTACTCGAGCCTCCACCTGTTGAGTTGCGTGAGGACCTTAGTCTTCTAGTTCAGCCCGTGGCTATTCTAGATCAGCAGGCCAGAAAGCTGCGGAGCAAGGAAGGTTCATTTGTCAGACTCTTGTGGAGGAGTGATCAAGTTGAGGAAGAAATCTCGAAGCCCGATGAAGCTATAAGGAGACAGTACCCTCATTTGTTTACTATTTAGCTTCCTTTTAGTTTCGAGTACGAAACTTATTTTTAGGGGGTTAGAAAATGTAACATCGATACTGCGGTGTTCGCACAAGTATATTATTTATGGAATATATACAAAATATTCCTCCATTTATAAACATATAAAAAAAAATTAATTTGCATTTATTTTCGATTTTTGGGATTTTAATTCAAACCTTTGGTATATTCAATTATTAAAATAGAATAATAAAGTATATATACATATATATAAATATATTTTTCTTTTCATTTATTAAATTATTTATTTTCTTATTTATTTATTTCCAAATCTATCCAAATATAATAATAATAATAATAATAATAATAATAAATTATTAAAAAAAAAAATTTCGAATTAGGACTAATAGCCCTAATTCCTCTCCTCTCTCTCTCTCTACTCTCTCTCCCTCACCCGCCTCTTCGCCTCCCCGCTCGCCCTCTCCGCCTCCGGCCTTCACCGCCATTGGAACCACCCACCGCCGCCGTGTGCCACCGCCTATTCCCTCTCACTCTCCCTTTGGTTCTCTCTCTATCTCTCTCATTCTCTCTCTCGGCTTCTCTCTCACCTGCGAGTCTCTCTCTCTCCCTCTCGCGGTTCTCTGCCACCGCTAGTCGCCACCACCCACGACCGACCGATCATCTCTCTGCCTCCCTCTCTATCTCTATTTCTCTCTTTCAGTTTCGATCTCTCTCTATCCATCGCGATTCTGCTCTCTCTCTCTATTCCTCTCTCGTGATTCTTCTCCTCCACCACGCACACCCACTTGCTCCGCCGTACTCCGCCTCTCGTCATCACCGCACATGGCCGCTCGCTGTCTGCCTCTTGCTTTCCTCTCAATTTCGCTATCTCTCTCACTCTCGGTTTTCTCTCTTCGTCAATCTCTCTATGTCTCTCACTGTTCTCTCTCAGTCTATCTCTCAGTCTCCCTCTGTCTCTCCCTTCTGTTCCTTCTCTCTGCAGACTCTGTTGCAAAGTTTGTCTAAGACCTTTGAAAAACCCTAGGCTGGCTACGATTTCCCCACTGCGCAGGTAAGGATGAGATTTTGAATTCGGTAGCTTTAGGGTTTTGGTTCTTTCGTAATTTAAGCGTAAATTTCTGAACCTTGTTTTGAATTTGAAGCAATGCAGATTCTGGACTGAGTAGAACGAAGCTTGGACCACAGGATTTTGAACTGCGAAGACCCTAGGTGAGGATTCCTAACTCACTCGATTTATTTGGATGAATTTAGGGTAAATTAGAGTAAGAATGTATTGTATATGTTAGGATATATATTAGATTAGATTTGAATGCGTTATCTGACATTATACGTAATTGTTTAGGTTAGATAGAGGATTCTATACGAATTGGGCTGTTCCGGATGATAGAATCATGTTGAGTTAATTAGAATAATTTCTCTTAGAATTTAATTTGACGAATGCATGAAAACAGTCAAAATTTGGGAATTTAGCCTAAGAATTGATACGTTGTTTTACATTATAGTTGGTGTTACATATAGGTAATTCAAATACAATCTCTATATTATGAAAATAGGTTTCAATACCTTTAAAATGGGATATGGTTTGAAGAAATCGGATGAGAATTGAAAAGTTTATGAATTTTCAAAGATTTTTCTAACTTGTAGGGAATTTATGTATTTAGACTTGTTTTCGAGTTTGAACGATTTTAGGTTTGAATTTAGCTGATTTTGATTTGGTTATTTACTTATAGATGGAATGAAGATTGATGACATTGTAGTATATTTATAAACTGAGGAATTAAGATTTGTACAAACTTAGGAAGATGACAAACCTTGAAAATAGTTGGTAAATTGATGACAATTGTGATGATTTGATTAGGTTGATCTCAAAGATTTGGTTTCATTTTTGAAAATAGGGAGTGACTACCCTCCCTAAAATGTGAGTGAGACCCTAATCTCTTGTATGAAATAGTGAAAATCTGATTTTACTATGTTTTTAAAGAAAACATGCTTTGATATGCCTTGATTCGAAGTGTGATATTAAATCTCAAATCTATTTTGTGATTATTGGAGTGTCTTAAATTTATGTTTTCCATGACTATGCATCCATGTTTGAAATGAAACAAAATTGTGTCATTACTTGAAAATTGGATAAGTTTCCTTTTCTACCGTTGTATTGGTATACTGATTTGAAATGATTTGATAAATGTATTGGCATATGAATTTGAAATGTTTTAAGATCTGTGAGGGAACTGGGATGCCCACTTGTGATGATATGATTTTTACCTGTGGGACGTTGTGCCCTTGTGATACTATGATGATGAATTAATTAATTCCATAGCTACGAAGGGCATTTGTAGAGGCACGAGTTGTCTGGATACGCTTTGGCCAGAGGTATCCGCAAACGTCGTGATTGCGATATGTTTGGGCCCGGTTGAACCATGTATTAGGGAGGTCTGTCAGTATAGGCGGTCTAGCACCGGGAGTTGCTTGTACATGATTGTGATATTCCGTATGGGCCCGATTGAACCATGTATTGGGGAGGTCCGTCGGCATAGGCGGTCTAGCACCGGGAGTTGCTTGTACATGATTGTGATGTTCCGTATGGGCCCAGTTGAACCGAAAGGGGAGGTCCGTCAGAATAGGCAGTCTAGCACTGGGAGTTGCTTGTACGTGCCAACGTCGGGGTAGAGAGCAATTTTTAAACATTTATGCATAACAAAACCCACGATACGCCTGTCATTGGTCATGGTTGACCCTTGCTAGGATTCTTTCAGCTTGCTCTATGTTATATTTGATTTTAAATGGATGCATATATATATGATATCGAGTGAATGATCAAATGAGTTCATTTTATCGAACATATCATGATTTACTGCAAAATTTGAAATATTGATTACGAATAATATTATTTGACACTCCAATGTTCACCTACACTATTAGTACTTGAGATTAATCCCCTCACTCACTAAGTATTCTTCCCCGAGTACTCACCCCTCCTCTGTCCTTCCTCAGGCAGGATTATTGTTGTGCTGGAACGACGCTTCAGATTTTGGAGATTTTGGTGGATTTGGGTGATTCACGACGGTGAGATCTTAAGTTAAATTTGAAAGATGAATTTGGTATTTTATTATCGACCCTGCGTGGTCTTGATATTGAGATCCGTAGTTGGCCGTGTACATATTATGGGATGACTGTATAATTTTTTGACTTTTGTTTGCTAAACTCTCATATTTCATTTGCATTGAGACATTTGTAAATATTTAAAGTGTTAACTTAGGAATTTGTAATATATTTGTATAAATTTAGGCCCGTTCGGTGTGGCAGCTACTCATGCTCTAGTTGGTCATGACAGTAGAGGTCTGTGACTAGGACTGCTGGTAATTTATTTAGCCTTGCGTTGTTCTGGATGTTGATTGTGGGATTTGTTGGTTTTGGAGAGGCCAGAATGACCATTTGTTTAATTTACAGGATGATTTTAAATTATATAGATATATAGGTTTATTTGTACATAGGAGACCTCTGATTTATGGGGAGGTTCTGTCCGATTTTTTGTAAAAATACAGTTGGCATCCAGGGCAACGGGCGGCTGTTCACGATTCCCGGTTCGGGGCGTGACAGATGATCCTTACTTTTTCTTTAGTCTCCTCAACGATTTTAACACTGTTGAGTCATCTCTCTCCTACATCATCCTAACACAACGGAGTACGGCATTTCTTCCCATACAACGCCTCATACAGAGGCATCCCAGTGCTGGCCTGATAGCTGTTATTATAAGCAAACTCTACCAATGGAAGATGTCGATCCCAGCTACCCGGAAAATCCATAACACGTGCTCTTAGCATGTCCTCCAGAGTCTTGATGGTCCTCTCTGACTGGCCATCGATCTGGAGGTGGTATGCTGTGATGAAGCTCAGTCTAGTGCCTAATGCCTCGTGTAATCTGGGCCAAAATCTAGACGTAAATCTAGGGTCTCTGTCTGACACTATCAACACAGGTACCCAATGAAGAACAATGGTGTCGATGTAGAGACGCGCCAACAACTCTAAGGAATAATCACCACGAATGGGGATGAAGTGTGCAGACTTGGTGAGTCTATCGACGATTACCCATATAACATCATGCCGTGTCGAAGTCTGCGGTAGCTGCATCACAAAATCCATCGTGATGTGTTCCCACTTCCACTCGGGAATGGGAAGAGGCTGTAAAGTACCAGCAGGTCGTTGATGCTCAGCCTTCACCTGTTGACAGACCAGACATCGAGCAACAAACTCTGCGATCTCTCTCTTCATACCTGGCCACCAATAATTATCTCGGATAGTTCTGTACATCTTCGTACCGCCGGATGCATAGCATAAACGGAGGAATGAGCCTCCTCAAGAATAGCTCTCCGAAGATCGCTATCGGCGGGAATGCAAACCTGCTCTCGGTATACTACTAGCCCATCATCACGGACTCGGAAATCTCTACCATCACCTCTATGGATCCTATCAAGAGTACCTCGGAGCTCCTCATCTGATCCCTAGAGCTCCCTAATACGGTCGAGCAAGGTTGGCCTCACTTCAAATCGGGCTAGTAGTGCTCCTTGATCATCACTAGCCAAGCTGACTCCTAATACATGAAGTCCTACTAAATAAGAAAGGTAAGCACTCTCTGTCATTTGAGAAGAAGATGATGACTTCCGGCTCAAGGCATCTGGCACAACATTTGCCTTTCCCGGATGATAGTCAATGATAAGATCGTAATCTTTCAATAACTCTAACCATCTCCTCTATCTGAGGTTTAATTCCTGAGGGGTGAACAAGTACTTCAGACTTTTGTGATCTGTGAACACCTTGCAAGTCACCCCATATAAGTAATGTCGCCATATCTTCAGAGCAAAGACTATGGCGGCTAACTTAAGATCATGCGTCGGGTAGTTCAACTCGTGCTTCTTCAGTTGTCGAGAAGCATATGCAATCACCCGACCATCCTGCATCAGTACACAACCCAATCCCTGTCGGCTGGTATCAATCCCAACTTTTGAAAAGCTGTAAACTATGAGTTTGGTTCAATCGAAAACATAGCATCAAAATCCCACTCACTGTACTAGGAACGATAGTCACTCCCGGACATCTCTGCAGTAAATGTCCTGCCTTGTTCAGCTTTTGGCAACTCCTAAGGGATATAACCAAGTATCCATCATCATCAATATCAATTCTTTCAAGAAAACCCAAAACCCTAACATTGAATACCCAATCTTTCTCTCACTTACGGTGACTCAAAACCCACTAATTCCTTTTTTTTCCATCAATTTTTAACATAATTCCAAAGCCGTGAAAGAAGAAAAATAAATGCAAACTAAAATTAAAAATATTACCTAAATTTTAGTCTCTGATTTGTCTCAAATCGAATCACGATTAAATCCTAGATTTTCTCTCATTAGAAACCTCAACTCTCTCACTAGCTTTAACTTGATAGAGGTTGGGTCATGAGTTTTGAAACTTTTAGAGTGTGGGTCTAGAGGTGTTTTGATTGGTATTTGAAAGAAAAAGGAAGAAAGAGAGAGAGAGGGCATGAACCGAGAGAGAAAAGGAAGAAAAAGAAAAATGGAGTTTGGCCTTCAGGGGTTCTAATGTCTCACTCATTCTCTTTACTTATAAACCCATTTCTTGAATTTCTTTAGTTACTCTCCTTCACTTTCAATGGACCCAGGTGCCCAATATGTCCCTTTTTGGTAAATTTGGATCTCAATATAATGAACTTAATTACTTAAAATTTTATTTATTTTTAGGAAAATGGTGATTTGTGATGTGTTTGGGTCAGTCTCATCGGTCTAGCTGATCATCAGTTAAAGAAAGAAAATGTTATTCATGAAGGCTATTTGGGAATGTTGCCCAGAAATGTTGTCCAGGAATATTGTACAGGAATGTTGTCCAGGAAGACTGATCAGGAAGGCCGATCGGGAAAACCATTCAGGAAGGCTGACCAGATAGGCCGTTCGGGAAGGCTAACCAGATAAGCCATCCATCGGGAAGGCTAACCAGATAGGTCATTTGGAAAGGCTGACCAGATAGGCCATTCGGGAAGGCTGATCAGGAAGACTGACCGGGATGGCCGATTGGGAAGACTGATCAGGGAGACTGACCGGGATGACCGATCGGGAATTCAAAATATACCGAATGATAGAAACAAATAATTGGTCTAGAGATAACAATCTCCCAGGAGCAGTCATTACCGAACAAACTAATACTCTACTAACGATCACCTAAAATTTAAAATATCAGCCGATCAAATATTTGATGAATTTTCTGAGTGAATTTCGTTATATGAAACATGAAAAACATTATATATAAATGTACAGAGAAATAAAATATGAGTACAGTGAGGTATCGTGTTACATATCTTTTTGCTCTTTGTAAGTATTACCAGACCTATTTAGCTACTTTCCAATACTCTATTCCTGATTTACTTAAATTTTTGCCCAACATTTCCGTAATGTACACAATATCCAAATGCATATAGATCAAAATATATATCAGACTCCATATTACTGATACATAAGAAATTTTTTGTATTTTATTGTATTTAAGGTCATTCTTGAGACACTGGTAGAAACTAAACTTGTCTCTCTTACCATAGGGGTATTTTCTGAATACTTGCTCCTACAGAACTTGTGATATCTATAATTATCAATCAAATTTTATCTCAAAACCTGATGAGATAAAAACTTGATGAAATTTGTAATATCACCGTTAAGATGCCTGCATGAATTTTATCTCTCCCTTCATGGCATCAGTTTTTGGAGATGGTTGAGTTTGTTCATCCAAAATAGAGAGTTCTCCAACATTGTCTAACAACACCTTTGAGAATATCAATATATTTCTCTTAGAAGACAATATCTCTAACCATATCTCCCCCCACAAACTCAACATCCTTAAAGAACCGGACACTTCCGACTTTAAAAAAATTTATTTATGGGATCATAAAATTAATATCTCTTAAACTTTTCAGAGTACCCTACTAATCAACTAACTGTTCTTACGTCTAGTTTTCTTTTATTAGGTCTAATAGTCCTAACCTGAGTTCGACAACCCCAAACATATAGATACTTTAGACTAAAACGTATGCCAGTCCAGAGTTCTTATAAGGCTTCGGTAGTTGTCTTAACAAGAAACCCTATTCAAGATATATATTGCAATCATGATTGAATCATATCATGAATAATTGTCTATGAACATGATAAAACATTTTTAACCATTCCAAAAGACCAAAAGAAATGATCCATAAATGTTTGTATATATCATGTCTAAAGTCTTGTTGGCTTCAATCATCTTTTATTGGTTTGTTTTCCCTTTATATAATTTACATAAATATCAAAATTTGTGAAATCAAATGAATCAAGAATTTCTTTCAACACAAGTCTCTTTATTCTCCTTTTGGAGATATTACTCAATCTCTTGTGTCATAATGGAAAGAAATTCCCATTGGTAAATTTAAACTGTATATTTCGAGTACTATATTGCTGAGATTCATTAAATAAAATAATAGTATCAACCTAATATAGATTATCAAATCTTGATAAAAACCAGAACCAACCTATTTGGATTCAAAAAACTAACCAACTTTTCTATTTCTAAAAGAACAGGTAAAATCTGATCTGTCCAATAAAAAATGAAAATCAAATTTCATCTAAAAGATGGAATAACAAAAGTTTCAGTAAGAACCAAATATAAATCGGTTTTCAATAATAATCTAAACTTTTTAATCACTATAATTAAAACTTTAGTCTCATCGTCCACGTATATATATCTTTCACCATCAATTGACAATCGACAATTTAGGAAATGCTGTATGGACACACTGATGTGAATAATCACAGTGGAACCTAACTATCGAGTATGTCTTGATACTGAAATTAAGTTAATCTTAGAACTAACCAAACTAAGGAATATAACTTTCTTATCACTTCAAACGTGATAGGTGGTACATTCTCTTTTTCTTATACCCTTCAGCACCATAGAAGAAGCAATCATTATTTTCCAATTCAATCGGTATCTTTCGTTACTTCTTTTGTAATACTGTACATACAGTATCTTTATCTTGTTTTCTTTTCTTTTCTTTCTGTCCTTAGTAGTTAAGAGTTCTTAACGATTATACCGTATAGAGATAGGATTTGTCAAAAGTATACCAGTAATCATTTCATTTATCACAGATCATTTCTCAATGTCCGTAAAAAAAGATTTAGTCGTCGTAATTGACTTACATGTAATACTTCTAAATGTTTCTAGGATGACTCACTTTATCATCATTAAATACATGCGATTCAACATCTCCCACCTTTCTTTCTCCCTCTTTTCAGAGGTATTCTTATCTATAAGTGGTAGGAAGAATCGGTCTTTAACGTAACGTTTAAATCTAAACTTGAATTTTGAGCTATTCAATTTAAAAATCAAACTGAGTTGGGTATTAATATCCGTCAAACAGAGAACGATAATCCATATATGCTCACATGGAACTTTAAAACCAAATAAATTCAAATATGAGTAATCCTCATCATAAAATACCAGTTACTCCATTAGCATTTCATCTTTGTACAAAATAATTAACTTATAATTGGTATCTTGGTGCAGTAATCAAATGCTGACAATAAAAATATATCAACCAATTACCTTCCTTTGGCCCGATAAATTGGTCACATATAAAATCAAAAAATTGTCACGTATTTATTACCATAAGATGTACATGCAACTCCATCAAATACAGACTTTCCTTTGTGCGATTAATATTAACATAAATTGCATACACACAGCCTTTTACATCTCTAAATAAATTAATTTCTATAAGAGAGGTCACTTTGGCGACATATTGTTTCAATTAATTTATTTTAAGATATATACAAAGCCATAGGTGTAGTAATCAAACGCTAACAATAAGAACATGTCAACCAATTACCTTCCTTTGGACTGATGAATTGATCACATATGAAATCGAATAATTGTCATGCATTTATTATCACATGGTGTATATGCAATTCTGTCAAGTACTGATCTTCCTTTGGGCTGATTAGTACTCACATGAATTATATGCACAACTTTTTATATTCCAAAATAAATTAATTTCCACAATAGAGGTTATTTTGGTGACATATTGCTTTAATTAATTTATCTCGAAATATATACGAAACCATACTCATATTTGAATCATATCTATAATTAAAAAAAATCTAATTTCATCCTGATTGACTCAAGTTTTTTAAAAATTGAGTTATTTAAAGCTCAATCTTATTAATCTTAAATTGGGCCTATAAAAGTCCAATTTTTACCGAATCTGCCTCCTTTATCTTCTTTTCCGTCTCTATAATTTTGTTGTAGTTATAAAATCAAAATCTTCATCCTTTGCCAACACCTGATCCAAAATTTGACCAATCCTCATTCTGTAGTAGAGGATACCAGGAAAGTTTCGAAGTAGGTAGTGAGTTCATTTAGAATCGCTTAAGAACCAGCCAACCTTAGACTTAGCCCCTTCTTGTTGACAGAAATTTCCTAGACATGTCATGCCATTACATACTAAAAGAATGTCCAATTTTGAATATAAAAAGGATAATGTAGAATGATAAGAATGAAAAATAGGTTTAATTGAGTCCAATGAGTTTCAATACCTTTACACTAGGGGTTGGATCTGTTTGGCTCCAAAATGACTCATATATATTTTTTTAAATGTTGATCTTTTTTTATGTGGATTTGTAATAAAACTAAAGGTTTATTTTTTGAAATTAGAAAGTTAGCCCTTAAAAAAAAGAAATTGAAATATGAAAATTTTCCCTTTTTTTTATTTCCCAAAATTAGAAATTTTCTTAATTGTAATTTCTTTTTTTTTTTTTAATTGGGATTTCATTCTTTAAAAAAAGAAATTAAAATCTGAAATTTCCCTTATTTTTGTTTCTCAAAACAAAAGTTTTCTTAATTTTTTTTATTGGAAAACTTTATTCTAAAATTGATAAGTCAAGCCTTAAAAAAAAGGAAAAATTGAAATATGGAAATTTTCCTTTTTTATTTTTCAAATTCTGAAAGTTTCTTAAAAGAAATAATATTCTAAAATATTTTTTAAAATCAAAAGTTTTCCAAAAAAAAAATACTTAAATGCGGAAATTTTTTAAAAGAAATGAATTTCTAAAAAAATCTTTAAAATCGAATTTTTTTTTTCCAAAAATGTATCATGGAAAAAATAAGATTCAAAATATTTCTTTCTAATGAAAAAAAAATATCAATTTTATTACTTGTCATAAAAAAAAAAAAACTTACACATTTTTTTTTTTTTGGAAATCTTAAAGATTCATTCCCAAAAAAAATATCAATTTTCATATATATATATATATATATATATTTACTCAAAATGTCAACTTTCATAAAAAATACCAAAAAGAGAAGGAAAGAAAATATTCCAAAATATCAAAAAGTTTAAATTTTTTGAAAAATTGCTATATTCTTCTTTTTTGCCCAAATATTTTTTTTTGAAACACCAAATGTCGATTTTAACAAAATACTTAAGTTGACTTTGATAAAACAAAACTTCATAATTATTTTTTTTGAGACATTAGATGTCGACTTTTAATAAAAATTGAAAGTCGATTTCAATAAAAATTTTTCATAACTTTTTTTTTATTGAAATCCACACCAAAAAATATCCTGAATATATATATATATATATATGTATATATATTTTTTTCTTTTACCGAAAATCGAAATTTTCACAAAAATTTTCATATATATTTTAAAAAATTCAAACAGTATCAAAATTATATAAAATGTTAAAATATGCAGAAAAATTCCAATAATTTATGCATAAGAGGTTCTGATACCACTTGTTAAGAAAAATAACTTTATGCAAAACAATACAAAATATCGTGTTAAATTATCGGAATTAAAAAAAACTTAATAAATTGAAATTGAAATCCTGATCGGACAGAAGTGTATCTAATCCTATAACCGGAATCTGAACAGAGTGAAATTCTAATCTGGATAAAGTCTTGAGTTCGGCGTTCGTCAGAGCAAAACCCTGGGAACGGCCTTCCAGGTCAAATGTATTTTCACATATTCTCTCTATATGATGGAGGTATTAGGGAGAACAGTGATATATTGACTCGAGATCATAACCCTATTTATAGTTGTAGAGTGATTTTTACTTTCCAAATCTATCTGTTCAGCTTATGGTAACTGTGCTTAAATCACCATTAGACATTCCCTATTTAACCCATCATAAATAGTAAATGTTCATTGATATCTATACATTAATTTATTTTCATATCCTTTGAAATATTTAAATCCAATTACAGAATTTTTCAAATTTATCAGATCACTTTCATATTGGATTAATTTATGAATTTGACGGTATACAATTTATAATTATTTTAATACATAAACCCAATATTGAATTAATGATCCAATATGATCTTCGTTACGAGAACTATCATCGGCCATAACTAGGTTAGTTGACATGTTGAAACTGGCGAAATCAAACTACTTTGATACTAACTGATGCAGCGAGTTGAAATGATAAAGGATTGGAGCACAATTACGTTTTAGTAATAAATTATTTTCGATCCAAAAACTTAGAGAAAGACATAAAAGTCCAAGAAATCAATTATATTAATTAAAATTGAGACATTATACAACGAAGAGACACCCTTTATTTATAGGTAAAGACACAATATACTCCTATGAGAACTAAATACTAAGAAAAAAAAAAAAGAAAGAAAAAAACCTATTAAGCAAATACTTGCGAATACCAAATGAAATCTCAAACCCAAAGTACTAAGAATTCCTGATAACCAAAAATTTTTTAATTAATCAGACTATTTCCAGAATACTGAACCACACCCTTTTAAAAATCAATCGAATAACTCTTCTTGATCAGCATCGATTTGACGTCCCGCATAGCCTAGCTTGTAACACTTTTTTTTTTCCTTGTCATGAATATGCAAGGAATTTCTAGCTTGCTGCCACTTTACCTTCTAATGTAATCTTTTTTCATAGTGCATGTAAACGATGGCTTGGCTTGTTGACAGCATAGATAAATTTTCGATGCTCTGAAAGCATTTGTATTATCATTTTAATGAATAATACTTTTGAATTATTAGTTTACTCTAATTTTCCGATTAGGAGTAATTTTTTATTCTTTTCTGGTGTAACGTATATCACTAGAACGCGTCAAATCAAGAGTGAATGGAATCCTTTGACCTTGAAGAGTAAAAGTGGAATTGGTCACTTCCGTTTATCACATTCTTTGACCCTCTCGGTTCCTTTTGACTTTGAGTTTAAAATACAGAAACGTAATTTTAGGGCGATGGTAGAGTTAACAACCCCTTTTGCTCCTCCTTTATGTATTAAAATCAAAATATTTGTAATTGGTATTAAAGTATTCATGCTAGAACTTGGTGTGTGGAAATAGTTTATATCTTCAGAGAAGGTAATTAGTACGTGTTTGTGTTGTGTTTTTTTTTTTTTTTTTTTTTAATTTTTTGTCTAAACTAGATTCCTATTAACCTAGGTTAAGAAAATTACTCTTGGGTGATTGTAGAAGTGTGTTTCATGTAGGGTAGGCTTTTTCTTTTCTTGGTTTTGTACAATATAAAAATGGCCTAAATTACAAATTAATTTTAAAATGACAACTAATTTTACTCCTCTTTAATATTAGGTATTTTATTGCTTTATTTTGTTTATTTATTCTTTTATTTGTTTACTCCGTTGAATTCTAAGATAACAAATGATTATTGATTAAATACCAAGGTTTTGGGTTGGTTTGAAAATTTTCAACTTCTCTCAATTTTTTTCAATTTTATTTTATTTTAATTGATATATTTTTCTAGACTAAAGTGGAATTTTTCTTTTGTAATAGACCTAGAATTTTCCAAGAAAAATTAAAATTTCTCCATTGAAGAAATCAATTATATTTTTATTTAAATTCTCATATTAAATATTTATAGAAACGGGCCCCGTAATCATCCCCATTTCCATGATTATAGTGAACTCCCTAGGCGACCTTTAATGGTGAACCAATACCAATCAACACCAATTTCATCTTAGATTTTTCATATTTATTAAGAGCCTGCATAGGTTGTCCTATGACTTTGCTCATATCGGTGGCTGTGAGTTGGATCAAAAGGTACAACTTTGCTCATACGACTACACGACCAGAAAACTATTGGTGACCACACATGATGGAAAGGACTTGGAATCAGCAGGTAGGTACTTTTTTATTTTTATTTCTCTTTTTTACTTTTCTCTCTCTCTCTCTCTCTCTCTCTTTTTTTTTTTTTTTTTTTTAAGTGGGTAAAATGCCGTGAAAGTCAAAATGATCGATTGTTGAATGTATCTTCTATTGAAAACATATTCACAATATTAACTTTTTTTCATTTCATTTAATAAATGAATCAGCGGAAGTTTAAAAGAAATGTATATAATTATGTCCTACATATTATTTTAATTATTTTATATATTTAATAAATATATTAATACGAGAAATATTCAAAAGATGACCCATCAACCTAAAATCTGACCAGTAGAAAAAATTTTGTATAAATTAAAACTTAGTCAAGTTTTCCACAAATTAATCTGCCGGTGTTGTCCAAGTCTCTCGGGGCTCAAATAACTACAAGCGGGGTGTCATGCTAACTCAGGGTAATTAATTTATGCAAATACATTATGCTTATGCAGTTAATATGCTACTTTCATAATTCTTAGCCGATGAAATATTAAAGATGTCTTTGTAAGAATACTTAAGTGATAAAGAGTTTTTGTTCAAATATCTTCTCATTTGAGATTTTGTTTTTGAATTTTTATGAACATGTATATTTTCGTAATTTTTTGTAACTCTTATATAATAAAAAAAAGGAAAAACACTATTAATGATATCTCTAACTTCTTAACCTATGATAGGATGAAATAAGCTACCTTTTTTTTAACCAAGGTGGTTTATTTTTTCATTAAAATGAATAAATAAAGCACAAGTAAATCCACTAATTTGTATACCTAATAATTTTTTGTCCGCTTGGCAGTTTTTTTTTTTTTTTTTAATTTCTTTCCCCCTGATGAGAAGAAACTCTATCAAATAAGATTTTTTCTCCTTAAAAATAGCTTCTTTTATTAAAAAAATAAAAAAGTAGTTTTAAAATAGAAGTTAGAGGAGCTTTTTTCTTCTCTCTTTTTTTTCAATACTCCAACTTTTTTTGAAACCATATTTTTTTTTATTTCATTTAAATTCTCAATTGAATTATGTTAAATTTCAAATATGTTCATGTCATATATGTGTTCATAAATGCTATGACATAGATGACTTTAAATATTTTTTATAATTCGAAATATGTTTATAAATATTTTTTTATTCCATTTATATGATTTGGGTATTTATAAATATATGACTTATGTTATTTTCAAATTTATTAGTTTTTTATATTACATAAAAATGATATTATTTATAAATGTTTGATTTTAATAGTTTAAAAAATAATTAATTTATTTTTAATTAATTTATAACAATCCCACGCGGGATGATGTCTGATATATATAATCTTTTTCTTTTATGAGTCATGCAAAAGTCTAAATCTTCTCTCTTAAAACTTTCCGATGTGCCCATGCATGTGAATCTGCTTATCTAACTTTTAATGCAAAGAAGGCTCAAAATGTTAGTAGTTCTTATTCACCCCCCATGTGATTTAGTGTCTTTTCCTTTTAACTTTTGAAGTGGGACACCCCTCCTCCTCCCCCCCGGGGGGTCTTCTACTAAAAGGGGGACTACCTTTAAAAGTCCGAATTAGGGAAATTAATGTGATATTAAAAAGTTATAAGCTATATATGTTTTTTAGATGGTTCTGGCGATCGCTCAATCCTTCTCCTATTCTTGTTGGTGGTTGTCTTCCTTTTTCTTGTGTTAGATTTAGACCACATCCTTTGATTTAGATGAAGTCATTTAGGTTTCTTAATTCCATCTACTAACCTTACAGAAAATATTATTAAAATATTTTTACGAGAGGGTTTTATAAAAAATGTGAGAAAAACACTTCAAATTGTTGATTTATCGTCAGAGATGGCTTAGAACTAATAGTTCAGATCTTTCCGTTCTAATAATCTATTCAAAAGTTATCAGTATTTATCAAACCTCTTCCTAACGAAAAGTTATTGGATCAAATGATGAAAACATTATTGGAATTCTTTGACCTTGAAGAGTAAAAAGTGGAATTGGTCACTTCCGTTTATCACATTCTTTGATCCTCCCTGTTCCTTTTGACTTTAAGTTTAAAATGCAGAAACGAAATTTTAGGGCGATGGTAGAGTTAACAAACCCTTTTGCGCCTCCTTTATGTATTAAAATCAAAATATTTGTAATTGGTATTAAAGTATTGATGTTAGAACTTGGTGTGTGGAAATAGTTTATATCTTCAGAGAAGGTAATTAGTACGTGCTTGTGTTGTGGTCTTTTTTTTTTTTTTTTTTTTTTGGTCTAAAATAGATTCCTATCTGTAAAGAATATTGGCAATTCCTAAATTGAAGAGATTTTTAGAAATATCTTGGGAATTAATATTGCAAGTATTGGGAACAAATTTTGGAGATTTCCAAATTAAAGAAGTCTTAGAATATTGACTTTCTAAAATTCCAATATTGTAATTATTTAGTTTATTCTTTACAATCTTGTAAATATTCTATGTATTCTTTCTTTTTATATTTCTAGGGTTTAGTCTCATGGAGTCACCCTATTTATAGGGTTATTGTACAATCTATTGTATATACAATATACACAAACCATTTTCTCTTAGTCTGCTTTTCTTTATTTTCTTAGTTTTTCTACTTTATTCTGCTTTTTCTAACATGGTATCAGAGCACTAGGTGTTCGATCTGATTTTATTTTATCAATTAAACACTTTCTTTTTTGCCGTGTTATGGAGAAATTAGATATTTCTCAACCTATATCAGTTATGCTTGATGGATACAACTATCAGGCATGGTTTCAAGGGATGAGAAGTTTTCTTAAGGGAAGGAGGCTATGGCGTTATGTTACTGGAGATATCAAATTGCCTATAAAATCTGATGACGAATCGGATGATGATTTTGGTAACCGTCTTGAAGATTGGGATAGCAAAAATCACCAAATTCTTACTTGGTTTCGTAACACATCTGCACCTTCTATTCATCTACAATTTAGTCGTTTTGAGACGGCTAAAGAAGTTTGGGACTTCTTGCAAGTCGCTATACTACATCAGATCTGGCTCATCAGTATCAATTGCTCACAGAACTTCACTCTTTGCGACAAGAACGAGGTCAGTCAATCAATGATTTTCTTGCCCGTATACAGTCAATATGGGATCAACTTGCTCTCTCTGAACCCCATTGGCAATGCACAACTGACGCAAGTAAATATACAATATATCGAGACCAAGGACGTCTGGTCCAATTTCTTATGGCTCTAACATCAGATTTTGAGCCTGTTAGAGCTTCTCTGCTTCATCGACATCCTCTCCCTACTATTGAAACTGCAGTTTCTGAGTTGATATCAGAAGAGACTCGTCTGGGATTACTCAAACCTCAACATAGTGATGTTGTATTGGCCACCACTACTCGAGGACCAAAATTTCCAAATTTACGTCAGTCGTCGAAGTCAGGTCATATCCTTCCTAATTGTCCCACTGTTGAATGTAGGTTTTGCAAGAAGCGAGGATATATTTCTAGTCGATGCCTTGCTAATCCTATGATTGAATGTAGATATTGCAAAGAGAAAGGTCATCTTATTGAAAATTGCCCAAAAAAGGTCATTCAATCTCAAAATCGTTCTGCTACAGGTTCTCGACATATCTCACAATCTGCTGTCATTCTTTGCCACCGAGGATTCTACTACCACCTCTTCTTCTCAGCCAACAATATCTCTTGGTGATCTTCAAACCCTTTTACAACAAGTTCTTTCTTTTGATAATCACAAACATACTGCACTTTCTACCGTATCAGGTACTTCTTCTTGGTTTTTTGACTCTGCTTGCTCTAACCATATGACCCATAATTCCCATTCTTTTACTTCTTTATCCGCTCCTAGTACACCATCAATGATTCATACAGCTGATGGCTCTACCATGCCAGCCACTCAGATTGGTCATTTTTCTAACTCTTTTTTAGATTTACCTGATACATTTTTTGTCCCTACACTTACTTTAAATCTTATCTCTGTTGGTCAATTATGTGAACTTGGATTTGACATAATATTCACTTCTATTGGATGTCGTGTGCAGGATCCTCAGACGGGAAAGATCTTTGGGACAGGCCGTAAGGTTGGACGTCTATATGAGCTTACTTCTCTTCACATTCCTCTTAGTCGTTCCTCACTCTACCTTGTCCGCTCGTTCCTTCATCCTTTCACTTATGGCATCTTCGTTTAGGTCATCTATCTCTTAATAAACTTCGTTCTTTACTTTCTTCGGGTTCACTAGGTTCTGTTACTGATGAATCTCTTCAATGTATTTCATGTCAAACTGCAAAACAACCGGCTTTATCCTTTAATACAAATGATTCTATTTCTAATGCTCCCTTTGATCTTATTCACTCTGATATTTGGGGACCATCTCCTACACCAACTATGGGTGGGTCAAAATATTTTGTTGTGTTTATTGATGACTACTCCCGTTTTACATGGATTTATCTGATGAAAAACCGTTCAGAATTACCTCAAATATACAAAAACTTTGCATCAATGGTTCAAACTCAATTTTCTCAAACCATCAAGATCTTACGCACTGATAATGCATCTGAATATCTTGAGTCTACTCTTACTATATTTCTTAAACAGCATGGAACCATTGTCCAACGTTCTTGTCCAGGTACTTCCCAACAAAATGGTAGAGCAGAACGAAAACATCGACACATTCTTGATATAACTCGGTCTTTACTTTTCTCTGCATCTTGTCCATCACAATTTTGGGGTGAGGCAGCTCTTACAGCTATATATGTCATCAATAGAATACCTTCTTTTACAATCTCTAACATCTCTCCTTATGAGCGGTTATATGGTTCTCCACCAGTATATAATTCTCTCAAAGTCTTTGGTTGTGCTTGCTTTGTGTTACTTCAACCTCATGAGCATAATAAGTTACAACCTCGAGCACGATTATGTTGTTTCCTAGGGTATGGCATTGAACACAAAGGGTATAGATGTTGGGATCCTGTCTCCAATCGTCTTCGAGTTTCTCGACATGTCATCTTCTGGGAAAATATCATGTTTTCTTCCTTATCTCCTTTTCGTACCATATCTCCATTACTTACTAATCTATCTTCTGATTTATTTCCTTCTAGTTCTGATACATTGACAGATACTTCAACTTTTACGGCTTCTCCTTCAGATTCTCTCCCAAATGATGGACCTGCACCCTCTTCCATTGAAACTGAGTTGCCTCATGAATCCACTCCTCGACCAACAAGAGTAAGAGCACCCCCTGTTCGTCTTCTTGATTATCATTGTTATTCAACAATCTCCACTCTACATGAGCCTCAATCTTACCGAGAGGCTAGTACTAATCCTCTTTGGCAGCAAGTTATGCAAGAAGAACTTCAAGCCTTGGAGAACACACATACTTGGGATTTAGTTGATCTTCCTAGAGACAAAACTCTTATCGGATGTAAGTGGGTTTATAAAATCAAAACTCACTCAGATGGGACTATTGAACGATATAAGGCTCGGCTGGTCGCAAAGGGATTTACACAGGAATATGGCATTGACTATGAAGAAACATTTGCTCCTGTTGCTCGTCTTACCTCTGTACGTAGCTTGCTTGCTGTTGCTGCAGCTAAACAATGGCCCTTGTATCAGATGGATGTTAAAAATGCTTTTCTCAATGGAGTTCTAAAGGAAGAAGTTTATATGAAACCACCTCCGGGTTATTCACATCCTGCCAATAAAGTCTGTCGTCTTCGTCATGCTTTATATGGCCTAAAACAGGCTCCTCGTGCTTGGTTTTCTACTTTCAGCAGTACTGTCAGTGATTTTGGTTTCTCTCCTAGTGCTTATGATTCTGCACTTTTCATTCAGAAAACTGATCATGGTACTTGTTTTACTTCTTCTTTATGTTGATGATATGATTATCACCGGAAGCGATCTCTGCAATCTCCAAATTCAAACATTTTCTTTGTGGCAAATTTGAAATGAAGGATCTCGGCCATCTTAGTTATTTCTTAGGACTGGAAGTTACTCCTACATCTTCTGGTTATTATTTGTCTCAGGCAAAATATGCCTCTGACCTTCTTTCCCGTTCAGGCATTTCAGATAATAAAATTGCTTCCACCCCTCTTGAGCATAATGTTAAACTTTCTCCTACAGATGGCAACCTTCTTTCTGATCCTACCTTATATCGGCAATTAGTAGGCAGTCTTATTTATCTTACTGCCACTCGTCCTGATATCTCTTATGCTGTTCACATTGTCAGTCAGTTTATGGCTGCACCACGATCTCCTCATTTTGCTGCCGTTTTACGGATTCTTCGTTATGTTAAAGGCACCTTATTTTATGGACTTCATTTTTCCTCGTCTCATCCTCGTTATGACTATGTGCCTATTCCGATCTTGATTGGGCTGGTGATCCCTACTGATCGACGGTCTACTACTGGCTATTGTATTTTTCTTGGTGATTCTTTAATCTCTTGGCGTAGCAAGAAACAAACTTTTACAGCTCGCTCTAGTACAGAGGCAGAATATCGTGCACTTGCTGACACTACTGCAGAGTTATTATGGATTCAGAGACTTCTTTGTGACATTGGTATACCTACTTCTTCTCCAAGTCCTCTATATTGTGACAATCAGAGTGCTATTCAGATTGCTCATAATGATGTCTTTCATGAACGAACTAAACACATTGAGATTGATTGTCACTTTATTCGTCAACATATAACTAATGGTGATCTTCAAATATTCTTTCTTCGCTCTGTCGATCAACCTGCTGATTTTTTTACCAAGACTCATCTTCCTGGACGTCATGATGATCTATTATACAAACTCAAGATGATTTCTCTACACCCATCCTGAGTTTGAGGGGGGATGTAAAGAATATTGGCAATTCCTAAATTGAAGAGATTTTTAGAAATATCTTGGGAATTAATATTGCAAGTATTGGGAACAAATTTTGGAGATTTCCAAATTAAAGAAGTCTTAGAATATTGACTTTCTAAAATTCCAATATTGTAATTATTTAGTTTATTCTTTACAATCTTGTAAATATTCTATGTATTCTTTCTTTTTATATTTCTAGGGTTTAGTCTCATGGAGTCACCCTATTTATAGAGTTATTGTATAATCTATTGTATATACAATATACACAAACCATTTTCTCTTAGTCTGCTTTTCTTTATTTTCTTAGTTTTTCTACTTTATTCTGCTTTTTCTAACACTATCAACCTAGGTTAAGAAAATTACTCTTGGGTGATTGTAGAAGTGTGGTTCATGTAGGGTAGGCCTTTTCTTTTCTTGGTTTTGTACAATATAAAAATGGCCTAAATTACAAATTAATTTTAAAATGACAACTAATTTTACTCCTCTTTAATATTAGGTATTTGATTGCTCTATTTTGTTTATTTATTCTTTTATTTGTTTACTTCCGTTGAATTCTTAAATTTGGTTGCTACAGAAAAGTAAAAGGAAGCAACAACTATTAGATAACAAATGATTATTGATTAAATACCAAGGTTTTGGGTTGGTTTGAAAATTTTCAGCTTCTCTCAATTTTTTTCAATTTTATTTTATTTTAATTGATATATTTTTCTAGACTAAAGTGGAAATTTTCTTTTGTAATAAACCTAGAATTTTCCAGGTAAAATTAAAATTTCTCCATTGAAGAAATCAATTATATTTTTATTTAAATTCTCATATCAATAATATAGAAACGGGCCCGTAATCATCCCCATTTCCATGATTATAGTGAACTCCCTAGGCGACCTTTAATGGTGAACCAATACCAATCAACACCAATTTCATCTTAGATTTTTCATTTTTATTAAGTAAAAGCCCGCATAGGTTGCCCTATGACTTTGCTCATATCGGTGGCTGAGAGTTGGATCAAAAGGTACAACTTTGCTCATACGACTACACGACCGGAAAACCATTGGTGACCACACATGATGGAAAGGACTTGGAATCAGCAGGTAGGTAGTTGTTTTATTTTTATTTTTATTTTTATTTTTTACTTTTTTCTCTATTTTTTTTTTTTTTAAAAAAGTGGGTAAAATGCCGTGAAAGTCAAAATGATCGATTGTTGAATGTATCTTCTATTGAAAACATATTCACAATATAAACTTTTTTTCATTTCATTTAATAAATGAATCAGCGGAAGTTTAAAAAAATTTATATAATTATGTCCTACATATTATTTTAATTATTTTATATATTTAATAAATATATTAATACGAGAAATATTCAAAAGATGACCCATCAACCTAAAATCTGACCAGTAGAAAAAATTTTGTATAAAATAAAACTTAGTCAAGTTTTCCACAAATTAATCTGCCGGCGTTGTCCAAGTCTCTCAGGGCTCAAATAACTACAAGCGGGGTGTCATGCTAACTCAGGGTTTGACCTAATTAATTTATGCAAATACATTATGCTTATGCAGGTAATATGCTACTTTCGTAATTCTTAGCTTATGAACTATTAAAGATGTCTACTTGAGTGATAAAGAGTTTTTGTTCAAATATCTTTTCATTTAAAATTTCGTTTTTAAATTTTTATGAACATATATATTTTTTGTAATTTTTTGTGACTCTTATGTAATAATAAATAAAAACACTATTAATAATATCTCTAACTTCTTAACCTATGATAGGGTGAAATAAGCTACTTTTTTAAAACCAAGGTGGTTTATTTTTTCATTAAAATGAATAAATAAAGCACAAGTAAATCCACTAATTTGTATACCTAATAATTTTTTTGTCCGCTTGGCCGTTTTTTTTTTTTTTAATTTCTTCCTCTTTATAAGAAAAAACTCTATCAAATAAGATTTTTTTTCTCCTTAAAAATAGCTTCTTTTATTAAAAAAAATAAAAAAGAAGTAGTTTTAAAGCAGAAGTTAGAGGAGCTTTTTCTTCTCTCTCTCTCTCTGTTTTTTTTTTTAATACTCCAACTTTTTCTGAAACCATATTTTTTTTATTTCATTTATATTCTCAATTGAATGATGTTAAATTTCAAATATGTTTATGTCATATATGTGTTCATAAATGCTATAACATAGATGAGTTTAAATATTTTTTATAATTCAAAATATGTTTATAAATACTTTTGTATTTCATTTATATGATTTGAGTATTCATAAATATATGACTTATGTTATTTTCAAATTTATTAGTTTTTTATATTACATAAAAATGATACTATTTATAAATGTTTGATTTTAATAGTTTAAAAAATAATTAATTTATTTTCAATTTAATTATTAGTATTTATATTTTTTATTTTTAAAATGCAGATAGATGAATCTTAATCAATCAACAATAAGGAAAAAAATATGCTTAAGCACAAATGGGTATACTAATAGGACCCCATTAAAAAAGACTCAACACAAAAGACGTCCAATAGTCAACATGAGCATATGATTCAGTATGCTTAGGCACAAATGGGCTTTTATTGTCCTGTTTTACTGATGGGATCTAACTTCCTGTATGAGTCATGTCCTCTTGATCCACTAAGGGGATCTATCATTCGCTGTTTGGCTAACTCCCAATGAGGTCTACGCCATCGATCCATAAGTGCATTCGGTTAGATCAAGCAGTAGTCTCCTTCCATTCAGCCAATAATTGCCGAATACTCAAGGAACCAACTACTTCGATATATGAATGGTAATACTCAACCAAATATCACCTTGATCAGGTTTCCTATCTCAAAACGAAATGTATCTCTTAGATAAGGAAGGAAACTCTAGAGAATCTAATTAATCAAGAAAAGAATCACTTCGTATAATCAATCTTTCTAAATGATAATGATTTCAAACCTCTGACGTTTGAATTCCGAAATCTTCAGGTCTTCTTGTAACGAAATTAGGGTTGTAATTAGGACTGGCAATTGGGTCAGGTCGGCTCAAGCTCGGCTCGAGGTCGGCCTGTTTTAAAGGGCTGAGCTTGACTCATTTAGGGCCGGACCGAGTTTGAACCTAATTTTTAGGCTCGATTTAATTACGGGCCGAGTTTGGACATAAGTGGGCTTGGCTCGATGAAAGCTCGACTCGTTTAACATTAAGCAGTATTTAGTATAGGATGGGTAGCTATTTATATTTGGCATTTTTTATTTTTTATCTCACAGAAGAAAGAAGCCAAAGAGTCAAAAATAATTCAGTTGATTTGATCTAAAAATATTTTGATTAATTTAAAATTATTAAAATTAAAAAAAATTAATTTTTTGTATATTTAAAGAAATTTTGTAAATAAATAAAAAAATTATTATTTGAGCTCGAGCCTAGCCCAAAATGGGCCTGAAATCCTTTTAATTTTTTGAGCCGAGCTCGAGTCTAGATTTTTTTAGTTTTTTTGAGCCGAGCTCGAGCTCGGGCCCAAAAAATTTTAAATGAGCCAAGCCCAAGCCTTACAAAGCTTGGTTCAAAAAGCTCGATTGCCAGGCCTAATTGTAATGCCCCAAATGCACATGGCCCTTACGATGTTCCCTATAAAAGCTTTCGGTACATCGCCATCAGGTATGTCACGCCCCGGTCCTCAGACCTGAGCATGCTACAACTACGGTGTTGTCTCGAACTATGTGCAATCCCGGGTACGCACTCTGAGACTCCACAAGACTGCTCTATTATCAATCTGAATTTAATCCACATCCAATTCCTTGTAATCATAAAACATTATCCATATAATCTCTCCCAAAATGAAGTAAGTAAAATCTCATTCACTTTAGTATAAAGTGACCAATCAAAACATAAATATACATATACAAAAGTATCAAATCTTATATAAATAATTCATAATACAACATAATTTAGTTTCCATTGACATTTCTCATAGATTCATCTACAACTAAGTAAGCCAAAATAAACCATCTTACACGAAATGTATGGTTCTAATTGAAGTAAATCTCACAAATAGTAAAAAAGTCCTCTATCAGCACTTACTAACTACAACTTGAAAATAGGAGGGAAAAAGAGTGGGATGAGTACAAATGTACCCAGTGAGTGAGAAATCTATGTACATGCCAATGAGTGGGAGTGTGATCATGTCCTAAACCATTATTAACAAATTCTATGTTATTATTACAAAATCATTCACAAGTTCACAAAGAATAACAATCAATATGTTCAAAGGAAAACATTTATCTTTATCTCAAATGGGTTGAATTTCATTCAAAACTTTAGAACTGCCAAAAATATACTTTTCAATCCAAGATCTTGACCAGGGTCAAGGACTAAAACCATCAAGGGTTTTATTTAATCATTTTTTTTAAACTGTCCCATCCTTGGTGTTGTTTAGACATCACCATTGGTGAATCATGACTGCCCAATGGAATGTCCTGCGTCATACTACCCCAATCCAATATCCGACTCCACTCATACCTCTTCTCCTCCTGCGAATCATGAGTGAACAATAAACCACAGCAATTGCGTAAACAATCGGTCATTAAAAATATCATGTTTATTTACAATCTAATTCCAAAACTAATTCGCAACTCATACTCATTTTTATCCCAATGGACCTTAATCAACAAAAAAACATAAATCATATAGCAATAACTTGTCAAAATTCACATTTACAACATCACAGTTTCATGAGAACACATCACACTCAAATGAAATTATAAAATTACATTCCAAAATAATATTTTCAAAGCACATAAAAATCATTTCTCATTAAACAAGATATAAAAGTTCCACTCATAGTTTGGGGAGGGTGTACACTCCCACTATTCCAGGTTCTCAAGCCTATCCTCATTCAAAAGACCTTCGTCTAGTTGATTGTATAGATCACAATATAGAATTAAGGTTAGACTTTTATCCAATACTACTAAGAGGCTAAATATATGATGTGCAAAATAAAAAATATGTCTCTATACTTAAAGTGTTCATTACCCATATTCAATGCTCATTCTCACATCTTCGTATATTAGGAAAATAATTGTATTTTGAACTAAAATTTTTGGATTATAAAACTTCTAATTTCCACTTAAAGACTAGAAATAAAATAACAATTTTTATGTTTGTAATTTAGATCTATTTCAATTACACAAAGACATGGAAATCTATCCTATGTTGCCTTGATTCCATAATTTCTAATCTATGCAGTCATGGAAAAATAACCATAACTTTTACTACACATATCCAAATTACATGATTTTTATCTCAAATTAAGATAAGAGTTAGATCTACAAATTTTTTGTTATGAGCTTAGCCTAATTCACCCTATAATGCATCTCAAAATCGAGCTAAAATTTTAGCCGAAGCAGGGTAAAAACGGAGGGATTATTCTATAGTGTCTCACTTTCAACAATCACTAAAAATCCAATTCTCATCAGAATTCAACAAATCATATCTCATTTTCAAGCTATAGAAGTCTAATTTTATATGCAGAAAACTTCACTTGATTTGCCTTTGTGTAGAAAAATATTAGAGCATGGTCACATTGTTATGTTCACAGAAATTTAAAGTTTCTATCTTCATTCCAACCTTTCTTCACCCTCCTAAGTTCAGTTCATAAAACATGATATTTATTCTAATTTCAATGATAAATAGAAACCTAAATCCATGAAATTGAGGCTTACCTTGAACTTTTTTCAAGAATTTCTCATGCGTCCAATAAATTATCTCCAAATGACTAGTTTCTTTACCTTTTTCTCTTTTTCTCTTTCTTCTTTTCCACTTTTTCCTTCTTCTCGGCTAGACACACAACCACAAGCCAAAATGCACTCAAGAAGGTTCAAGAATTGTGAATTATCTCTCTCTCTCACGTTCATACATATCACTAGCACCAGCATGCCTCTTTTTTTTTTTTTTTTTTTTTTTTTTTTTTCTTTAAGCCAATCTAACACCTTACAGTTGTCCTATCTTAAACGGATCACTTAAATGCACCTTGACTTCTCTTTATTTTGTTAACACATAAAAGAAAAGTGAACTAGCAAGGCAAAAATGTTGGGTTGAACTTGGTGCACCTTATTTCATATGTTAAACATGCTTATGGGCTTCCACATATATATTGGGCTTTAAGGTTGATTCATGTTATTGGACTCCAAGATTTGGGTTTGTTGGTGGACTTTAAATCAATTTTTGAACTCCTAAATTGAACTCAAGTGTAGAATAAAATTTGGGATTCATGAGTTGGATAACTAATTGGATTTGGGCTTCCATATTGGGTTTAAAGAATTGGACTTCTCTATTAGTTTACACCAAACCCGATTTCCATTTCTTACTTTACCAAATTTCATAATTCAAATTTACAACATCAAAATTCATTCTATAGGTTAGAAATTATTCATGCAATTAAACTGTAAATTTTATGTTTTACAAGTTCTACCCCCATAAAAAGAAGTTTGTTCTCAAAATTCACTAGGTTTTATCTTTAAACAAGTGGGAAAATTGTCTTCGCATCTAATCCTTTGGCTCCAATGTCATTTCTTTTATTCAATCATTTCTCCACAGAATTTGATATAACGGTACCTCTTTGTTTCTCAAGGTTTTAACTTGATGATCCAAGATTGCAATCGGCTTAGTCTCAAAACTCAAATCCTCTTTCAATTCAATTGGAAGCTTTTTGAAAACATACGATGGGTCCAGTATGTACTTCTTGAGCATGGACACATGAAACACGTCATGGATCTTCTCTAACTTTGGAGGTAAAGCAAGTTTATAATCTACATTTTCAATTTTCTCAATGATCTTATACAGACCAATATATCAAGGGTTTAGTTTTTCTCGACTCCGAAAACGGATCACTCATTTTCAAGACGAAGCTTAAAAAAAAAAACCATATCACCTACTTCAAACTCTAATAGTCTTCTTATTCTATCAGTATAGCTTTTTTAATGATCTGTGCTACTTTTATTCTTTCTCGAATGATCTTAACCTTTTCAACCATAACATCAATCAACTCCACGGTCTTGATTTTTCTTTCTCCAACTTTATCCTAACATAATAGAATTTGACACTTTCTCCTATATAATGCTTCATACAGTGGCATTCCAGTGCTAAACTAATAACTATTATTGTATGCAAACTCCACTAGAGGAAGATACCTATCTTAACTTCTAGGAAAATCAAGAACACATGCTTGGAGCATATCTTCTAAAGTTTGGTCATTCTCTCAAACTAACCATCAGTCTGAAGATGGAATGCCATGCTAAAGCTCAACTTAGTCCCTAAAGACTCTTGTAGTTTTGGCCAAAACCGAGAAGTGAACCGTAGATCTCTTTCTAGCACAATAGACATTGGTATTCTATATAACTTCACAATCTCATCAATGTTCATCTTGGCTAACTTTTCCAGTGAATATGCAGTTTGAATGGGCATAAAATGAGCAACTTAGTCAGTCTATCAACAATTACCTATATGGCATCATGTCCAGCCTAAGATCTTGACAATCCATTAAAAAATCTATCATTATGTTTTCCCACTTCTACTCAGGAACTGGTAGGGGTTGGAGAATTCCAACTGGCCTTTAATGTTCAACCTTCACTTATTGACATACTAAACATTTTGTTACACATTTAGCTATATTTCTCTTCATTCTAGGCTACCAGTAACTCCCTCGGATGGTCTGATATATTTTCTTATTTCTTGGATGCATAGCATAAACTGAATCATGAGCTTTCTCTAATATAACCTTTCGAAGATCACCATCCTTCAAAACATAAATTCTATCTTTGAACACCAATATGTCATTATCTCTCACCTTAAAATCAATTTCTTCTTTCCTTTGAATCTTTTCAAACTCTAATTTCAACTCTTCATCAGATGCTTATAGTTCTCAAATTCTATCTTTCAAGATTAGCCTTACTTCAAATCTCGCTACAAGAGCACCATGTCTATCACTAGCTTGTCTTACTCCAAGGACAAAATACTGATAAGATAGGAGAGATAATTACTTCTAATACTTGTC
This sequence comes from Dillenia turbinata, assembly GCA_037126225.1. Lineage (NCBI taxonomy): Eukaryota > Viridiplantae > Streptophyta > Magnoliopsida > Dilleniales > Dilleniaceae > Dillenia > Dillenia turbinata. The sequence continues at coordinate 15,289,958 of JBAMMX010000004.1, read as the reverse complement.
ATACTTGTTGATGACTTCCTCCTTAAAACATCTACCACCACATTGGCCTTACGGAGATGGTAGTCAATAATAAGATCATAATCTTTAATAAGTTCTAACAATCTTCACTGCATTAGATTTAACTCCTTTTGAGTAAGCAAGTAATTCAAACTTTTATGATCAATATAGATTCGGCATGTCTCACCATAAAAGTAATGTCACTATATTTTTAAAACAAACAATACTACAGCTAACTCCAAATCATGGATTGGATAATTAACCTCATGGTTCTTAATTACTTAGAGGTATAGGCTATCACTTTGTCTCCTTGCATGAACACACATCCCAACCCTTGCCTGCTAGCATCATTATATATAACAATTCCGCCACCGCTCGTAAGGAGTGAGAGAATGGGAGCATAAGTCAATTTCTTCTTGAACTCCTGGAAACTTGCCTCACACTTATCATCCCATTCAAATTTGACACATTTTCGAGTTAGCTTTGTCAATGGAGCTGCTATCAACAAGAATCCCTTGACAAATCTCCGATAATAGCTTGCTAACCCTAGGAAACTTTGAACTTCAGTGACATTCCTAGGTTGCTCTCACTTAAGGATTGACTTAACATTTTTTGGATCCACAAAAATTCCTTCACTAGATATAATGTGACCAAGAAATCCAACATCTCTCAACCAAAATTCACATTTAGAGAGCTTTGCATATAACTATATCTCTCGAAGTATTTGAAGTACAACCTGGCAGTCTTATGGATGTCACTTTCCTTGATTTTGAGTTTATGATACCCTGATCAAAAATCAAATTTTAAAAACACACAAACTCCTTGTAACTGATCAAAAATATTATCGATCCTAGGAAGATGGTATTTGTTCTTAATTGTCACTTGATTCAACTGCCTATATTCAACACAAAACCTCAAGGTATCATCCTTCTTTTAACAAACAAAACTAGTGCTCCCCACGGTGAGAAACTTGGCTTAATAAACCCCTTGTCAAGCAATTCTTGTAACTATACTTTTAATTCCTTTAACTCCGCAGAAGTCATCCTATAAAGAGGGATGGATATTGATTCTGTTCCTGAGAGTAAATCAAAGGCAAAATCAAATTCTTGATTTGGGGGTAACCTTGACAATTCCTCAAAAAAAACATTTGGAAACTCTTTCACCACTAGAATATCTTCTAATTTTGGACCCTTTTTGGACCTAGTTTCGTTGTATTAATCATATGAATTAGGTAAGCTTGGCATCCTTTCTTAATCATCTTTTGAGCCCCCAAAGCTGAGATTACATAAGTCGGTAATACTCGATGTTCCCCAATAAAAACCACTCTTAGGGCATCTGATCTTCTAAATTCAACCCTTTTTATAAAACAGTCTACTGTGGCTTTATGCCAAGATAACCAATCCATTCCTAATATTACATCAAAATCCTGTATTTCAATAGGAATCAAGTCTGCCTCTAATACTATTTCTCCAATCTTAACTTCGTAACCCTTATATATTAAACTTCTCACTAAATGCTCACCCAAAGTATACAAGAAATTCATCCTCAAGAGGAGACAACTTCCTATCGGCATGTTTTGAAAATTCAGCACTAACAAAAGATCTATCAACACCAGTATCAATCAAAATGTTTGTATTTTGATCTAACAGATTTATCGTACTTATTCATAGAAAATTTCTCCAAAGTTAAATTCTCAACTATAGCATGATTAGATTAATATTCACCACTCTAATCCTATATACTTTTCCTTTAGACATTCCAAATTCATGTTCATAAAATCTTCCCTACACTATATTTCTTTACTCTTTTTACATCACTTGGTATTAATTACTTTCTTTGTCTAACTTGGAGACTCTCTATTTGCGTCACTAGACTCTATTCTCCACTTAAACCTAATGCAATATAATAACTCATTAATTTCACTTTATACAACCTCAGAGGTCCAAAACATATAAGCTTCCTTATACAAGATATTTAATGTCATTTCTAAAGAAATTTAAATCATATGTCTATACTGATCATTCATGTGCACAATTACCATGTTTCACCATCTCCTAGGATTTTATGCGTGCTTTTGAACAACATTAACTATATAGATTTAAGCTTTAAACCCATTACTTGTAATAACATCAGGATTGGTCTAAACATCTTTCTTAGTCATTGCATATATCCTAGTTTGTGCACGAGTCTGAGGACGGGAAGGATTCTAGGTCACTATATTGCTCCCTATCCTAGTCTTGGGAAAGATAGTAGAAGAAGGAGTAGGAACATTCTTACAGTTTCCCCTAGGAGCACTTGTCCTAGCCTGCAAGGTCTAACTCCTTGGTACTTCACCACCTAGTTCAGGACAATTCCTTTTTAAATGATCAGCCGTTCCATAATGAAAACATCTTTGGGGCTCAAGACAAACCCCAATATAAGCTTTCTTACAATTTCAACATTGGTCACGGTTACCTTGGAAGGGTCTCACACTAGAAGTAGCACTAGTGGGGAAGGCACCTGCTTTTGGATAAGATTGGCCTATTGGTAAAACAACTGAGTCAATAATTGAGGTACTGTTTTAAGAAGTAGCACTACTACTTCTTTTGGTTGATTAGTTGGAAGTACTCCCAAACTTTCTTTTCTTCCTAAAATTTTCTCTAATTCGAGCATTTTCTTGAACCATTTTCTTAGCCTTCAAAGCCATCTGTAATACATCCTTAAAATTATGGGCATCAGTGACTATTATTTTCTCTCGAATATTGAGATTCAACCCCTCCTTAAACTTGGAACAAAGATACTCCTCTATAGGTACCATCTTCGGCACATATATTGTAACACCAACCCCTCGGTGTACTCATAGCTAGAAAATATTTCAGTTTAAATCGTCGGAAACTAAAAATTTCTAAAATGATCATCAATGGTTCAAAGCTAATCAGAATAATTCTAGAGTATATAAGAATCTCAAATTAGGGTAAATCAGGGTAAAACTTGCTTCAGAAAGCTAAATCCGCCAATTTCCGAAAAATGGCTCAAAAACCCTAATTTTTGGGACAGGGAGAGTTTGGAAAGACTAAATGACAACATTTCAATGCGAAATGGACTTAGTTAGACCTAATATAAGGTAAGGGGTCTAGTGTGCAAATATGAAAAATTTTGGGATCAAAATAGAATTTTCAAAGTTTGAGGGGCTTGTTTGCAATTACAATAACCTAGAATTAATCTACTACTTTTATTCTCCTAAAACCCTAATTGAACAAGTGTAGAGAGAGGAAGAAATGTGATTGGTCCAATGGTTGGACAAGTGTGAATAAATATGATAAAAATTAGTTGAAAACGTTGACCTTAGAAATTTTAATCCAAGGGTGGTGAGGTGCTTGTGGCAAAATGGACCAATGAGGACCCTAGGATCTTGATGGTGGGACCCACACAATAAATGAGAGTGTGAGTTGTAGAGAGTGAAAGAACCTTGTAGAGAAAATTAGGAAATAAAAAGAGAAATAATAATTAAAATGGGAAATGATCCATTGGTTAGAATTAGTTGATGATTTAAATCAAGGGCCAAGAAACAAAAGCAAAGTCACACTTAACTTCTTCAAAACCCTAGGATTAAACTAATGAATTAAGGAAAAGAGGAGAGAAAAACCGTGGGAGAGGGGGAAGAGAGAGAAGCCGTGGGAAAGAAAGGGAGAGAGAATAAGTCTTGTGAATAAATGTGATCCAAGGGTTAAAATAAATTTTTAATCATTGAATGGCCAAAATTAAGCTTGAGTAAAGTTAACAAGACTTGAAAGCCCTAGCCTCCATTCTATTCTCCAAACCATGAAAGAGAGAAGCCTAGAAGAAAACGAGAGAAACCTCTTCATTCTCTCATGGCCGTGAGACACACCTTGAAGAAGACTTGATTTTTCTTCAAACAACCTTTTAATATTTTTATATAAATCGAACCGTCTCAAACCCTAGAATAACATATCCAAAAACTAGAACCAAAAAAGAAGTCTAGCTTGGTGATTCAAGGAGGAAACTGTGGACTTCAAGTGGAGAAAATCCAAGGATCTTCAGGTTTCATTCAACCTCTTTAGGTAAGAAAGTTTCCTTATTGTCTCTACTCTAACATATGTTGCTTTGGAGCCAAAGTAAGAAGGATTTCTTGTTGGATCTAGGGAGGCCGAAAGCTAGGGGAAGGAAGGAAGAAGGATCTTTGAAGGAAAGTTTAGGTTTGGGCTTGAAACACCAAATTTTGAGGTAAGAAAAATTCTGCACTTGATGAAATTGATAGATCTTGTGTTTAGCTAAGCATTTGGTGAAGATTTGTTTGTTGTTTGAAGAATCCTTGAGTCTAGTCCAAAGTGTATGTACTAAGTCCATGTTTTTAACCTTATTCCTCATAGAAGTCATGTTGAACATTAGGTTTGGTGATTTGAAATTAGATGAGAAAGGAAAGATTGGATTTAAACATAGAGACTTTAAATTTCTACAAAACAGGGCAATCTGACCAAGCTGTAATCTTTTTATCATAACTTTTTCTGTACAAATGTACATTAAGTGAGACTTTCTGTATATGAAACAGACTTCCACAGCTTTAAAATGAGATATGAAGTATTGAAATTTGAAGAGTATTGGATTTTTAGTGATTTTTCAAAGTTAGGTGTTCTGCAGAGAAATACCCTGTTCTGTCCTTTTTGGCCGTGGATTTGTTTTCCATTTTGAGGTGTCTTTTGGTCTGAATTAACCTAAGCCCTGGTTATGAAATTTGTAGATCTATGTCTTATCTTTAATTTGAAAATGAATCATGTGATTTGGATATTTGTGGTGAAAGTTACAGCTTGTTTTCCGTGACTGCACAGATTAGAAATTTTGCAGTCAAGTTCATTTAGAATAAATCTTCATGTCTTTGTGTATCTGAAGTTAACTTAGGCTAGAAATGTAAAGAATTGTTGTTTTATAGTTAGCATAGGTGTATTAAGTAAGGTAATAAGTTATGTGTTAGCTTGGTAAGTGGCTTGGGATATAAAGAATGGATATGTTTGCATGCTGACTATTTTGTGTATACAAGAGTTAAAATGTGAGGGTGATGAGTTGAGTGGTTTATATATAGCATTGTAGTTTTCTGCTTGGTGATCGAACGAGGGGAGCCCTTTTCGGCTTGTTGTGGAGCATTTTAGAGAGTGACGTACCCTCCCGTATACTGTGAGTAAGACTTCGATACTACATTTTAGATTGAACAAAATCCATATTTTATAGTTTTTCAAATGACATGTTTCATGACATGTGTGAAAACATATGATTTGAACTATGTTTTATAAATATTCTTTTGTGATTCATTGGAGTGTCCCAAATGATTGATTCAAATGTTTTGCATCCATGGTTTGTATTGAAATGACATTGTGCCACTTTTTGAGAACTTGATGAGTTTTATATGCTATCATTGCATTGGCACTTTGATTTGAAACGATTTGATGAAATATATTGGTACATGGTTTTGATATGATTTGATGATATATGTGAGTCGGATGCCTACTTGAGATATGATGATATGATGTATCTTTGATGGATTTCCATAGCTACGAAGGGCATTTGTAGAGGCACCCATTGTGTTTAGATACGCTTCGGCCGGAGGTATCCCAAACGTAGTGTTGTATAGTTGCGGCCGGTTGAACCATATCGGGGAGGACATGTGTGACGTTACTGTCTAGCACCAGGTGAAATTTTATGCATGGTTGATTATTTATATGTGCATAGACATGGGCTAGTCAAGTTGAACCGAAAGGGGAGGACATGCTTGAGCCACTGTTTAGCACTTGGTGAGGCCCATGGCCAACGTTGGGGTAGAGAGCTAAATTTTACATACTTGCATATGAAAAACCCCCAATGCGCCCACATTGGTCGAGGTAGACCTTTGCCAGGGTTATTTGCTTGGCAAGCTCTAAATGATTTCTGAAATGTAAATGGATGCATACTTTGATACTATGATGTGTGATATGTGATCATTTGATTTCTGGAAATGACATGCTTGGTTTTGACATCATTATGGTTTTGAAATGTACTTTGACACTCCATGCTCACACTTATTATCGAGAATATATTGTCGATCCCCTCACTCACCGAGTATTTTTCCATAATACTCACTCCTCACTTTTTCTTGATAACAGTTATAGGCTTGGTAGGAAGATGTGTCGAGAGAGTTTGACACACTTGATTTATATTTGGAGACCTTGGACTTGGGTATGGCATCGACCATTCTTTCACAGTGTTGTATTTGATGATGATGTATATTTGAGATTTATAGAATGACCATTGTATACTTATATTGGGATGACTGTAAATTTCATTATGTAATATAATTGAAACTCTTACTGGTGTTGTATAATTATGTATTGAGGCATTGTCTTGCATTTAACCTACTTTTACTTAGGAAATGATATTTTGAAGAAAAATAGGTTTTAAACAGGTGTTGATTCTAGCTTTAGTTGCCTCGGTATGTATGTCCTGTGGTGGGTAGCATATGGGATAACGGGTGGCTGTTCACGGCCTCAGATCGAGGATTGGGGCGTAAAATACATGGAAATCTCTCTCAGCTCTGTCTCATACTTAGTTACAGGCTAATTCCCTTATCGAAGATAAAAGAACTCTTTCCACTTCTGATCTTAGTAAAAGCAGGTATAATATTTTTTATCAAATTCCCTTAGGAATTAACTCCAAGTAATGGGAATAGAAGAATGCTTCTTTAAGTTTTCGCACCATGTTCGTGCTCCTTTATTGAGTAGTTTACCAACCACTTTCGACTTAACTTCATCATCCAAACCCATATCTTAAACAGTTTCTAAAACTCGATTTATCCAATCCTTAGCTACAGTAGTATCACTCACCTTGGTAAAGGTTTCACAACCCAACTGTCGAGCTTCCTTGATCAGTTTGGATAAGGTAATGGTGGGACGAGGAAAGGATGCAGCAACAGGCATAGGAGGTATAGCTATCGCCGGAGGTGTAGTAGGGTTTGTAGCGTTTGGTGGTGGTGAAGATGGTACTTGAGTTTTGGGTTGATTTGATTGATGGAATCTAACTCCATATTTACTCTTCCACTCTATACATTCTTGGAAGGTTGCCATGGGAGGAGGAGGAATCTCTGATGGTTCAGGTGCCATCGGAGCATGAGAAGAACAGGTAGCTTTGCGCTCGACAATGAGGGAAGTAACTGCCCTCGTGTGTCTCCTAGGCGCTATCAACTACAAAAGAAAATAAGGTTCAATTCATAGAAATAAATTAACCTATGTATACTGAATTAATTTTACATGAGACTCGCCTAATCTAGGATCCATGGGAAGCTTAGAAAAACTTAATAAAACCTCTAACCTAAACTCTGATATCAATAAAATTGTCATGCCTTGATTCTCAGATCCGAACATGCGACAATCACCATGTTGCCTCGAACTATGTACAACCCCGGGCACGGACTCCGAGACTCCATAAGGCTAATCTGTTATTAACCTGAATTTAATCAACATCTAATTTCCTATAATCATAAAACATTATTCATATGATCTCTCCCAAAATGAAGTAAGTAAAGTCTCATTCACTTTAGTACAAAGTGGCAAATCAAAACATAAATATACATATACAAAAGTATTAAACCTAATACAAATAATCCATAGTACAACATAATTCAGTTTTCATTAACCTTTCCCATGGATCTATCTAGAACTAAGTAAGCCAAAATAAACTATCCCATGGATCCATCTACAACTAAGTAAGTCAAAACGAACTATCTTACATGAAGTGTATGGTTTGGATTGAAATAAATCTCATAGATCGCAAGAAAGTCCTCTATCAGCATTTACTAGGTATAACCTGAAAATATGAGAGAAAAAGAGTGGGATGAGTACAAATATACACAGTGAGTGAGAAATCTATGTACATGCCAATGAGTGGGGGTGTGATCATGTCCTAAACCATTATTAACAAATTCCATGTTTTCATTACAAAATCATTCACAAGTTCGCAAAGTATAACAAATTCAAATGGGTTGCATTTCGTTCAAAAATTTAAGACTGTCAAAAACATACTTTCCAACTAAGACCTTGATTGGGGTTAAGGACTAGAACCACCAAGGGTTTTATTCATTCATTTTTTTTAAAGTGTCCCCTCCTGGTATTGGCCTGGACATCACCATTGGTGACACATTGTTGCCTAACTATAACTTTGGGTAGGTTAATGCCCTTCATAATATTATCCGAATCAAATGTCCAACTCCACTCATGCCGCTTTTCCTCCCGTAGGTCATAAGTAAGCAATAAACCACAGTAGTTTGTTTATCGATTTTTGTATATCACAATTTCGGGCAAGTATACCCTAGTCGAATGTTGTGTATAGTACAAAACAAGTGTCGTTCCCATAAGGATATTATGTATTACCAATTATAAAATACCCTGTCTAAGTTGGACAAAACAAATCAAGATTACAAAGATATCAAAACTATGAAAATACCAAAAACAGAATATTGATTAATGAAAACTCTAATTTTATAAAACCTTAGGACATTGATTTCATCTGTCTCCAATCTTTCACACAGTTGAATTCTTTTAAATCCCTTAAAGTTTATTGACTAAAGGTTCATTCTTGATGATGACAGATTTCCCAATATTAGATTCACCCAATGGTCACGCAATGAAACCCTAATTCGACTAACCAAAACCCGATGGTCATGTAATTTTGATTAGACCGAACTGCATTAAGATCTATGGAATATCTGTAATCTAGGGTTTCCCCCTAAAATCCCCACACAGAGTTAATCATCCATCGATCTCATAACCCTATATGGATTTTATTGTATTGGTAAGATTTCATGCAATCTTCTCTCAATCTCATGCATGTAATCACAAATCATCACATCATAGGGCCCTTTACGAATGAAGCATTAAGTCCAACAATGAAATCTCATCAAAGAAAGAATATGCCAATAAAGATTTAAGGGAAAGAAACAAATCAAACCATGTTATTAATCAAAGAACAGAATCCATCGAGTCCTAGGAACAAGAAATCTAAGTAGACATGATAAAGAAAAGTAAGAAAGGTAAAGAAAACATCTCCTTTGCACCCAAAGAAATCCTCCTCCAAATGAGGTGTCTACTAGGGTTTCCCCTCTCCTCTTTTTGTGTAAAAGATATCTCCTCCTTATAATCTAATTCTTAAGAGTCCTAAATGACTTAAAATTCGTGGGTCTTCATAACAGCTTGATATTTCCCTTGGACTTGGGCTTTTGGAACTCATGGGTCTTGATTTCCAGCACTGCGCAACTTCGACTCAAATTTCGGATATCTTCTGTCCTGACCCAGCCTCTAAGGTCTTGATAGGATTTGTAGGCCTTGAAGTCTTCTTTCCAACCCAATAAGAATCAGGTCAATTGAATATTGGAGAAAAAAGTTATGCCCAAAATAGTAACAGCTATCTGTGCAGTCCAATATTCTTAAATAAGCCCAATAATTCTAAAATAAAACCCACGAAAATAATCAATATAAAATCATGAAATAAAACCTAAAAATAGTCCTAAAAGTCATAAATAAAACCTGAAATAAAATAAAATAAAATAAATTCAAGTGTATAAAAATATTGTTATCAAATACCCTCACACTTAAATGTTTGCTTGTCCTCAAGCAAGAATAAATTTTTTCCAAAACCAATTCAACATCCCAAGTTCCTAACCATATATATAACAAGTTCAAATTAGAATTATAATCAAAACAATCAATACTTCGCAGTATTCAGCACTAGAGAAACTATTGCATCTTATATAGTCTCATCGAAATCAAGAACAATGTAATATTCAACCACCCTCACAATCGGTTCACTCAGTAGAATGAAAGAAAATACTAATCAACTACTCAAAACACTCATTTTATGTAAGGGTATGTGTATCACTCAAATCAACACAATGAGATGGCATTACCATAAGCTTGCTCATAGATCAAATCTCCACCACTTATATATAAAATCCATACACCAATCAAAATGTCTTTTATTTGGTTGTAATGGGGTTAAGGTAAGGGATATGATAATTGGTAAGATGTACGGTTAAAATGATTCACTAAGTATACCTAAGTATTAAAACATGATATTGTTACATCAAGACAAAGAAAATACAAACTCTAAATAATGTGATAAATCACACATTTGAAACAAAGAACAAAGTAAAGAAATTTCACTTTAAGAGTAAACAATATCAAGAATGAAAAATATTTTTCTTTTTCTTTTCTGTTTTTTGACTTTTTCTTTTCTCTGTTTTTTCTTTTCTTCTTTCTTCTTTTTTTTTCCAGCACTTTTTTTTTTCATTTTTTTTCTTCATTTTTTTTCATCATTTTATTTCTACTAGTTTCCTTCTTCTCTTCTTTTTTTTTTTCTCATAACTCAATCGTCATGACAATGACTAAAAATATATATAAAAGTTGAACAAAACAATAATACCTAAAAACATAATACCATGTCGTCAACTATAAGTATATTAGTGAATTCAGGTTTAAAATCTGGAGTTAGAAAGAAAAAGTCATAGGGTAAATGGTGTGGGTAATATATGAAAGAAAAGGTTAAGACTCAAATTGGTTAACTAAGAGGTAAATGATTGGGTTGGTATTTTTCGAAAGCCAAAAGTGTGTAATCCTAAGTGTCTTAATCATTTTGGTGTATAAAAATCATGAATGTAGTCTCAAAATACATAACAAAACAAGTTCTAAAATGACCAAATCATGCTTGATATACGCTCAACAAGAAAAAATGATGAAAGCAAAAAATTGCTTTATAAGGCTCAAATTCTTACTAAGGTAAATTTGTTGTTAAATCTTGCATGTGTATCCTTCAAGTCAACCACAAAAAGATGAATAGTCACTCATGTACCAAATAACTACTAATACCAATTGATTATCATGCAACCCAATTCAGAATAAGTAACATATAAGGATTAGAAAATCTAAGAAAATCTAATTGGAATGGAAAATTTTTTTTCAAAGTTCAAGAAATTCAACAAAAATCAAGATTTCTAAACAAAAATGTGCTAATTCCTAAAATAAAAATAAAAATAATGTCCTACAAATTAGAATTAAATAAATAAAACACCTAAAAATCAAAATACAATGCATCCCCCACACTTAATCCAAACATTGTCCGCAATATAAAATAAAATACTAAAATCAAGAAAAGAAAACAGAAAACTCCCCTCAATAAGCCAGTGAACTTGCAACTTCCTCTTTAGCAATTTCTTCTCTTCTCATAAATCTTCACATTATGTCCATTTATTGCATCATGCCATGCCTTTGTCATTCTCTTGTCAATTATTGCATTCTCATATGTAAGCTTGACTTTTGAAATCTCTTCAAGTTTCCTCTTGTTAGTGATCTCTTCCTTGAAAAATTCATCATATCTCAGCACTTGTCTGATGACAACTAAAAGAGGAATATTAATGTGCAATTTCTTAAGAATTTCTAAAAAATTTTCTAATTGTACTTTTGCACATAATGTATGTCTAGGAAAAGGAATAGGGGTTCTAGAATCACTAAAACATAAAACACTTCCCTGTTTAGAATCTAGTGTCTCAACCTCCTCATTCGTAAACTTTTGGATCTCTTCTTTTGTCTCTTGCTTATCCTCTTCATCCTTGGATAGATCTGGTACCTCTTGTAATTCTTTCTCTCTCATCAATGAGATTGCATTAACTTGCTCTCTGGGGTTCTTCTCAATGTTACTTGACAATCTATCTGATACACAATAATGAAAGATATTAGTTAATTGATCAATTTTATTTTCGAGCCTCTCAAACCTTTCATTTGTTGCTGTTGCCAAGCGTTCAATTGCTAACTCCCATGATGCCTTAATCTCTCTTGGTTGTGGATTCCCTGAATAAAAATCTAGTGAATTCACACTCTGTGGTTCTCCTTGATTGCATGAAAAATTGATATGGTTCCTCCATCCAGGGTTATATGTGTTGGAGTAAGAGTTTTCCTGATGTTTGCCAAAATTAGAAATGTAGTTTGTTTGCTGCACTTGTGGACACTCAAAAGATACGTGAGTAGAATCACCACAATAATCACAATATAAGGTCTGGTTAGACACAACATTAAATTGATTAATTTTCATGCAATTAATCAAAGAGTCAATTTTTACATTAAGCAACCTAAAACTATCAACCTCATGCACGCCAACACTTTGCCTAGGAATCTCACTCTCATTATACCAATCATATTGGTTAGAAGCCATACTATCCAATAATGACCATGCCTCATTATATGATTTGTTTAAAAATGCACCCCCAGCGGCAGCATCAATGGTAATTTTCACAGAATTTAAAAGATCACCATAAAATGTTTGCAAAATTAACCAGTCAGGAATACCATGATATGGACATCTTCTAATCAAATTCTTAAAGCATTCCCAAGCATTATACAAAGACTCAGCCTCAGATTGCCTAAAACTAATAATGTCATTGCCAAGTTTAGCTGTCTTACCAGGTGAAAAATATTTAGTCAAAAATGTCTGAGAAAGAATCTCCTAACTTGTAAAATGATTTGCAGGGAGTGAATTCAGCCATACCTTTGCCTTTCCCCAGAGAGAGAAAGGAAATAAGCGTAACCTTATGGCATCTGGACTCATTCCATTTAGTCTGATGGTATCACAGATTTCTAGAAAATTCTTCAGGTGGTTGTTTGGGTCTTCAAAGGTTTCTTCACCAGTGAACTGATCTGCCTGCACCATTCTAATGAGACTTGGCTTGAGCTCAAAATTGTTTGCCTCCATGGTGGGTCATGTGATGCTAGTCTGAATGTCCTGAAATTTAGGCATCGAGTACTCTGTCATTGTTTTGTTCTTATGGGCCATTGTTTCTTCCTCCATAACTTTCTTGACTTGTCTGTGAATGGTTCGTAAAGTTCTTTCAATCTCAGGATCAAAATCAACTAGGTCAAGACTTTTGGCTCGCAGCAGGCACAGTATGGACATAAAAAAAGCACAAAATTCAAACTTCAAAACCAAATGCAAGAACCACTCAAGAAAATCTATAATGCCTAGATAAATATAGAAATCACAAAAATACAACAAAATAATGCAAAAAAAAAAAAACCCAAAAAAATAATCAAAAAATTCTAAAAATCACGAAAAAAAATAAAATAGATAGAAAATCCTATGAAAATGATAGAATTTGACAAAAATGGGGTCATGCCTGTAGCTCATGCTACAGGTTTTGGTCAGCAGGCCAAAATCCTTCGAAACAAGTGGTCACTTGCCCTAATTTCTAAATCTATTTTCAAACAGCCGAAAAAAAAATCTTAAAAAACCTAATTCTATATGAAAGAAATAAGAAATATTGTGTATAGTGCGAAACAAGTGTCGTTACCACAAGGATATTATGTATTACCAATTATAAAATACCTTATCTAAGTTGGACAAAACAAATCAAGATTACAAAGATATCAAAACTATGAAAATATCAAAAACAGATTATTGATTAATGAAAACTCTAATTTTATAAAACCTTAGGACATCGATTTCATCTGTCTCTAATCTTTCACATAGTTGAATTCTTTTAAATCCCTTAAAGTTTATTGATTAAAGGTTCATTCTTGATGATAATAGATTTTCCAATATTAGATTCACCCAATGGTCATGCAATGAAACCCTAATTCGACTAACCAAAATCCAATGGTCATGCAATTTTGATTAGACCGAACTGCATTAAGAACTATGGAATATTTATAATCTAGGGTTTCCCCCTAAAATCCCCACACATAGAGTTAATTATCTATTGATCTCATAACCCTATATGGATTTTATTGTATTGGTCAGATTTTATGCAATCTTCTTTCAATTTCATACATGTAATCACAAATCATCACATCGTAGGGCCCTTTACGAATGAAGCATTAAGTCCAATAATGAAATCTCATCAAAGAAAGAATATGCTAATAAAGATTTAAGGGAAAGAAACGAATCAAACCATGTTATTAATCAAAGAACAGAATTCATCGAGTCCTAGGAGCAAGAAATCTAAGTAGACATGATAAAGAAAAGTAAGAAAGGTAAAGGAAACATCCCCTTTGCACCCAAAGGAATCCTCCTCCAAAGGAGGTGGCTGCTAGGGTTTCTCTTCTCCCTTTTTTGTGTAAAAGATGTCTCCTCCTTATAATCTAATTCCTAAGAGTCCTAAATAACTTAAAATTCGTGGGTCTTCATAACAGCTTGATATTTCCCTTGGACTTGGACTTTTGGAACTCATGGGCCTTGATTTCCAGTACTGCAGCAACTTCGACTCAAATTTCGGATATCTTCTGTCCTAACCCAGCCTCTAAGGTCTTGATAAGAATTTGTAGGCCTTGAAGTCTTCTTTCTAACCCAATAAGAATCAGGTCAATTGGATATTAGAGCAAAATGTTATGTCCAAAATAGTAACAGCTGTCTGTACAGTCTAATATTCTTAAATAAGCCCAATAATCTTAAAATAAAACCCACAAAAATAATCAATGTAAAATCATGAAATAAAACCTAAAAATAGTCCTAAAAGTCATAAATAAAGCCTGAAATAAAATAAAATAAAATAAATCCAAGTGTATAAAAATATCGCTATCATAGCTGCTGAACAATCGGTCACCAAAAACATCGTTTTTATTTACAATCAAATTCCAAAACCAATTCAAAACTCATACTCATTTTTGTACCAATGAACATCAATCAACAAAACAACATAAATTATGTGGCAATAACTTGTCAAATTTCACATTTGCAACATCACAGCTTCATGAGAAGACATCACACTCAAATGAAGTTATAAAATTATATTCCAAAATAAGATTTTCAAAACACATAAAAATCGTTTCTCATTAAACAAGACATACAAGTCCTACTCACAGTTTGGAGAGGGTGTGCACTCTCACTAATTCAGGTTCTAAAACCTATCCTTGTTCAAACGATCTTCGCTTAGTTAATTGTATAGATCACTATATAGAATTGAGGTTAGATATTTATTCAATACTACAAAGAGGTTAAATATATGATATGCAAAATAGAAAATGTGTATCTATGCTTAAAGTGTTCATTACCCATATTCAATACTCATTCTCATATCTTTATGTTTTAGGAAAATAATTGTACTTTGAACTAGTATTCTTGAATTGTAAAATATCTAATTTTCACTTAAAGACTCAACATAAAACAACAATTTTTATGTTTGTAACTTAGATCTATTCCAATTACACAAAGACATGGAAATCTATCTTATGTTGCCTTGACTCCATTATTTCCAATCTACGCAATCATGAAAAAATGATCGTAACTTTCACTACACATATCCAAATAATATGATTCTTATCTCAAATTAAAGATAAGACTTATATCTACAAATTTTATGTTCAGATCTTAGCCGAATTCACCCTAGAAGGCATCTCAAAATCGAGCCAAACTCTTAGCCGAAGTAGGGTGAAAACAGGGGATTATTCTGCAGAATGTCTCAATTTGAAAATCACTAAAAATCCAATTCTTGTCTGAATTCAATGATTCATATCTTATTTTTAAGCTATGTAAATCTAGTTTCATATGCAGAAAATATCACTTGATTTGCCTTTGATCAGAAAAAGTTATAGCCAAAATATTACAGTATGGTTACACTGTCCTGTTTGTAGAAATTTAAGGTTTCTATTTTCATTCCAATTTTTCATCACCCTTCTAGGTTCAGATCATGAAACATGATATTCATCCTAATTGCAATAATAAATAAAAACCTAAAATCATGAAATTGAGGCTTACTTTGAGCTTGTTTCAAGAATTTCTCATGCATCCAACAAAATTAACTCCAAATGACTAGTTTCTTCACCTTTCTCTCTTTTTCTCTTTCTTATTTTCCACTCTTTTCTTCTTCACGGATAAACACACAACCACAAGCCAAAATGCACTCAAGAAGGTCCAAGAATTGTGAATTATCTCTCTTTCACGTTCATACATATCACTAGCACCAACATACCTCTTTTTTTCTTTCTTTATACCAATCTAACACCTTACACTTATCCTATCTTTAATGGATCACTTAAATGCACCTTGACTTCTCTTTATTTTGTTAACATATGAAAGAAAAGTGAACTAACAAGGAAAAAACATTGGGCTGAACTTGGTGAACCTTATTTCATATGTTAAACATGCTTATGGGCTTCCACATATATATTGGGCTTCAAGGTTGATTCATGTTATTGGACTCTAAGATTTGGGCTTGTTGGTGGACTTTATATCAAGTTTTGAACTTGTCAATTAAACTCGAGTGTAGAACAAAATTGAACTTCATGAGTTGGATAGCTAATTAGATTTGGGCTTCCATATTAGGTTTGAAGAATTGGACTTCACTATTAGTTCACACCAAGCCCGATTTCCATTTCTTACTTCACCAAATTCCATAATTCAAATTTACAATATCATAATTCAAATTTATTCATACAATTAGACTATAAATTTTAAGTTTTACAAGGTAAGTCCCTTGGAACTCTACACAGGCCACACAAATCACAGGAGATCCTTTCTTCCTCCTTTTTCTCTTAGTTTGTTTTTCATTCATTTCGAAAACCGTTTTTTCTGACTTGAGTATCAGAACCTCCCCCACTGGAGTACCTTCTGGCGGTTTTTTATAGGTTTCAAACCTTTTCATCAAGCACCCATTCGAGTCACAAGGAGTCGGATCTATGGAGCCAAGACCCATCTCTAATAGATTGGTGCCGTCCTTGGGAAGTAAACTAGAGAATCTTCATTGAGTTCTTAGGATTACTAGAATGATATGCCGCCAAAGCGGAGAACCAGAACTGTATCGAAGGTTGCATCCGCCATGGACAGCCATACTGCTACCTCCACTGATGCAGCCCTTCTTATAGCACCTACTCATTCTATTGACAATCCTCCCGTCATGTTTAACCTCTTCGCTCGAAGCAAGTCCCGCAACCTGTGCCTTAGGAATGCCCAGCCATGGATTTTATGCCAGTATCCCAAGAACAAGTCAGTTAACCTCAAATGGACAGGCTAGAGTCCAAGATCTAGAATATGAGCAAACAATTAGAAGGCCTTAGTCACACCGCGAGGCCTGAGGGCCAGTCCTCTTTAAGAGGGTTAGAACAAGCACGCTCACGAAGGTTCGTGCTCGATTGAACTATGAACTATTGGTAACATCTCACCAGGATCTTGATGATCTGAGAAAGCAATTCGAACAACTCATTGCAGATGAGCTCAAGTGGGTGAATGCCAGAAGAAATGATTTACCCCTATATCTCTCAGCTATGTCACCCATTAATCCAAAGATCTCTTTAGAACTGGTACCCTGGGATATACTTCAATCCCCTATAGAGAGGTTCGATGGAACGACTAACCCCCATGATCACGCGGCATATTTTGTAATGGTGATGATCTCAAGAGACATGACAGATGCCTCTATGAGCAAACATTTTCCTACCACCCTTAAAGGTAATCAATAACGTGGTTCAATTTGCTCCCATCGCTTAGTATCTAGAGTTTCTCCTAACTTCGTCAGCAGTTCGAAGCACACTTTGTAATCAGTCGAGGTGTCAAGAGAAAGTCTATCTCACTACTATCATTACAGTAGAATGACGATGAGCCATTAAGAGACTTCTTAGAGATATTCAAGATCGAGATAATGAAGGTCCTAGCCTTAGACCATTCCATTGCGCTGGCCACGCTTCTTACTTTGTTATGCCTATCAGGCATGAAGACATCAATCATAAAGAATCCTCCTTCCACCATCCAAGAGTTCTATGCTCACACTGAAAAATACATTATAGCTGAAGATGCCAAAACATTTGAATGACGAAAGAATCGATCATCTCGAACAAAACATAATTGATTGTCTCAATAGCTGACATCGAAAGAGAATCGACCGGGCTCTCCACACCAGCGAAAGTTTAACACTTACACTCCTCTAAGCGAGGCCCCCAACCAAGTCTTATTTCAAATCAGAAACAAGTCATATGTAAGATGGCCACCTCATCCCACTGAGGATGATCCCAAAAAGGACAATTTAAAGAACTGTCATTACCACCAAGACTATGGACATATGACCGACGATTGTAAAAGTCTCAAAGACAAATTGAAATTCTTGGTCCGAAATGGAATGCTACAAAAATTCATTAAATACCTTCCCCTAATCGGCAGGCGTGGTCCACCATGAGGAAATGAACTGAATAGTCCGACAGTCGATAGATCATCACATGATAGGTAAGACGGAGTGATCCTCTAGATCCATAACTCTTAGCTCCTGTATGAGCCCTATAATCTAACTTGTGCTTTCCTGGCATATGACCCGATGTTCTCAACCTCTCTTCTTAAGTAAATTCTGGTGCCCTTCTCTTAGTGAATGTTTTTCTTTTCATCTCTTAGCAGTAACACTTTTTGTGTTTATATTCAGTCAATTTAAAATTAATTTCTTTCTATGATAAGACATGAGGGCGAACTCAATAAACCTTTGTCATTCTATCCTATCGAAGGGATCTATCTTTTCGAACGGGCATCTGTCTCCTCGTCCTACCGAAAGGATCTATCTCCCCGAATGAGTTTTTGTCACCCTATCCTACCGAAGGGATCTATCTTCCTAAATGAGCCTCTGCCGCCCCGTCCTACTGAAAGAATCTATCTCCCCGAAAGAATTCCAGCTTCATGAGCTATTACCTCAGCATACCTCAGTCTCTCTAGTAACCTGCATTGGAAATGCCTGAGGGCTAGACTGGACTCTTCAAGATGTGACACACTTTGCTTAGCCTCTCGAAAAGACTCTTCCTGTAACCGCACCAATGTCTCCGCGGTTGTCAGGCTGCCAATGTGAAGACACCACTCGGCTTATAACTTGTCGCATCACTTTTCGGTCGATGCTAGTTTCTCTTCTAAATACCTCCTCTATTACTCTTGAATTCTGCCAAAGTGATAGTCTGAAGAAAAAATTACTTGAGTTAATCAAAGTAAAGAACTAAACAGGACAAGTTCTAGTTAGAGTAGTACCATCAAGCAAATAGCTTGAAGGGCTTTATCCACCCACTTTGGAGATGCCTTCGGCAATTCAAAGTTGGGATCCCGAAAGTTAAACTGGTCGGCCAGTCGAAATGTCCCTTCGACATTATCACAGTCAAATCTTTGGCCCCCCATGCAGATGGCAATAGATCCCCCTTCTTACCTATCCTTTTGATTGTCGAAAGCCTAATAGAAACGAACAATGGGAACCCCTCTTCCTCTGTTCTTTCACAATAAGGGCTCCACGGCTCTACAGAAGACTGTCACCCATAGGTGCAATAGGAACATGTGACCCTATTGACAGACACTCTCTTATTAATGGGACAGTTGCATCCGTAGGTACCTATGCTCCAGGAGCTTCTTCACCGTGACACCCTCTTTGACACGCTCTGTTGAGGAAGACATACCAAGTGGCTGACTACTTGCCCCCTCCATCTCCACTATCAGGGATACGGAGTGATTCGACATAGCAAGAGTCCTATACTCTTTGGCTCCCCCATGATCCCCTTTTTTTTCTGAACACCTTGATGAAATAGGAATGTGTGCTCTTCAGCCTCTTCACGTGACTCCACCCTCTCAAGAGACTTAGGCACTGGACTTTTCTTTTCTTTAATTTTGATGGCCCCCTTTTAGGAGGCCTCTCAGTATGCTCACATGGCCTCTTGGAATTCGACCTCACTTTCTTATCAGTCGAAATCACATCCAAGAGGGAATAATCCATCAACTACAGATTATTGACCAACTCCTTCTCCCTCTGCTCTAGCAAAATGGACCTGACAATTTTTCTTCTCTCATCAATTAGCAAGCCAGCTAAAAGCAACATCTGATCATCCACCAACGAGTCCACCCAAATGTTTCGATAAATGGACTATAATAGAGTCTGACATATTTGAAGAATTGAGTCTGACGAGTGGGAAGTGGAGGCTTTTCCTTCAACAGTGGTTCCTAGTCGACATTTGATAATGCAGGTAGAAGATCCCTATTCAAGAACCTCACAAAGAAATACTTTTACGCCTATAACTTGTCCTTTGATTCACTATAGTAGAACTTCCAATGAGAATTCAGATGATTCTGTAGTCGATACCAACCATGGGTGGAACCCTGATTCTTACACCTTGTTAGCAAAAATAAAATCATTAAAATCTTCACATCAAAACGAAGGTGACAAAACCCTAATAGGGAAATTATTACAGTCACGAAATGCCAGGCACTAGGAATAAGTAATGTGGGGTAAACCCTCCAGTACTTCATCACCTCAGCCAGTGGGCCCATATATGAGATCTTTAATCTGTATTTCACAACTTGCCTATATGTAGGGACATAATCATTAGACACTTTGTTTGCCCTATCTCGATCATTCGGTAATACCAATACAGAATATCCCCCAGAGCCATGTCCGATCATATCTCGTTAAGCTGCTCTTTCTTCATCATTGTGCTTTGAATCTCACTAATACTTCAGAGGGAGGAAGAAGAACCCTTTGACATTTTCCAGAAAAACCTTACACCAGATGAGAGAACAATTCGTAGACAAAGATGTAAAGTACACGATATGCCTAAACGCGTGGCTTTTAAAGGAGTACTAAAGACGGTTCATAGAAATCGAAAGGACACTTGTCGTATTAAAAGTTTGGTGCCTTTTCGATAAAGGCATTACTCACAGTGCCTTTCTCACGAAATGACACCATGGGTCGGGGGAAAATGATGAGACCCTATTAAAAAAGGCTCAACATAAAAGGTGTTCAATAGTCAACATAAGGCCTTTGATTCAATATGCTTAGGAACAAATTGATCTCTGTCGCCCCGCTATACTGATAGGAGCTAACTCCCTGCATGGGCTATGTCGCCCTGATCCACTAAGAGGATCTATCATTCACTATTCGACTAACTCCTAATGAGTCCTACGCCATTGACCCATAAACACTTCGGTTAGATCGAACGGTAGTCCCCTTCAATCTGGCAAATAACTACTAAATACTGAGGGAGCCAACTACTTTGACTCCGGAATGGTAATACTCAACCGAATATCACCTTGACCAGGTTTTTTATCTTAGCATGAAATGTATCTCCTAGATAAAGAAGAAAACCATAGAGAATTTAATCAATCAATGAAAGAATTACCCCGTATAATCAAACTTCCTAAATGATAACGATTTCAAACCTCTACCGTTTGAATTCTGAAATCTTCAAATCTCTTCATAAGGAAACTAGAGTTGTGATGCCCCGAATGCACATGGTGCTTGTGATGTTCCCTATAAAAGCTTTTGGTACATCGGTATCAAGTAAGTCCCCTGGACTCTACATAGGCCACACGAATCATAGGGAGATCTATCCTCCCTCGTTTTTCTCTAAGTCTATTTTTTATTCTTTTAGAAAATCACTTTTTCTGACTTAAGTATTGAAGTCTCCCCCACCAGAGTACCCTCCGGCAGTCTTTTGTAGTTTTCAACCTTTTTCATTAAGCACACGTTCGAGTTACAAGAAGCCGAAGCTGTGGAGTCAAGACCCACCTCCAACATATTCTATTTATGATAATTTAATTAAAAATAGAATTTATAAAAAATATTTTGTCAAATAACTTATTTATAAAAAAAGGAGTATAGGAATAGTTTTTAAAAGTAAAACTATCAAACAAGTTTTAACTTTATTTCTATTGGAGGTAGATTTTACCTTCACAGATTTTAACTCCTTTGACTCAAATGATTGCTTCGAAGGATGAATGGAGACCTTCAAAAGACCATCGGAGGGTACTCTGGCGAGGGAGACTCTGATGCTCAAGTTAGAAAAAGCAATTTTTGATACGAATGAAATAGACTGAGCAAGAAAAGGAGGGCTGAGAAAGAGAACCCTGTGATTTGTGTGTCAAATGTATGGTACCCAGAGAGCATACTTGGGGTTTGATATATAGATTCCTTTTATATGTTGGTACTCTGGGAGTCGTTCATATTCGGTGCATTGCAACCCTAATTTGAGGCTATTCTGAAATCTCAGGACACTATTGAAAAAAAATCTCAAAAGATTTAAAGTTTTTACCATTTGGAAAGCCTATTGTGTCAAGAAGATTCATTCCTTATCAATTGGTTATTAAAGATTTCCTTATCTAGGAGATATATTTTATGACTGAATAGGAAACTAGCACCAATATGAGTCTTAGTCGAATATTACCCTTAGCTGATGAGGGCTAATAATCAGATCTTTAACAAAGCTGTCGGTCATTAACCAAAAGGAGGGTATCGACTTGAGCTTACTAAATACATCTATAGGTCACGAACTGATTGGATTATCACTGCTAAATGATAATCGAGGGGTCGGTCTATGTTCGCCCTTTGGGGAGATAAATCCCTTGCTGTGGTCATACCAAGAATAAGAAATGTTCGCTAGGTTATGAGCATTTTGGACTTTGGACAGTGCCTTAATAGGCCTTTGAATCACGTTCCATCGTTTGCCGTCAACTCATAGTGCTATTTTGTGAGAAAGGTGCTATGAGTAATAATCACCCGTCAGAAATTGGAAAGGTGCAAAGCCCTTGATGTGGCACACATCACTTCAAGTCCTGCGAATCATTTCCAATATGCTTCATAATGTGTGAAGTTAAAACGGACCAAGGATGAATGCATTTTTCTCACAACCATTTAATCTCCCGAGGGTGTTAATATGTTCGATCTTTGAACAAGTGTCTTTGAAATAAATGTTTCATGGGAAGTTGGAGGGATTTACGCCCTTCATTCATTGTGCACAATCCTTATTGAATTGTTTCGTCTACTCAAGATTTGTGAAGATTTTGCCTTCGCTGCTATAATTAGGGGTCATGTGACTCTGTGTTGCCTCAGAGAAAACTCATATGTTTTCACATCTACAATTCCATTTCACTAAGAGTTTAGTTTTTTGAGAGATCTTATGATGGTGTGCCTTGGGTCACAAGGCTTGAGAGTATAGGATGCTTCTACTGATGCAAGGCCTCATAAAAAAGGGGACTACTAATGCAAGGTCTTGTCATGCCATTTGGTATTCGAATATCATGATGGGCCCTGTCATGGATTCCATTGGTGATTCTCAACTTTAGAGGGGAGTTTTAAAACAAGCTCATGCTCTGGGCTAAGTTCGTCATCTGCCTCATGTTTTCCTGGGTCGATGATTAGAGTAGTCGGGAGATGGTGAGAAACTGTGAATGCCTGAGGGTCTGAAATCGGATACATTCTCACAGTTTCTTTGTAGCCATCTCATACCCTCCTCAGCCTATTTTCTACAGTCTTCTTGTCCCAATTTGACTGTGAAAATTTTTGAAATTCTGTCTTCCATCATCTCTTTTTATTGTTTTTGTACTATCCATTTTGTTAGTTGTTAGCGGTTCGGCGGCTTTGTTGTCTAGGGACAATGCTATAGATTTTCTATATACTTCACTTAATGTAATTCGGCCTGATTCAGAGAATTGTAAACCATGTCTATTCATGTTATCTGATATGTATTCATTATATGGAGATAAAAGATGAGTTTTGTTCTACTTACTTGTAAATTTTTATCTCTTGCCAAGTTTCCACCGATAGTGACCGTATGCATGGCTGTGTGATGTAATCGACAAAACAACTGTGTGATAGACTTGTCGAACAGTGTGAGAGTTAATCACGAATGTAAGTGCCTTGATAAGGATAACCATTGCCCAAATCAGCAAATATTTGTCATACTTGTCAATAGAGATATCATCCTCTTTTTTTATTTAGCTGACAAGATAGGTTATACCCATTCAGGAGATGTCAATAAGCCGTAATCGATAGAACACCCTTAGAAAATTCAACTAATGAAGTAGGGCATATCTTTATGTGGAACATATCTCTCATTTCAGGTGTTAGAGACAAACTGATAGAATGGATCATGCTTACCCATTTGGGAGTTACTTACCCTATTGTTGACACGTTACCTTCGATAAGAATTAACTGATAGGATGGGCCGTGTCTACCCATCTGGGAGTTACATCCATTATTAATGACATGCTATGTGTAATAGGAGTTAACCGATAGGAGGGGTCGTATCTACCCATCTGGGCATTTCACCCCTTATTGATGACATGCTACATTCGTTAGAAATTAACTGATAGGATGTGTCATGTCTGCCCATCTAGGAGTCATATTCTTTATTGATGACACACTACGTTTGTTAGGAATTAACCAATAGGATGGGCCATGACTACCCATTTGGGAGTTATATTCCTTATTAACGACACGTTACGTTCATTAAGAATTAACTGATAGGATAAAACAGAAAAAGAATGGTGTAGAAGCCTTCCTTGATGAGAGACTCTTTTGATCAAGGGAAGTGGTGAGGCCTATTGATAGTAGATGCATAGGTTTTCTAAGTTCCAAATCCTAGGCACAGCTAACCCGTCAAGATTGTTGAGATGATAAATCCCTGGGTAGATTACAGAATATATCTGACAGGGGTCTTTCCAATTGGGTACAACTTACCCCTAGGTAGGGGTTAACCAGTGGTCTCCACTTTCAGTAAGACTAGTTTGCCTGATTTGAATTTTCTATTTATAACCATTCGGTTATAATATTGAGCCATCTATTGCTTGTACACAACCATCCAAGTAGATACAGATTCCCACAGTTGGGGGAGCAAATCTAGTTATTCTCGTAAGGCGGGTTCATTTTGAGTTTTATTGTATTGATCCATCCAGAGTGAGTGAATTTATATTTCCATAGGTATGATAGCCTCGCATCCATACATCAAGCTGAATGGTGTTTCACCAATTGTCCTTCAAGATGTAATGCGGTTTGACCAGAGGATGCTGTAAAGTTCTTTTGCCCATTACCCCTTAGATTCATCCAGTGTTGTCTTTAGCCTTTATAAGATCATTTTGTTCATTATCTTAGTGAGTCTATTAGTTTGTGGATGGATGACCAATGAAAACAAGTGGTAAATTTTCAACTTGTTGTAGACCTCTTGGAAGCTCTTATTGTCAAACTACTTCCCATTGTCGATGATAAAAACATAGGGTATGTCAAATCTAGTGATGATATGAGTCCATACGAATGATTGGGCTCTAACTACTGTTATTTGGGTCAGTGGGTCAGTCTCCACCCACTTGGTGAAATAGTTGATAGCAACTATAAAGAACTTTTGCTGCCCTGTGGCTAGTGGGAATGATTCGAGGATGTCTATTCCCTACTGAACGAATGGTCAGGGACTTGCCATGGGGCTAACTTGATAGAAGGTAGTCGAGGTACTAAAGAGAAATGTTAGCACTTATCATACCTTTTGGCATAGTTGTTTGAATCGATCTCCGTGGTTGGCTGGTAGTACCCTTGATATAGGGTCTTGTTAACTAGATTTTGAGCCCCCAAATGGCTATCGCATATTCCTTCATGGATCACTCAGAGGATGTAGTCTCCTTCTTCAAAGGTTAGGCACCTCAGGTATGGGTGAGTGAAGGATTTTCGATATAGACTCCCTTCAATGATTGCATTATGTGTGGCCTTTCGTTTCAACTTTGCTACCTTCAATGACAAATCCAATAGGCGATCATACTTCAGATAGGCTTCTATGGGATCTTTTTAGCTAGGCAGCTGGCCCACTACAAGGATCCTTTCAGATTTAACGATGCTAAGGAATGACAAGCTTTCGATATAGACTATTCTATTAGAGGCAACCGAGTCAGGCTGGCCAACTTGAATAGTGTGTCCACTCATGCATTTTCTAATCAATAGATTTGTTATATGTTCACTTTGTCTAGCTTGCTTAAGTACTTGGCCATGATCGGATCTTTAATTTCATAGACCTCTTTAATTTCATGGACCCCTTTAATTTCATAGACCCCTTTGATCTTCTTGACAACTAGCTGGCTATCAATAAACACTCGAATGCTTCGAGCCCTATGAATATTGTGATTCAAAGTCCTGTCAGTAAAGTTTCATATTCCGCTTGATTATTTATAGTCTTGAAGTTGAAATAAAGCGTGTATTCGGCCTTAAAATCATCTGGACCCATTAATATGAGTCTGACACCATTCACTGAGGAGCTCAATGACCCATCGACATGCAACGTCCAATCCGGTAGTGACCGTTCTTCATGGCTACTAATAGGCTCATGTTCGGTTACAACCGATAGGGTACATTTGAGGATGAAGTCTTATAGGGTTTGGCCTTTGATTGAAAGTCTCAGCTGGTACGAAATGTTGAATTCGCCCAACTCCGTGCTCCATTTAATGAGATAGCCAGAGTTCTCTCTTTTTTGAAGGATTTATTTCAGTAGCTGATCGGTAAGAACCAAGATGGTATGGGCCTAAAAGTACCGCCGAAGACACCTAGCTGAGATGACTAGAGTGCAAACTATCTTTTCAATCGATTGGTAGTTGGCTTTAGATTCTTTCAGCATTCGGCTAATATAGTAGACTAGCTTTTATACGGTTGACTCCTGTCTCATAAGGATAGAACAAAGTGCCCAGTTAGAGATAAAAAGGTATAGGTATATTTTCTCATTATGAACATGATGAGAGATTAGTGGGGATAACATGAGCCATTCCTTAAGTTGCTCGAAGGTTGTTTGACACTCGGGCATCCATGCAAAATTTTGGGACCATTTTAGGGCATCAAAGATGGGTTTGTACTTTTCTCCTACCTTTGACATGAATCGGCTTAGGGTTGAGATTCTACTGATGAGGCGTTGTACTTCCTTTAACATTTGTGATGGTGACATGTCTAGTATGGCTTTTTTTTTCAAGATTTATCTTAATTCCTCGGTTGATGATCATAAAACCCAAGAACTTTCCAGATGCTATTCTGAAGGTAAACTTTGCCGGGTTTAACCATATATTGTAACGCTTTAGTGTTTGAAAAGTTTTTTCAAGATCGACAACATGGGTTTCCAAACTGGTGCTCTTGATAAGTATGTCATCAACGTATGCTTCTTTATGTTTCTGCCGAGCTAGTTCTTGAAGACCATGTTTACCAACTGTTGAAAAGTTATTCCAATATTCTTCGAGCTGAATGGTGTGACCTGATAGCAGTACGTTCCAAACTCTATGATGAAACTCGTCTTTTCCTCATCTTTTTGTGCTATTCATATTTGATTGTAACCAGAATAGGTATCCATAAAACTCAAAAGTTGGTGGCCCAAAGAGTTGCCCACCAACTTGTCAATGTTAGGGAGTGGGTAGCTATCTTTTAGACATGCCTTGTTAAGATTAGCGAAGTCTACACATATCTTCCATTTGTCATTAGTCTTTTTCACTAGGATCACATTGGCTAACCATTCGGGGTACTTAACCTCATGAATGAACTCGGCTGTCAATAGCTTCTAGACTTGTTCTTGTATGGCATGTTGATGTTCTTAGGCAACCACCCTCTTCTTTTATTTAACCAACTTGTATCCGAGGTTGACGGTTAGCTGGTGGACTATTGCTAAAGCATGAATACCTAGCTTGTCTTTAGGGGACCAAGCAAAGACTTTCTAATGTCGTTGTAGGCAACCAATAATTGCTTCCCACAGATGTATTGGTAGATTAGCCTCGACTTGAATGATTTGACTTGGGTCATCGGTTGGGGGAATCTCGATTTCTTCTTCAATAGGCTCGGGCTTAGTCATTGATTCGATATTGTCCTTGAACTCTAGGGTGTTAATGGGAAAGTTTCCTTATTCGCCTTTGACTACGAGGATAGCGTATGGGTCGGGATCACTATAGAGAGTAACAATTTTTTCTAATGTTCTAAACTTGATTTTCATATGTTTTCTACTGGGTAGTGCCTTTAGTTCGTCTAAACTAAGGTGACTGAGGATAGCATTATAAGGCGAAAATAACTTCACGATGTGAAAGACAACTTTAACTTCTGTATGATTGGGGGGAGCTCCCAGAGTTACAATGAGAGGAATGACACCTTCTAGTTAGATGCCTCATTAGAGAGTCCCCTGAGAGACCCGGTGGGAGGTTAAAGGTAAGATGAATTCAAACCTATTTGCTGGAAGGCGTCCCAAGTAAGGAGATCGCAATCAGCTTCTTGATCAATGATGGCTCTCTTAATGATGTAAGATCCCACTTTTATGGTGATAACTAAAGGGTAGTTACGATTAGGATTGACTCCAATTAGATTGTTGTCATTGAAACCAATGATTAGCCTCTTTCTCTTGATGGCTATCATGTTTAGAGTAGCAACGAAAGATGGATGGTATGTTTGTCTAGAGAGTCAGTCTATTCCCCATGAGCGGTGCCAATTTGTTAGAGGTAGGTTTTAGCTCCACAAATTTTAATTCCTTTGACTTGAACAATTGCTCCAACAGATGAATGGAGACCTGCAAAAGACCATCAAAGGTGCTTCCACGAGAGAGACTCTGACGCTAAAGTCAGAAAGAGTGGTTTTCGATAGGAATAAAACAGACTGAACAATAAAAGAAGGGCTGAGAATGAGAGCCCTATGGTTTATGTGTCAAGTGTGTGGTATCCAGAGAGTGAACCTGGGATTTGATATGTAGAATCCTTATATATGTTGGTAGTGTAGGAGTCGTGCATACTCGAGACATTGTAACCCTAATTTCTTTGTGAGGCTGTCCTAAAATCTCGAGACTTTATAATAAAAAATTCTCAAAAGAATTAAAGTTCTTATCATTTGGAAAGTCTATTGTGCCAACGAGATTCGCTCCTTATCGATTGGTTATTAAAGATTTATTTCCTTATTTAGAAGATATATTTCGTGACTGAATAGGAAACTAGCACCAATATGAGTCACAGCCGAATATTACCTTTAGCCGATGAGGGTTAACGATAAGATCTTTAACAAAGCTGTTGGTCATCAATCGAAACGAAGGTATCAATTTGAGCTCACTGAATGCCTCTATGGTCATGAACCGATTGGATTGTCACCGCTAGTGGCTAACCGAGGGGTCAGTCCATGTTTGTCCTTTGGGAAGATAAATCCCTTGTTGCAATCACACCAAGAATGAGAAATGTTTGCTAGTTTATGGGCCTTCTGAACCTTGGGTGCTGCCTTAATGGGCATTTAAATCACGTCCCATCAATTTCAAAAGAAATTAATTTGTTTCTCCTTAATAGAAGAAGATAAGGAGAGAAAACTTTGCCAAACATGTTCTTAGTTTATTAATAGTTATTTGTATAGTTCTGAGTTTACAAGTCTCAATAAAATTAAATAGATATTTGGCCATTATTGTACCTAATAACTTCTCTTAAAAGGGCATATTTAATTTGAAGTATTGCTCTAATTTATTTAATGATTGTATGTTAAAAGGTTTTTTTTTTTTTTTTAATTGTATAACTCTAAACTTAAATATTTGTTATAACAAATAAATAAATAAATAGTGTCTTGACTTCTAGCAGCATGTGAATTTAATCTACATATATTTTAAACAACTCTTATCTTCTCAGATGAATCAAACTTGCAATATGAACCGCCGTCCTTGGCCGGCATCAATACAAATATTTTTCTTGTTTTAACAATTTCTTTTGCGGGTTTCCGAGTTTCTCTCTCTCTCTCTTCATTTTTTTTTTTTAATATCTAAATGTAGCAAAGCAACCAGGAGAGACAAAGAGGGAGTAGAACCAGTTGATGGTACCCACTATAAGAGAACACGATTTCAGCGATGGATTTTAGGGAAGGAAAAAATTCGTCGCCATTTTGCTACGAATTTTGCCACAAAAAATATTTTCGTCCCCATTTAGCAATGAAATTTTCAACGAAAAACTTTTTCGTGGCAAATTAGCAGTGAATACAATATTCTTTCCATCGCTAAATTTAGCAACAAATAGGCTTTCATTACCAAATCCGTCACTAATTAGCTAAAAAAATATTTTTATCTCCAAATTTGTCACTAAATTTAGCCGTGAAAACATTTTCATCACTAAATTCGTCTCTAATTAACAACAAATATTTTTCGTCGCTAAATTAGGCATAAAATTTTTTTTATTCACAAAATTCATCGCTAATTAGCCATAGACACTAAAGCCATCGTTAATTAGCCACAAAAAAATATTTGTGACTAAATTCATTGTTAATTTCTCTGATATTAAAAAATTCATGACTAATTTCGTATCTAAATTTTTTTATACTCTATTATGAAACATTTTCAATTGTATCTCTTTTTCACTCTTTTTGAATAATGGAATCGAATTGATGAATAGTTCAATCATTTTTGAACGTTCAGCCATTCATCATGAGATGACCCTTCATTATCAACAAGGATAACAGTTGATTTGAACTCTGCCCAAGGTTACCAACCGATGAAACAATAGAGTAGACACTCACCTCCAACATCCCATCTCCCTAGGAAGTAGATCGGACAATAGTTTCCAAGGGGATAAGAGTAGTGATCGGTGTTCGTTTAGAAACTATTCTAGAGTTTTCCAAAAAATCAAATAATAAAAGAAGAGAAAAAACAACAATATAATTAAATATATAAAGCCAATTTTAAAAATTGAAGAAGAATGTGGGATAATTTAGCGACGGATTCACTAATCCGTCGCTGAATTAGCAACAGAATAAATAATCTGTCACTGACTTAGCGACGGAAATGGTAATCTATCACTAATTAGCAATGGAAATGGTAATCTATCACTAATTAGTGATGGAAAAGGTAATCCATCGCTAATTAGCGACTTAGCAATGGAAAAGTAATCGGTCGCTAAATTAGTGACGGAAATGCAAATCCATTGCCAATTAGCGACGGATTAAATAATCTGTCACCAATTAGTGACAGATATGAGTATCCGTCGCTAATTTATCGATGGAAACATTTATCTGTTACTAAATTAGAAAATAAAATAAAATAAAATATAAAAAGTTAGTGACGTATTATAAAATTGATGACAAAATTTAGCAACGAAGGCAACAAATTGTAATCCGGCGCTAAGTTTAACTAAATTTATAGAACTTATCCATCGCTAACTAGCGACCGAAACTCTTATCCGTCACTATGTTTGATAAATAATAAAAATTTAGCTATTGAAACGGTGTCTTCTTAATCAATACTCAACATGAGCACAATAGCAACATTAAACATCGTCTTATGTTCTGCTCTTATGACCCAAAAGCTATCATTTTGGTTTTGCACTGTTTTTTGCCATAAATCAAGTAAAACCTTAACCTAATCTCTCTCTCTCTCTCTCTGTTTAGATCAAATGATCTATATGTTTCAGATCTATTTTAAGTCACATAGTCTCATTTGTTCTAAGATTCGATCCTCGTAACAAATCTGATTTTCCATTTCTCAAAAAATTGATTTTTTTTCTTTTTTAACTTCTATTTAATTATATCAAATTTCGGTTATAACTCTATTAGATCAGGATCTTCATCACTGTAAACTTGAAGGTAGGGCTATGTCTGGGTCGGGTATCCGAACTCGAATACATAATTTAAACCTAAACTCAAGGTATTCGGGTTACATTTTGTTGCCCCGAACTCGAACCTGAGAAAATTATTTAGATTCAGGCGAAAAACCAGAAAAAAAATCCCCTGATTTAACCAAAAAAAAAAAAAACTTCAAACTAGCAGAGTCCAAAAAAAAAAATGTAACAAGATCATTCATCACTTCTTTTTTCCCATAATTTGGTGATGCCTGACAGCATGCCAAGGGACATCTTCACTTCACCCCACTTCTCAATGTTTACTCATGACAATTGCTTCCCTCATCTTGCAAAAGAAAACAGAAAAAAGGGAATTGCCTGTTTTTGTTGCCTGAACATATCTGTTCTTAAAGTCAATTGTTTTGATTTGACTTGTACAATAGAAAACCCAAATTAATCCGACCCGAATACTTCAGTTTAGGGGGGTGATGAGTTTTATTCTGGTCGAACCCAGCCCTACTTGAAGGCGATTTTGTTTGTGCAATTAGGGATCATTTAAGTTCAGGTAGGGTTGTGCAATTTTCGATTATGATCGAAAATCCAACCAAATCGAATTCAATTGAATTCGAATTTACAAATTCGAATTATTTTTTCGAATTTCGAATCAGTTTTCGATTAGAATCAAATTCTGAATTCAGTTTTCAAATCGAGTTTCAAATTGAGACTTTTAATTCAAATTTGAATCAAAAACAGAATTCAAATTTGAATTCAGCTTTTGAATTCGGTTTTTGAATACTATCCAAACCGAATTCAAATTTGAATTAGGGTTTTGCTCTATACCTACGAAAGTACGAAAAAAATCCCTAAAAATTAATTCATTTAGTTAAATGTTAAAGGGTATAGGAGTCTTTTTAATATTTGATATTTAAAAAAAAAGAATAAAAATACTAGTCTATCGAATATCAAACCAAGAAAAAACTTCACTTTCCCAAAATCAAACCAAAGAACCATAACCGTTTTTTCGCTTCACGAACTCACTTCAAGCTTCATCTGATCTCTCCTCTCCTCTCAGATTCCACCTTTCTCTTCACTCTCATCTTCGATTCGACCTTTGTCTCCTCTCAAATTCCACCTTCGTCTTCACTGTTTGCATCTATCTTCTCATAACCCTAATCTACTCTTCAGTCTTTACTCCTTGTATCTGTCATTTGACTCTCATCTTTGATCTTCGATCTTTGTCTGCATCTGCTCTTCACAAACCCTTTGTCTGACTTTGATCTTTTATCTTCATCTTCGTTTGCATCTTCTCTGTATCTGCTATTCGATCTTCATCTCACTTCAAACTTTGTCTCCTCTAACCCTAACTCTAAACCTCATGAACTCATAAACCCTAACTGTGAAGGGAAACTTGAAGACTTGCAAACTTCATTTGTCTCTGCCTAGCGAATGTTGAGGGAATCATTGGCAAAGGCGAATAGGATAGTGTTTGGATCTGATGATCAATAGCTTTCTATTGGTGCTATCCTTATATCCTTTTTTTTCTTGCTATCGCAATTATACCTTAGATTTGACTTTACACTTCACATTCGATCGGAATCTGCCATAGTGTTGAAGACCCAATTGCCGCCGATGAGTGAAATTTCTTCGCTTGTTGTTTAAATCTGTCATTTACATCTGTCGCTCTAATCAAGTGCAGCTCCAATCAAGTAAGTTTGCTTTCTCACTCTTTCTACTTTCAAACCCTAGATTGAAGAAGGTTTGTTACTTTTGTCGATTCAATCTACTTCTTGATTTTAGGGTTCCTTGCACTTTTCAATCTAATGTATGTTTATTCTGTTACTTGATTTTGATTTTCTCATAATGTAATCTATGTTGTGGTTCTGTTGCTTGTTGTTTGTTTTGTGTAGAAGGTTTGTATGTTCGTTCTGCTTTGGACCTTAAAATGAGTAATCTTGAATTACACTTTCTGCTAATTTTATGATTCATTGTAAATCGTGATATAGGTATTCTTGCACCTTTTAATTTGAATTCCCATTTCCTTTCTCCATCAAATTTGGAGGTGCTAGTAATTGTGTGGCTTGTCCTCTCTTGTCCTTTCTTATGATATATTGTGGGAAAATTTTGTGTGGGACTGATGAATCTGGTTGTTCTTGTTTGTGTTAGAGCATATAATTATTTCATACAGATTTGTTCTGATTTGTGTTATGCAAATGAAACTTTGTGCTGATTAGTTTAACTTTTATTTTTATTTTGTTGGTTGTTTCATTGTTATTAATAATATTATTAATAGTATTATTATTATTATTATTATTACAACTATTGTTACTAATATTAGTATAAAATATATTGTAAATTTTAAGTTACTAAAATTTAAAATTTTCTAAACTCATAGTGTTATAATTGACCACTTTAAGGTATTTTATACTTTGATATTTATTTGTCACTATATTTGTTCTTTATAATTGTTCCCTATTTGAAAAAAGAATTGTATTAAATGTATCGGTGAATGTATGCAAAGCTCTAAAGTTGAGAAGCCCTATGAAGTAAGAGAAAATGAGCAAAACAAATACTTAAAAAGCTTCTCGATCCTTCAACGCCTACAAACTGTAATCTCTATATGCACTTAAAGCTTGAGCTCAAAGATAAGTATTAAAAACAATCTTGTCCTAGAGGAGAGGAACAATACTCTAATCTCCAGAAAGTTTTCACTCTGTTCCTTTAAAATACATCAAAGAATAGCTACCAGTGCATGCCTCCAAAGTAAAGAAGTATCTTTCCAGCCCTCCAACACCTTTAAACTCTGTCAATAGCAAATGAAATTATAGAGTTTTCTATGGTGAACCAACTGCATAAGAGCTAGTTTCATGTTTGTTGCATAAAAGAGTAATACAGAAACAAATAGTCTCTAGTTTCAGACTTCTTGTAACATGACACAAATATTTGGAAAGATGGATTTAAACATTTCTTTTTTTTTTTTTCCTTTTTAACTAATCATTTGTATTGAATTCGTTAACCATGATATACCAACTAAAACGCTTTATGTTAGTAGGAATCTTTGCCTTTCAAATGAAATTGGTTGGAGAAAAGAAGGGGTGAAAGGCATGTCAGCCTCATTCTTTACATTATATAAGAACTTGTAGTTTCGGTGGTTTTTCTTGTTAATTTTCTTTTTTTTTATAATTATGACTGGTAGTTTCTCTAGCTAATTTTTTTTTTTTTTTTAATTTGTAGAAGAGAGAAAAATGCAAAGCGAAAGAGCTTGGATGTATAATAAGAACTTACCTGAATGTTGAGGATTGACCGATGAGTTCTATATTGGGTTGGAACAATTCTTGAATTTCGCTTGTCCTGAAGTCAGGTTCATGGATGGGAACAAAATAAGGTGTCCCTGTAGGAAGTGTAGTAATGGTAAGTTTCATGTATGCGATGAAGTTAGGGAACATCTTTATAGATTTGGTTTTACTCCAGATTACTATAATTGGACTTGTCATGGTGAACCATTTATATATGAGAAAGAATATCGAAGAAGTAGATAATTTTTACTTAGAGGAGATTATAATTATAACCAATTAAACTCATATCAGAGAATGGTAATTGATACAGCTGGTGAGAGCTTTGTTTTACCACCGAACCATGCAAGTACTAGCTCTACTCCTATATTTGAACAAGTATATACTAGTTATACATCACCATTAGAGGATGTAGAAATAACAGGTGTTGATGAGAATGCGAATCATGAGATATTTTTGTCTAATCAGTTTTGGGAAGTGTTAAAAGCTGTAGATGAACCTTTGTGGGGAGGTTGTGACAGTCACACTAAGTTATCAGTGACGACAAGACTGTTAAATATCAAGACAAAGCATAATGTGTCTGAAGATTGCTTCAACAATTTTGTTTAAGTAATTCGAGAAATATTTTTGTCTAATCAGTTTTGGGTCTTCTAGTGGTAAGGAGTAATGTATGTAGTCGGGGTTATATGTTATATTGGAGGGATGATGAAAATACAGAATTTTGTAAATTCTGTAACCAATGTTGGTACAAAAGTTCGAGAAAGACGGGTCGTAACAAGCATAAACCATGTAAACAAATGTTTGCCCTTAATCCCCTGATTGCAGAGGCTTTATGTATCTAAAGCCACTACTGAATACATGACTTGGCATGCAAACCATGAAATAGAAGAGGGTCTAATATGTCATCTTTCAAACGCTGCAGCATATAAACATTTTGATAGAACATATCCTGAATTTGCGAAAGAGTCTCGAAATATTAGATTGGGTCTTTATGCCGATGGGTTTGCTCCATTTGGCAAATCAGGAAAAATTTATTTATGTTGGCCAGTTATCTTAACTCCATACAATATTTCACTTGGTATATACATGAAAATACCTTATATGTTTCTGACATTAATCGTGCCTAGTCTGCAAAATCCGAAAAAGTTGATAGATGTTTATATGCAACCACTAATTGCGGAGTTAAAACAATTATGAAATGAAGGTGTTCCTACATATGATGTCTATACTGATGAGAGATTTCTAATGAATGCTACTCTTCTTTCGACAATAAATGACTTTCCAGTTTATGACATTTTATCTAGATGGAGTACAGCTGGGATCTTAGGATGTCCGATATGTATGAAGAGATCAAAATCATTCAGATTAAAATATGATAAGAAAGCCAGCTATTTTGATTATCATAGAAAATTTTTGCTAATGAATCATTTATTTAGAAGGAATAGAGTTAAGTTCATTAAAAATAGGGTTGAAAAAGCACCTCCACCCTTGAGATTAAATGGTGATCAAATTTGGGAGCGAGTACGTAACTTTCAATCTGTTGTTGAAAACCCTCATGGTACGACTGTTGGATATGAAAATGCACATAAATGGACAAAATAGAGTATATTTTAGAATTTACCGTATTGAAAGACTCATATTCTTCATCATAATCTTGATGTGATGCATGTTGAAAAGAATGTTTTTGATAATATCATAAATACAGCCATGGATGTTCCTGGAAAAACAAAAGATAATTTGAGTGCAAGAAAAGATATGAGACTTGTTTATAATTGGCTTACACTAGATGTGGATACAAGTAGTAAGGGACCAAAGCCAAAAGTAGTTTATACATTGAACAAGGATCAGAAATGAGTTGTTTGTGAATGGTTAAGGACGCTTTGATTTCCTGATGAATATGCTTCAAATGTTGGAAGATGTATCGATTTGAAGGAATGCAAGTTGTCGGGTTTGAAGAGTCATGATTAGCACATATTTATGGAAAGACTAATTCCAATTACGTTGAAAGAACTTCTACCAAATTTTGTATGGGGTACCATTATAGAGTTGAGTATTTTTTTCCATGACATTTGCTTAACAGTGTTGAATGTATCAAATATGGAAAAACTAGAGAGAGATATTCCAATCATTCTTTGTAATTTAGAAAGGATATTTTCTCCATCATTTTTTGATCCTATGGAACATTGTTTAGTTTAATTAACTTATGAGGCTAAAGTTGAAGATCACATCCAATTTCAATGGATGTATTTATTTGAGAGGCAAAATATTATCTTCATTGTTTTAAATTTTTTTTCTCTAATAAATTTCTTCTTTTTGTTACCATTAGATTTTTATATCATTTGAAGAAAAAAAGTGAAGAATAAAGCACAAGCTGAAACCTCTATTATTAATACATATATTGTGAAGGAAGTGATAACATTTGTATCGTACTATTTTAAGCCTCACGTACAGTGCAAGAGGTGGAGAGGAGGAAGAAATGATGAGAGCCCTATCGATCTCAATTTGAAGTCATTTTCTATTTTCAACTATCTTGCTCAACCTAGTGGGACATGTAAAGGAAGATATTTAAATTGTCAAGAATTGCGAATAGCCCATGCATATATTTTATTGAATTATCCAAAAGTGGGACCATACTTCGAGTAAGTATGCATTTGTGTTATTATATATATTTGGTGTGTCTCAAATGTTTATGTAATATGTAAGTAGCATTTAATGATAGGA
This sequence comes from Dillenia turbinata, assembly GCA_037126225.1. Lineage (NCBI taxonomy): Eukaryota > Viridiplantae > Streptophyta > Magnoliopsida > Dilleniales > Dilleniaceae > Dillenia > Dillenia turbinata. The sequence goes on along the minus strand of JBAMMX010000004.1, from coordinate 15,252,672 downwards.
TTTTTTAAAATTCATTCTCTGAACTCCCTGACAATGAGTTTGACCATCTGCGCGATGACACATTTGCAACATGGTTCAAAACATATGTAAGTTACTTGTGTACCAAGTTTCCATTGCATTTTGTTTTATAATCATTAATTGACTAACATATTCTAGTTTGACCACTTTCATTTAGGTTCATGACAATAATGATCAAGTTAACCAAGGATTGCTATATCATTTGTCATGGGGTCCAAATTCATATATACAAACTTGGCCTACATACTTCATAAATGGATTTAATTTTCATACTCAAGAATATGGAATTGGAAAAGCCACAATAAATAGTAGGGTGTGCATTCGGTCATCCAATAATGAAGTGCAAAAGATGATTTTTCTAATTTGTTGGATGAAATCATAGAGATAGAGTACCCTGGAGTAGAATTGCGAGTAGTATTATTTAAGTGCAATTGGTTTGACCCTATAAAAAGGATGAAGATACATCCAAAGTATAATTTGGTTAAAATAAATCATAAGAAGAAATATAAGAAATATGAACTATTTATATTGGCATAACAAATAATTCAAGTATATTATGTATCATATCCTAATTTAAAGCATGGCAAAACTGATTGGTGGATTGTATGCAAAACAAAAGCATGGAAAAAAAATCAATGAGCATTGGATTGATATAGCATATCAACAAGAAGAATTTACTAATACGATTTAAACTAAGGAATATGATATTCCAAATTTACGAGATCCATGTGGAGCAATGATAAATATGGATCCAATTGAAATTCGTGGGGATGACGAAGAAGAATCCGATTTTCAGACTGGGGATGAGGTTGAGGATAATGATGATGATGATGATGGAGATGGAGATGAATATGATAGTGGAGATGACAATGAAGATTTTGATTTTTAATGTTAGGTAAATCTAGTTTTTTATACATATAAAATACTTGATATTGCATATTTACTCATATTTGTGGTGCCATTTATACTATATTATATACTTTGCTGCTCATCTTACTAACATTTTTTTGATACAATTTATGCAAATGTAAACCTGATCTATAATCCTTCTATGTTAAATTACGTTGTGTTTCTTTTAATACAAGCCTTATTGATAAGTTGGGAGGCTTCTAAGTTCTTCTAGCAACCGAATACAGATTTGGAAAGATTGTGACTTTGTTGAGGTAAGATAAAATTGAACCGTGTTAACCATATGAGTGTCTTAAGAGTGATATTTTGTCATACTCTAATACTTTGTTTTTAAAAAAAAAAAAATCATTCTAGTTAGCTAGTTGGAGTGAGATTTTGTCTGCTATGAAAGTTTGAATATAGTAAGCTTTTTTATATACTTTCTTATGTATTTTTAAGACATACAATTGTTGTTTTTTTTTTCATATCTAACATTTTTACTTGTTAGTATAAACGTGGAGGATACGTTCGAAATTCATAGAGAAGATCAAACACTTCCCCTTCTCCTTCATCGTCCCCTTCCCCCTCTTTTTCTGAATTTCCTTCAGCTCCTTCTTCAGTTGCACCTTCAGTGGAACAATCAAATGTTGTAGGGGACATAGGTGTATAAGATAAGTCAAACTTCATAACTGCATGTAGAGATAAGTATTTAATTTTAAAATTTCATTTAATATGTTTCTTATATTTATATACATATGATTCTTTAAATTATCTTGTTTATTTAACATTGTTAATTTATAAACTTATTTTATCTAAATTTTCAAATTCGGTATTTATGGTGCATGTAATAAATAAAATTATCAAAAACCATTGGGAAGGAGAATCGATAAATTACAATAGCACTCCAATTGAGACAAGGGAGTTATGGTAGAGCGAGTTTAAGATACGCTTTGTTTTTCAATTGATATATTAATTAATGTTTATGTCTCAATAAACTTAGTTGTTCTTTTATTTATTGCAATGGAGGTTTACTTGGAATGAATCGGAAGAGGCTGAAATAAGAAGAATTTTTAAGAAAAAAGTTAGTAATCACATCCAAAATGTGATCAATAAAGCCAAAACAAGTCAAACGAAGCCAGAATATATCACAGAAGAAAATTGGAATAGAATATTATCCATTTGGGAGTTTAAGGAGAGTAAATGAAGAAGTGAACAAAATAAGAGAAATAAAGCTTGTAATTCTGGACAAACATCTGTGACTTATGTCGGGTCAATTAATATCGATGAGTATAAAAAAAAATTGATAACTATTTAAAATACTTACATTTTTATTTAATTCAATTATTAATTTTTTTACTATTTTATTATTGGTAACTATAAATTTCTTTTTTATAGATTAAGAAAAGGGGAACTGAGCCTACATTTATTGTAACACCGAAAATTCGGTGTTAGAAATGTTCTGTGAAATATAGTGAAAAATTTTAATTTTTGCTTTGATTTTCGATTTTGGGGTATAAATTTTAAAATTTTGATATAATTGAAATGCCATGTTGCAAACTCATAGTGCAATCTATTATTTGTAGATTTCGAAACTTTAATATAAGGAGAGCATAAGAGTATATATATTTATATATATATATTTATTAAAAAAAAAAAAAAAAAAAAAAAAAGAAAAGGGGACAAAACGCAGCAAAACGCTGCGTTTTGCCCCAAATGAGGATTAGGGCTAAAAGCCCTAATCCCTCTTTCTTCCTCCCCTCTTCGTCTCTCGCGAACTCTCTCTCGCACTCTCCATCGCTCCCTCAGTCTCTCCGCCACCTTCTCCGCCTCCGACCACCGATCGCCGCTACTCTCTCTCTCCCTCTACTCACTCTCCATTTCTCTCTCTATTTCCAGTCGCTGCACTCTTTCTCCCTTCGTGATTCCCCGTTCGCCGTCTCGATCTCACCCTCCATCGATCGCCACCACCGTTGCCACCGCGAACCACCGCAGTCGTCACCTCTTCGTCCCGCACCATCACTCTCTATCTATCTCTCCCTCGCAGTCCCTCAGTCAGTGTCTCTCACTCTCACCCTCGCGCGACAGCGACCTCGCGCTCTCTCCTCCTTGCTCGTGTGATGCTCTGCGCGAGCATCCCTCTTCAGCAACCCGCCCTAGACCAGCAGTGAGTGGACATTTGAGAACCCTAGTTAGACTGCGATTCCTGCCTCTCTCAGGTAAAGGCTGAGCCCTAAATTTGATTCTAGGGTTTCGATTGTTCATGGTAATTGAGCTAATTTACTGAACTAAACTTCGATTTGGTAGCTTTGCAGATCTGAGGGTGGATTGAGGAGACTTCTGAGCAAGGATTGCGAATCGCGAAAAACCCTAGGTGAGGGATTTTCAATCCCTTAAAGAATTCAAATTAATTTTTGTTGAATTTAGGTAGAAATTATATTTATATATATTCTAAAATGTGTTGGACTCGTAAGAAATGTGTTTCCCTAAGTATTTGTATGAAATTGTTGAGGTTAGGTCTTAGATTTTGATAAAAATTGGACTGTGAAGTATGATAGAATGTTTTAGATAGTATTAGAGTTTTGTTTGATTGGTCTGTGTAGTTTTCCTTGAGATTTGAATTGAAATTGGCATGAATTAAATTTGGATTATGTAAATTCGAGAGGAAATTGGTAAAATTGAGGAATATTGGAAATTTAAAGTCGTCGGTGATGGAAATAATCCTAGATTGATGAAACGAAAATTTAGGAATGTGATTGTGCAAATTAAGGCTATTTTAAATAAAAGGGAAATTTGAAAACCCTTTAATAGAGCCTTAATTGATGATTATTTGTGTTGATTGGTTTAGGTTGACATTTGGAGACTCGAAAGGAGTCATTTTGGATTAATTGTAGAAATAGGGAGTGGGTACCCTCCCTAGAGGTGAGTGAGATTTACGATATCATGTTATTAATATCAAACCATGTTTTACCGTTTTCAAAAATGACATGATTTATCCGTGTGAAAAATGATATTGCTAAAGGTTTTGATAAATGTTTTGTGATAAATTGAGTGTCTGAAAATGAGTTGATAATATGCATCCATGTGAATTGTTAAAAATGATATCGTGCCATGTTTTGAAATTCTGAAACATGATTTCTGTTATATCTATGCATCTTGGCACGTTCGATTGATAATGATTTGGTACTTGGATTGAGAGTCCATGGGAATTGACGGATATGATATAGTCCCTAGGGGACAACCATAGCTACGGAGGGCGTTTGTTGAGGCACTCATTGTGTCCGGATACGCTTCTGTAGGAGGTATCCCCAAACGTCATGTTTTTATAGATCACGGACTAGCCCAGTTGAACCGAAATGGGAGGGCCGTCAGAATAGGCGGTCTAGCACTGGGGGAGGCCCGTGGCCCAGATTACGGACTAGCCCAGTTGAACCGAAAGGGGAGGGCCGTCAGAATAGGCGGTCTAGCACTGGGGGAGGCCCGTGGCCCAGATTACGGACTAGCCCATTTGAACCGAAAGGGGAGGGCCGTCAGAATAGGCGGTCTAGCACTGGGGGAGGCCCGTGGCCAACGTCGGGGTAGAGAGCTAAATTTGAACTTCACATGCATTTGAAAAACCCCCGATGCGCCTGTCATTGGTCGTGGTTGACCCTTGCTGGGAACGATTTTATGGCCAGCTCTATTGATTTCTAAAAGTGATCTGGATGCACATGAATGGTTTGATATGTATGCTTGAAATATAATACGTTGTTTGAAAAATTTAATGTAAATTTGAGAAATGTATTTATTATACTGATTTTGACACTCCATGTTCACCACATATTAATTACATGATATCAACCCCCCCACTCACTGAGTATTTCCTAATACTCACCCCTCTTTAACATCTTTCAGAGGAAGTTTAGGCTTGCGACAGAGATTGGAGCTTGGGGAGGGCCTACCAGCTGGCTTTTGTAGGTATACGTCGTGATGTATAGTCATTTTGATCTGAATTGAAATCCGAAGAAAGGAAGACTTGTACAATTCTTTTGGTATGAATTTAATCGATACTTGTTTGCCGTATAGGAACAAGTATTGATGGAATCCTTACATGGTTTGTTGTTTATTTTCTCTTCTCCCATTTTTGGTAAAAACTCATTTTTTGAGTGGGACATTTGGTTTGTAATATTGAGAATGGTTATTTTCTTTCGATTTCACGAAGCATTGGACAACACATATCGTTTGGATCTTACGGACGTTTGTTTGATTTTTCAGGCAAGTGTTAGTAAAATCTTACGACTATGTTTTGGGACTTTCTGTTTGTTATGTGCTTTCCTTATACTGTGAACTTTGAAATGGCTTGGATGGCCATATTGTGTGCCGTGCATGCACAGGTTCCCTCTCCCCGATTGTGTGTTGATGTGTAAATGCACATGTACAGGTTCCCTCTCCCCGATGTGTGCTCGTGTGTACAGGGATGGACCAGATGAGTCCTTGCATGTGTTTTGTTATGTGATGTTTTCTATTTTTGATGATTGATGTATGGAAAGAACTGTGGTGCTGTCTTTGTAGCCTTGCGGAGTTCCGGTATATGAGGAGGTTCTGTCCGTATACCGAGATTTCACGGCGGCTGTCGCGTGGTCGATCCGAGGATCGGAGCGTGACATTTATGGACACTTTTGAACGTACATTTCAGAAAAAGGACAAGATCTGGAATGGAAAGAGAGCAAAAGCAATATCGGTATGTAATTGAACTTGATATCCTTGTGGGTTTGATAATTGATGTATGCTCTATTCATAGTGCGTAGAATATGCCATTTGATAAACACCCTTCTTTGGTACTCTAGTGCTCTGTTCACAATGAATAGAAATGAATAGTATGTGATTGAATTTGCTTGATTGACTTAATACTGGTTAGGACTCAATGGTTAGGATAAACATCCTTCTTTCGTACTCCAGTACTCAAGTGCTTTATTCATAATGAGCAGAAATGAATCAAGTTATCTGCAGAAAGTTCAGCCAAAAAAAATTAAGAAGAACCCCAAAGAGAATTGATTGGAAAACCAAAAGGAAGAAACCCTGAGCGCTTAATTCAGAAAATCACTAACCAAAAATTAGAAACAGTAACCAATTGTGGGTTGAGAAGTAGGAGAATAAAGTAAGAAAAGCACTAACCAATTTTTAGAAACCTACACAAACTAAATGGTTTAAGAGGCGCTTTGGATCGATCTTTGAAAAGATGGAATTTCTATGTCATAATGGATTGTGGGTTGCCTTTAACAGCCATTTAGGATTCCTTTTATAAAGGTAGGCACTACCAAAAATTAGACCTTGATTCAGAGATAAATAATGAATGAGGCCCCCGTTTGCCTGTTTCCTTGACAGCGATGATTATTTTTTTTTTTTCTCTCTCTCATTGTTATGAAAAATTAAACATGTTTATCTTGTAGCCGCCTATACAGGGCCATAGATTTATATAGTATCAAAATGATGTCAGTTCCAAAATTCTCAATTCCCATTCCTTTATTATTTTTTTTTCTTTGGTTATATTCCTCTATTAGGTGTAGGAGGTGGAACACAGAAGAGAAAAAGTCACATGAAAGATGAGAGCATTCAAACAAATAATAAAGGCATTGATCATGAAAATTAAAAGAAAAAAGGAAGAATAGTTGTAAGGGGAGATAGCACATGGAGAGATGAAGGATATGATATCACTTGAAAACCACATATTCCAATTGGGTACTTTTAGAGGTCTAGAATACTGAACAACCTAACGATAATTAGTGAATCTTTTTTATATGGCCTGCCTTTGAGTCTCTTTCTGCCTAATTTGACCTTCTTGGCCCAAAGGGGCTGCCCCTAAACAAGGGTTCATATAATGGCCATTAAACATGTTGTCCATTGAAGTCAAATGTTAGGAAAAGTATGCATTTTCAGACCATGTTTTGGTTCTTGACCTCAAGTGTTGACCAAGAGAAACATTGAGAATTTATCATAAAATTTTAGCTGCTCCCATTAATATCACAAATAGGTTTTGCTTACATGAGCTATCCCTAATATTCTTGGTAGTTTGTCCTCAAAGGGACAGCGCAGTAGCAACCTCCCCCGTCCTCCGACTCTATGATCTAAGTTCGAATCCTATTGTAAACCAAAAAAAAAAAATGGTAGTTTGATGCTCAGATGTTGACTTTACTCTCTTCCCAATATTATTTTGGGAAATACGAATCGCACAAAAGCCACAAAAGGGAAATTGAATTTAGATCCCCTTCAGGGTTAGCATATTTTGTAACAAATTGAACTCATTATTTGTTAGTCATTACACGAGGCCCAAATTTCATACTGTATAATGAAAAGCAATAATTCTCTCCAGCCTTATGTAGGATTACAAACCTAATAAATCAAAGATTGATGTACTCAAGAGAAGAGAAATGTTCATTGATCCGATTGAGATTTTCTCGATCAATCTCAGTTTTTCTAAACAACTCAAATGAAGAGCAAGCCAATTCTTGCCTTGATGCAAAATTATTCTGAGCATCCTTCCTCATACCTGTCTGCATGTCTTTGCTTTCTATTTCATGAGTTTTTGAATTCTCGTCAATCTCACTTAGAATAGAAGCCCTCTCCTCCTGCCAAGTTTTCACCTTTTTGGATCTTCCAAGAGTATCACTTTGATCACTTACATTTACACCAGAATGATCAAACTCAAATCTCTGAAGTTTAATTAACCCATGCTCTACAATGTGCTGTATTCTCCTCCTATGTCTATCAGTTCTAACTGGGTTTGACCTCAGTTTTACCTTATGCCCCAGAATGCCGTGCCAAAGTTGTCTTCAGTAGAAGTAGGTCTAGGATTAGGGTTTGGGTTAGGTTTAGTGTCCGACTTAAAGGGCCCATCCTCTGGAGGCTGTTTAGGTGCGGATCCGACAGGAGATCCCTTTGCATTGTCTTCAATTGAAGTAGGATTAGAACTAGGGTTAGAATTTGGTTCAGTATCCAACTTAGAGGAGCCATCTTCTTGAGGCTCTTCTGGCATGGATTTCACAGGAAATACCTCCTCATTGTCTTCAATAGAGGTTAGATTAAGGCTGGGATTAGGGTGAGGTTCAGTGTCTAACTTAGTGGATTTACCTATGGGTGGCTCTTCTGGTATGGATTTCACAGAAAATACCTCCTCAAGTAGACTTAAGTTCCACATATATCGGTCAAAAGCTTCATTTTCAGCCTCAATGTTTCTTTCCCCGAACTCTTTCAACTTGGAAAACCTCCACTCATTAATTGCTGCAGCATCCTGAGGTTGGTTTCAAGATTTGGTTAAATGATTATAAGAGCAAATGCTATAACAAAGATGAAAGATCTATGCAACATGTCAGACACCTTTCTGGTCAATGGCTTCTTTGACCGGAATGGAACCTGCACACTATTGAATTGTGCAAAATTGTTTGACAGTTGCCTAAGAGAAGAAGCTCTAATAGAAGTCCTGAAAGAAAGCCCAAGGAAACAAAATTCAGCAGTGAAAACAAGACTTAAAATGTAACTATGATGCATATGACCGCTTTGGCCCCGGGGGGGGGGGAGGCATAATGGCATAACATGATCAGTCAGTAACATGAAAAATATGCAAGAAAAAAGGTATAGCACAACAGTTAGACAAGTTCGCAAAGTCAGAACAAAAACATTAGGCACAAAAGGATGCTTAGTAAGAGAACAGTTAGCCCAAGGACTTTTCTTCCTTGGAAGCAAGAGAAAACAAAACTGTGAACAGAAACTAGTAAGAACTGCTCTTTAATCACTCTTCAACTCCTCTGAATTATAGTCTTTCAAAGCCTTTCATGGATAAGCCCATAGAGAAACATGAAAAATAAATGTCCCAAAGGAGAGAATGACCATCTAAAACTGCCAAAGGAGAGAAAGACTGGTCACTATGCAATTATTACCAAGTCACAAAACACCTCTTTGTCCGTATCTCCCAAATTTATCACCTCAAGGAGTCTAAATTCAATTTGTTTTAGCAATATATCTCCAGTTCTTTATGTCTGTAATTCATGGGGTGAAATATCAGGTACTTGGTTGTGGCTTCCTGATGCTTGTTTGTGATTATCTGATGCTTAGAACCATGGTCACTTATGCTATCATTGATACAATATATACTCACTCTCTCTTTCACAAAACAAAACTAGTCTCTTGCTATACAACATAAAGATTGCTAACTCTTTATCCTTTTCAATACAAAACTCAGTCTCTTCCTCTATAGCATAAAGCTTTCTTCTTTTATTTTCCACCTTACTAAATGGATTAGCAGGAGGGATCATACGAATTTCTGTTCAATAAGGTTTTACCTGGTCAGTCAGTCTATCAAAGTAGGCCCTGTTTGAGGGAAAGGTAGTAACTAAGCATCTCATCTAACTGGGATTCAGACATCATCATTCAATTTTTGAAATGAAGTGCTATGCTTGATTGACTCAATAGTCAACATTGTAATATTCATGTATACAGAAACATCTGGTGGTTGGAGCATAAAGGGACACGGAGACACATGCATAGATACATTAATACACATGGTCAAGCACATAACTTGTACCTAAATTTAAATTTTCAATTTTTCACCCTAGCTTTGATAATTTTGGCAACCATGGAACATTATTTTTTATCATAATTATAAAAATATGATTTTCATCCTTGATTTTTCTATTTAGTAAATACAAGATTAATTCTTCTATTTTATATAAGCAATATTGATACCTTTTGAAAGAATATGTCAGTGCTGAGGCTGAACATGAGTATATCCAGAAGTCTAAATCAACCAATCCCTAAGTCCATGGATATGTGGAATGGTAACTATCAGCATGTAAATTAGGGCTCTTCCTAATCTTCCCCGTCTTCACCTTCCATATTATCTTGCTAACTGTCAATGTGGAAGGTCTAAAGTCAAGGATATATGAATTCCTATGGTACAGATCTGGGGAGAGATTAGCAACCTTCTTGAAGAGAATCTAATTGTCCAAGGAGGAAGTCTCACTCTAATTAAGTGACATGATGTAATCAATGTTTCTATCCCTTAGTTATTTAGAGGAGGATATCCAAAGAATGCTCCTATAAGATAACTTAAGAGAAGATTTTAAACTGAAATACTGAGAAATAAGATCAATGAGGAGTATCACGTGTTTAAGTCTCTTGTAACCCTTCATAAAGGCTCCTCGGCCAAGTTCTAGGGGACACATTTGTTGCACAAATAGTTGAATTAGGAGAATAATTTTCTCCAGGCATAAATAGTGTAAGGTGTCATAGGACAATTGTGAACTTGAGAAATTTGATGTTTTTTCCTTTTCTTTGGGTGCAAAGATGCCAAATTAGTTCATCTTTGTCATTTGTTTAACGTGGGGTGTTTGATAATGAGTATACTAGGTATGCTCACTTTTTAAAATGTCATATTATACAAGATGAAAACTGACGGGACAAGGCCCTAAAATCAGATCCGATGAGTCAGTCTTGGAAAGACCCGCACGAAAAGCCCATGAAGGACGGGTACCGATCGAGATTCAAATACGATTATCTAGCGAAAGGTCTCAGTCGTTTAAGCCCCGATTGAATATTCAATGACCGGCCCTTCATGAGCTCTAAAGACTTTTCATAGGTCGAACAACAGATCGATAACTAACGATTCTAAGGGAATGCCAAAGTATCCTATTAACCCTCGTTTCTTACTGGGACAACATTTTGAGAATTTTTTAGCTAAAGAAAGGATCTTTCTAGAATACGGAAGTTTTTCAAAAGATGAGGATCGCAATAAATTCAAAATATTTAATTCCCAAAATTTTTGAATCAGTTTAATAAGGAAAATAGGGTTGAAGCACTTCAGCGGCGCACGATTCTCACAGGTATAAAACATCTCAAAACCCTCGAAATTATGTACGCTCTCTTGGCGTTACACATTAGACACTCTAATCACAGGAAATCATTCCCTTAAACTCTCAATCTGTTTCTATCATTTGAAAACTGCTCTTTCTAACTTGAGCGTCGGAATCTCCCCGCCGGAATACCCTCTGACAGTTTTTGCAGGTATATCCCTTTCGACGGCAACTGTTCAAATCTATAAAGAGCCGATATTTATGGAGTCATAACCCACCTCCAATAGAAACCAAACTAAAGTAAGAGTGTGGAAGAAATCAGGATTTACTAGAGGGAGGGGGACCATTGGTGAGGACTTGAAACCATACCACTAGGTCAAATTGTTAGTGGCTAACTATACTAAGGTATTTCATACTTAACAAATTTCTTCAAAGAGACACATCAATCATTTCTCAAGTTTAAAAATTTTTTGGACCTGAGTATTGTCTCCTTCCCATCCCCCACTCCTCCCAGCAATATTACTGCACTAAGTAACTTCTATTATGTTTTTCAAAAGTGCTTGTAGGATGTCACTAAGTACATGAAAATACTGCACCTAGTGGCTACTAATACAAGGTTTAGATGTTTTTACTGTCTTAGAGGTCGAATCCCAAAGCTCAAGAAAAATTACAACGCTAATTTAGTAACTTTCAATAACAATATAACACAAGTTGCTAATTTTCTACATGTGAAATACTAAAGAAATGTGTTAGAAATAGAGAATAGAAAATTTGAATTTTCACACGTAACTAGTTAATTTAAATATAACCTAGCTGTCTGAATTTTTCTAGTTAAACTATTTTTATTTTCTACGTTATGTGATGTTAAGTTCCATACTCCACATATATACAAGGACACTGCAGAAGCCAAGCAATTTAATAAAACAACACAGTTCTAAGAAGATAGTAAGGCATCTGCATTTTTTTAAAAGAAAAAAGAAAAGATAAAAAGTAAAGCATTTAAACCTTTTAAAGAAATAATAATCACTAAGGCCATGTTCCAACCATGATAGGGCTTGCATTCAACTTTCTACTCATTGTTTCAACATATGCATCTCATCTAACTTGGATTCATACATCATCATTCAATTTTTGAAATACAATTTTTTTTTTTTTTTTTAGTTTATGTTTTGCTTTAGGTTTTTAATAAAGCTAAACCGAATTTATGTATAAAATTTAAAAAATATATATATACATATACACATATATAGTGCATTAGTATAATGTTTAATATTGGGCTAATTTCATTAAATAAATTAGGTAATTTTGAATTTGGGATTTTATATTTCTACAACCCTGAAATATGCCCTCAAAGACAGCTTGCCATTGTATAATTAATAAAAGTCCATGGATATACAATCAAAGAAATAGATTGAAGAAATAGATTGATCCCAATCTCATGAATGAGGATAGCATGCACCAAATAAACAAAGGCATCATAATTAAAAAGAACATAACATTGTTACAATCTAAAATACACTAGAAAATCCTAATATAGTGATACATATTTCCAGATTGTCACACAGATGACATGAATAGAAAATAAAAAATGAAAAGTTAAAAAATTCACAAGTTCACAAGAACAAACTTAGCAAATTAAAAATTTTACACTCTTCCATTCCATAAGTTATGATTAGTTGAAAATCTGAGATATCATATTAATATAAGAAATCGGAAAGTAACAGGCCAAACTCCACTCAACTATGCTATATATTCAATTATTTTACAAACATAAAACTTGAGGCATATGATGCATTGTGGTGTATATAGAGTACAGATTTAATGTTCTAAATATGCCCGAGTTTATATTAAACTTGCTTCAGAAGTGGGAATGAGAGATGAGCCATAAAGAGATTCATAAATGGACAGAAAAATATATTATGAAAATCAAACTATTAAATATTTCAAATAGCACAAATTATGTAGCATCCCCTTACTATCCCACCCTATCGTCCATGAATTTGATTACTAAATACAAATATGATTGAATTAACTTGTGCCTACTTCAACCCACATGCAAATATGATTGAATTACCTTGTTTCATAAGTGAATTATTTTGTGTTAGTGTTCACACATTGCTGTCTATTATTTATGATGTTTCATAAATATGTTTTCTTTTGGTTTATTTTACTTTTCTATTTGTTATGATAATGCAGGATAAATATAATGAACTTGTACTGACTCATTCGAGTACAGTTGGTGGTGGTGCCTCATCTGAACCATCTGTTGATAATATGACTTGTGGTTAGAGGCATCTGGTGGGGGGGAAAAAGGAAGAATAGTTGGATGGGATCATTGAGCAGAATATACACATCTAGCCCATCTTCCTCCACCGCGGTTGCTTTAAGGAGAGAGACGCAACTAAGTGAATAAGTACATAGCCTCAAGGAGCACCTTGCAAAGAAAGACAATGAAATCAAGGAAATCAAACATTCACTTGAGGTCACGCAACAATCATTTGAGGTAACGCAACGAATTATATTTCAACACCTCAAATTGGATGCAAGTCACTTTCTCCCCTCACAAAGTTAGGTTCCTTCTTCTATACCTCCTGCTGATGATCCCGATGACGACGCAAACGATCATGATTGATTGATGTTGGTTGGTTGTTGTTATTTATATCTTTTTCGATGATGGATATTAGACGATATCAATATTATTAGTATTTTCTTGGATGACGGATGTTATACTACATTGATATTTGGTTGATTTTGTTCATATTGACATTATGTTGTATCATATTGATATTTTGTCGGAAATGAAGTTGATGGTTTGGAATGTGATAATTATACAGGTTGGATTGTAAAATTTTTAGGCTTATGATGTTGGGATGTGATTATTACACAGGTTGGATTGGAAAATTTTTAGATTTATTGGTTTCTTTGAAAAGATTTTAGATAGTTTATGTTGGTTGGACTGAATCTGATTATTATGATATTTATTTTGGTTGGATAGGAGATTTCTTTTGAATAGAGAACAGTATGGAAAATAAATTTTTTTTTAAAAAAAAATTACAGATCCATCGTTATATTCATCGCTAAATTATATTATTCTCGTTTCTAAAATTGTCACGAATAAATGTATTTGTTGCTGAATTTAGCAAGGAAAATAATTATTCATCGCTAAATTAGCGACAAAAATATTTTTCCATTGCTAAATTTAGACACGGATAAAGGCTTCCGTCGCTAAATTTAGTAATAGATAACTATTTTTGTCACCAAATTTAGCTACGGATACGTATTTCTATTACTAAATTTCTCCACGGATTATAACTTTCGTTGCTAAATTTCATCACAGATTATAGTTTCCGTAGCTAAATTTTGTAATGGATAAATATTTTCGTTACAAAAATTCGCGACTGATTTTTTTTTTGTGGCTAAGTTGGTCACAGATTTATTTTCTATCGCTAAATGTTGCCATGAATTAGGTATTTCGTTGCTAAATTTTGCCATGGATTAGATTTTCTATCCCCAAATTTTACCACGGATTATGTTTTTCGTCACTAAATTTTGCCATGAAATTGATTTTTTATCGCTAAACTTTGTCACGGATAACATTTTCTATCGCTAAATTTTGTCACGAATAAATATTTTCATTGCTAAATTTAGCGACGTTAATTGACGATAGATTTTATTTTCCGTCGCTAAATATTTTGTGACGTCTTATTCGCGACGAAAATTTTTTGTCTCTAAATTCATTTCTAAAATTTTTAGTGACAAATTTTTTTAAAAATTCCATTGCTAAATTCATTGCTTATACCTTGTTTTTTGTAGTGACCTTCAAGAATATGTATTCATATAAATAGAAAATATAATTTATAATTGTAACAAAAAACAGTAATTTCTTTTAGCATAATATTCTATTTTACTTTGAAAAAGATTATATTTCTTTTTCTTTTTAATTTCAATGATAATATTAATTAGAGATAACAAATTAAGAACTCCGATTTTGAGTGATAAAAGCAGAACAAACATATCTGGATAGAAACGTGTAAGGATAAAAAGAGAAGGACAAAGTTCTACTCAAATTTAATAAAAATAAAATTAAAAGGTTAAATGGGGCCTGCAAGGGAAAGTTTTAAAAGTTAAATTATGAAGGGTGTATTCGTAGATGCATCAAACTCTGAGGGCAAATGAAGTAAAAAGGTGTTAAAATAAAAAAAAATAAAAAAAAATTATGGATAAGACAAAGGTAGATTTCAAAATTTTTGTTCCGTAATGGCCCTTCGGGCTTGCACTTGCTTCAAACTTTGTAAGGCTGTGGGGTCAATATCTATTAAAGTTTCCACTTGTCAAAGGAGAGAGAAGAAAAAAAAATGGAGGAAAATGGTCTGAGAAATACCCACAACTCTTTAAATTACACTAAATCTCAAATAATGCAAGAAGTATAAAGTAAAATTGACTCAGACGCACATAAATTAGAGATTAGAAAATGGCCTACAGCTAGTCTCCTCCACAAATTTTTAGCCTCAACATGACACATCTTTGCGCACATTGAACTCACTTCTTAGTTCTTCGGGAAAGCATGTCCTTGAGCAAGCAGGTTGTGGAGGATGTCTCCGGCTGACTTATGGTCTTCGAGGATGGCACGGTCGACCGCACTTGGAGGGGCCCTCCCGAGTACAAATTCCTGACCACTCCCGTGCCACCACACCAAGAATTCATCGATGGAGTCCTTACACGTGACGTGATTATTGATCCTATACGCGGTACCAGAGTCAGAATCTACATCCCGGAAACGGATAAAACTAAACTTGCCCTCATGGTTCACTTCCATGGTGGTGGCTTTTGCATTACCCAACCAGATTTTTACCTTTACTATCACTTTTACTCCCGCCTTGTCCGCTCAGCTCAAGCCATTTGCATCGCGCCTTACCTTCGACTTGCTCCCTAGCATCGGCTGCTGGCAGCCTGCGACGATGCTTATTCAGCTTTACTCTGGCTTCAAAACCTGGCTCGGGGTGAGTCAGCCCAGCCTTGGCTCCAAACACACGCCGACTTTGAACGCATTTTTCTCATTGGAGATAGCACGGGAGGGAATCTAGTCCACCAAGTGGCTGCTCGAGCAGGCAAAGACGGCTTGGAGCCAGTTCGTTTAGCCGGTGGCATAATGTTACACCCTGGTTTTCTGCGAGCCTAGCCGAGCAAGTCGTTTTTGGAGCTGCCAGAGACACCGTTACTAACACGTGACATGGTGAATAAATTCATGAACTTAGGATTGCCTGAGGGAAGTAACAAGGACCATCCGATCACGTGCCCAATGGGGGCGGCGGCGCCACCCCTCACAGAAGAAGGGCTGCCCGCGATGCTGCTTGTGGTGGCGGAGATGGACTTGCTCAAAGACTCGGAGCTGGACTACCATGAGGCCATGAAGAAAGCAGGGAAGGAAATTGAACTTTTGATTAATCAAGGAATGGAGCACAGCTTTTATTTGAACAAGATTGCGGTGGATAATGATCAGGTGACCGCAGCTCGATTCGAGCAGCTGATTTCGGAGATCATAAATTTTATGAACCGACATTGATGTTGAACTTTATTTCTTGCACGAGCTCTGTTCTTAGGAAAACGTGATACAAACAAAAGTGTGTGCAGGTGCAACGAATGGTAGAATGTGTACAATTATTGCCTTAAAAGAAAATAAATAAATAAATAAAATATATTGTCGTCTGCTGCTTGGATTTATCAAGTATGACACGTTTGCTTTCGAAGTAAATAATATATAAAATAAATAAAATATATTGTGTACAATTATTCAGCTGCTATAGACACGTTTGTCTTTCAAAGTAATTGAAGTTTTCCAAAACTCGTTAAATCATTGCTAATTAAAAAGGTCATATTTTGATTATAACAATTTCAAATTAAATATAGTTGGACTATTTATAGTTAGTATTACCATATATAGTGAACACTTAAAAATTTTTATTTGCAAGATTCTATATCTTTTATAAAATTTTTTTATTTTAATTAAAAATATAATAGTTGGATGTGGCTTTTGCTTTACAAATGATAGATCTATTGACTCGAACACGATAACTTGACTTTTCGTCAGTCTGGATGGATAAAATCTGCAAAAAGATACTGAAAGGTGCTTCGACAGGAAAAATTCCGATATTCAAATTAAAGAGCGATTTTCGAAAAAAATAGACTAAAAGAGAGTTTTGTTTTACTTTCGTGTGCTATGTGTGAGTTTAGAAAACTTACCTGGCTGGTGACCTTATGATGTGGTTGCTTCTATGAGTCTAGTGTGCATCCGAGGCATTAAAACTCTAATTTCTATATGATAGTGTCCTGCGATCATAGAATCCCTTAGGAAAAGATTTACAAAATATTCAAAATCCTTCTTAAGAAAGTTTTAGTTGCTAAGGGTTTTCTTTTCTTATCGATTAGGATTCAGAGTCTCCTTGTTAATTATGAGATGTCATTTTCGTGACATAAGAAAAATGGAATATTGCTCCGAACGGATCAGATACCGAGCACCAAGGAGATCTTAAGACCTATCAGCCTCATACCGAATAAAATATGGTCGATAAGGACCGAGAGAGGGGACCGCGTCCCCCTAACTAAGAGGTTCATTTCATCCGTATGAACTACTGATCATAGCCTTAAGTTTTATGATAATAAGCCTTTGAATTATGTATCATCATTTGTCCCCTACTCTTTCTGTTGTTTTAAAGAAAATGACATAATGAGCAAATTTAAAGATCACTACTTGAAAGGTCGTAGGGATATTAATGGAGATGACCACCAAATAAATAATCTTTGAATAAATATTATATGAGAAGTTGGAGAGTTGGAATTCATCATTCATTATGCACATCTTTTGTTGGGGCATTCCAGTTACCCACAGTCGTAGCACTCACACCTTCATGATTATAAATAGGAGAGGAGATTTTGGTACCATTTTGAAGTGATTTCAAGTAATCTGAAAGTAACTTTATGAGTTCCTTCTGTTGAGAGTCGGTGCTTCCCAGACACTGGTTGAAAATATGTTTTGAACCACAAAACTCAGTGATTTAGAAGACTTCTACCCATACAAGGTTCCATCAAGAATAGAACTATCGATACAAGGTTCCATCATGATGTTTGAGATCCCAACGTCATGGTGGAATTTGTTGGAATTCCTCGAGAATGCTGGCTTTGGGTACAGAGAGATCTTAGCTCAAATTGGAGAGATTTTGTTCGTATGGGAAGCTCTCTTTTCAAGGTTAGAATGTCATACAACCCCTATGTGCAACGGGTTTTTGAGGACTCTTTTTCAGTACTTTTAGGGTCGGGTAATAAGAGAAATTGGGAGATCAGAGGAGATCGATCGATAGAGAAGGTGTGAAAACTCGATGCATCTTTTCTATCTCTTTTTGGCCATCTCCCATCCTTTCAAAGTCCTTTCCAGCTTCTCTTGTAAAAATTTTATAATTTTTCTTCCGATTATATGATATCTCTTTTGCCTTTTGTGGGATTTCATACTTCACATTTCATTTGTATCTACTTTACCTTGTAGTAATATTAACGGATGACTTCTTATCTTTTTTTCTTAGAAATTGTACTACGTGTCTGTCTGTACCTATGATGTAAATCGTAATGATACTTCTCGACACATTTGAATCATTTGACTGGCATTTTCCCTAGTAGATTATGAGTGCTTAAATATCAGTTAACTCGTTTTAAGAGTTTAATCAAAAGTATGGGCCACAAAATTATGGGCCACGTCTACCCTTCGGGGAGATAGTCTCTTATTGATAATGCGTTATGTTCGATAAAACATTCGATCATGATAGTTCAAATGATAAGATAGGTCATCCCTACCTGCCAAGGAGATATATCATTTAGTGACGACACGCTACGTTTGGTAGTGCATTTAGTCATAAGAGTTCAAATGATAGGATGTACCGTGTCTACCCGTTGGGGAGGTACATCTCTTAATGACGACATGCTACATTTGGTCAAGTATTCAGAATTCAAATGATAGGATGGTTCGTATCTACCCATCAAGGAGATATATCTCTTATTGATGACACGGTTTGAAAAACATAGATGTAGAGACAGATCCGTCGGTAGATAAGATAGTATAACAAGGTAGAGGACTGTAGAGGTCATACCTAACCATTGGACTAGGTACAGAGCAAGGCGTGTTCTCACAAGAGAGTGATAATAATCATTGATAGTAGATGCGTAGGTTTTCAGAGTTTCAAATCCTGGGCACGATCGAGTCATCTAGGTCATTAAGACAATATGTCCCCAGGCAAACTTCCAAGTGTACCCGATAAGGGTCTTCCCAATTGGGTGCTAGCTTCCCCCTAGTTGAGGTTGACCAGTGGCCTCTGTCTTCCCTAGTACCAAATCACCCGACTTAAATATTCTAGTCCTGACTCGCCTGTTTTGGTATCACGTCATCTGCTATTGATAACCGGCCATTTAAATAGACGTGGTTTCTCACAGTTCGAGAGGCAAATCTAACCGTTCATGTAATGCAAGCTTATTCCACTCGTGCTTGTATTGATCTAATTGAAGTGAATAAATGCCAATTTCCACCAATATCACTACTTCACAACCATAAGATAGACTAAATAGCGTTTCTCCCATTACCTTATGAGGCATTGTTCTATAGGCCTAGAAGATGCAGTAGAGCTCATTACCCAACTACCTTTAACTTCATTAAGTGCAGCCTTTAGTCCTTGTAGGATTATTTGGTTCATTACCTTGATGAGGCTATGATAGACCTCCACACAAAATTTTGTATCTTGCCAAAGGTAATCTGGGCCAATGGTTTAGATTCTGCCCACTTGGTGAAGACGATTAGTAATTTTCATTGTATGGCATCCAGTGAGAATGGTATGAGGATGTCCATTCCTTATTGGGTAAATGGCCATGGGCTAGAGTTTGGTGGAGGTTTGGCGTGGTACCAATAAAAAACGTTCTCATTTATCACATCTTCTGATGTAATTATCTATGTTGATTTTCATGGTAGACCAATAATACCCTTGTCGGAGAACCTTGTTTGCCAAATTCTGAGTGCCTAGTTGACTGCCACATATCCCTTCATGGATTTCTCTGAGCACGTAATTTCCCTCCTCAGATGTCAAATATTTTAGATACAGATAGGTAAAGGACTTCTTGTAGAGGGCCCCATTGATATTGACGTAGTTGACAACTTTTTGTCTCAACTTCACGGCTTCGGAGGGCAAGCTTGGTAGTTGTTCATGCTTCAAATAGGCCTCTATGAGGCCCTTCCAACTTGGTGAACCATTCATCGATAAGATTTGCTCAAGCTCATCGATGATCAGGTATGGTAGGCTTTCTATATAGACTATTCGATTGGTTGCTATCGAGTCGAAGCTAGCTAACTTTGAGAGAGTTTCGGCTCATGTATTCTCTGATTAAGGGATTTGTTGTATGTCCACCTTATCAGATTTGTCCATTGCCTCGCATAACTTGGTTAGATACTTTGCCATCAGCGCGGTTCCTTAGTTTCATAGATCCCTTTGATCTGCTTGATGACCAACTGACTATCAATGAAGACCCATATGTTTTGGACTCTTAGTGATGCTATGATTCGTAATCCGATCAGAAGTGCTTCATATTCAACCTGATTGTTTATGGCTTGGAAGTCAAAATGGAGGGTGTATTTAGCTTTAAAATCATCTGGTCCTATAGGAATGAGTCTGGCTCTGCTTTCAGAGGAGTTTGATAACCCATCTACATAAAGGGTCTATTCAAGAAATGAGCATTCTTCTTAGTCATCAACAGAGGTTTGTTCGGTGAGTAGTAGAAGTGTGTATTGGAGAATAAAGTTGGCGAGACTTTGGCCTTTGATTGCTAGTCTCGGTTAATATTCGATGTCAAACAAGTCGAGCTAATGTATCCCTCTTCTATAGAATCTACTTAAGAGGCTAATTGATTAATACTACAATGGTGTGAGTTTAGAAGTAAGGCCAGAGGTGTCTAGTAGTTATGACTAAGGCAAAAACCATCTTCTCGATAGTTCGGTAATTAATATTGGACTCTTGATGTATGCAGCTGATGTAGTACACCAGCTTCTTCATGGTGAATTCCCGCCTTACAAGAATAGAGTAGAGCTCTTGGTCAAAAATAAAAAGATAAAGGTAGAGTTTCTCATCAAGAAAAGTTCAGAAAAGGAATAGAAGTGACACGAGGTATTCTTTGAACTGTTCGAACATTGCTTGGCACATTGGTGTCTATGCAAACTTCTAAGACTTCTTTAGATTATCATAAAAGGGTTTATACATCTCCTCCACTTTTGACATGAACCTATTTAGAGCCGCAATCCTCCCTATGAGGTGTTGTATTTCCTTCACTATCCTTGACAATGTTATATCCAATATTGTTTGTATCTTCTCCGAATTCGCTTCGATCTCCGGGTTGGTTAATAGGAACCTAAGAACTTTCTACAAGTGATCCTGGAAGTGCATTTGGCTGGATTCAGCCTCATGCTATAGCGTTCTAGAGTTTGGGATGTTTCTTCCAAATCTACATTGTGATCTTTAGCATTAGCACACTTGACGAGCATGTTGTCAATATAAGCCTCCACATTCTGCCGAGTTGTTCACTAAAAACTTTGTTGACCAACCATTAGAAAGTAGCTTCTGCATTCTTGAGGTCGAATAGCATAATATTGTAGTAATAGGTGCTGAACTCCATAATAAAACTTGTCTTTTCTTCGTCCTTAAGGGCCATGTGTATCTGGTTATAACCAAAGTATGCATCTATAAAACTTAAGAGTTGGTAACCTAATGAGTTGTCCACTAGCTTTTGATGTTGGAAAGTAGATAGCTATCCTTTGGACATACCTTATCGGTAAAATCTACACACATCCTCCACTTGACATTAGTCTTTTTTATCATAATCACATTGGCTAACCATTTTGGGTATTCTACCTCCCAAATAACCCAATAGTTAGGAGTTTCTGAACTTTTGCTTGTATTGCACTTTGGTGTTCTAGTGCAAACACTCTCTTTTTCTATCTCATAGGCTTATGACTTAAATCTACAGATAGTTTATGAACTATAGCTCAAGGGTGAATACTTAGCATGTCTTCCGGGGACTATGCAAAGACTTTAAAATGTCGTAAAAAATAATCCACAATTACTTTTTGAAGGAATATTGGTAGGTGGGTGCCAACTTAGATTATCTGATTAGGCACATCCATGATGGGTTCTTCGATCACTTTTTCTCCAGGCTAAGGGTTGGATTGATGCTCGGCATCATCTCTTAGCTCCAATATGTCTACTGAGAGAACTTCTTTCTCTCCTTTGACGGTGGGGATGGTCGACAAGTCGGTGTCACCATGGAGTGTTGCAACCCCTAAGGGTGTTCTAAATTTAATCTTCATATGCCTAGCCCTCGGTAGTGCTTAGAGATCGTCCAAACTAGGATGACCTAGGATGGCATTATAGGGGATAGGAGTTTCACTATATAAAAGGTGGTTTTGGTAGTAGCATGGTGAGGAGGCATTTCTAATGTTACGACAAGTGAGATGGTGCGTTTTGGATGTATACATTCATTGGCGAATTCTTTTATGGGTCTGTCAAAGGATTGAATATGAGATTGAGTGAAGTTCATTCGCTGGAACGTATCCCAAAAGAGAAGATCACGATCTGTTTCTTGATCAATGAAAGTCCTTTTGATGAGGTAGGACTCTATTCCTGTAGTGATGATCAGTCGGTAGTTTCGGTGGTGTCGACACCTATTAAATCGTCATCATTGAAACCGATGGTTGGCCTCTTTCCCTTGGTATTTGTCATGGTTACAAGGGGAGGAAGGAGAATAAGAGGTGCAATTGGCTAAATGAATCAGTCTGTTCCTACGAATGATGCCAATTTGTTGAAGGTGAGTTTTGTTCCATAGATGATGGCTCTGCTGATTCGAATGAGATGACTGGTCATCTGTTGATCTTAATGAATGAGACCTGCAAAAAGTCACTGAAAGGTGCTCTGGCAGAGAAAACTCTAACACTCAAATCAGAGAGCAATTTTCGAAAAGGGAAGTAGACTAAAAGAGAGTTCTATTTTGTCTTCGCGTGCTATGTGTGAGTTTAGAGAATTTACTTAACCGGTAACTTTATGATGTATATATATAGGTTGTTTCTATAAGTCTCGTGTGCATCCATGACGTCGAAATCCTAGTTTTCAAATGAGAGTGTCCCGAGATCGTGGATCTCTTAGGAAAAGATTTACATAAGATTCAGAATCCTTATTGCTAAGGAAGTTCTAACTGTCAAGAGATTTCTTTTCTTATCGATTAACATTCAAAGTCTTCTTGCTAATTACGAGATGTCATTTTCATGAATTAAGAAAAGTGGAATATTTCTCCGAGTTGATTAGATACCAAGCACTAAGGAGATCTTAAAACCGATCAGGCTCTCACCGAGTAGAATCAAGACGATGAGAACTGAAAGAGCGGGCTGCGTCTCCCAAACTAAGAGGTTTATTTCATCCATGTGAACTACTGATCGTGGACTTAACTTTTATGATAATAAGCCACTAGGGCATTTTTCATCAACAACTAAAAAAACAAAGGAAAGTTGACAAATAATTAAGATTTTCCGGGTAAGTCTTGCTACTATAGATCCATGTCTTGCAGACGACACTTTTTATCATTTTTTATAATATTTTTTGCTATGTTATTTTATATCAAGTTAAAACCTATGTTTGTTGCCACTTGAGTTTGTGTTTGCGTGAGCTCTTTTTCCTCCTCTTTTTAACTTTTTTTTTTCCTTACAGATTAAATATTTTGACTTATTTCACTACTAATATTTTTTTTTAACTAATACGAACAAGTTTAAGATATTGTCCCGTTCTCTTTATAGTTTTTTCCCAGCTGATTATTATTATTTTTTTACATAATTATGGTACGACTCATAAAAAATTTATCAAATTATTATATAATGCAAAGGAGGTGAGGTGACCCACATGCCCTTTTGAAGCCGCTACCAGCAGCCCTTTGAGCTGGAGAATGTGTAGTTTTCCATAACCAACGGCTTTTATATCCAATCGACTTGGCAAGCTATTATTGTCATTTTGTTAAGAATTTCTCCTCGATTTCCGTGCTACTTACTAGGTTGATTATGAAGAATATATTATGAATATTTCATAAAATTCAAATTTCATGAATTAATATATTAAAAATAAGTTTGTAATATTGAGAAAGTCTCATTGTGATGTTGATATTAAAGTGACTATTTGAAATTTTTATGTTTTTGTAAAATGTGAGAGAATAATTAATTTAAAATATAAATGTGGAATTTGTTCTTTGGATTGTATGAGAACTCCTTTGTACTCTCATTTAATAAACTCATAATTTTTAAGTTTTCGGTTAGTATTTGGTAGAATTTGACATTTCGATGAGAAATTGATTTGCTCGGTAGTGCTTTAATGTTTCGTAGACTATGCCTTTTAATTTTGATTTCTTGGTGATACCATCTTTTGGACCACTACATTATTGTTACTCCTCGCCACATGTTTACCTCTCGGTTTTCGTTTACATGTCTAGTATATTTCTCTATTCCTCTTCCTATTCACTACAAAAAAACAAGGGTTTAGCGATAGACGTCGCAAAAATTTAGTGACGGATTTGGGATTCCTAGCGACGGAAATCATTTTTCGTCGCTAATTTTAGCGACGGATCCAGCGACAGAAATCGTTTCCGTCACTAATTTTATCAAAGAATCCAAATTTCGTATTTAATTTTTTTATTTATAGAACCCGTCCGTCCACCCGCCGGCCACCACCCACCACTGCCCTGATCCCCTGCTGCTTGCCCGCCCATGCCCACACCCCGCAGCCCTTGCCCTCCCGCGCATAACCACCTTTTGCTACTTTATTTTTTTTTTTTTGTAGAAAATGTGCTTTTGCCCAAATTCGAACCTGGATTTAAAGAGTTATCTGAAACGCTCTTAACCACTATACCACAATAACTTATCTAATATACTTTTTTTTTTTTACTTCTATACCTTTTTTTTTACCTCACCATTAAAAATATAATCCCATAATCTAACAAAAATACAAAAAACAAAATTATATTTAATAAAAACACAAAATTATATTTAATATAATTACAAAATTATCTTTAAAAAAATCATAAAATTATATTTAAAAAATATAAAATTATATTTAAAAAAATCAATACCCTAATTTAATAAAAATATAAATTACAAATATATATTTAATAAAAACATAAAATTATATTTAATAAAAATATAAAATTATATTTAGCGATGAATTTAGCGACGGATAGCTAAATCCATGGTTAAATTTAGCAACGAATTTTGTTTTCTGTCGCTAATTTTAGTGACAAATTATGATTCCGTCGCTACATTTAACAACGAATTTTTTTTTTCATCACTAAATTTAGCGACAGATTTTGTTTCTGTCGCTAAATTTAGCAACGAAATTTTTTTTGTCGCTAGTTTTAGCTACAAATTATATTTCCGACGTTAAATTTCGTATTTAATTTTTTTTTGTAGAACTCATCCGCCCACCTGCCGGCCGCCACCCACCACCGCCCCGACTCCCTACTGCTTGCCCGCCCTTGCCCGCCCGCATATGACCACCATTTGTTGCTTTATTTTTTTTTTTTTTGCAGAAAATATCCTTTTACCCAGGTTTGAACTTGGGTTTAAAGAATTATCTGAAACGCTCTTAACCACTATGTCATATTAACTTATCTGATATACTTTTTTTTTTACTTCTATGCTTTTTTTCTAACTCTCACCATTAAAAATATAATTCCCTAATCTAACAAAAATACAAAATACAAAAATATATTTAATAAAAAAACAAATTATATTTAATATAATAATAAAATTATCTTTAAAAAATCATAAAATTATATTTTAAAAATATAAAATTATATTTAATAAAAATCAATACCCTAATTTAATAAAAATATAAATTATGAATATATATTTAATAAAAACATAAAATTATATTTAATAAAAATATAAAATTATATTTAGCAACAAATTTAGCGACGAATAGTTAAATCTGTGGCTAAATCTGTCACTAATTAGAAACGAATTTTGTTTTCCGTCGCTAATTTTAACGATTAATTTTTTTTTGTCGCTAAATTTAGCGATAGATTATTTTTTTGTCGCTAAATTTAGCGACGGATTATGTTTCGTTGCTAATTAGCGACGGATTTCAATTTCTGTCACTAAATTTAGCGACGAATTTTTTTTGTTACAAAATTTAGAGACGAAAAAGAAAATCCGTCGCTAATTAGCGATAAAAATATGAATACGTCGCTAAATTTAGCGACGGATTTTAAATCCGTGGCTAAATTAACGACGGATATGAATTTGTCACTAATTTTAGCGACAAAAAATAATCTGTCGGTAATTAGCGACGGATTTTGGTTTTGTCACTAAATTTGTCTCTAAAAAGCGACGAATTTTTTCCGGCGCTAAATTTTGTCGTTAAAAACGTGTTTTTTTGTAGTAATTGCTACCTCTCGATAATATTTTTCTATTTACTTCTTGGATCTTGATGTTAGATATACTTGGATCTCTCGATTATCAGAGCATTTGTATTTACATTTATTAGATCATTTATATTTATACTTACTAGACCAGACTATTTACATTTACATTTATCGGAACATTTACACTTACCTCCTGGCCTGCACTTATATTTCTCTCAGCACTTATTGTCATGGGTACTTGCATTTACATTTATCTCTCGGTACATATGGTCAACTTAAGCATGGGCTCTCGGTAACTTGCACCACCTCATAGAGAGTTGAACTTGCCCACCTCTCAGTCTTCTTGTGGAACTTATAGTGTGGGAGCACTTGCACCCCATCTCTCAGTTATATGAGACTTGTAGCCCTGAAGAATTGAATCCTAGTACTCCACTTCCTCTAAAAAAATCTTTTAACCACCATGTCGCTCAAACCTTTTAGTTCTACAATATACAAATTATAATATATTCCACATTTTATAAAATTCCATACTTTTATTATCTCTAATTTATTTTTCATAAATTTCAACTTACCTTGCTCATCATCAAACACCTCTTCTCGAGAGAACATAATTTCAAGTATTTGAGTGCAAAAGATTGAGCTTCCCAATAATCCAATAGGACACATTGGACACTTATGCAATTTAGAAGTATAAGAGGGTCACTAAGAAAATATTAAAAATAAGTTTGAGGATAAAAGGAGAAGTGAGATTTTAGGACTTAAGAGACTCAAGAATTTCACCTCACTTTCTAGATTATTCTTCTCTTTTCTCTCAAACCTGCAATCGAGTTCTCTCTCTCTCTCTTGTAAAACCTAATTGATCCACCAGCAAAACTCAAGTTTGAAGGTTCCAAGCTATTCATCCAACTCCTCAAAGTTAGATTTTATCCTTGATTTTGGAGAAGGACTGAGAATATAGAGTGTCACAAAAAGGGGGAAATCAAAGGACTCTTTGGAGACAAAAATTAAGGTATCAAAAATTAAGGTATTATAAACTTCCTATCTGAAACTTTAATTTGCCTAACTATTTGTTCACTTGGATTTGGAAGATTTAAAGTCACTTTTAGTGAGAGAAAAATAGTATTGGATGTTAGAATTTTTGGGTTGATTTGGATAGATTAATGTTGATGATTGTGGTTACTTGATGATATCCCTTAGAGTTGGACAAATCTGAACAAAGTAGGACTTTTGCTATAGAGAAGTCTGGGATTGACTACCCTCCCTAATGGGTGAGTGAATGGTTTATTGTATTTGTGAATGAGAAAATGTTTTTCTTGACTTTTTCAAAAATGATTTTTAACTTGGATTTATATAATGTTTTATGAATGTAAAGTGTCCTTTGAAAATATTTTGATATTGAGTTATGAAAATCTATGCACTTGCAAATGCATATTGTGCCATATTAAATTTTCTCATGGATATTGTTGTTGAACTCATAAATTAAGAAATTATGTTGATTTTCTAGGACACATATTATGTTGTTTTGTGAAATGGTGCATGTGTAGGGTGTGAGTACCCATGTTTATATGATGACTACTCTAAACGTCTACATTCCGATTCGATGAGGCAACATAGAGGGTTTGTTAGACTTGAGGTGTTAGGCACGATAGAGAGATGCCCCCAAGTCCCTGTAGGGTTAACTTGGTTGAACTATCTCAGAGGTCCTGAACTAACACCAAGGTTGGGGTTGATGTTTATGACTGGTAATAATTGAAACAAGTGCATATTATTTATAGTGAATGCTTATTATGCTTCATGAAGACTATGGCATTCATTGAGAAATGCAAGATGATTACATGATATTTTTGTTAAATCAAAATATGATTTTGAAAACATTATTTGACACTCTCGCACTCTCCACTTATTTGCTTACACAATTAGGTCATTGTACTCCACTCACTGAATATTTTATAGTTATGCCTTTCATTCTTCTATTTGTTAGAGGAAGAGTAGTGGTAGAAGTCACTTCATCACTAACTAGTTCCAGCCATGGAGAAAGCCTTCCCAAACCAACTGTTGGTATTGGTCCTTCCTAGTTGCCGATTTTGTTTAAGACTTGTAGATGGATCCATTAGAGGCATTTTAAAGTTGGAAACTCCTTATGTAATATATTTTACTTATGTGCTTTTCTAAAGTTGGAATTTATATTTTGAAAGTTATATTTTGAAATATTAAACATTTATTTGTACTTTACATGTTTTGGATTTTAATATCTCATGTGCTGGAATTTTGGAAATAGTTTCATCATATCTTTGCGTTATGTCGGGATACGTATTGGTAATTGTACGTACTTCTAGATCATGCGATAGTTGCTACAATCTCTGACCCAAGGGTCGGAACGTGATAATTATATTAGTATCAGAGCAAAGGTTTAAAATATTTTTAAATATTTTCAAATACTTTCCAGTCTTTTTAAAAAGTATCATTATTTCTAAATGAACTAGAAGGATTCAAAAGACTCCTTTGGGTTCTAAGAAATGGAGCACGTCTAAGTATGGATGCATCATTAGTTTATCCAATTTAGTGAGCTAAGGTTAGTTTCCTTTTTGTAGATTACAATGGCTCTAGATTGTAAAACAAGGACTTTGATTGAGATTCCTCCTTTTAAGCATGAGACTACATCATCTTCCCGTGCTCATACTTTTAGTGTGCCCAAACCTTCGGTTGCTCCATCTGAAATCCATCTATCGCCACTTGTCACCTTCCAATAGTGTATGGAATGGTGGAGCAAATATGGTACACAATTCCACACCTAAACCCAAGCTCAAATGCAAACTCTTCCTCTACCAAATACTACCATCACAACAAGCACTCCCCTAATATCGGTAGTTCCTCCTCCACCTGTAGTTGCACCAACTACCTATCTAACCATTGAGCTATCCAAGTTTATCAAGGAGACAAGACAACTTGGTTGTGAAACCTTCACGAGTACTAGTGATGCTACGATGGCAAAAAGATTGGATTAATAGGATACAAAAAACCATGTCCTATATGAGGTTAGGTGATGAGATAAAGCTTATAGTAGCAATAAGGTTGCTTGCTTGATAAGAGTACACGCATATGGTGGGAGAACTTAAAGAGGAGATCCTCTACTCCTATCACGTGGAGTGAATTGCTTAGGGAATTTGATGAAAATAGTACACTAGTTTTACTAGGACTTGAAGAGGAAGGAATTTTTCCATCTTAGGCAAGGGAACTAGTCAGTAGCAGAGTATGAAATCGAGCTGAGAGAGTTATTTTTGTTTGCTCCGGAGTTTGTGGCATCTGAAGAATATTTGTGCTCTAAGTTTGAAGAAAGGTTGAATTTGAATATTAAATAAAAGATATCAATTACCGAGACCCACACTTATAAAGATGTATTGCAATTAACCTTAAACATCGAGAAGATGGTTCAAGAAAGATGAAAGACTAGAGAGGGTTATGGGAAGAAAAAGAAATTTGAATTTACTTCGAGCCAAAGCTTCAAGAAGAGTAAGAACACAAGTTCTTAAAGTGGTGCCTCCGTTATGGGATCCGTTGGCTTTCTTCAAGGTCAACACGTTTCCAATACGGGTGTCCCGAATGTTAGTGCCATGTCCAAAATCTAACTGGTAGGAAGCAGGAAAAATCCTTGCAAGAATTGCAAGAAATTCTACAATGGGCCCTATAATGAGCTTAGGAAGTGTTAACATTATGGAAAGTAAGGTCATCTTCAAAATGCTTATCCTAAATTGGGTTCGAGAGGGCAAGGAAGTTAACAAAACCAAGGTCTTCCTAGTGGTTCCAAGGGTGGACTAGCCGATACTACCACACCTCTCTCTAATGCCACTTTAAGGACATAATCTGTCAGCAACATTGTGGCTACCAATCCCCAACATTGAAGGTAAATTTGGTTAAGCATAAATTTATTGATTTAAAGAGTATGTTATTAGCGTTGCTAGGTGATGAATATGTGAGTTTTATTGAATGTGATGCATGATATTAAAGGTGTTGATAACTATTTAGGAGCATACATAGAATGATTGATGTTCATATATATTTGATGCAATGTTATAGGAATCATATATGGATTGTGAATTATAAGGTTTGACTAATAATCACTTAATGGTTTATATTAATAGGTATAATGAAAATTTTTTGTGTTAATACTAGCATACTTATTGACACGAGATCTAATAATTCCTTTGTTAGTACAAATTTTGCTAGACATATTGAGAGACCCTTTACTCCACTTGAAGAAGAGTTATTGGTGATTACACCTTTAGGTGAGCAGTTGGTTAGAAGTACAGTTTACAGAAACTGTGATGTATGGGTAGGCGAAATGAATCTTAAGGCAGATTTTATTCCGTTACAAATGAGAGATTTTGATGCTATAATGGGAATGGATTAGTTACACCTCATCAAGCATCTATGGATTATTTCACCAAGGAAGTAGAATTCCAAAAGCTGGGATACTCAGCACTTATTTTTGCTAATAAGCGCTGAGTAATTCTAAGTTGTGGAATCTTAGTAATAGAAGCTCATAGGTTGGTGCGTAAAGGATGTGAAGTATATTTATCCCATATTATTGACACAAGTATAGAGAGCCATACTCTAGATGATATTTTAGTAATGAATGAATTTTTGGATATTTTTTTGGAGATATTACCCTATTTATCTTTGGACCAGTAGTTCCTCCTCCACCCAGAGTTGCACCAACTACCTGTTTAACCATTGAACTGTCTAGGTTAATCAAGAAGGCAAGACAACTTGGTTGTGAGATCTTCTCAGGCATTAATGATGCTAGGTGGCAAAGGATTGGATTAATAGGTACAAAAAACCATGGCCGACATTAGGTTGGTTGCTGAGATAAAACTTAAGGTGGCTGTAAGGTTGCTTGATAAGAGTGCCTACACATGGTGGGAGAACTTGAAGAGGAGATCCTCTTACCCCATTACTTGGAGTGAATTCCTTAGGGAATTTGATGAAAATACTATTCTAGGTTTTACTGGGACTTTAAGAGGAAGGAATTTTTCCATCTTAGGTAACAAAACAAGTCAGTGGCAAATTATGAAACCAAGCTGAGAGAGTTATCTTTGTTTGTTTCGGACTTTATGGCCTGTGAAGAATATTTATACTCTAAGTTTGAAGAAGAGTTAAATTTGAGTATTAGAGAAAAGATATCGGTTATCAAGACTCACACTTTTAAAGATGCATTGCAATTATCCTTAAGGGTCGAGAAGATAGTTCAAGAAAGAGAAATGGCTAGAGAGGGTTATGGAAAGAAAAGGAAATCTGAATTTACTTCAGGCCAAAATTTTAAGAAGAGTAAGAGCATAAGTTCATATAGGGGTGCCTCAGTTACTGGATCCGCTGGCTCTCCCCAAGGCTAACATTTTTCCAATATGGGTGCCCTGAATGTTAGCACTATGTCCGAAACTAAGCCGACAGGCAATAGGAAAGACCCTTACAAGAATTACAAGAAATTCCACTATGGGCCTTGCAAGGAGCTTAGGGAGTGCTATCATTGTGAAAAGAAGGGTCATCTCTAGGGAAAAAAAAATCCCATGTCCCAAAGAAACAAAGGATCTAAGTGAAAAAAAAAACCGAGTGAAAATGAAAATTGAGTAAAAAAAAATGAAAAGCAGAAGGAACCGAATAAAAAAAAAAGGAGTCAAAAAAGAGAGAAAGGATTTGAATAAAAAAATGACTCAAATGAAAAAAAAATGGGGTCCAAAGAAAACATAGGATGACCACTCCCAAGCCATTTTTTCTTTTATACTTAGATATGTAGAAAAAAAAAGGATAAAAAATAGAAAGAGGAAAGATCTGAACAGAAAAAAAGAAAAAAGATCCAAAAAAAGAGGAAGGACATGAACGAAAAAAATGAAAAACTGTAGTCAACAAGTAAGGCCAAAAAACAAAAGGAAAAAAAACCTATATCCAAAAAAAATGAAAGATCTAAGTGAAAAATAAAATCGAGTAAAAAAAATAAAAAGAGAAAAAAGTGAAAAGAAAAAGGGACCACACTTAAGAGAAATACATATTAAAAAGCGGGGTGGGTGGGACGACCACACCCACCCCACTTTTTCTTTTATATATAGAAAAATAATAATAAAAATTATAGTCATGACCATTTAAAAATTTGATAGTTTCCAGAAATTTTTAATTTGTTGCAATCCACTCCATAGACCATTTTAAAAGCTGTGGTAAAATATTTTTTTTTATTACACAAAATATTTTTTGGGCCAAAAAATTTTCAAGTATGTTCTAAACCCAAAATTTGAAAAATCGTGCATAATACTAATTTTAGGCATAACTTTGTACATAAGGGGATACAAAATTAATAAAATATATTAGACAATTTGGTTGTATTTTTATATTAAAATTTTATACATTTTAACGTGACAAAATTAAATAACATCATTATCTTGGTGATCTATATAATTTCTAAAATTAATTAGGATATAGTCACAACATCCACAATTAAGTAGAAAATTATGTAGAAAACTGCGATCATATTAGGAAAAAAATAATTTGTCATGAAAATTATTTTTATGTAATGAATCTTATCCCACAAGAATTTTTATATAAAATAATAAAATTGAAGATAAGATATCAAAATATTTGTTTTCAATAGTAGTCTATCTAGTTGAAATCATTTTTTTATGTAATACTATAAATACGATTGATCTAATGCATGTCTAAACTGATTATGTCAAAAGGACGGAGTTAAGTCTAAGGCTAAATGGTTTATAAGCAGCCCATTTGGTAGGTTCGCCATCCTACCTGGGAACCTATCTGGTATACTAGAGAGATCATCTCATAGGGCTAAGTAGAAAAGGATAAAGTGATTTGGGATGGACTATCTATTGATGGTTTCTTAATTAGCCTATAGTTAATGAGGAATGAGCAATTTTTGATAAATTTTATCATAAGATCAAATAAATCCAATAGAATTAGAATTTTTTCTTACAAGCAATTTCTATGTCATGGATTTATTTTCATATATTTACATTAGTAGACATATATTAAACGCCTCATACATAGTAAGTATGTTTATATGTTTATCTATTTTGTAGTATTCTAACCTATAAATTTGTTCTAAACTATAAATTTGAAATCTGATTTTCCTGATTTAAATAGAAAGAATTATAAAAAATAAAGGAGATGGTGCATATCCATTTAGGCTGTTTAAATATTGATTATACTATTAGGAAGAATGAACAACCTCCAGGTGACCGATACCAATTCCGAGACTGATAAGGCTATTTATGAACATTTGAAACGATTTAATTGTCTAAGTACCATATTCATAATGAGTAAGAACTCGGCTGGTATTCGTGGTTTGCTCAACAAGCATACCAATTTTTGTGTTCTTCTTAAAGCTATAGATGTGCAATTTGTGGCATTGGAAAAAGTTTTTTACCAGTACCCTCATTATACAATTCTCCTCCATGAGATTTGTTAGAGGTAGGTTTAGACTCCATAGATTCTCAGTCCTTTAACTCGAATGATTGCTCTAGAGGATAAATGAAAGCTTGCAAAAGATCGCCAGAGGGTGCTCGGTGGGGGAGACTCCAACACTTAAGTTAGAAAGAGTGGTTTTCGATAGAAATGAAACAGACTGAACAAGAAAAGGAGGGCTGAGAATGAGAGCCTTGTGATTTATGTGTCGAGTGTGTAGTATCCAAAGAGTGTACCTAAGATTTGATATGCAGAATGCTTTTATACATTGGTCATCCACGAATCATGCGTATCTAGAGTGTTGCAACCCTAGTTGCCTTGTGAGGCTATTCTAAAATCTCAAGACCCAATAGTCAATATTCTCAAAAGATTTAGAATTCTTATCGTTTAAAAAGTCTATTGTGTCAAGGAGATTCATTCCTTATCGATCGAATTTCAAAAATTTCATT
The DNA here is from genome assembly GCA_037126225.1 of Dillenia turbinata. Classification (NCBI taxonomy): domain Eukaryota; kingdom Viridiplantae; phylum Streptophyta; class Magnoliopsida; order Dilleniales; family Dilleniaceae; genus Dillenia; species Dillenia turbinata. The sequence continues at coordinate 15,218,558 of JBAMMX010000004.1, read as the reverse complement.
CCTCATCTAGCGAATGTATTTCATGACTGAGTAGAAAACAAATGCCGATATGAGTCTTAGTTGAATATTACCTTTAATCGGTGAGGGTTAATGATTAGATCTTTAGCTAAGTTGTCGGTCATCAATTGAAAGGAGGATATCAACTTGAGCTCACCGAATGCCTCTACAGGTCACAAACCGATTGGATTATCATTGCTAGAGGCTAGCTGAGGGGTCAATCCATGTCTATCCTTTGGGGAGATAGACCCCTTGTTACGATCACACCAGGAATAAGAAATGTTCGCTAGGTTACGGGCCTTTTGGACCTTGGGAGCTGCCTTAATGGGCCTTTGAATCACGTCCTACCATTTGCCCCCAACTCATGGCATCATTTTGTGAGAAGGTGCCATAAGTAATGACCATCCATTAGAGATTAGGAAGGCACAAAGCCTCTAACGCAGCATGAGTCACTTCAAGCCATGTGAATCGTCTCCGATGTGTTTCATAATATGCGAAGTTGAAACGAATAGAGAATAAATACATTTTTCTCTCTATCGTTTCATCTCCCAAGTACGTTAATGCATTCAACCTTTAGACAAGTGTCTCTAAAATAAATGTTTAGTAAGAAGTTAGAGGAATTTAAGCCCTTTATTTATTATGTACGATCATCATTGAATTGTTTCATCTACTCAACATTTTTTAAGATTTTTCCCCTACGTCTATATATAGTGGTCGTGTGATTTTGTGCAACCTCAAAGAAAACTTGTGCATTTTTGCATCTGTGAGTCCTTCTTACTAAGAGTTTTCTTCTTTGACAGATCTACCGATGGTGTGCCTTAGATCACAAGGCTCGATAGTATAAAATACTTCTACCGATGTGAGGCTTCATCAAGAATGGGACCGCTGATGTGAGGTCTCATCATGCCGTTCGTTATTCGAACGTCGTAAGGGGCACTGTCATGGTTCCCATTGGGGTTCTCAACTTTAGAGGGGAGTTTCAGATTGAGCTCTTACTCTGGGTTGAGTTTGTCATCTAACTTGTGTTTTTTTGGGTGAGGCAACTTGAGGAGCCGATATGCGGTAAGGAGCTGTGCATGACAGAGGGTTTGATTTCTGATGCATTCGCACATTTTTTCGTGGTCATCTCATACCCTCCTCAACTCATTTTTCATTGTCTCCTTGTCCTTGTTTGGCTGCAAAGATTTTTGAAATTCTTTCTTCCGTCTTCTCTTTTTACTATTTTTGTACTCTTCGGTTTTGTCGATTAACCATGGTTCGGTGACTTCTTTGTCCAGGGACAATACTGTAAATTTTCTATGTATTTCTCTTGATGTAATGCGGTTCGACTTAGGGAGTTGTAAACCATGTCTGCTTATGTAATCTGATATGTATTCATTATATGGAAATAAAATATGAATTTTATTTTACTTGTCGATCTTTGTCTCTTGCCAAGTTTCCACTAATTGCGACTGTATGCTTGGTAGAGTGATGTAATCAGTAAAATGACCATGCGATAGACTTGTCAGACAACGTGAGAGTTAATCACGAATGTAGGTGCCTTGATAAGAATAACTGCTGCCCAGATCAGCAAATATTTATCATACTTGTCCATGGAGATGTCATCTTCTTCATTCATTTAGCCAACTAGATAGATTGTACCCAACCGAGAGATGTCAATAAGCCGCGATCGATGGAACACCCCTTAGAAAATTCAACTAACAGAGTAGGGCATATCTTTCTAAGAAACATATCTCTCGTTTCATGTATTAAAGACAAACTAATAGAATGGGACGTGCCTACCCATCTGGGAGTTACTTCTCCAATTGTCGACACGCTACCTTTGATAAGAATTAACCAATAGGATGGGCTGTGCCTACTCATCTGGGAGTTACATCCTTTATTGATGGCACGCTACGTTCGACAAGACTCAACCGATAGGATGGGTCGTACCTGCCCATTTGGGAGTCATATTCCTATTGATAACATACTACGTTCGATAAGAATCAACCGAAAAGATGGATCTTGTCTACCCATTTGGGAGTTACATCCCTTATTGACAACATGCTACATTTAATAGGAATCAACCAATAAAATGGCTTATGCCTTCCCATATACGAGTCACATCCCTTAATGATGACATTCTACGTTCAATAGTAATCAATCGATAGGATAGGCCGTGCTTACCTGTCTCGGAATCACATCCCTTATTGACGATATGCTTTATTCTATAGGAATCAACCGATAGGGTAAACAAAAAGAGAAAGGCCTAAAATCCTTACTTGATAGAAGACTTTTCTAATCAAGGGAGATGATGAGATTTACTGGTAGTAGATACGTAGGTTTTCTGAGTTACAAGTCTTGAGCACAGCCGAGCTATCTAGGTTGTTGAGGCAATAAGTCCCCAAGTAGATTACAGAGCATATCTAATAGGGGCCTTCTCAGTTGGACACAAGCTTGCCCCCGGGCAAGGGTTGACTAGTAGCCTCCACTTTACTTAGGATTAGTTCACTAGATTTGAATATTCTGCTTCTAATCCTTTTGTTGTAATACTGAGCCATCTATTGCTGGTATGTGGCCATTCGAGCAGATGCAGATTCCCATAGTTCTACGAGTAGATCTAGTCATTCTCGCAAGGTAGGCTCATTTTACGTCGCATTGTATTGATCCACCCAAAGCGAATGAATTCATATTTCCACAGATATGATAACTTCACATCCATATATCCGGCTAAATGGTGTTTTGTCGTTTATCCTTTGAGGTATAGTGCGGTATAACTAGAGGATGCTATAAAGTCCTTTTGCCTATCACTCCTTAGCTTCATCCAGTGTCATCTTTAGCCTTATAAGATCATTATGTTCATTATCTCAACTAGTCCCTTGGTTTGCAGATGGGTGACTGATGAAAACTGGTGAAGAATTTTCAATTTGTTGTAGAACTCTTGGAAGCTCTTGTTGTCAAACTGCTTCCCATTGTCGGTGATGAGAACATAGGGTATGCCGAATCTAGTGATGACATGAGTCTATACAAACAATTGGGCTTTAGCTGTTATTATCTGGGCTAGTGGTTCGAACTCCGCCCACTTGGTAAAATAGTTGATAGCCACTATGAAGAACTTTCACTACCTGGTGGCTGGTCAGAATGGTCCAATGGTGTCTATTCCCCACTGAGCGAATGGCTAAGGACTTGCTATGGGACTAAGCTCAGTGAAAGGTAGTTAAGGTACCGAAGAGAAACATTGACACTTGTCACACCTGTTGGCGTAGTTGTCAGAGTCGGTTTTCATGGTTGGCCAATAGTACCCTTAATACAGGGCTTTATGAACCAAATTTCATATAAGGCCCCATTTCGACAAGACATTAAAGAATGCATTTGCATTATACTGAACACACTCCAAATTTTCACATCACACTTTGATAAATTCATTGAGTTTCTGTTATTTGCAATACAAGTTTCACCTTTTATGTTATGGTTTTATTTATAGATCGGATATATTAAAATTATTGTAAACCAGAATAATATATCAGTGAATGAGAATGGGTAGAATAAGTCCAGTAGAGAACCGAATTAGAGTTTGATGTAGGACCCACAAAGGATATGTGTCACATTATCATACCATGAACACATGTCGCATTGTTATTAAGTATGACACAATACACATGTTTCATTTCTCTTGTCACCACCTATACTTGGGAGTAGGCCCACATTTTACTTTAGTAAAGTAAGAGAGAGAGAGAGAGATAGAAAGATAGAGAAAGATCTTAAAAACATAACCTTTCTCTTTCCAAGAAAACCATTTTCGGATTTCACTCTTCTCTCTCAAAAACCACCCCCAAACTCCATTGAAACCTTCATTTGAGCATAGATTAGGCAATTTCCATCCATATACCAACTGTCTCTAATATAAAGAAGTGAAGAAAAGATATAAAACAAGCTAAGAACAAGCTGAAAACACATGGAAGACTAGGGAGTTGAAGGAAGAGAGCATAGAGAACAAAATTGATTTTAAAGCATGGAAAAGGCAAGTACCTTGCTTTTGCAAGTTAAATTGATGATTGAAACCCTAAAAAATATGTTTTTATATGTGTTTATGTCATTAGTACAAGGATGAATTAGATTAGGGAAAGAGGAATCTCGTTCATGAATAAAAACCTAGGAATTTTCTTTATTGGACAGTCTGACCATATCTTAGTTTTTGGCCTATAACTTTTTCTACACAACTGCAAATCAAGTTAGGTTTTCTTCAGATGAAACTAGATTTTGATAGCTTTAAAATTACATATAATTTGCATAGTTTCATTGAGAAATGAATTTTTGACGAATTTTTTAATTTATATGTTTCTGCAGAAAGACTGCTCTGTTTTGCCCTGTTTCTGCCCTATTTCTGTGATGAACATTGCTTCAATTTTGAGTTTCCTTCTAGGTTGAATTAGGATAAACTCTAAACATAATTATATTCCTATCTATTATCTTTAAATGGCCACTGGAATCACCTCAATCCGATTTGTGCAGAAGGAATTATGTACATTTTTCCATGACTATGCAAGTTGTGGATTGTAGGCAACAACATTGACTGATTCGGGTATCCCTGTGTAATTGGAATTGAAATTAGCTATAAACAAGAGAGTTATAGCTCTATGTCTTGACTTTAAATGGCAGCTAGAATCACCATAATCCAATGTTTATAGTTCAAGTTATCATATTTTTACTGGAACCTAGTTATGCTGGATATTTGCTACAATGGTGTTTGGTTCACTAATTGTTGTTAAACTACATTACCTACATTATTGTAACAATTGGTAGGATCCTTGTATAATTCTTATGATGGATTATAATAATTGCATTGTGAGAAATATAAAGGAATGTAAAGAGAAAATAATGACACAGGAATTCCTCCGAAAGCTTGTAAGAAGTTTGCAGGCGAAGTTTAAGAAACTATGGTTGTATCTCTTCTCCCTATGAAGGTAGAATTAGAAACAAGTGAAGTGTTTGAGGTGTCTAACCCAATAAAACCTAGCTTTCATTTAGAAATACCAAATTTTTGGCTTACTCTTCTAGATCCTCATACACTACCTTGGTTTGACATTTTATTTCTTTCTTTAATCACTAAGATTAAATTGGATTAACGAAGATGGAATGGATAAAGATTCTAAAGATGACAATTGGAATTGTTGTATTGGGACAATGTGGATCACTTGCATGCTCTGCTATGTTTATGTTATTTATGTGATGATATTAATACTTTGGTGCTTGTTTGCTCAATATGCATGTTATTGGTCCCCTGTGTCCCTACTCAGCTTATGTTGACCCTGATATCTTTGTTTTCAAGTGATCAGAGAGACGAGAGAGACCACTGGATAGAGACTCTTGAGCCGAGGGATTTAGATTCCTACTTGTCATTGACCCCTTTTGTTTTGACTAAGGCATGTAAATATTTATACTCTTTTGAGTAGTTTGAATTATGTTATATGCATAGATGTTTGGTTATGTCACATGAGAACTTACGTATATTTTTGTGAATATAATGGCTATCTACCATGGTGTATTATGCTAGGTAGCTAGGAGGGCCATTGATGCCAACTGATTTGACAATAGAAGTATTATGTTAGTTTTCTTAGGTTTTGTATTAACCCTAGGTGGCTAAATGGTTACTAAATAGGGGAGACTGTCAACTTTTCTTTTGGAAAGAATAAGTAATTTGTTTTCTTTTGATTTAAATCTCCTTACATGTTATCACACACGAAGAGTATGACTGTCGTGAGTCTAGATGTAATTATTTAATCGTGTTGGTTGATTCCATATTTACATATTTGTTTCCTTTTGTTAAGGGATACGATGCCTGGATAGCGGGTTGTTACAGTTGGTATTAGAGCCCAAAGTTTTGGATAATCTACACCTAGGATTTGAGACTATAGGTTCAGTTTACTTGATAGAGGGTAGTTTATCTAATGAGTGACATTTTTTGTTATTTATATGCATTAGATTATTGGCATACAAAATGGTTAGGAGGAGAAGACGAGATGAGATAACTCTTGAGGGAGAATCGGGAAATAATGAGCATAGGCAAGAATCGAGAGATGATGGGCAGAGGCAGGAACTGAGAAATGATGAGTAGAGGCAAGAGCTTCAATCCCAGATACCAGGTGATTAGAGGCCATTGAGGCCAACTTTGCAATAGGTTTTAGATACTTTGATAACTTTGGTAGGTACTATGTCTGGGGATATACGTAGATTAACTGAGAGATTATCTCAACTAGTGACATAGAGTGAGACTGCAAATGTGGCCTCATGCCACCCCTACTCCCTCGGCTATGTCAGTTTTAACAACTTCTATAGTATCAGTTGGTTATGAGTCAGATCAGGTGGAGATTAGAGAACCACAAAGTACACAGAGGGACATGAAGCTAAAGGGGGATAATATGTGTATTTCGAAAAGACCGTCAGTTCCTAAAATTAATGACTGAGTTTACAAAAATGGAGCTGATAATTTTTTCAGGGAGTAATGACCCTTAGGTTATAGAGATATGGGTTGTTGAGATATAGAGACTTTTTTTCTGAGTTTATGGTTGCTGAGGAATACAAGGTGAGACTTGCTACCCATTATCTGAAGGAAGTTGCTTATGATTGGTGGAGTTCAGAGTTGAGACTTTGATATGGGAGTGACCTTCAGTATGTCACATGGGGTGACTTTATGTAGATCTTCTACGAGAGGTATTTGCCTACTTTTATTAGAGATCAGAAGATGTCAGAATTTTTGACTTTATAACAAGGTTGTCAGACTGTTAGTCAATATGAGGACCGTTTCACTAAATTGTCGGTTTATGCTCTCGAGTTAATTGATATAGATGAAAAAAGAGCGAAGAGGTTTAGAAAAGGATTTAGATCTTTCTTCCAAAGATATCTAGTAGCCCAGCCTTTTACGAGCTATAGGGACCTTGTGAACAATGCAAAGGACTTGGAATTAATTACTGAGGACAGACCAAAAAGGTTATGAGGAAAGAGGCTAGCAGAAGTTTAAGCTTCAGGCATAAAGAGGAAAAAGGAGAAGAAGAGTCATCTTAAGCAGGCTGAGAGCTCCCGTAAGAGGCCAACACGTCCCATTTATAGAAATTTTCATACCAGACCATTTGAAGGAGAAATAATACTTTATTCACTTATTTCCAGTCGGGCCATTATGCTTCACATTGTCCTCTTAGACCCGAACAGCCATTACCTATTCCTTTGCAACATGCTCTACCACCTAGATCTATACCGGCCCAACAAGCAGCAGCCCGTCCAATTCCATTGAGGTGAGAGCCACCTAGACCAGTTTTACCACCACAGCCATAGCAGAGACAACCTCAAGGTATGCCACCAAGTCTAGGAGGCCAAGTTAGAATTCATGTAGTTACTGCCCAGGAAGCTCATGCATCACCTGATGTGATTACAGGTAAGATGAAACTATTTTCTTGTGATGTTCATGTTTTAATTGATCTGGATGTTACACATTTATTCATTTCATTAGCATTTATTAAGCATTTGCCATATGGGTTTGAACCACTAGAATAGGAGTTGTGGGTTGCTACACCACTTGGTGATGAGGTTTTGATTACGGAGATTTATATAGGCTGTATTGTGAGCTTCCAGAGGCATGGATTTAGCATTGATTTACTACCATTAAAGTTAATAGATTTGGATGTGATTCTGCGTATGAATTGGTTGTCAACTAATTATGCATTGGTGGATTATTATCGAAAGATTGTTTGCTTTTCACCACCTAGACAGTCACAAATTTTATTTATTAGTGATAGATTTATCAGAGCATTGTTTGCTTTTCACCACTTAGACAGTCACAAATTTTATTTATTAGTGATAGATTTATCAGAGCTCCAGTTGTATCCTTTATTCTAGCAACTAAAACGTTATCCAGGGGTTGTCAGGGATATTTAGCCTATGTCACCGAAGAAAAGAAAGAGCGGCCTTAATTGCTTGATATACCAGTAGCTTGAGATTTCCCAGATGTATTTCCAGACAATATGCCAGGGTTGCCACCAATTAGAGAGATAAAGTTTACTATTGATGTGATGCCAGATAGTCTACCCATTTCTATAGCTCTATATAAAATTGCATCAGCTGAATTAAAAGAGTTGAAAACTCAGTTACAAGAACTGATGGACAAGAGATTTATTCATTTGAGTGTTTCTCCTTGGGGTGCACCAGTTTTGTTTATAAAGAAGGATGGTTCTTTAAGGTTATGTATTGACTACCGTAAGTTGAATCAAGTTACCATCAAGAATAAAACCCCCTGCTGAGAATTTTTGATTTGTTTGATTAGTTAAGAGGTGCGACGGTTTTCTCTAAGCTAGATCTCAGATTGAGTTACTATCAGATTAGGGTCAGAGAGGAAGATATACCTAAGATGACTTTTCGCACCCGTTATGGTTATTATGAGTTCCTGGTGATGCCATTCGAGTTAATCAATGCCCAACAGTTTTTATAGATTTGATGAACCGTGTTTTCAAACCCTATTTGGATGACCTCATAGTAGTATTCCTTAATGATGATTTGGTTTATTCCAAAGATAGAGCTCAGCATGAGCAGCATCTCCACATTACTCTATAGACTTTGAGGACTAAGAAATTGTATGCCAAACTAGGTAAATTTAATTCTATCTCAGCGAAATAGCTTTCCTAGATCACATTGTCTCTAACAAAGGATTTTTTATAAATCCAAGTAAGGTTGGAACTATTGTTAACTAGTTCACACCTACTACATTTATGGAGGTGAATAGTTTTCTGAGTTTGACAGATTATTATCATAAATTTATTAAAGATTTCTCTTCGATAGCTGCTTCACTTACGAGATTGACTTATAAGAATGCACCCTTCAAATGGGATGAATAATGTGAGGCTAGTTTTCAAGCTCTAAATGATAGGCTTGTATCAGCCCCAGTGTTAACATTACTGGTCAGTGGATAGAGATATATAATCTTCAATGATGCATCCAGGACTGGTTTGGGTTCCGTACTAATGCGGGGATAGAATATAATAGCCTATGCTTATAGACAGTTAAAATATCATGTGAAGAATTATCCGACACATGATCTAGAACTTGTAGCTATTGTCTTTACCTTGAAGATTTGGAGATATTACCTTTATGGTGAGTATTATGAAATATTTACCGATCATCAGAGTCTCAAATATTTATTTACTCAAAAAGACTGGAATTTGAGACAACATAGATGGCTTGAGTTACTAAAGGACTATGATATTAGCATTCAGTATCAACCTGGTAAAGTAAATATTGTTGCAGATGCACTTAGTTGCAAATCCACAATATTCGTAACATCTCTACGAGTGAGGAAATACCAGATAATAGCTGAATTTGAGCGGATGAGGATTGATACCAAGGTTTCCAGTGAGGGTTTTCTTTTGGCTTGGTTTATGGTCTGACCAAACCTATCTAATCACATTAGAGTAGCTCAACAAATGGATGAGATGACAATTAAGCTTAAGGAAGATGTGCTAAAAGGGGAGAAGCCTGAATTCAACATGTTAAATGAGACGGTCAGATTTTGGGATAGACTGGTAGTCCCGGAGGCTCAGGATTGCAGAGGCTGATCATGGAAGAAGCACATAATTTAGCCTTTTGTATTCATCCAGGATCCACCAAGATGTATAGGGATTTGCGTCACTCCCTTTTATGGGCCAATATGAAGAGAGATATAACACCGACACCTCGGTATACTCACTTTTATATTTCTCTTCATTTTATATATGAAATTTCTCATGTTTCTATATAGAAAATCCACCAAGAAATGTTTCTGCTAAAAACCCCTTCCGAAAATTTTGGCCCAATCGCCGGCAATTCAAAAATTTTCAAAGTGACCACCGATGGTCCAATAATAATGAGAATTTGACTCCTATAAGGGAATTTACCCATTCAGTGAGATTTTAGTGTGTAGTAAACAAACTCTTCAAATTTTGATTTTTCCTTATCGGTAGCCGATAGTGACCATTTCTTAGTGGTTTACTATTTCATCGGTGTAAAGTGAAGTTACAAATTTGTTGCATATTGTAGAGTTGAGTTGACAGATCATCTTTCAAAATTTTATAATTTTATATATACCCATTGGTAACTGTCGGTTGTTTTACTAATTTTCAAAATTCTTATTCAATACATTAGATTTTCATTTAAACTGATCGATTATTTTGCCACCGATCGGTAATGTGTACCATCAATAACATGAGACTTGTGAATTTCATTTTCATCATCCATCGGTAATGTTTTTGACTGTTCAGTAAAATCATCCATCGGTAATGTTTTTGACTGTTCGGTATAATATATTTTCATTTACCTATTCGGTGCCCTCTTTTGATTATCACATAGCTATTCGGTCATTGTGTATCCAATTGACCGAACATTCATCTTCAGCGGACACCCAATGTTTACCGAACACTCAATAAATTTTTCACTCCCGATTGGTAATTCATTTTCATTGTCATCGGTAAATCATTTCTTCATTGCAAGTCAATAGTGCTCATTGGTGACCCATTTTCATTTTCTCTTTGATCATTCAGTGACCGAATGCCCAAGCCTATCGGTGTATAGTATCCTTCACATTTCTTTCAATCATGAAACACCCGATATGCACTTTTCCTTCAATGACCGAATAACCACTTGCAACATTTTTTAAAAAAAAATTGTCCCTTTGGTCTTGTCTTGGAACAGTCAAAGCCCATCGGTTGAAATATTATTTTCATTCTGAATTTTGAATTCTTCCATCGGTATAATGTCCCTCATCTTTTGTCTTCTTACATTTTGTCTTGCCTCACCAACATATGTATTTATTTATTTATTTATTTTCTTCTTTTTCTTTTTCCATTAGTTGAGGCATGAATGCTTGAATTGAACATGTGACTTTCCATTTGCCAATAATCCTTTCGGTTGTCACCACCTTGAATTGAACCAATGATCTTTGGGTTGACAAAAAAAAACCTATCCACCAAGCCATTCAATTATTCTAATTATTATATGTATAATCTTTATTATATTTTATATTTTGTGATTCCCACTTGGGTGAATGTAACCCATCAGTGGAGTAAATTTTCCTTTCACATTGTGTTTGAACAATTGTCTACTCTTATTCAGTAACCGATGAGAATTGACATCAAGCCCATCACCAATCACTCTTTTCTCAATAAATAAAATTTTAAATTTTCAAACTCATTAAGTTGAGCACCCAATTTCCAAAAAGGGACATATTAAGAGCTCAGTTAAGTTAGGAGAGAAAGGGACAATTAAGTAAATATGAGAAATGAGTTGTGAATAAAAAGTAGTGAGAGAACTCTGAAACCCATGAACTCAAAAATTTCATATCTTCTATCACTTTTCTCTCTCTCTGCACATATCCCTTCTACTCCTCTTTTCTTGTTTCCATTGAAGACCAATCAAAACATCACAAACCCAAACTCTAAAGACTCCAAAACTCATAACCCAACCTCTAGCAAGTTAAAGCTAGTGAGAGATTTGAGGTTTTTGGAAGGAAGAAGTCTAGGGTTTAACGATGGCTAGACTTGCAGTGAAAATGGTAATAAAAATCTAGGTAATTTTCTTATTCTCAACTTGGGTTTATTTATCCCAGTCAGGACCTTGAAGTCTTATATTGAAATTTGACGGATTAAATTTTGGAGAACTTGAGTCATTGTGAATGAGAAAAATTTAAGGTTTTGTATGTTGGAATTTTTGGTAACCATGAGATGATAAATATTGAATATTTTGATTACTTAATGATATTTCGTAGGAGCTGGAACAAAACTGATCAAGTAGGGTTTATTCTGTGGAGAAATTTGAGAGTGACATACCCTCTCATATACTATGAGTGGGACTTTGATGTTATGTTTTTGATTGAATAAAATCCATACTTTACCGCTTTTTAAACGACATGTTTTGATGGCATGAGTGAAAGCATACGAATTGTACTATGTTTTATAAATGACTGTCTTTGTGATTCATTGGAGTGTCCCAAATGATTGGTTCAAATGTTATGTATCCATAATTTGTAATGTAAAGATGTTGTGCCACTCTTTGAAATCTTGATATAATTTATATGCTACCATTGCATTGACACACTGATTTGAAATGTTTTGATAAAATACATTGGCATACGGTTTTGATATGGTTTGATGAAATATATGGGCCGGTTGCCTACTAGTGATACGATGATATGATGATGTGATGATATCCTTGATGGATTTTCAAAACTACGAAGGGCATTTGTTGAGGCACCCATTGTGTCTGGATACACTTCTGCAGGAGGTATCCCCAAACATCAAATGTATAGTTGCGGCTGGATGAACCAAATTGGGGAGGACATGTATGACGCCACTGTCTAGCTCTGGGCGGGATTCTAATATGTGCGCATAGACATGGGCTAGTCGGTTGAACCGTAAGGGGAGGACGTGTGTGACACCATAGTCTAGCACTTGGTGAGACCTGTGGCCAATATTAGGGTAGAGAGCTAAATGTGTTTATACTTGCATATGAAAAACCCCCAATGCGTCCGTAATTAGTCGAGATAGACCTTTGTCGGGGTTATTTTCTTGGCAAGCTCTAAATAATTTCATAAATGTAAATGCATGCATACTTTGATACTATGATGTGTGATATGTGATCACTTGATTTCTGAAAATGACATGTTTGGTTTTGATATCATTATGGTTTTGAAATGTATTTTGACACTCAATGCTCACGCATACTATTGAGAATATAATGTCGATCCCCTCACTCACTGAGTATTTTCCCTTAATACTCACTCCTCACTTTTTCATGATGATAGAAGTAGATTTGGTAGGGAAACGTATCGGGAGGTTTTCGATACACTTGGTATAATTTTAGAGACATTAAGCTTTGGGTATGGTACTAGCCATTATTCCGCGATAAAATTGGATGATGTATACATTTGAGATCTATAGAATGACCAGGTACATATTTTATGGGATGACTATAATTGTATTATGCAACTTGTAATTTAAAACTCTCAAAATTGTTGTATATTCAAGCATTGAGGCAAAGTGTGATATTTTAAATTTCTTTTACTTGGAAAATAATATTTTGAGCATAAACAAGTTTTAAACAGTTTTTTTAAACAGGTGAAAATGTTAGCCTTACATTGCCTCGGTATGTGTGTCGTGTGATGACAGCATATGGGGTAACGGGCAGCTATTCACAGCCCTTGATTGAGGATCAGGCCATGACAATAGATATCATAGAATTTGTCCATAGATGTTTGACATGTGAGTAAGTAAAGGCTAAACATCATAAACCTGGTGGATTACTTGAGCCATTCCCTATTTTTGAATGGAAATGGGAGCATATTACCATGAATTTTGTCTCGAGATTGCCCAAAACTACGAGGGGATTTGATGCTATATGGGTGATAGTGGATTGTCTCACCAAATTAGCTCACTTTCTCCCGATCGCAGTAACTTACTCTATGGAGAAATTAGCTAAACTCTATATTGATGAGATTATGAGATTGCATAACATACTAGTATCTATTATTTTTTATAGAGGTCCGAGATTTGTTTCTTGATTTTGGCAGAGTTTTTAGACTAGATTGGGAACTAAGCATAATTTCTCCAGAGCTTATCATCCTCAAACAGATGGTCAGTCAAAAAGGACTATATAGACTCTAGAGGATATATTAAGAGCTAGTGTTCTAGAGCTCCATGGTAGTTGAGTTAAGCATTTGATGTTAGTAGAATTTACTTATAACAATAGCTACCATTCCAACATTGGCATGGCAACATTTGAAGCATTATATGGCAGAAAATGTAGAACTCCTCTTTGTTGGGATGAAATAGGAGAGAAACATATGCTTGAATTAGAAACAGAGCCTGCTTATCTATAAGAAGCCATAGAAAAAGTTTGGATCATTCGAAAAAAGCTTAAAATAGCTCAATCCCGTCAAAAGAGTTATGTTGATCAGAGACTCAAAGATTTAGAGTTTGAGGTAGGAGACAAAGTTTTCTTTAACGTTTCTCTAATCAAATGTGTGTGAGATTTGGGAAGAAAAGGGAAAACTCAATCTTAGATTTGTTAGTCCTTTTGAAATTCTAGCCAAAGTTGGATCAACTACTTATGGCTCTACCCTCAGCATTTGACAGAGTTTATCCTACAATCCATGTTTCTATGTTGAGAAAGTATGTTCACGATCCTTCACATGTGATCAGTTATGAACCACTCCAAGTGGCAGAGGACTTAATATATGTTGAGCAACCGATCCAGATTATGAATTCTAGAGAACAGAACCTAAGGAACAAGACTATATAAGATTGGTAAATGTTTTGTGGAGACATCACACCTCCGATGAAGCATCTTGGGAGTTAGAGTTAGAGATAAGGAAGTGGTACCCCTATCTCTTTGAGCATGAACGATGATCCAGAGGACTGGATCTTTAAAAGGGGGAAAGAATGTAAGACCCCATTTCGAGAAAACATTAAAGCATACATTTGCATTTTACTGAACATACTTAAATTTTTCGTATCAAACTTTGATAAATTCATTAAGTTTCTGTTATTTGCAATGCATGTTTCGCTTTTTATGTGGTGGTTTTATTTATAGATCGAATATATTAAAATTATCTTAGAGCAAAATAATATATCAGTGAATGAGAATGAGCAGAATAAGTCCATTAGAGAATCGAATTAGGGTTTGATATGGGACCCACAAAGGATATGCGTCACACTATCACACCATGAACACATGTCACATTATTGTTAAGTATCGTACAATACACATGTTTCACTTCTCTTGTCACCACCTATACTTGGGAGTGGGTCAAAATTTCACTTTAGTAAAGTAAGAGAGAGAGAGAGATAGAAAGATGGAGAAGGAACTTAAAAACATAACTTTTCTCTTTCCAAGAACACCATTTTCGGATTTCACTCTTCTCTTTAAAAAAGTAAACCCAAACTCCATTAAAACTTTCATTTGAAGCAACCTCCATCCATATACCTACAGCCCCTAATATAAAGAACTATAGACAAGGTATAAAACAAGCCAAGAACAAGCTGAAAACACATGGAAGGCTAGGGAGTTGGAGGAAGAGAAAATAGGATAACAAAATTGATTTTGAAGCATGAAAAGGCAAGTACCTTACTTGTGCTTGTAAAATTGATGATTGATAACCATGGAAAACATGTTTTTATATGTGTTTATGCCATTAGTACAAGGATGAATTAGATTACGGAAAGAGGAATCTTGTTCATGACTAAAAACCTAGGAATTTTGTTTATTGGACAGTCTAACTATGCCTCAATTTTTTACTTATAACGTTTTCTACATAACTGCAAATCATGTCAAGTTTTCTTCTAATGAAATTATACTTCCATAGCTTTAAAAACATATAATTTGAATAGTTTCATTAAGAAATGAATTTTTTGTGAATTTTTAAAATGACATGTTTCAACAAAAAGACTCGCTCTGTTTTTGCCCTATTTCTATGATAAACTTTGCTTTAATTTGGAGCTGTATTCTAGGCTGAATTAGACTAAACTCTAAACATAATTGTAGCCCTATCTATTATCTTTTTTTATGACCACTAGAATCACCTCAATCCGATTATGCAAAAGGAGTTATGTTCATTTTTCCATGACTGCAAAAGCTATATTGTGAATTGTGGGTTGTTACATTGATTGATTTGGGTATCCCTGTATAATTGGAATTGAACTTAGCTATAAACACGAAAGTTATAACTCTATATCTTAACTTTAAGTGGAAGCTAGAATCACCTTAATCCAATATTTGTAGTTCAAATTATGATATTTTTACTGGAACCTGGTTATGCTGGATATTTGTTGTAATAGTGTTCGGTTCACTAATTGTTGTTAAACTATATTACCTATATTATTATAACAATTGGTAAGATCCTTGCTTAATTCTTGTGATGCATTGTAATGATTGCATTGTGAGAAGCATAAAAGAATGTAAAGAGAAAGTGATGACACAAGAATTCCTCCAAAAGCTTGTGCGAAGCCTAGGGGCGAAGTTTGAGGAACTATGGTTATATCTCTTCTCCCTATGAGGGTAGAATTAGAAACTGGTGAAGTGTTTAAGGTATCTAACCCACAAAGACCTAGATTTCATTTAGGAATACCAAATTTTTGGCATACTCTTCCAAATCCTCATACACTAGCTTGGTTCGACATTCTATTCCTTTCTTTAATTACTAAGATTAAATTGGATTAATGAAGATGGAATGGATAAAGATTCTAAAGGTGACAATTGGAATTGTTGTATTGGGACAATGTGCATCACTTGCATGCTCTACTATGTTTATGTTATTTATGTGATAATGTTAATACTCTGGTGCTTGTTTGCTCGATATACATGTTTTTGGTCCCCCGTGTACTTTCTCAGGTTATGCTGACCCCGATATCCTTATTTTTAGGTGATCAGGAAGACGAAAGGGAACCACCAGGTAAAGACACTTGAACCAAGGGATTTAGATCCCTATTAGTCATTGACCCCTTTTGTTTTGACTAAGGCAGGTAAATATTTGTGCTCTTTTGAGTAGTTTGAATTATGTTATATGTATAGATGTCTAGTTTTGTCATATGAGAACTTATGTATGGCTTTGTGAATATAATGGCTATTTACCATGATGTGTTATGTTAGGCGGTCAGGAAGGCCATTGATGTGAGCTGATTTGACAATAGAAGTGTTATGTTGGTTTTATCAGGTTTTATATTAACCCCAGGTAGCTAAATGGTCACTAAGTAGGGGAGACTTAGTCAATTTTTCTTTTGGAAAGAATAAGTAATTGGTTTTCTTTTAATTTAAATCTCATTCCACGTTACCACACATGGAGAGTGCGACTATCACGAGTCCATACATCGCATTTTAATTATATTAGTTGTTTCTGTATTTATATGTCTGTTTCCTTTCGCTAGGGGGTGCGAAACCTAGGTAGCAGGTCATCACATTTTGAGCTCCCAAATGGCTGCCATATATCCCTTCATGGATCTCTCGGACGATATAGTTTCCTTTTTCAGGGATTAGGCACCTCAGGTACAGGAGGGTAAAGTCTTTTTGGTATAGACTCCCACTAATGATTGTGTAATGAGCCTTTCATTTCAGCTTTATTACCTCCAATGGCAAATCCAGGAAGTGATCATGCTTCAGATAAGTTTCTATGGGATCTTTCCAGCTTGGGGATTAGTCTACTACAAAGATCTTTTCAGATTCGTCGATGCCGGGGCATGGTAGGCTTTTGATATAGACTATTTGGCTAGAGACGACTGAGTCAGAACTAGCCAATTTGAATAGTGTGTCCACTCGTGCGTTTTTTGATCAGGTGATTTGTTGTATGTCCACTTTGTCTAGTTTGCTCGTCGTTTCACATAGTTTACTCAAGTATTTGGCCATAATCAGATCTTTAGTTTCGACCCCTTCAATCTGGTTGACAACTAGCTAGCTATCAATGAACACTCGAATCTGCAAGTCCCCATGGACGTCGTGATTGAAAGTCCTATCAGTGAAGTTTCGTACTGCGCTTGATTATTTGTATCCTTGAAGTCAAAACAAAAGGCGTATTTAGCCTTCAAATCATCTGAACCCATCAGTATAGGCTTGGCACCACTCCCTAAGGAGTTTGATGACCCATCGATATGTAACGTCCAATTTGGTAGTGACCATTCTTCATGACTACTGTTAGGCTCATGCTCAGTTAGAACCGATAAGGTACATTCGAGGACGAAGTCTGTTAGGGCTTGGTCTTTGATTGCAGGTCTCGGCCGACACTGAATGTCAAACTCGCCCAACTCCATGCTCCATTTGATGAGATGGCCAAAGGTATCTCTTTTTTAAAGGATTTGTTTCAATGGCGGATCGATGAGCATCGCGATAGTATGGGCCTGAAAGTACGACCGAAAATGTCTAGTCGAGACGACTAAAGCATAAACAATCTTTTCAATTGATCAGTAATTGACTTTAGATTCTTTAAGTATTCAGCTAATGTAGTAGATTGGCTTCTATATGGTTGACTCTTGTCTCACAAGAACAGAGCAAAGTACCCGGTTAAAGATAGAGAGGTATAGGTATAGTTTCTCATCAAGAATAAGATGAGAGAGCAGTGGGGGTGACATGAGGTATTCCTTAAATTGCTCAAAGGCCATTCGACACTTGGACATCCATGCAAACTTCTGGGATCTCTTCAGGGTGTCAAAGATGGGTTTGTACTTTTCCCTACCTTTGACATGGATCGGCTTAGGGCCGATATTTTACCGGTGAGGCATTGTACTTCCTTTAATATCTATGGTGGTGATATGTCCAGTATGACTTGTATTTTTTTTGGGCTCGCCTTAATTCCACGATTGGTGATTATAAAACCTAAGAACTTTCTAGATACGATTCCAAAGGTGCACTTTGCCAAGTTCAGCCGCATGTTGTGATGTTATAGCTTCTGAAAAGTTTCTTTGAGATTGGCAACATGTATTTCCAAACTAGTGCTCTTGACAAGCATGTCATCAACGTATGCTTTCACATTTCTGCCGAACTGATCTTTGAAGACCTTGTTAACCAATTGTTAAAAAGTTACTCCAGTATTGTTTAACCGAATGGCATGACCCGATAGCAATACATGCCAAACTCTAAGATGAAACTCATCTTTCCCTCAACTTCTAGCATCATTCATATTTGATTATAACCAGAATAGACATCCATAAAACTTAGAAGTTGGTGGTCCGAAGAGTTGTCCACCAACTTTTTAATATTAGGGAGTGGGTAGATGTCTATAGGACATGCTTGGTTGAGATTGGTGAAGTCTACACACATTTTTCATTTGCCGTTAGCCTTTTTCACTAGGACCATGTTAGCTAACCATTCTGGGTACTTAACTTCATGAATGAAGTCAACCATCAATAGATTCTGGACTTCTTATTGTATGACATGTTGACGTTCTAGGGCGAAAATCTTCTTCTTTTGTTTGATCAGCTTGTACCTGAGGTTGATGGTTAGCTTGTGGACTATAACTGAAGGATGAATACCTAGCATGTCTTCAAGGGACCAAGCAAAAACTTTTAAGTGTCGCTATAGGCAACCGATAATTACTTCCCGCAGATGTGTTGGCAGATTAGTCCCAACTCAAACGGTTTGGCTAGGGTCATTGATTAAAGAAATCTCAATTACTTCTTTGGCAGGCTTAGGCATAGTCATTGATTCGACATCGTGCCTGAACTCTAGGGTGTCAATGAGAAAGTTCTTGTTCGCCTACGATTGTGAGTAGCGCGTATGGGTTGAGATCACTGTAGAGAATAGCGAGTCCTTCAAATGTTCTAAACTTGATCTTCATGTGTTTCGTACTGGGTAGTGCCACCAATTCATCCAGACGATAACAACCGAGGATAGCATTGTAAGGCAAAAATGACTTCACCACATGAAAGACAACTTTAACGGCTCCATGATTGGGGGAGTTCTTAGAGTTACAATGAGAGGAATGACACTGTAACACCGATTTTCGATGACTGTATATTATGTACCACTCCTCATGGTTCTATATATATATTAACATTCTTTTGAAACATCTAAAATGAAATTTTAATTATCTATTTATTTATTTTGAGATTTCGCTTCAAAATCGTTAAAACTGAAAATTTTATCGGTAAGTTGAAAACCTTCTGGGCAAGTGCCGACAAGGCCTAAAGAAGTCAAAAATAGCTAAGAAAATGCCTACACACTTAAATAAAGATATTTAAATAAAATTTCATATTTTTAAGAAATTTCAAATAAAATTTGATAGGGACCAAAAATACAAATTGTTGAAAGTTAGGGGTCTAAATGCAATTAAGGAAAATTGAGGGACTAAGCTGTAAACCACTCAAGGATGGACAATTGGAGCCAAATGATTGGTCAAGAGGGCAGCAAGTTGGTTAGTAGCCACATAGGATTGTTCTACATTCAAGAAAGTTCATAGGATGATAATTTGTGCATTAAATCTCATTGGAATGGCTTGTGCTAGTTGTGACACTTCTCCTCTTGACATGGATGGCCAACAAGACTTCTAATGGAGTGCATGGAGTTTGCATGAATCAACAATTGTATTGTTTGAGTGCCAAAACCAGTGGATAGTTGGGATAACGCATGGGATGATCCAATAGTCAAGAAGGTTTTGCTAAGTTTATAAAAGAAACTTGTTTAAGAGAAATTGGCTTATTTTCTTCATTCGACCCTCTGGATGAAATATGTAGGATCTATATCCAATTTAAGTGCAACCATGAAGCCATAAGAACATTTTTGAAAATTCATGAATTTCAATTGGAAGTATAGAAGTGTCATATAGGAATTCATGTTGATTATGAATTGATTTTGTTAAGGTGATAAAAAATTCAATGATTCAAAGGGAGTGCTGGTATGTATTGTTAGCAAGAGATCTTACAAAGAGATAACGTGTCTTAACTTGTGCAAAGATTTGATTACTTGATGAGTAGTTACATTAGTATTCATACTAGTATGCTAGATATTGATTTCTAGATTGATTTTTGTGTAGTCTTACTCTGATATCTCATTTTGTAGCAATCAAAAATCTAAACCATTTATTTTTTTGTAAACTAGACTTCCTAAACTTTAAAATGGTATATTATGTTACACATGTCATGAAGGAATCGATTTTTAGTGATTTATGGAATATTAGCATGTTTCACCTACTCTATTTCATACTCTGCATACAACCAGTAATGTTTGTCAATTTTTAGGATATCTTCTGTATGGAATTTGGAGAAACTTAAAATATAAAAGTTTTAGGTATCTGTCTTATCTTTAATTTAAGCTAAAAATCATCGGAATTGTACTCAGAAGTTATGGTGTTTTTACTGAAATTGTGTAGAAGTAGTTTTAAAACTGAAACTGAGGTGAAAATGGAATTTTATAAAATTGTACACTTAAAATTTGAGGATGGTCAAACTAAAAAGTTTTAGATCTACGACTTTTCTTCAGTTTGAGATAAGAATCACTTAAATTGGAGAAGTACACAGGGAGATATAGAAACTCACCCAAAACTGTCCAGAGTTGACTTTAGGAACTTAGACTAAAAAAGTTATAAAATTTTCTAAATTATTGTGATCAAAATTTAAAGTTGGTCTGAACATAAAAGTTAGAGATATATATCTTAAAATTAAGAGGAAATTTGAATCGTTTGAATCCAATCAAAATTTTGGAAGATATCACGATTTTACTAAACCTACACGTGGTAGGTTTTATATAAATTTTCTTTAAGTATGGAATTTGAGATTTTATCTTAAAGAAAACATTCCATATGTATTTTATAGACCGACGATACATTATCAAAGTAATTGAATTGATGAATTATACATATTATTTAACTTAGGTATAGGGTTACTTTTCGTACGAGGGGTAGTTTATTCGAGAAATGAGGATAGTTAGGGGGAGTGGCGTACCCTCCTCCCCAGTCGAGGTGAGTGGGATAAACTATTTCTGAATTTAAATGAAAAATAAGTTTCGATCATGATTTTTATAAATAAATTTTGAAATGTGATTTAAAAATATTTTAGTATTTGTGGCATATTGTGAAATGATATTCTATGAAAATTTGTATTCTGATATTATGATGACTTGATAGTGTCGTATTTTTATGAGAAATGATTTATAAATGATGACATATGGTACATGTGTATGGTTATGAAATGATGTATAATGGCTATAGCGCATTTCCTACCACGATATTGATCGTTTACCCGACGGGGTAACGTGGTGGGGTAACATGGGAGAAGGGATTTGAGTCCCTTGTTTCTGACCAACGGATCCAATAGACGAGCACTACGTGAAGACCATGTCAACACCAAGGGAAGGGGGTTAAAAGGAAAATATATGTGTTTCATTTATATGATATTGTGGTGACCCCTTGGTGGATTTTATCATAATTAGGCCAAACTACGGGTAGAATGTGTTTTATTACTGATAGACACCCCATGATGCATGATTGATGATAAGGATACATATTACTTTAAATTACACAATTTGTAAATGAATGAAATATAAATTTGGAAACGATGTTTTTGACTTGTCACTCTCACAAATTCATTAATTGTCATTATATAGTTCTTGCACCTCACTTAATGAGTATGTGGATTATACTCACCCTCTCATATTTATAATTTTCAACTTACTCCATACTTTACTTACATTGAGGTACAATTCCACGAGTTTTACTGAGAGACGCTACCGGGTGAGCATTCATACCCATCTTTGTTTACGATTGGACCACGCATATAAATATTATATGTAAATTTGAGGCAAATATTTTAAGAAAATTTTCTGAAAATTCTTCAAATCTTCCACTGCATGATTTGATTTAGAATATCAAGTAGGGTCATAATATTAGTCACAATATTTGTCTTCCATCACCTCAATGTGCGAGTAGGGCATACTCGTGCCTTGAGGAGTCGCGGCGGTCTATTCCCATGCTCGACTTGCGGGTCGGGACATAACAGATACATTCTAGGTAGACATGCTCATCAGAGAGTCCCTTGAGGGATTTGGTGGGAGGTTGAAGATGAGACGAGTTGAAACCCATTCATTGGAAGAAGTCCTAGGTGAGGAGATCAAAATCTACTCCTTGATCATTAAGGACTCTCTTAATGACGTAAGATTCCACTTTTATAGTGATGACTAAAGGGTCATTATGATTAGAATCATTTCAATTAGATCGTCATCGTCGAAACCAATAATTGGCCTCTTTCTCTTGACGGCTATCACGTTTAATGTAGCAACGAAAGGCGGCTAGTATGTTTATCCAGAGAGTTGGTCTGTTTCCCACGGACGGCACCAATCTATTGGAGGTGGCTTTAGACTCCACAGATTCTGACTCCTTTGACCTGAACGACTGCTCTGGAAGATAAATGGAAACCTACAAAAGATCGCCAGAGGATGCTCTATAGGGGAGACTCTGACACTCAAGTCAGAAAGATTAGTTTTTTATAAGAATGAAACATACTAAGTAAGAGAAGGAGGGCTGAGAATGAGAGCCTGTGATTTGTGTGTCGGGTGTGTAGTATCCAGAGAGCGTACTTGGGATTTGACATGCAGAATACTTTTATACATTGGTTATCTAAGAGTCATGCATATTCGAGGCGTTGCAACCCTAGTTTCCTCGTGAGGTTGTCCTGAAATCTCGCGACTCTATTGTCAAATATTCTCAAAAGATTTAGAGTTCTTATTATTTGGAAAGTCTATTGTATAAAGGAGATTCATTTCTTATCAATCAGATCTTAAAGATTTCCTTCCTGATCTAGGGGATGTATTCCATAACTGAGTAAGAAGCAAATGCCGGTATGAGTCTTGGTCAAATATTACGTTTAACTAGTGAGGGATACCGATCAGATCTTTAGCAAAGTTGTCGATCATCAACTAAAAGGAGGATATCAACTTGAGCTCTTTGAATACCTCTACGGGTCACGAACTAATTGGATTGTTATCGCTAGAGGCTACCCAAGGGGTTGGTCCACGTCTATCCTTTGGGGAGATAAACCCCTTCTTGCGGTCACACTATGAATGAGAAATGTTTGCTAGGTTATGGGCCTTCTAGACCTTGGTTACTACCTTAATAGGCCTTTGAATCACATCCCACCAAGATTTACTACTATTCACAATGTATATGAGCACATCATGCGGATGCGAGACATAGCACTTCAATTAAAAACTCTGGAGTTTGAGATGTCTAAATATTTCCTCATGCATTATTCTGAAATTATTAGCAAAATGAGTTTTGATGATGAACAAAAGATGAGGTTTGTCACGCCCCGACCCTCGGATCAAGCACGCGACAACCGTTGCGATATCTCTACATACGGACAGAACCTCCCCATATACCGGGACATCGCAAGGCTATCAAATCAATCTGTTTAAAACTTGTTTTTCCTCAAAAAAACACTGTTTCCCAAGTAAAGAATGTAAAAATGCAATAAAATGTCTCAATGCATAATTATACAACACTAGTGAAAGTTTCAATTATATTACATAACCAAATTACAGTCATCTCAATATAAGTATACAATGGTCATTCTATAGATATCATTATCATCAAATGCATCACTGCGGAAGTATAGCTGGTTCCATACCCAAAGCCCAATGTCACCAAATAAAGCCAAGTGTGTCGAGCTCTCTTGACACATCTTCCTGCCAAGTCTATAACTGTAATCAAGGAAAAGTGAGGGGTGAGTATTATGGGAAAATACTCAGTAAGTGAGAGGATCGATAATATATTCTCAATAATAAGTGTCAATAAGAAGTGTCAAAGTACATTTCAAAACCATAATGATATCAAAACCAAGCATGTCATTTTCAGAAATCAAGTGATCACATATCACACATCATAGTATCAAAGTATGCATCCATTTACATTTCCGAAATCATTTAGAACTTGCTAAGAAAATAACCCCAACAAAGGTTTACTTGACCAATGTCGGGTGCATTGGGGGTTTTTCATATGTAAGTATAAAAATTAGCTCTTTACCCCAACGTTGGCATGTACAAACAACTCCCAGTGCTAGACCACCTAATAATGACGGGCCTCCCCATTACAATGGTTTAACTGAGCCTATACGGATATCACAATCATATCATCAACCATGTATAGAATCCCACCCAGTGTTAGACAATGGTGTCACACATATCCTCCCTGATATGGTTCAACCTGTCGCAACTATACAATACTGACGTTTGGGATACCTCCTGCAGAAGCATATGCGGACACAATGGGTGCCTCTACAAACGTCTTTCATAGCTACAGAAATCCATCAAGGATACATCATCATATCATCATATCTCAAGTAGGCATCCGGCCCACATATATCATCAACTCATATCATATCTGTGTACCAATATATTTGATCAAATCGTTTCAAATCAGTGTGCCAATGCAATGGTAGCATATAAAACAAATCAAGTTCTCAAATAGTGGCACTATATTATTTCAATACAAACTATGGATGCATAACATTCGAATCAACTCATTTGAGACACTTCAATGAATCACAAAAGAACAATTATAAAACATAGTCCAAATCATATGCTTTCACACATGCCATCAAAAGATGTTATTTGAAAAGCCATAAAATATGAATTTATTCAATCGAAAACATAGCATCAAAGTCTCACTCACCGTATACAGGAGGGTATGTCACTTCCTGAAAACACCACAATATGTCAAAAATGTGTTCCCCTCGATCGATCAACAAATATATCACTACAATGGCAAATAGATATATATACATGCATAAGTGTCATTACCATTGAAAAGTTCAATGTTACATTTTATTTTCTCTAACCCTTCATCTAGGATCAAAGTCTATGGTATCACAAGTAGGCTCCAAATGTACAAATACACCTTCACCTTTTCGATCACGAACCCGACAACTTCAATTACACACTTCCAAAGGTTCACAATGTTCATATCCATCCTTTATACTCCAAACCACTTACCAACTAACACACAATTTTGTCACCATACTTAGTACACCGATGATAACTAGAAAACAACAATTCTTAACATTTTTAGCCTAAGTCTACTTCAATTACACAAAGACATAAGGATTCAATCTTGACTGCAAAATTTCAAATCTGTGCAGTCATAGAAAATAGGCTGTAACTTTCACCACACATATCCAAATCACATGATTCTTATCTCAAATTAAAGATAAGACATAGATCTACAAATTTCATAACTAGGGCTCAGGTTGATTCAGACCAGAAGATACTTCAAAATTGAGAACAATTCCACGGCCAAAATAGGACAAAACAGGGTATTTCTTTGCAAAACATCTAACTTTGAAAAATCATTAAAAATCCAATTCTCTTCAGCAAATCATATCTCATTTTAAAGCTATGAAAGTCTAGCTTCATATGCAGAAAGCCTCACTAAATTTGAATTTTTACAGAAAACGTTATGACAGAAAGATCACAGCTATGTCAGAATTCCCTGTTTTGTAGAAATTTAGAGTTCAATGTTTAAATCAAATCTTTCCTTCCTCTTTTAAATTCAGACTACCAAACCTGGTGTTCAACATGATTTTTATGATGATTAAGATCTTAAAACCATGGACTTAGGACTTACCTTGAACTAGATTCAAGGGTTTCTTCAAAACAACTAACCAAATCATCACAAGTCCTTAACCAAACACAAGATCTAAAAATTTCAGCAAAGTGTAGGGTTTGTTTTACCTTAGATCTTGTGTCTCAAGTCCAAACAAGACTTCTCTTCAAAGACCTTTCTCCCTTCCTTCCTCCTAAGTTTCGGCCTCCCTAGATCCAATAAGAAATCCTTCTTATTTTGGCTCCGAACAACATATGTTAGAGTAGAGACAAGTAGGAAACTTTCTTACCTAAAGAGGTTGAAGGACACTTGAAGAAACCTTTGGATTTCTCCACTTGAAGCTCACGGTTTCCTTGTTGTTTCACCAACCTAAACTTTTTCTTTGGTTCTAGTTTTTAAGTATGTTGTTATAGGGCATGAGAGTGTTGGATTTGTGTAAAAACATTGAAGTGTTGTTTGGAAAAATCAAGCTCTTCTTCAAGGATGCGCTTCACGGCTTTGGGAGGAGAAATGACGACTTTTCCTTATTCTTTCTTGGCCTCTCACGTTTTTGGAGAACAAGGAAGAGGCTAGGGTTTTCAAGTCTCATTTACTATACTCCAATCTAATCTTAGCCATCCAATATCTCAAGTTTAATCCTAACCCTTGGATTTTATTATTTAAATCAATACTTATTTTCTCTCTTTCTCTCTCCCACGTTTTCTCTCTTTCTCCCTCCTCAAGTTAATTGTTTGGTCTTAGGTTTGAAGAAATCAAGTGTGACTTTATTCTATTCTCATCCATTGATTTACTCATAATTAAATCTTCAACATTGGATCATTTTACCAACAAATTTTTTTTCTTTTTTTTTTTTACTTCCTAATTTTCTCTGCAAGGTTCCTTCACTCTCTACAACTCACACTCTAATTTAATGTGTGGTTTCTACCATCAAGATACTAAGGCTCTTATTGGTCCATCATGTCACAAGTACCTCACCACCTTAGGATTAAAATCTCCCAAAGTCAAACATTTCAACCACCTTATGTTCACACTTGTTTACACTTTTTTCACCATTGGGCCAATCACATTTCTTTCTCTCTCTACACTTGATTAACTAGGGTTTTAGGAGGATAAAATTAGTAGATTAATTCTAGGTTATTATAAATTGCGAACAAGCCCTTTAACCTTTGAAAATTTCATTTTGACCCCAAAATTTTTCATAATTGCACACTAGACCCTTGACCTCATATTAGGTCTAACTAAAGTCATCTTACATCGAAATGTTGTCGTTTAGTCTTTCCGGGCGCCCTCTGTCCCAAATTAGGGTTTTCGGGCCATTTTTTTGGAAATTTTCAATTTGGCCCAACGAAATAAGATTTATTAAAATTTGAGGTTCTCATAAACTTCTAAGGTCATTCTGATTATTATTGAACCCTCGGTGGTCATTTTGAAAATTTTTAATTCCTGATGATTTAGCCGAAATTTTTTTCGGAAACGATTTTAACAAAAAATTTTCTGAGTGAATTTTCTATATAGGAACTGAGGAATATTATATATATTATAAATAGGAGTACAATAATATGAACACCGTAGTGTCTGTGTTACAAGGTTAAGGTGTACGGTGATGAAAAATTGTGTTAGACTAATAAAAGATAGAATTATGTGGAGACAGAGATGGATTAGGCTTGATATAGAACATATAGAATATTACAACAGAAGCATAGTTGACTATAGCAATGTAGTAGTCGACTTGTTTAGTACACAGAAGCCTGAGTCAAGTCTGACATAGCATACTAGTTGACTAAATTATTTGAATAGTTGACTATTATTGTTACCCTAGATATGATAATCAAATTTTAAATACTAATGGTCGAATAACAATGGTCAAAATAAGAATAGGACACATTGTAGTTGACCACTCAAAGAACATAGTCGACTTGCACTTACAAGTTAGTCCACATATATGTGTTAGCTCACCAAGCATATGCCACTGCTTTTGAGACATAAGCCATGGCACGTACAATGAATGCCAAAACACATGAAGAACTTAGATCAGCCCATAAGACATTTAATGTAGTCGATTTGTATAAAACTGGCAGTCGACTTACACATCTAGAAAGGACTGAGCCATGAGCACATTGCGCATGCATGACATTGGCTTGACATTAGCATGACACATGCGCTGCACTTGCATGACACTCGTATTACATCAGCATGACACAGGCCTAGCATTGGAATGGCACAAGCATAGCACTAGCTTGGTGTCACACTGGGAAAAACCCTATATAAATTTTCACCCGAGTGATTGCAGCCCATTGCCCCATGCAATTAACTCAGCGACTAGCTCGCTTGGCCCACTCTCCCTAGCACTCTCTCAACAATAATGGAAGCAGGAAAACACACAAGCAAGCTATGGGAAATCCCTTCCTAACCTTTATACAATCAAATACACAATGTACAAAGATAGATGCCCAAAGTGTATTACAAGTTTCCCTCGAAACAACTCCCACACCCAAGAGCTCACCTACTTGGCACACACTATTCTAGCCCTCCTACTCGAGAACTTTGTGTAACCCATCCCTTGTTGTTTACACTCTTACAATAGCAAACCCTTTTGTTATTTTACAAGAGCACGAAGGGTAATACAAGTTTCCCTCGAAACTACTCCCACCTGAGAGCTTACCCACTTGGCACACAATAGCAAACCCTATTGCTATCTTGTAGAGAATTCCCACAACTCTCTACTTTCTCTCCTCTCTCTAGTACTCCCCTTTTGTGCTTTGGAGAAATGGGTGAATGATTTGAGCATTTCCATGAGCTCCCCTTTTATAGTTGAAGAATGGATTGACTTTCCCCAAGTTCGCATGCAAGAATCATGGCAAATTACCCCAATCCTTCCTTCCTTGGATGTTGAACTTTCCCTCACTTCGAAAGATACAACTTTCCTTGTCGGATGAAGTCAAAACCTTTCCTTCTATAAACTTGGAGCTACCATATTTGAATTTAGATCCCTTTGAATTCAAAAACCTTCCCAAACCGTAGCTTAGACTTAAGATCTTTCCCTTTTGATGCACCTAGAGTTTCCTTCCCTGTCATCTAGGGTTTTCTCCTTTGCAAAGCATCTCCTTTCACTAAGGATTTGACAAAGAAAATCTTCCTTCATTGCTGCAGTCGCAATTCCCTTTTCCTAGACTTGCCTTATTGAAGTTTGGACCAAGAATCCCTTCTAATGTGCTTAGTCACCTTCCCAAAGTGCCAAGTCCACCTTTCCATGCAAGGAAACTCTCCCAATCAATCATCTATTCTTTTCCCACTTATAATTTGACATTGCTCCAATCAAATCCAAGTTTGCACGGAATAATGCTGGTGTGTGCCGACGTGTGTCCCGTATATATGCTCCATGGGCTATCTCAAGATCCCCACGTGCTTTTACTATCATTTTTGGTTTTAATGAGCCATTTTGAAATCTATGTGGATTACTCAAAGCACTTTTCCAAAATTCTCACGTCTGCCCGAATCTCCTTCATACACGTCAGCCCTTGTCGTGCCCTGCACATATATCCCATGAGCCATCTCAAGATTGTCATGTGCAATTGACCTTATTTTTTGTTTCAGTGAGCAATCTGGTAAGTGTTGATGATTGCTTGAAGCAATTTTCCAAACTTCTCATCGATTCTCCTTCATACACATCCACTTGTGCCCATGTGCCGCCATGCATGCTTACCATTTTGCCACCCATGGCAAACCTCCAACTAATTGCTCGTACCTTCCTTAGCCACCATAGGCTACTGAATGCTCGAAGTAGTTTTCCAAATCACACCTTGGGACCCAAGTTGCCCATGCACCTTGGTATGGTGTGTGCCGGCCCCGTGCGTCCAGCGCGTGCCATGGCCCATGCCAAGGCTGGGGGTGTAACACCTGGCATGAGCATAGCAGCATCACACAAGCATGACATGAGCACTAGCATGCCACGAGCCACATGCCACTAAGCCATTGCACAAGGCCACTGCATATATGTTTGCATTAAGCAAATGGTTTAGTCAACTAATGATTTTATCATAGCTAACTCACCTCTTCTTGACTTAGAAAAACTCTTAGACTGGAGGTGAAGTACCGATCCTTGAATAAATAAGGATCAATACTCTCATGTTTTGAACATGAGGAAGTTGACTACTATAAGAAGCGAAAGTCAACTCTTGCTACTCCCAAAATAGACCATGTCATATGACTTAAAGCAAAGCAACCCTAAAGCATAATACCACATGACACATGCTATATGCCTATAGCATTATGTCACATGCACTAAGCTACCGTGCACTAGCATGATGCACATACATCAAAGCATGTTCAAGTGCTAGTCGACTACTTAAAATGAGGAAGTCAGCTATGCCAAGTCTCAATAGATGAGTGTCGATCCTTGGACATGTGAGGACCGATCCTCTACTTTATAGAAGTCCAAGATCTGAACAAGTACATAAATGTAGTCGACTATCATGGATAAAGGTAGTCGACTTATCAAGGAGCCAAAAGGGAACACGATGACGAGTACCGATCCTTGAAAGTTGAAGTATCGATACTTGATCTAATCACAAAGTAAAGCCGAGATGAAGTCGACTATGAAGAAAGAAGCAGTCGACTAACTCCTATAAGGACAAAGGAAAAATTCAAATTGTGGTTGACTAATAAAGAAACATAATCGACTAGTACATCAGTAACAGCTAGTTTCTAGAAAAGCTGTTTGAGCATTTAATATTCCTCAATCACTTCCAAATGGCTAATTTCAGCATTAAATGAGCTCCAATGATCAAGACATCTCAAAAGGCTATAAATACAACCACTATTGAAGACCAAATAATCTTTTGGAAGTATCGATCACGTTTATTGTTCATTAACACTCTCGGTCTTCATTGTTCTTCATTGTTTTAGAGTTATATTTATTCTGGGGTGTAAAGTCTATATCTAAGTATCAAAGCTCAAGGTTGTAATCCTCAAGGTTGTAATCCTTATTTTCATCTCATAATCTTGCAAGTGATCAAGAAGAGTGGATCTTATTGATCTGGGATTCGATTGTCTATGAGACACAAGTTTGGGTTTGCTAGAGTCATGAAATCTAGTGTGTGGGTTTGCTAGCACCATGAAATCTAGTATGAGTGTTTAGGAGCAACACTTGTAAAGGCTCAATTAGGGTCTAGGAACCTAGTTGGTTATACTATTTAGGTAAAAAATAGTGGATTGGAAACTCTTGGAGGAACCTGAGGGTGGACGTACACTGAGAAAGTGGAACCACTATAAATCTATGTGTTGATCATTCATCTCTCACTTTCTTTGTGCTCTTTCATTGTAGTTCAAAGTTTGAAAACCCAAAAGGTGTCAACAACCTATTCACTGCTCCCTTCTAGGTTATCCTGCCTCAATTCTTCATAACTCTCTCCCATAGATCTATGATCCTTTTAAGATCTCTTACAACATATATAAGGAGAAATGATCCGTCAATGAGTTGATGGTCATATAAGTGCAGGAGGAAGGAAGGCCACTGATAGAGATGAAGCAAGGTTCTACAAGTGTATATGTGGCAATGCAAGGAAAGAAGAAAGACAAGTATAAGCCTAACTAAAAGGGCATAAAAATCAAAAGCAGACATAAAAAGAGTTCAAATGTTTCTTTAATAAAAATAAGGGACACGTAAAGCAGAAATTGTGCTAAGTACAAGCGATGGCTTGAGAATAAAGGTACGAAAATCTCATTAGTTTGTTATAAATCTTATATGACTGGGATTTCTCATAACGCATGGTGGATTGATTCTGGTTATACCATCCACATTACGAATGTGTCACACGGCTACCAAAATCTAAGGAAACCAGTAGATCATGAATAACTCATCTATTCAACAAGATAAGCTATGGGTAACAGCATTGGCGATTACAAGATAATTCTGGCAAACGAGCATGTCTTGAAATTAGAGAGAGTATTTTATGTTTTTGTTTTTAATTTCATTTTTAAAACTTGTATAATTTGGCTACTCTTTCCAATTTAGTAATAAAATGACATTATTTTTTAGTTCAAATGCCATTGGTTATGATCCATTATTATATGAATTGTAGAGTATTTCTTTATAAGACAATGCTTATATGAATGTAACAAATACAGGGGTTAAAAGAAGTGTTATTAAGGAAAACCGTTTCATATTGTGACACTGAAGATTAGGACACATCCTTATAAAGAGGATAGAAAAGTTGATAAAGGATAGGACATTTGACACCCTAGATTTTAGTGATTTTGAGACTTGTGTGAACTGCATTAAAGGAAAGTAGATCAACAAAACTCAAAAAGATGCCAAGAAGAGTTCAGAATTATTTAAAATCATACATATAGATATTTGTACTCCAGGAACAAACTCGTATAGTCATAGTTATTTCATCTTAGTTATAGATGACTACTCATAATATATATATATATATATATCTCTACATTTTTCACCATAAAGGCAAGAGATTGTATGCCTCTAAAATTTTGAAGGAAGAAGTAGAGAAATAATCTCGTAAGCAAATAAATGTTGTGAGGTCAGATAGAAGCGGGGAATATTATGGAACATATACAGAGGATGGACAAATATCACGTGCATTTGCAGAGTTCCGTAAGGAAAATGAGATTGTTGTCCAATACACCATATCTAGTTCACATGATCAAAATAGGATAACTGAAAAAAGGAAAAGGACCTTGCTTGATATTGTTAAGAGTATGATAGATAACTCTAAACTGCCTAAATTCTTATCGACTAAATCTCTTAAAACGGTAGTGTATATCTTAAATAGAGTTCCAATCAAGGCTATACCCAAAACTTCCATCGAGTTATTTAAGGGTTGAAAACCTAATTTAAGATATGTATGCATTTGGGGCTGTCCTGCAGAGATGAGGTTCTACATTCCACAAGAAAAGAAAGTGAACCCAAGGCTGGTGGACAGATACTTTATCAATTTTGTTAATAAGTTCAAAGGATATCGGTTTTATTATCTATTCTACCACATTAGGTTTGTGGAATCTAAAAATGCAAGATTTTTAGAGAATGATTTTGTCAGTGAGTGCGATTACTTTCGGGATTTAGCTTCTAAAAGGGACCCATTAAGTATCTCATCAAGTTTAAGTACCAAATTAGTTATCATTCAAAATGACCCTCAAGTGTCTATAGATATAAATCAGGGTACAAATGATAACCAAGAAATTCTACAAATAACTGACCAAGATCAAGTTAGTCAACCTTCTCCTATAAAGAATTATTAAATCAACATTAAGAAGATCTATTTAAGAAAGAAAGTCAATTGTACCTGATGAATATGTGGTATACTTTTAAAAATCTAACTATAATATTGAAGCCATAGAGAACACGAAAACGTTTTCACAAGCCATGAGCTCTAAGAACTTAAACTTAAGGCTAAATGCTATGAAAGATAAGATGGACTCCATGAGAAGCAATAGAATTTGGGATCTTGTAGTGTCGCTAGATGGGGTAAAACCCATCGGATATAAATGGGTCTTTAAGATTAAAACTGACTTATTAGGTAATATCGAGAAATACAATGCCAGACTTGTTGTTAAAGGGTTTTCCCAAGGAGAAGGAATTGATTACTTGGAGTTATTTTCTTCGGTATTTAAGAAAGATTCCCTCTACATCATTCTGGCACTTGTTGCACATTTCGACCTAGAGTTATAACAAATGGAAGTAAAAACGACTTTTCTTAATAAAGAACTAGAGGAAGAGGTTTAAATGTGTCAAAGTGAAGAATTCTATTCTAGTGGTAGTGAGCATTTGGTGTGTAAGATCAAAAAATCCATATATGGATTGAAACAAATCTCCTGCTAATGATATTTGAAATTCCACAATGTAGTCACTTCATTCAATTTTGAAGAGAGCATAGTGGATCAATGCATATAACTCAATTTCAATAGGAATAGGTTTTGTTTCCTTGTCCTGTATGTGGATGGCATACTACTTGCCACAAATGATAAAGGGATGATGTATGAGGTGAAACAGTTCCTCTCTAAGATTTTGAGATGAAAGATTTAGGTGATATATCTTATGTCATCGGTATAAAGGTACATTGAGATTGATCTCATAAGGTCATGGGACCATCTCAAAAGACCTATATTAACAAAGTGTTTAAGAGATATAAGATAGAAAAATATTCACCAAATATAGCTCTGATTGTTAAAGGTGATAGGTTTAATTTGAACCAATGCCCTAAGATTGATTTGGAAAGAGAATAGATAACTAACATCTCATATGCTTCCATTACTCGAAGCCTCATGTATGTACAGGTCTAAACAAGATCTGATATAGTGCATGTAATAGGGATGTGGCATAGATATCAAAGTAAGCTGGGTTTGGAACATTGGAAGACTGCAAAGAGAGTGTTGAGATATCTACAAGGCACCAAGAAGCATATGCTTATATATAAAAGAACTGACAGTCTGGAAATAGTAGGGTACTCAGATTCGAGCTTTGTTGGCAGTGTTGAATCCCAAAAATCAATATCTGGTTACATCTTTATGATGGCCAGTAAAGTTATATCATGGAGGAGTGCTAAAGCAAATATTGATCGCGACCTTTACTATAGAACTGAGTTTGTACCATGTTTTGAAGTTATGTCACACGTGATGTGGTTCAAGAATTTCATATATGGGTTTAGAGTTTTAAATTATGTACCTAAACTATTATACATATATATATATATATATTGTGATAATTCAACTACTGTATTTTGGTAAAAAAATTATAAGAGTGAAAGTCAAAGTAAACACATTGACATGAAGTACATAACCCTAGGGAAACAATGTTGGAAAATAAAGTTATAATCCAACACATTAGTAGTAATTGTATGTTAGCTGATCCGTTAACCAAAGGCATGCCACCAAGTAGATTCAAAGATCATGTTGTAAATATGGTTTTATTATATTATTTAAAAGAAAATCATAGTTGAATTTTCTTAATAATGTTACGCACACATTTTTGTTTTGAAATAAATTCATCAAATTGGGATCCCAAATAAATCTAGGGTTTATTCATAAAGTAAATATCACAATATGATTAGAAAATAGAATATATCGTGGTACACAAAAGATAATACTCACTTTTAGAGAACTTATCGTCGTAACTCATGTACTCTATTTTCATAAGGAACTGACTTAGTTTTGAATTTAAGTCGATTTCTTAGGCCGAGTGGGAGAATGTTAGGAATATTTCATAGAAATTCAAATTCCATGAGTTAATGCATTCAACATTAAGTTAATGGAAGAAATATAACTGAAAGTGATTAAATATGATAAAGAATGGAAGGAATTTGAATTGGGTTGTATTTGGTCGGATTTTGGTAACATATTCAAGCCTTCACACAATTAATCATTGTTTTTCCGTTTTGAATATTTAATTGTCTTCCCATAACGTTCAACAATAATTTAAGGTAACAATTATAGAGTTTTAATCGTCGTAACTCATGTACTCTATTTTCATAAGGAACTGACTTAGTTTTGAATTTAAGTCGATTTCTTAGGCCGAGTGGGAGAATGTTAGGAATATTTCATAGAAATTCAAATTCCATGAGTTAATGTATTCAACATTAAGTTAATGGAAGAAATATAACTGAAAGTGATTAAATATGATAAAGAATGGAAGGAATTTGAATTGGGTTGTATTTGGTCAGATTTTGGTAACATATTCAAACCTTCACACAATTAATCATTGTTTTTCCGTTTTGAATATTTAATTATCTTCCCATAACGTTCAACAATAATTTAGGGTAACAATTATAGGGTTTTAATAGCTCTTTGATGGTTGAGTGCCTACATAAAAACCCTCCTAGTGTATTAAGTCTCTAAGTTCAAATTTTGTGACTCCATCCTATCTACCGAGTGAAATTAAGAGTTTAAAAAGTTTGTGCACGTTTTAAGGAATCTGTTAGAGGTATTACAATCATTGGAGCTCATCGGAATCGTGAATGGCTGGAGGTGCATTCGATCCTCTAACTCAGATTATTCTTGTTAGTTTTCAATTTTTGTTATATTTGGTGTGTAATTTTTCATTTTAAAATATTTTATTTAGATGAGATGATCAGCGTGGGACTAGTTTTAAAACTTTGAAGAATCTGTTAGTATCGGCTTTGATATTAGCTTTACATGTGAGTGATTAGGATTATGTGATATCCAGTGATGCTTCCATGCTGAGGCTTGATTGCTTGCTAATTTAGGGCTAGAGTCTGATAGCATATGCCTTGAGATAGTTGAAGCCACTAAGGACAACTATAGCAATGACTATTATAATGTTTGCTTTTAAAATTTGGAAACATTATTTTATAGGGAGTATCATGAGATCTTCAACAAATATTTTAGCCTCGGATACATGTTTGCTTAAAAGGATTTGAACTCAAGAAAGTGTAGATGGTTAAAGCATCTCAAGAATTATGGTATCACCATTAAGTTCAATCTAGGGAAGGCAAATATAGTCCTCAATTTCAGTGCTCGCTTTACAGTTGCAGGGCATTAGCTTATATCAGAGTTTGATTGATTGAGACTTAAAATGGGTATGGGTTCCCTTCTTGCTAGACTTGTGGTTCAACTGGATTTGTAGTATTAATGGTTCAGATTTTAAGGCAGCTGCTAGACTCTGTTCATAAATATTTGATATGTTAGTAGATTAAAACCAAGCATCAGGTGCTCCATATTCCCATTCAGAAATGGGAACATTTGACAAATGATTTTATATCTAGATTGTCGATGATAGTTAGAGGGTATCAGGCCATATAGTTTATAATTACTCTATTCAGTAAGTTTGTATACTTTATACGTGTCTCTATCACTTACTCATTGGGTAGATGTATTAACTTCTATATTGATGAGATTGTCTAATTGCATGTTGTTTGGGGTAGTATCATTTCGCACAGAGATTTGCAGCTTATCTCAAGATTTTGGCAGAGATTCCAATGGTAGATTGGGAATCAATTTCTCTACAACCTACCACCCTTAGACAAAAGTCTAGTCTAAGAAGATGATTAATATATTGATGATAGATAACATGATTCAAATATTGAAGTATACGTTGAAAGTGTGTGTTTTAGATCTCGAAGACAATTGGGCTATTACTCCTAACACGACATTGTTTTGAGTTTGGATAGATAACTGCATATATATATATATATATATCATAAAATTTATCAGATAAGTTTTTTAATGTTTAGCTAAGTGAACCATGGTAAGAACATCAGCATTCATCATGCCTAGAGATTCATAATATTGATTTGAGTTTTTAATCCATCTTGCTTAGAACATGGATTATATAAATTTTAAGAAAAGTTGAAAATTTTTTCGTCTCACTGCCCCTATTGCAAGTTTTATTTTTTTCATCATTTTCAGCTTTTAACACTACAATATGGTAATAAATGACGGGTCAAGTATAAACCCTTGACAAAGTATTAATGTACAATTAGTGTACAAATAGTTGACTTCTGTGACCATAATTCCTGCTATTTTGGAAGCTCTTACATAAAAGAAAACTAGGGTTTTCTACACCTCTTGAAAGGCTATAGATACAGAGCAAAGGTAACCCATTCCAAAAAGACATAACATAAAGTAAAGGGGGTTATACTCTTAACCCTATACAACACAATTTCTCCATTATCATATAACCACATGACCCAATATCCTCCCCCCTA
Source organism: Dillenia turbinata (assembly GCA_037126225.1). Lineage (NCBI taxonomy): Eukaryota > Viridiplantae > Streptophyta > Magnoliopsida > Dilleniales > Dilleniaceae > Dillenia > Dillenia turbinata. Next base: position 15,180,818 of record JBAMMX010000004.1, on the reverse strand, counting down.
CACATATAACTTGGAGGTATGAGAGGACGACTCAATTCTCTATCAGCGGAGGTATAGCTTCATGTCCAATTATACACCATCAAGAGTACAATTTCTACACCAATCATATACTTCCAGAGGTACGATTTTATGTCTCATTCTATACATTTGGGTATGACCCTATACTCAATTATATTTATTCATTATCTCTTTTTGCATACATACATAATATACAGGGCCACATCCATGACCAACTATACACTAATCACACGGGGACAGCACAGGGCAAAACGTACAGGCTATTCTCAGTCTTTATTTTATCTACTCTTACTAATTTAAGTGTCGAAGTCCCGTACTGGGCTAGCCCCATAGTGGTTTTTATAGGTTTTCCCATTTGAGTTGGAAGAGTAGATATCCGTGGGAGTAAAAATTATCTCCATCAAATTGGCGCCGTCCATAGGAAGAAATAGACTGACTAGTCAAAAAAATTTCATGTCTTGCTTCATTTCCTTCCTCCTAACACCATGCCATCATGGAGGTGACGTCTCTAAAACTATACATAACGAAGGGGGATGTATTAGATACTCAGAAAAATCACTTTGAGAATTTATTTGCTCGGTATATCTAAACTTATTTTGATCTCTCTCTCTTTGTACACCTCCACTATCTCTTTGTAATTGCTACCTCTCGCAATATTACTCTATTTCTCCATTACCTCTTGGTACACTCCACTATTTCTCGGTGCATTACCCCTTGGTACATCCATTTCCTTGCAAATGGAACTTGTGAAAATTGCTCTCGGTAATCTATTGCTCTCATTGATTGCCATCATTCTTGCTCTACCATCATTCTTGCTCTCGATACATCCTTGCATCCTTGTGAAATTTACCTCTTGGTAGTTGTAAATGTAGTCATGCAAATTTGAACCTTGAATCACCCTCTCCTAAAAAAGTTTATTACTACCATGCCACTCAAACTTTTTAATCATATAACACCCAATATATATTATATCTAATATTTTTTAACTTTTCAAAATTCTAATATTTCTATTTTCCATAAATTGTATTTTTCACACCAACCTTCCTTGCTCACCACCGAACACCTTACCTCAACAAACCAAAAATCCCATAGGGTGGACCTTTCTAATAACCCTGCTTGACATCGATAGCCTGGATTTAGTAATCCTTATTCATAACCTACTATTACTTTGTCAATGTCTTGGTATTGCTAATAAATTGCTCTCATCTAAAATTTTGATTTATGTCATACAACAATAATATTAATATTCTACATGCTCTGTCATTTATTCATTACTTCTTCATTATATCTTGGCTAACAACAATTCAACACGCCTCTCAGCACCAGAGCACTCAATTGTGATCCGAATCCATCGAATGTCCTTAGTTTAATAATTCTTATTCATAGCTTATTATTACTATGATAATGTTTCAAAACTCTTAATTAGTTGTTCTAATGTTGAATCTTATCTTATTATTATCATATATATAATATCTTTATTTTACATACTCTGACTCCTCTTCGTACCGCTTTAATCATGTCGACCAAATAACAACAATTTTCAGTAGGTGATAACACAATTAGCAGCACCCCTTTGCCAATCAATAGCCTCGAAAGGCAACATTATCTCGGCATCAAAGTGATCAACTATGACTTGGATCCATTGAAGGACTCAATTCGTAATTTCTGTCCACTACCTATTACTTTGTCAATTTTTAATAATAATATCTCAATTCTACATATTATGTCCTTTTTTTATTACATTTTGACCAAACTTGGTTTAGGCTCTTGTGTCCATAGAGCTCCAGTCTACCACCCTCTTTTTTTTACGAACACCATCCCTCAGCTCCACACCTCACATGGGTTCTACATCCATGCTTACCGCACCAATGAGTCCTCACGGCACAACACCTCCAAAGTACCCCAGTGCAATGCTCGGTACACCCTCTCAGCACAATGCCCCCATAGTCTCCTGGCGCAGTGCTAAAGACACCCTAATGACGCAATGCCTCCGAGTACTATCAGCGCAACAACTAGTACACTTTTCACATTCTCGGTGTAACGCCTCCAAGTACTATCAGTGCAATGCCTAGTACGCTATACATATTCTCTGCGCTATGCCTCTAAGTATCATCGACACGATGCCTAATATGCTATGCTCATCCTCGATGCAACGCCAGGGACATTCTCTCGGCATCATGACATGACATGGGTTCCGCACCATTTTTCTTGATCTTTGATTTACATATATAGGCCCTAGTGTCCTAGATGGGATCTAACTCCCATTTTCTTTTGGCCTTCTATATAATATGGGCCCCGACATTTAAAGGGAATTTAACTACCCTTTTATTGGTTTTCCTGTTTAACATGACTATTACTGCACCGAAAGAGACCAAACTCCCTTTCTCTTAGCACTACATCATGTTGTCGCTATATCACCTCTATATATAATCTCTCATCTTCAACACTTAATAGTCTCTCAGCTTTGATACAAGATAAGGGTTCAAACACCCTCTCTTGCGATTAAAACACCTTTCGAGACAAATCAACGCTCAAGTTACTTTATCTCAACATAATCTACTTTCTTATTGATTAAATTTTCATATATGATACAAGTACATAACACCCTGCCTCTCTATCATTATCACTCAAGGCAACATTCACCGCTCTCTCTTGTCCAATTTCCCTTTTCCTCTAGCACACAATTGGGACATTACATGAATCCTGATTAAGAATAGCTAACTTCTACTTTTCATAACACAAACACTCTAAACTCTCTACCACTACTCAGTCAAACAATCTCACTCAAGTCGCTTGACCTTCTCGGTTACTACCTTACTCCTCTTTATACATTCACTCGACTTTTTGATCACTCGTTCTGTTGACTCGTCAGTCATTTCAACACCTAGCGAAACACTCTCAGTTACTATGGAACTAATTCCCATTACGTAATATGTTTAAGTTGAGATTCAATACCCTTCATAAAACTCACAGAGCAACCTCTCGACTACCCTGACCTCCTGGTCAATCCTTTATCTCTCCCAGTACACTTTGCCTTACCATCTTCTCTCAGTATGCTTAGTTCACACATCTTGATTGCTTGACCTCCCGATCATCTTTATTTTATGAGTCTGATTGACTTTTTATAACATCATGATCGAAACAAACACATATAATAAAAAATGGCATGTGGGCAACAAACGCCCTCAAGCACATCACTAACACAATATGTAACTCCTAACCGGGCATACACGACTCACCCTCCTCAACACAATGCTAACGAGCCTCCTCAACACATTGTCATCATATGACCTCTTAGCATATTGCCAACGAGCACCTCCTCGACACAGTGCCAACATACTTCTTGACTCCAAGCCATCAACTTTTCACTCTTGGTATAATATCAATAGGCATCTCTTGACATATGGCCATTAAATACTCTCTCCAGGCGCAATGCCTCCAATCTCATGTCTAGCACAATAGACACAATGTTGTAAAACTCTCATTTGAGCACAACAACAGCAAGTCCCTTCCGCATAACACTTCCTCGGTACGACACCTCGCGATGCATGGCCCTTATAGGGCACAATTCTCAGTCGAATAGACACAAGTCCATCTACTTTGTCTTAACTATAAATATCATCTTGATATTCTTTCTGTGGCACATTCTATATGGTTCAGAAACTATAACCAAACATGGTCCTTGCCTCTATAACCTCAACGAGAGGTCTCCCCATGCCCTAATCTCCCAACCTCTTTGGTCATCTGATTTCTTGGTCACTCAATGGTATGTCGTCAAACAACCAAAAATAAAATACTTACTTTCATAAAGACGAGTCTAGGGTAGGCAAGGTCGAATCCATAGGAAACGGTGGATTTACTTCTTTTAAGAAAAATAAAATAAAATAAAAATAAGGGGGTTGGGAAAAATAACTAAACTAATAAAAATAAAGAACTCAAAAAATAAAAATAAAAACTAATGGAAAAGAAATTTTTTCTAGTCAAAGGAATTATATCTACATTGATTTCATGTGATTGATCATCGATCTATTTAAAAATTTCAACACCCATAAATGAATTAGTTATAGCCGTTGATAATTGCCTAACGACCAATCTCTCCTTACTTCATCGATAATTAAGAGAAGCTCATTAACTATTTTTCTAATCGAGAGTCAACCCTAGAGAAACTATTAGGATTGAAAGTCTCAACAGTATTAAGATTTAGAGAGATCTAACTCTAATTAACAAATACACAGCGGATTCATTTAAATTAGATTATTTAATCCCATGAGATGAATGTCATTCCCATGATACGAATGTCATTTACCACTTTATTAAAACTAACAAACAATTATGAATTTACCGTTTTAATTAGTTATAGATTATTCTAGATCTATTAAATATTGGCTACTATTTAACAAATCCTAGAAAATCATGATCCATAAAGTGCCAGAATCAAATAAATACCTATGAGATATTGATTTAATAAATTCAATTAAATCTCACAATCATTGAAAATCAATATTTCAATAACTTTCGACTAGAAAATAAAATTAAAATGAAAACATAAAACAAAAAAAAAACTCACAAAAAGAATAAAAATGTTGTCGGCAATGTATGAGCTGGGAGAAGATTACATGACTGATGAATGCTACTCCTCAACAAAATGTGTAGCCTCCAGCAGGAAAAGAATGTAAGCTAAAAAAATACAAAATCTAACTCAAAAAAATGGTGTGTTGCTACTGGGACAAGTTACGAGAATATGACTTTAGGCTGTGGCAAAGTGGGGGCTGCTGCCCCCTTAGGCCGCTCTCTTCCTCTTGCACAATGTCATCCTCTACAAATAAGAGTGAGTTAACCTAATTTCTAAAGAGAAAACTCTCCTAAATTTTATATAACTACTAAATAATAAATTACAAGGGGTTTGAAATTTTTAAAATTCTTATTCCCAAATATTTAGGAATATCTAAATATTTATAAATCTTCCATGCTTCCAAATTTGTCTTCTTTTCCTTCCTTTTTTTTCAAAAGCCTCCTCCATCATTCATATTATATCAATTACCACAAAACATCATAATTAGTGTAATATTCATTCAAAAATAAAACAAAATAAACTATAGTTATTATATCAATTTATGCTCTATCACTCAACCTCTCGGTCTCTTGACCACTCGATCTCTTGATCTCTTGACCTCCCGATCTTTCAATCTCTTAATCAATCGACCTCTTGGTCAGTTAATCCCCACTCTTTCGACCTTCTAGTCTCTTAACCTCACGGTCTCTTGACCTCTCAGTCACTCGGCCTCTTGGTCACCCCACAAATTTCACCAAACCTAAAACCAAAATTTTTCTCAAGCAATTCTCACAAGCCATTGCTGGCACCTTCTGCATTTAATGCTCCACTTTTTTATCTCTTCCAATTCAATAATAAGCTCTACTCCTAATAACATTCTTTCAAAATGCCATTAGAGTGGGGGAAAATTATGGTACCCGAATTAATAGAAATCTTTCCTTAATCCCATAGGATTCTAATTTTCTTAGACTCTTAATAAGAAAGTAAACATTTCCAAAATACTAAACATTCCTTAGTATTATAGGATACTAAATATTCTAAAAATATTTGACCACAATTCCTGTTATTTCGGAAGATCTCACACGAAAGAAAACTAAAGATTTCTACATCTCTTGGAAGACTATACATATAGAGCAAAGGCAATCCATTTCAAAAAAACATAACATAAGGCAAAGGGGGCTATACTCTCAATACTATACTACACAATTTCTCTGTAATCGTACAATCACACAACGACACAATATTCTCTCTCTATATACATAGATTTTGGAGGCATAAGAAAACAACTCAATTCTTTATCAGTGGAGGTAAGACTTCATGCCCAATTATACACCTTTAGAGTTATAGTTTCTACACCAATCCTATACTACTAGAGGTACAGTTTTATGTTCCATTCTATACATTCAGGTATGACTCTATACTCAATTATATTCGTTCATTATCTCTCTTTGAATATATACATAATACACAGGGTCACACCATGATCAACTATACACAGATCACATGGGGACAACACAGGGCAAAACCTAAAAGCTATCCTCAGTCTTTATTTGATCTACTCTTACAGACTTGAACGTTAAAGTCCCCCCATTAAGTCAGTCCCAGTGGGGTTTCTGTAGGTTTTTCATCTGAGAAGATATGACGAACACCTCAACACAGGTTTCCTGTTTGAGTCAAAAGAGCAGAGATCTATTGGGAGGAAAAAATTATCTCCATCAGTATGTATACAATTGCATATGAAACATACAAGGACGGGGCCAAAAAATTCTTCTTGGGAACCATAAAGGAATAATTAATAAAAATTATAAATAAAAATGCATTAAAATTTCATATAATTTTAATTAAAAATACAAAAAATTAAAAAAATTAAATAATTGATGAAAATCGTACCCTACGCCTATGAGAAGATTACTTATGACTAGGAGAAAATTCATAATTTTCAGAACTGTATTATTATTTAGATTGTCGAAAATCATTTTCTTAAAAAAGAAATCAATATCCTTTTCTCTCATAACTGATTCTTCATCTATTTCTTTGAATCTCTGAACAAGAAAATAAAGAAAACCAAAAGTTGTAAGAAAAACAAAAAAGTTAAGAGAAAATTTTGAGTGAAAGCAAAATCATATATTTTTATTAAATTAGAATTAATCGTTTGTTGAAAAGATGACCACTATATATAGATTTCAAACTTTAACTCTAACGACGGATAGTATTTAATAGAGAATATCGCATTTATCTAATATAACTAATAAATTATCTAAATCATATAGATAGCATATTGACAATCCAATATTGTACAAACAATATCTAAAATACAATAATAAAATTATGAAAAGAATATTAACTAAATTATGAAAAAACTAAATACTATACAAAAGGTAAAGGATATGATAACAGCATGTAAAGATGATACGAATATAATATACAGTAGACAAAAAAAAATTGATAAAAATGCCAGTAAAACTGTATAAGAGAATGTTGATTTAAATTTTCTAATCACGTATCAAAAATGTTTGTTTGTTCTTACCAACTATTATTAGGTGTCATTACAGCAACCAACATTCTTTTCTTCCTTGGGGAACAATTGATGGATACACTCCGGACCAGACTCTACAAAGCCCAAATATCAAATATAACATTGTTTTAAACTTTTAAAATATAAAAATTTTATTATTTTAGACATTTGAAAGGGTCACAACATTATTATTTTTAGGGTAAAATTTTATACCTAAAAAAAAAAAAAAATTCAAAACTTTTGGCCTCGCCCCTGACTTCGCCCCGGGAACATGTTTACCTAAAAGTGTGCTTAAGGAGTCAATGTTCCAAGTAATTTATAGGTCGAATTCCAACCCGTTGGAACCATTTTAGGAAATCTTTTATACTATTTGTTATAACGTTAATGAAAAATAAAAATAGATTTGCATAACATGCTAATATGACAACAAGAAAGAAATACAGGTTTGAATTGGTTTTAGAGAATTTAGTGTTTGGAATTTTAATTCAAATTCCTTAAAAATTAATGTATTCAAAACTAAATTAATTGAAAAAAACATAATCGAAACAATTAAATATGATAAAGATGGAAGAAATTTGAATTGGGGATGTAATTGGCCGGATTTTGATATCTCATTCAAAACTCCACACAATTAATCTTGTTTTTCCATTTTGAATATTTTATTCAATTCTCATAACGTTCAACAATAATTTAGGATTACAACTATGGAGTTTTAATGAATCTTTGATGGGTAAAAACCTATATAAATCCTCTCCTAGTGCATTAAATCCCTAACTCTGAATTTTTAAACTTTATACCATATATTGAGTACAATTGAAGGTTTAGAAGATTTGTATATATCCCAAGAATTGTTTTGGCAACTTTTTATTTGTCGAAGGTGAAAAACAAGAGTATGATCGGAGGTAACCTTAAATCCCTTTTTATCCTTCCACTTATTTTGGCTCAAAATTTTGAATTAAAGCATGTTTTAGGTTTATCATGCATTCTTTCATTGGGTATCAAAGTTAATTTTGCCTTTACCTGTATATTTTTTGACGAATTTTAAAATTTTTAAAAAATTAAGATTTTTGAATTTTTAGAATATTTGGTCCAAAATTTTATTGATTTTCCAAAGGTTGAATCTAAATTTAGAATTTTAATATCAGATCAAAACTATATTTTTAAGATTTAAAATAGAGCTTTTGAACTTTTTCGATGACTTTTCGGCATCAAGATCTGTGAACAGTGTCCAGGTTGGGACCCTCATGGTTTAGTGGGTAAAGAAGACCCGAAACTTCCCTGGTGCACTGTTGAAAAGATTCCTTGAGTCGACCATTAAAATTATTCATTAATTGTTGTGAGTCAACTGTGTACACGACACTTCTTTGGCTTTTCAAAATATCACAGTTTTGGAAATATAAAAATAAATAAAAAATAAAAAATAAAAAAAGAAGGGAACAACAAATGATGCTCATTTATTTGACTATGTCTCTCCCAAATATCACAGAATTAGTCCAAAACCTTTTAGAAATTTTGTTTTTACCCTAGAAACTCTCGAAAGTTACGTGAGTTCTGTTGCGATCAAATTTTTTTTTAACCCAAAAAATTTAAAGGGTATGTACAAAATTAATAAGATGCATTAAATAATTTTATTACATTTTTATATTAAAATTTTATATAATTTGACATGACAAAATTAAGTAATATTATTATCTTTGTGATCAATTTAATTTTTAAAAGTAATTAGAGTTTAGCCACAACAGTCATAATTAAATAGAAAATTTTATATAAAGGCATGATCATTAGGAAAATGATATATTTGCCATGAAAATTATTTTTATATAATGAATTTTATTTCACATGAATTTTTGTTGTATGAAAATAATAAAATTAGAGATAAGACATCAAAATAGTTATTTTCAATAGTAGTCTACCTGGTTGAATTCTCTTTTCTAAGTAATATTATAAGTGTGGTTGATCTAGTGCATACTTAGGATTGTTCTGTCAAAAGGACGGGGATAAGTTTAAAACTGACCGATTCTTAAGCGGTCTCACATGACCCACCACCTACCTGGAAACCTACCGGTGCACTAGAGAGGTCGTCTTATAGGGCTAAGTAGAGAAGAATAAGACGATCAAGGAAAAACTAACTATTGGTAGTTTCCTAATTAACCCATAGGCATTAGGGAATGAGTTATTTTTGGTAAATCTTATTATAAAGTTAAATAAATCTAATAGATTTAGCCCACAGACAATTTCTATGTCATAAATTTATTTTTATATGTTTGCATTGGTAGACATATATTAAATGTCTCATATAAAGTTAGTAAGTACGTTTATTTATTTTACAGTATTTCAAACCATAGATCTAAAATCTAATTTTTTTGATTTAAACAAAAAGAATTATAAGAAATGGAGGGAAATGGTACTTTTCCATTTGGGCTATTTGGACATTGAGTACGCTATTAGGAAAGACGAGTCACCTCTGATAACCGATACTAGCTTTGAGGTAGAAAGACTCTTTATAAACATTAGGAGCGATCTAATCACTTAAATACCATGTTCATAAAAAGTAAAATACCAACTAGTATCTATAGCTCGATCAACCAGCATACCAATATCTGTACTCTTCTTAAGGCTATAGATAAACAATTTGTGGTATCGAAAAAATCTTTGGCTAGTACCCTCATCATGCAATTCTCTTCTATGAGACTCACTACCATCCATGATATGTACGAGTACATCATGTGGATGTTAGACATTATGACTCAACTAAAGAACTTGGAAGTTGAGATGTCTGAGTCCTTCGTCATGCACTTTATTCTGAACTCTCTCCCTCAGCCTGGGGTCCTTTTAAGATCATCTACAACACATATATGGAGAAATGGTCTATCAAGGAAGGTAGGCTGTTGATAGAGATGAAACAGGGTTCTGCATGTGCAAAGGGATACATGAAGCAGGATTCTGCAAAGTACAAGAGGTGGCTTAAGAGTATGTTGCAGGGCTTGCAAAACTTAAGTCAGTGGATCGTGAACAGCTTATCTATTTGGACAGCAAGATGAGCTCACGAATAAAAGCCATTGGAAATTACGAGCTCATATTGGCAAGCAGACATGTCTTGAAGTTGGAAAGAGTTTTTTACGTACCTAAGTTTTCTAGAAAATTAATTTTCGTTTCAAAACTTATGCAATATGGATATTCTTTCCAATTTGATAATAAAATGACTTCGTTTTTACATACAAATGTCATTGGTTTTGGTCCATTGTTGGATGGACTTTATAGTATTTATTTGCAAGACAATCTTATTTGAACACAACACATATAGGAACTAAAAGAAGTGTCATTGAGGAAAATTCTTTCATATTGTGGTATCATAGATTAGGACACATCTCCATAAAGAGAATTAAAAAGTTAGTAAAGGATGGGGCACTTGATATCCTAAATTTTAGTGACTTTGAGACTTATATGGATTGCATTATAGGAAAGTTAACCAACAAGACTCAAAAAGATATTAGGAAGAGTTTAGAATTACTTGAGATCATACATACGGATATTTGTACTCCAAGTATAGACTCGTATGGTCATAGTTATTTCATCTCATATATAGATAACTACTCACGATATATGTTTCTCTATATCCTTTGCCATAAGGACAAAACGTTAGATGCCTTTAAAATTTTTAAGGCGGAAGTAAAGATTATGAGGTTAGATAGAGGTGAGGAATACAATGGAAGGTATACAAAAGATGGACAAGCATCAGGTCCATTTGCAAAGTTATTTTATAAAAAAGGGATCGTTGCCTAATAAACCATGCCTAGTTCACTTAACCTGAGTGGGGTAGCCAAAAGAAGGAACAGGACCTTACTTGATATGGTTAGGAGCATGATGGCTGCTCCAAATTGTCCAAATTCTTGTGGACTGAAACTCTCATAACAATAGTGTACATCTTGAATAGGATTCCAATCAAGACTGTAGCCAAAACTCCATTCGATTTATTTAAGAGTTGAAAACTTAGTTTAAAACATGTATGCATTTAGGGTTACCATGCAGAAATAAAAGTTTACAATCCATGAGAAAAGAAACTGGATCCAAAGACCGTGAGTAGACACTTTATCTATTATGCCGATAAATTCAAGAAATACCAGTTTTATTGTCCATCCTACCATACTAGATTTATGGAACCTAGAAGTGATATATTTTTAGAGAATGATTTGGTTAGTGACAGGGATCACTTTCGGGACTTATCTCCTAAAAGGGACCTATCAACTATCCAATCAAATTTAAGTACCAAGTTAGTTATCATTTAAAATGACCCTCAAGTGCCTATAGACACAAATCAAAGTACGGATGATAATCGAGAAATTCCACAAACAGCTGACCAAGATCAAGTTGGTCAACCTTCTCCTATGAAAAATATTAAACCAACATTAAAAAGATTTACTCGAGAAAGAAAGTCAACTATACTTGATGACTATGTGGTACAGCTTCAAGAGTCTGACAATAACATCGGAGAGAACTTGGAAACGTTTTCACAAACCATGAGTTCTAAGGACTCGAACTTATGGTTGAATGTCATGAAAGATGAGATGGACTTCATAAGAAACAACAGAGTTTGGGATCTTATAGAGTTGCTAGATAGGGTAAAAGCCGTCAGATGTTAATGGGTCTTCAAGACTAAAACTAAGTCATTAGGCAACATCGAGAAACATAAAGCCAGACTCGTTGCTAAAGGATTCACTCGAAGGGAAGGAATCGACTACTTGGAGACATTTTTTCCGGTGTCTAAAAAAGATTCCCTTTGCATCATTTTGGCATTTGTTACACATTTCAACATAGAGTTGCAACAAATGGATATGAAAATGGCTTTCTTTAATGGAGAACTAGAGAAAGAGGTTTACATGCATCAACCTGAAGAATTCTCCTCTAATAGTAGTGAGCACTTGGTACGCAAACTTAAGAAATCTATATATTGGTTAAAACAAATCTCTCGCCCATCGTATTTGAAAATCCATAATGTAATCATTTCATTTAGTTTTGAAGAGAACATTATAGATCTATACATATACTTTAAGGTTAGTGGGAGTAGATCATGCTTTCTTATCTTGTATGTATATGACATACTATTTGCCACCAATGATAGAGGGATGTTGTATAAGATGAAACAGTTCCTCTCTAAGAATTTTGAGATGAAAGATTTTGATGATACATCTTATGTTATCGATAAAAAAATATATCGAGATTGATCCCATGAGATACTAGAATTATCTCAAAAAACCTACATCAACAAAGTACTTAAGAGATATAGGATAGAAAATTGTTCACTAAGTATAGCTCCGATAGTCAAAGGAGATAGATTCAATTTAGACCAATACCCTAAGACAGATTTGGAAAAGAAACAAATGGCTAAAATCCCATATGCTTCTGTTGTTGGAAGCCTCATGTATGCACAGTAAGACCTGATATAGCGCATGTTGTGGGGATGTTAAGAAGATATCAAAATAACCCGGTTTTGGAATATTGGAAGGCTGCAAAGAAGGTGTTGAGGTATCTACAAGACATCAAAAAACACATGCTTACATATAGAAGAACCGACAATTTGGAAGTAGTCGTATACTCGAATTCTGACTTTGCCGGCTGTGTTGATTCTCGAAAATCAACATCGGGTTACATCTTCGTAATGGCCGATAGACCTGTGTTATGGAGGAGTGCTAAGCAGACATTGACTGTGACCTCCATTATGGAAGCTGAGTTCATGGCGTATTTTGAGGTTATATCACACGTAGTATGACTCAAGATTTTCATATCCCGGCTTAAAGTTTTAGATTCTGTACCTAAATCATTATGTGTATTTTGTGACAATTCAGCTGCTGTATTTTTTAAAAAGAATAATAAGAGTAGTAGTCGAAATAAATACATCAACATAAAGTATTTAGCCATTGGGAAAAGAGTATTGGAAAATAAAATTATAATCCAACATATTAATATTGATTGTATATTGGCTGATCGCTTAACCAAAGATATGCCATCAAGTTGGTTTAAGAATCATGTTGTAAATATAGATTTATTACCTTATTTAAATAAAAGTCAGAGTTGAAATTTCTCAATAAAATTGTGTACACATTTTTCTATTTTGAGATAAATTCATCAAATTTGGATTCGAATAAAAGTAGGATTTATTTATAAAGTAAATGTCACCATAAGGTTAAAAAATATAATACATTGCGGTACACGAAAAATAATACTCGCTTTTAAAAAACTTATCGTCGTGACTCATATGCTCTATTTTCATTTAAAATTGACTTGATTTTGACTTCAAGTCGATTTGTTGAGTCAAGTAAGAGAATGTTAGGAATTTAATTTGAATTCCATAAAAATTAATGCAATCAAAATCAAATTAATTTGGAAAAATATAAGCGAAATAATTGAATGTGATAAGAATGGAAGAAATATGAATTAGGGATGCATTTGGCCGCATTTTGGTGTTCCATTCAAATCTCCACACAATTAATTTTGTTTTTTCGTTTTGAATATTTAATTCAATTCCCATAATGTTTAGCAATTATTTAGGATGACAATTATAGGATTTTAATGGTTCTTTGATGGTTGAGAACCTACATAAACCCCCTTCTAGTGTATTAGATTTCTAAATCTGAATTTCTAAACTCCACACCATTTATTGAGTGAAATTGAGGGTTTAGAAAAATTGTACACATCCCAAATATTGTTTTAATGCCTTTACATTTGCCAGAAATGAAGAACAAGAATATGGTTGGAGGTAACCTTAAAACCTCATTTTATGCTTCCACTTATTTTGGCTCAAAATTTTGATTTAAAACATGTATTACGTTTGTTATGCATCCTTTCATTTAGAAGATATTAAAGGGCCTTGCACATAAAGTCTCAAAATGTGACAAGTGACTCAATAAAACAAACATGGTGAAGTTATGTATTACTTAGGTTTGGGGAATTCTTTCTATAGCTTTGTTTTATGTTTTATGATAGTGTTCTGTAAAATCTATTCACCAAAACGATATGGGCTAGGAACCTGAAAAATTCTTGTTTGTTCTTCCTCGTCTGGTATTGCTCGGCCCTATTTCCATCTGGCTCTTCTCAAAACCATATTCTGATATAAGCTTTCATCACATATGCCTAATAAAGATAGTGCACACCCCCTCCAATTCTTTGTCACAATTATTGCATGAGCATTCCTTTCCAAAGGCACCCTAAAAATTTCAGAACCCAATTTTCTTTGGGGTGTTTTGGGTTTGAGTTTCACTTTAAACATCCTCCTCCTACTCCATCTCCAAGTTCATGTCAACATCGATCTTTGGATCTTGATGCTGGGGCTCGGGTGGTAAGGTGGAATCATTAGATGATTATGGGATATAATGTGAATGAGGGTAGAGGGTTTCGTTATGGTGATTCAGTGTCCAACTCTTGTTTGATTGCCTGGATGGGGAAATCAATAACCAAACTAATGTTTCTCTAAAGGCATTTCATCGTCTTAAATTTACGTTACAGTAACCCTTTAGGTTTTAGACTGCAGCCACCTCGACTAAGAAATCGAGCCAACAAGGGCAGTGTTTGAAAATAAAAAATAAGGTGAGTGGTGCACCATCGAATCGTTATAATTGAGCCACCCTACTAATATGATTATACTGACGTAATAAAGATAAAATAATTATTAGTAATTTTAAAATATAAAATAATATCTGTCACAATTATAATTTCGATTATTATAAGCACTAGAATATAATAAAAACAAAAGCAAAAAATTTTTTTAGAATATTTGAATAGAAAGAGAATAGAAAAAAAAGGAAATTAAAAGGGAAAAGGAAATTTGAAGAGATTAGAAAGTAAAACCGAGATAAAATATTATAAAGTAAAAAGGAAAAATGAAAAGGAGTATAAATAAAAGTTAATTAGTCAAGGGAAATAACATACGAAAAGTTACTTTGGCAAGCTCATCGCATTTTTAAAATATTTAAAATATAAAAATTATATTTTAAGAACTAAATTAAAAAGAAAAATATCAAAATCCGATTAACTGCCCTTTTGTTGTTTGCATGATATCTTTTAGCCTTATTATCAAATTTCTGTATTTTAAATATATTATATCGTAAATTTTTTAGGTTTATATTAATGAATTCAAGTGAATCATATAAAATGGTTTGACATTTAAAACACCAAAGGAAGCGAAAAGGGCAAGTTGGACCCTTCAAGTGCGGGCAAGATGAAATTGTCTAAGTGGGCCTGTTGAGCGGGCCATGACGAACAAAGGGAGGTTAGACACGACATGCGGACAATCGATACCACATGGTTTCGGCCCATATGGGAAAACGCTGTAGTTTTTTTTTTTTTTTTTTTTTTTTTGTAAGCAAAAGCGTTATAGTTATATATGCATTATTTGAGCGATGCTTAATTGAACCAATGGTAATATATCATATTCTAATTTTGTATATAAAAAAAATACTGAAAAAGATTTATTCTTAAAGCATTCAATACAACGCAAATCAAATTTAATAGAATCCAATGTGATTACCATATACCGATAATTTATATTAAAAAAAAAATACTTGCAACATTTGGGGTGATCAATCCTAGGCCCCTTTGTGTGTCATGCACGAAGAAGAGAGGCCCATTTTAGGAACTGGGCTGCATCAGTTATTTATCCATCCCTCCGCATATGTTGTATTTATCCCCCTGTATGATACCCACAACGTGCTTTTTTGTTAAAGAATAATAAATTATGTAAATGTTAACTATTATCTCTTCTTATTAAAGAAGCAAAAATCTGGCATGAATTACACGAAATCAATGTATGATTGCTCATGAACCATATTGATCTCAGCTCTCACATAATTGAAAATTGTTCGATTATTTTTTTTTTTTTTTTGGTTACATTAAGACTTGAAGCCGCTCATTGAATTAGAAGAGGGGATTGTAATGACTAGACTGTTCTCTTGGGAATATTATTCGATTATAATTGTCTTGTCTGGAAATTTTATTTATTAATTGTTATTATTTTTTTGTCTTTTTGCTCATCAATTGAATTTAATATGGAATATAATTTTATACATAAAGCATAAGCTTAAGGTGAAGTATAGGGACCAACTATAGAAAACTAGTTGTATTCATCATCCGAAAGCAAGATAATCTTCTCCGGTGTATGTTCTTAGTTTCTCCCTCAAATGCAAGTCGTATTGTTGAGCTATGATATATGAAAATTTCTTAATACTAACGTTTTCCCGTTTCCGAAACGTTTTCAAAATGTTTCAACACGTTAAATTAATTTATATTTACACAAAAATCTTTACATTTTCTATATTTATACATTTTTCCATATTTAGTGAATTATTTATTTATTTAATCATATTTTTTATTTTTTATATTATTTATGTTATAAATAATAATTATATATTTGATTATTTTTTATTTTAATTACAAAATATAGTCATTTTATTATTTCTATAAAATAATTAATATTTATATAAAAATCATTATATTTTTTATGTTTACATATTTGCCTATATTTTTGTTTCTTATAATTTTACAAAATGTCATTTTATCGTATCGTTTTGTTTTTGTTTCCATTTTTTGTTTTTGTTTTCGTTTCCGTTTTCGTGCAACATAATTGTTGAGTAGTCCCATGCGCTTTGTTTTTCCGGGGCCTAGAGACGGTGGTCTTTATTAGGCCCATGGACCTAATAAAGGTTGTCCAATTAAAGGGTAAATGGATTTACAATTTCTTCCTCCATTAAAACTTTGCTTTGTTTTTCAGGGGCCTAGAGCCGGTATTCATTATTAGGCCCATGGACCCAATAAAGGTTGTCCAATTAAGGGTAAATGGATTTACAATTTTTTTTCTCCATTAAAACTTTGGTAATCAAAAACTAAAAAAATAAAAAAATTTGGTTCGAAACCAAACAGTAAATCTAACGATTATGGGCCAATTGCAAATGATCGAAGCCAATAATTAATGACTTGTAGTTGACAACTGACCGGTGACCGATAGATATTTTTTATTAATATTAATTTTTGTTTATTTAATTAATAATTGTTGTTCAGGTATAAAATGACTAAAAATGATAAATCTATATTAATTGAATTTATTTTATTTTTTAAGATATATAATTTGTTATATTATTGTCATATATTAAATAAATATAATTTAAAATAAAGATACTGGGGTTGAATTCGTGAATTTTTTATTCTGGCCACGCAAATTCTCACCCATCACGTCCAATTCTCAAGTCCCATCAGTAATCATGTATCTTGTCTCCAATTTTAAGTAGAAAAGTTAGGAATTGCAATTAAAATTATTAAACAACCGACTAATTATTTTAAGGAGGAAATTAAAATCTTAGTAGTTTTTAAATTAATTTTAAACCCTGTAATTAGATGATTTTTGAATTAGAGGCTATGAAGGGCGATGGTGTGTTAATGTGATAAAAACCATTAAATGGCACCTTTGGTTTTGGATTAAACATAATAATTGTGATAAACATTTTTGTTAAGTTTGGCAAGTATGGATTATTGGTGCCAAAGGGCCTAATGATGTTGACAACAACAAATGAATATTTTAGAGAACCTTTACAATGACCATTGAACCAAACAACAACAATACAATCAAAGTAAGAGTTGATGCTAATTCACATTATATGCTAATATTTTTTTTTTTTGTAAATATAGAATTAGATTTAAAATCTTCTTTTTCTTTGCTTGGTCCAACAGAGAAGAAAAAGAATTCGAGTCCTCAATTTTTAACACAGACAAAGATTTTAAATGGCTTGACCTACATTAAAATCAAGAGGGCAAGAGCCAAAACACACTTGATAGTTGACATTAATATGCCAAGTGCCATGTGGTGGTAGGTAGAAGCATAATGTGGAAAATCGAAGCCGCTGGATTTGGGGGTTGTTGAAGGTTGAGAATGGCAACTAAGGAAGCAAAGCCATGGTTGTTGCCCTAAGACTAGAGAAGCTTCGTGAAGATGAAGGTATTTGTAGGCTTTCACGACAAGTTTATGTGAATTGAGCTGCACCCAATTATAGTTTTTGTGGAAAGAAATTAAATATAATTTTGCTTTTTTAGGTGAGCTCTGTAGTTAAAAGAACAAACACAACTAAGCAATGGCCTTTCATGCTCTATTATAAGGTGAAAGAGATGGTAAATATGTGGATTTCCACCCCCTTTGCTTCTTTTGTTAAAAAAATTGGCTCGTCCATTCAGATGAGTGAGGTTTCAAATAATATTTTACTCAGATTTAACTTTTCTTTGTTATTAAAAATTATTTACAGAGTATGTCTCCGTCTCGCATAATTTCCAGTCTCAATAAATATCTAATAATATATATATATATATATATATATATATATATATATATTTATTAGATAGCAGGTTGCTGCCATTGCCTGCTAGGCAACAAGAGCAACTTGTATTTAACATTTTAGTCCATGAGTTTATGTCATTTCGTACATTTAGTTATATATACATATATATGTATGTACATATGTATATGCGTACATATGTATGTATGTATATATATATATAAATAGCCAAGATAACAATCATCATCTACTTCCTCTTCATTTTTATTTTATTTTTGACATGATGAAGATGATAAACCATACACTATAAAAAAATACGATTTTAACAATAAATTTAATAACAAAAATTTTAGAAAAATTCGTCGCTAATTTGTTTAGTGACGGATTTAACGATGAAAAAAATTCTATTGCTAATAACGCGTCACAAAAAATTCTATTGCTAATAAAAACCAAAAAGGCACGGTTCAATTTATGCGGGAGAAACAAAAAAACAAAAAAAAATCAAAAGAACAAAAAAGGGGAAAAAACAAAAGAAAAAAATTAAAAACGAAAGAATAAAAAAAAAACTCAATATAGTAGGCACAACAAACAAATTAATAAAAAAGTAAAATAAAAAACAAAATAAAAAAGAATAAAAAACAAAATAGAAAAAAAAAAGGTTCAACGTACGAGGGGCGGTTCCACCGCGGATGTGTGCGGTGGAACCGCCCCTCCTATGTTAATTTGTTTTTTGGGGTTTTTTTTTTTTTATTTTTTGTTTATTTCTTTTAGATAGAAAAGTAAAAATTTTAGGCGGGAAAGTGAAAATTTTGAATGGATATTGATATGAGAATACATAGATTAAATTTAGCAACAAATCAGATAATTCATCGCTAAATTTAATTCCAAATGAAAAAAAAAAAAAAAACTAAAGGAAAAAAAAACCAAAAAAGCATGGTCTATCGCGTATTTGTGCAGGAAAAACAAAAGAATAAAAAAAAATCAGAAAAACAAAAAAACAAAAAAATAACAAAATAACAAAAATTAAAAACAAAAAAATAAAGAAAAAACAAAAGAATACAAAAAAAGCTAAAAAAACAAACTAATAAAGAACAAAAGAATAAAAAACAAAATAAAAAACAAAATAAAACAAAATATAAAATAATAAAATAATAAAAAAACAAAATAAAAAAAAGTTTAAACATAGGAGGGCGGTTTTATTGCGCATGTGTTGCGTGGAACCGCCCCTCTATGTTTTTTTTTTGTTTCTTTTTTTAATTTTTTTTATGTTTTTATTCTTTTATTTTTTTATTCTTTTGTTTTATTTATTTATTTTTTATTCTTTTATACTTTTATCACTATCATTATATTATTACTAATTACTATAAACTTACCACAATTTAAATTATCGCTATATTATTATTATGTTACTACTAATTAATTTATACTTACCATTATTTTTGCTACCACTATTTTATTTTATATTGTAATCTTATTACAATTTATCATAAAATTACAATATGTTCTTGTTACCTATTATATAATAATAGTGTCACATTTACTGCGACAATTAATAATCTTTCTAATTAAATATCTCTTTTACAAACGGTGTAATATATATGTTAATATAGGTATAAACTTGTGAATATTGTATGCTTAAGAAGATCCAAATCTTTTACAAATTGTGCAATATATATGTTAACATAGATATAAACTTATGAACATGGTATGGTTAAGAAGATCCAAATAGAGAATCTTTCCAAATCATGATTAAAGTTGCCACGTAATAACTGTTCAAATGGTAGATGTCATTTACAGATGGTAAAATATATCTGTTAACATAGATAAATAACTTATATAAAGTATTGTAAAGTAGAAAATAAAAAAAAAGTTATTATTACATTTACTGACCACAAGTGATAACCGTCAAATTTGAACATTGATTTTTACATACGATTTTGCTAACTTTGTTGACAGTTTATAAACTTCTCCCGATGGACAATTTTATACTATAGGAAAATATATATATATTTTCTAAAGGTATTATAAAATACTATTAGTAAAACTCACCCATAATAAAAATTATCAGATAATATTTTAATTTTGTAGTAATTATTTATTGTCTAAAATTATCAATTTGGTGAGAATTATAATATTCATTATGTCTTTTAATTCGTTTCCACCATTTGGAAATTGTCCAAAAAAAAGACACGATTGAAAATATTTTATAATAGATGAGAGAAGGAATTTAATCATGAGATTAGTCATAAATTTTTAATTAGTGGTATAAATTAGCGATGAATTTAGTCACGAATAATTTTTTTGTGACTAAATCGCGACGACTTTAGTCACAAATAAACATGTCCGTGAATAATTAGCGATGAATTTTGGGAAGAAAATTTTTTCGTAGTTAAATTTAGCAATGAAAAATGGATTTGTGGTAAAATTTAACCATGAAAAAATTATTCATTGCTAATTAGCGACGACTTTAGTAATAGAAACATTTCTTGGCTAAATTTAGCCATGAATTTTTCGACGAAAATGTTTTCATAGTTAATTAGTGAGAAATATTGATACGAAATATTTTTAGTCACTAAATTTAGCAATGGAAACGAAATCCATCACTAAATTTAGCGACGAATACTTTATTCATGGTAAAATTTAGCCACGAAATTTTTTTTTGTTGCAAATTTGCGATGACTTTGGCGACGAATTTTTTTTCATGGTTAATAGCGAAGAATTTTGCTACAAATATTTTATTCATTGCTAATTTGTCGATGTAAATTTTTTGTCACAAAATTCGTTGTAATCGTTATTCGTCGCGATGAATTTTTTTCGTCCCTAAATTCCGTTGCAAAAACTACTTTTTTTTGTAATGATGGTTGACGACACAAAAACTTATGGAATTTTAAAGACTTCTCCAATTAATTGGACTGCTTTGGGTACCCATTGAACTTGACTAATTGACTATCCTTGATAGCTTTTATATCAATCACCATAATTCAAGTTTAAGCAAAATGGCTCAAAAGGTTTCGGAACACAGTCCAATAACAATTCTTCGTGTTAGAGATAGATTTCAACTTTACAAATTTTGACTTCTTTCGACTTGAACGACTTTTTGCAGAAACAATTTGAAAATTGTAAAAGACCGTCGAAGGGTATTTCGGCGGAGAAAACTCCGACACTCAAGTCAAAAACAACAGTTTTCAATAAAAAAGAAATAGACTAAGAGCAAGAGGGAGAGAGAGAAAGGTGGTCTTCCTGTGACTTGTATGTTAGGTGTTTTGAGACCAAGAGTGCATACTTGAGTTTCGGTGTACCAAAGCCTTTTATGTGAAGCACCGCAAGAGTCATGTATACTCAGGGTGTTGCAACCCTAATTTCTTTATAGGGAGATTCGAAAATTACGGAGCTTGATAGTCAAAATATTTAGGAGATTTGTAATCTTTATTATTTAGGAAGTTTGATTATTCGGAGAGATTTCTTCCCTTGTCTAAAGATACGTTCCGTGCCATGATAGAAAACAAAGGTCATCATAAGATTTAGTTGAATATTACCTTTGAATAATGAGAGTAAAAGTGATCGATCTCTTGAGGAGCTATCAATCATTGATCAAGGATTGGGTTATAGTCGTTTGGTCTTATCAAACGCCTCTGTGGATCGGTTGAACCATTCTCGTTGGGAACTAACCGATCGATCGATTAGGATGATGCCGATGGTATGCCCTCAGCGTGTCGGGCCATGTCCACCCTTCGGGGAGATTGATCTCGATCTACCGACATGTCTAGGCATATGAGTCTCTTTAGATCATAGACTTCGTAAGGTTAAACATACTTCGAAATGGATCTTTAAAACGGGTCTCATCATTTGCCCCCGACTCATGGAATCATTTCGTGATAAAGGCACCATGAGTGATAACCATTGGAAAGATACAGAGTTTTTGTTATGACACATGTCACTTCATGTTTTTTATTAAACCCATCGCAAGAGAGGATTTTACAGTTCCTCCGTATTCGTTTCGCCTTCCTGTGAATCGTCGTGGTGCTCAGGAGATCTTTCTTGAAAGATATGGCAAAAGGTTCCACTCCTCAGAGTCATCTAGGCATCGACGACATCAGGAGCAATATGATTATGGAGGAACTTCAAGAAATTCATACTAACATGTAGATGAGTGATGATTACACCCCGGTGTCAGCTACAGATGTAGACAAGGCAAATAGTGTGCCTAAAGGGTGTGTCTCAATGTATAAACAATCAGCAAAATTTGGACAAAGAGTGCCATACATTAGCCCATTTGCTAAGGTATTACATCATTGGAATATATTTCTGACTTTATTGATTCCCAATGCCTGGCATTTTATCGTCACTATAATTTCTCTATTAGGTTTTTGTCGCATTCGTCTCAACTTTGACATTATGGCAGCAGTCTTTTCTTTGGTAAGGTGTGGGAGTAATGGTTCAACCTGGGTTGGTACAAATTGCAAACCCAATCTGAGTCTGATTGGGGATTTCGCTATATGGAATCCTCTGATTGGAGTTGGATGTATAAATATTTCTTTGTGGAATTTAACAACAAGGACCTTGTGTCAGCGTTTCCCAAGGCCGATGGGAAACCTTAGTTGGGACAAAAGCCTTCAGCCCCTTCTCGTCATTTATACTTTATGCGATTGGTTGGGAACTATTGTAAGTCTACTCGAAGGGTCATTTATGTTGACTCTTTGATGAATGATTAAATGTTATCATTAGCAGGCTTACTGATCGAGGAGAAGAAAATCGATAGACCCCTCCTAGTTGAGAGGAAGAAGCTCGCCTTGATTGATATCCTAGATTCTTTAGATGACGCTCTGTTGAAAGAGATGAGGAAGCTAGAGGGCCTGCACCTTCTGTTGTGTCGAAGCGTCCCGAGTCTAAGGTAGCAGAACCAGGAGAGACTGACCATCCATCACCTGAAAGTGTTTTCGCACCGGAGGCACCAGAAGTGGGGGTACTCGAAGATGTTCCCCCATCTATCGTTAAGATAAAGCCTTCAAGTAGGGAAAGGCCCCAAGCCACATCAGTGGAAGAGATATCAGGCCCATCATGTGCCATTTTGTTGTGACCTCTATGCAGGGGAAAACACAAAGTGCTTGACAGGACTGCCATCCCTCCTTTGATTCTTGTTCGATTGTTCCATGGTGATAAGGGTTCGAAGGAGAGGAGAATGGTTGCTATCAGTGGAGGAGACAAGCAATATAACTACATGGATTTAGCCAAGGTAGAGAGAATAGTCAATCAGCTTGATTTTCATCATCATGATCTAGAATTACACAAGATGTCTCCGGAGCAAGTTAGCGGGGCCTTTAAGTCTCTCAGCTTAATGGTATTATTCTTTAGACTTGTATCATTTTATTTTTTCTTTACCGTTGATTAATCCAACTCTCCTTTTGGTAGACGACGGCCTTGGCAGAATTCTAGGAGCGGCGAAGGAAGCAGACGATAAAACACTTAGAGTAGTATAATGATCGAATGAGTCTTCAGGTTACGACACTACAAGATGCTCTTAATAAAAGGGAAGGAAGCTCAGAGGTAGAAGAGAAGCTCAAGGTTTTGCTTACTGAGAAGGAGGAGGAGGTAGAGAGAATCTACGAATGGATTTGGCCTTGTACCAAAATCATTATAAGAAACTAAGAGCTAAAACGAAGACTTTTGAGGCACGTTTTCTAACTGCCGAGACACTGGCTCGATTACGGGAAGAATCTCTCCAAATAGCAGAACAGAGAATAATCGTGTCTGAAGAATCCCTAACTAGAAATGTTGCCACCTTTAGGGATTCCCATCGTGAACTGTCTGAGAAACTGAAGTGTGCTGAAGTGATAATTCATCGGTTCGTTTGGAGGGATCTCTGCCCCTGAGTGGAAGGATTATCGATTAGGGAGTATCAGACCGAAGTATAGTTCCAACCAGTTATATTGACATTCTTGCTAAACCAAGTGCAATTGCAGGGGAGACTTCGTTTCAAGAGATCTTAGCACTTTCCCCTACTCCCCCTAAGTCTGTGTAATCTATATATCATTGTCCTTTAGTACATTGTAACATAACAAATTTTAATTAAAAATCTTTTGTATTCTTGCATTTGGTGTGTGTTGGCTACAAGGAGTATTCCCTTTATCATTTAAATAGGAAGGATGGGTTCATTGGTCATCCTCTGTCATTCTAGATTACTTAGAAAGATAGTGGCTTATTCAAGGACACACTGTTAGGTTCAAATGCATTACCTAGTAGGAGGCCCAGGTTTTTAGATAAGCCATACTTGCTAGGACCTCATAGGAGGGACAAGATAGAGATGTCCTTCAGTGCAGTTTTCATCAGTGGGGCATGTCGTTTATCAAGGAATGAGTGGGGAAGTGGGCGACGCTAGCTTGTTTAGGGAGTTATATCTTGTGTTATTCTGTACAACGAGAAACAACTGACTAAAAGGGTCGAGCTTATCAGTTCGGGAAGTCATATCCCTTATTGACGATATGTTTCGTTCGATAATAGACAACCGATTAGAAGAGCCGTGTCTACCCATTCAGAGAATTATATCTCATATTGACAACACGTTTCATTCGATAGGAAATAAACAATTAGAAGGGTTGTGCCTACCTATTCGGGGAGTTGCATCCTGTATTAAGATATGTTTCGTTCGATAAGAGATAACCGATTGGAAGGGTCGTGCCTATCCGTTTAGGGAGTTACGTCCTATATTGACGACACATTCATTCGGTAAGAAACAAATGATTGGAAGGGTCATGCCTACCCGTTCAGGAAGTTATATATCGTATTGACAATACGTTTTGTTTGATAAGAAACAAATGATTGAAAGGGCATATGTTAGGATGTGAAACGATAAGGTATCATGCGCACTAGTCAATGAATGGAAAAATACTACTGTAATGATATGGAAACTTAGAAGAAGACAATCGAAACGTATCCTGATGGTCATTGGGTGGTAGATGTCAAGGACTCTAAATCTCACAATAGTGTTCCAATCCTGAGTAGAGTTCTGAACTTGATTTTCATGTGTTTCGTACTGGGCAGAGCTTCTAGGACATTCAGACCTGGTCTACCCAAAATGGCATTATAGAGCGAATAGAGGTTAACCACTTTGAAAATCGTAGTTGTTGTCGCATGATTTGGTGGCGAACCGAAAGTGATTGGAAAAGTGAGATGATACCCTCAGGATATATCCATTCGCTTAAAAGCCCTTTGATAGAGCCTACATGAGATTGAAGATGTGTAGTACCAAGACTCTTTTGTTTGAAAGTATCCCAATACAAGAGGTTACATCCTGTCCCTGATCAATGAAGATCCTTTTGACTTCATATTGGCCGATTTTGGCGATGATGACGAGAGGGTCATGACAGTTTGGATCCTCTCCGATTAAGTCCTCATCAATGAAGCCGATGATCGGTCGTTTGCCCTTGTACTGTTCATTGACGTGAGTGGTCAATATCTCTTGCGAAATAAGTAGTGGTGTTTTAGGCGTGTAGAAGATAGACACAACCAGGTGTTCAATTTCACCCTTTAGTGAGTGCTCTTGGCAGCTCGAGATATCGGACGAGGGATAAGACTCTCGAAGGGCACATTCATTATGATTTGGAGTATCACTTCATCCTTTTGGTTAGCTGGTGGCTGAGCAGCTGGTCGGTAACCTGGTTCGTTTTGTCATGGCGGAACGTGTCGATTGGGGCTAAGCATGTTCCTCCCTTCCATACTGATGAATTTTTGTAATCTTTCGTTTTAAACTAAGAATTACAGTTCATCCTTAAGTCTTCTGCAATCATTGATCACGTGACCGTAATCGTTATGGAAGTGGCAGTACGTGGTCCTGTCCTTCTTAGGATCAATCTCTGTAGGTTGGGGAGGCTATCGGATGTATAGCTTGTCTTTGATATGGAATAAAACCTGGCTAGGAGTCTCGTTCAAAAGGGTGTAGGTGTTGAACCTTCGAGAAGGTGGAGGACCCAATCAATTCTTTTTTGGTGAAGGCTGACAAGGTGATCGGCTACATTCTCTTTAAGACGATCGGTTCCTACATCGGTCGAATGCTTCGACGTTTTCAGCCATGATATATTTTTTGGCACGAGCATTGAATTCCTGAATAGTAGAATGGGGTTTTTTGTGATCAAGGATTTCATTCCCGAATGGCATAACCCAGTTATTAATGCAACCAGTGCGATAGAATGGTTTAAAACTGGAACTTTATCATCTTGGTCTTGAACCTTTCTAAGAAGTCTCTTAGGGAATCGTCATCCCTTTGCCATAATGATAATAAGGAGGTAGACTTTCTCTTAGCTCCTCGGTCGATCACAAAGTGTGCTTCGAACTATTGGTAAAGCTGGGAGAAACTTTGATATTAAGCGGGGGGAATGAGTTAAACTATATCAGTACATTGCCTTTAAGAGTAGTAGAGAAGTGTTTACACATAGTAGCGTCTGTCATATCCCTCGTGATCATAACTGTCACGAAGTGGGCCGTGTGGTCACGAGGGTCGGTCGTCCTGTCATATCTTTCTATGGGAGGCAAGAAAACATCACGGGGCATCAATTACGATGTGACTTTCAGATCGAAGGGTGACACGCTAGTGGGATAGAGGGGGCTTGGACTCCTCACGCATTGACTTGTTTGAGCTTATCGGCAACAAGTTGTTTGATTTCTTTCCTCAAGTCCTCGAGATCGTGGCAAGCGGTTGCCAAGGGCTCATAATTCAGGGGCGGCTTTTACCTTCGAGGGCATACGTGCCTACACCCTCCCGAGGAGAAGTGGCCCTCTGGTCTGATGGCGTGACTAATCCCTTCCAACTGTTTGCTTAAATTCTAAATTATGGACTCTAGTCTCTCTATCTGAGGTTGATTAACCCATTTTGGGGATATGAGCACAGGAGGTATAACCGGATGTTCTTGAACCACAGGATGTGGATCCTGCTCTGGAAGTGGGGGTTGAGAGTGAACGGCACAATCATTAGCAAAGTGAACAAGTACCACGAGAAGGGCAACATTAGTCGGGGTAGCGGTATGTCCGTTTGCAGCAGATGCAGCCCTTGAGACAGTTTTGGTTCTCCTCTTAGGAGGCATGACTATTTGGTGATTCGGGAAGTTTTATTGAAATTGCTTTAGTCTATTCCCACAGACGGCGCCAATCTATTAGAGGTGAGTTTCGACTCTATAGATTCCGATTCCAATTCCTTTTGACTCAAACGGTTAATTACAGAAGTGGTTTGAAATATGCAAAAGACCACCAAAGAGTACTCCAGCGGGGGAGCCTCTGGCATTCAAGTAAAAAAAAATGATTTTCGATAATAAAGAAACAGATTACGAGCAAGAGGGAGCGAAAGAGAGATGATTTTCTTGTGACTTGTGTATTAGGTATTTTGGGACCAAGAATGCGTACCTAGATTTCGGTGTAACGAAAGCTTTTATATGAGCCTCCGCAAGAGCAGTGTATACTTAGGATATTGTAACCCTAGTTTTCTTATGGGGAGATTCGAAAATTATAGAATTTGACAGTCAAAATTTTCAGAAGATTTGTAATTTTTATTTTTTATGAAGTTTGATTATTCGAAGAGATTTCTTCCCTTATCTAAAGATACGTTCTGTGCCATGATAGGAAATAAAGGTTATCATAAGGTTTAGTTGAATATTACCTTCGGACGATGAGAGTAAAAGCGATTGATCTCTTAAAGAGCTATCAATCATTGATCAAGAATTGGGTTATGGTTGTTCGGGCTCACCGAACGCCTCTGTGGATCATTAGAACTATTCTCGTCAGGAATTAACCAATTGATAGATTAGAATGATGCCGATGATATGTTCTCAGCGTGTTAGGTTGTGTCTATTTTTCAAGGAGATCGATCCCGATCTATTGACATGTCTAGGTGTGTAAGTCTCTTCAGATTATAGATTTTATAAGGTTAAACATATTTCGAAATGAATCCTTAGAACGGTTCCATCACTTAGAATGGCAAAATTTCAACCATTTGTCCATATTGTGAGAACTCTAGACATACCGTGAGAAATTGTTTCAAGATTCATCTATTTGTTATGATTATGCTTTAAAGTAATGATTGTCTTATATAAATTTATATAATCAATGACAACAAGCATTCTATTTAAATAGTAATAACTCTTTGATTTTTTTTTATTATTAAAATTGAATATGCGTTTAAGAGATTTGTAAAATATTTCATTTTCAAAAGTTGAGAATATAAGAGTCGAAATCATTTTGTACGAACTTTTAAAAGGATACGATCAAGAGTTGTTGACCGGTCAAATAATTGTCAAAAAGATCATTCTGTTGCTGTTATACATGATTAGTTATGAAATACTAATTATGATTGAGTATTAAGTTTCATGTCATGAGTAGAGGATACTCAATTAGATGAGTAACCTAAATATAACAATGAATAATGACTGTAGGGTCATTTACCCAGCATCAATAAAGTCATCATCTCGTTCATGTTATTGCATATGATCATTTGACTTCAGTGATCATATGCGAATAGTCATAGCCCTAATTGTTGGATCCCTAAGGGTATAGTCCAATAACAACAGTTTTCCTCTCCCGAACCCATGATTCAATATTCAATTTCTGTTGTAACAAAAAAAAAATAACTCTAATTATTAATGTATGGAGGTATGTGATCACTCATAGAGGATTCATTATGTTGGATAAAATGGGAATAAGATTCTATACTATCTAGAGTTGATTCTTGGTAGAAATCATTGAGGAAATTGAACTAATTCGAATATAGAAGACCTTTGGGTTTGAGTTAACCACGTATGTCAACTAGACGAGTTCATATGATTCAAGTAAAAAGGATTTGACTCATATCAATGGCCCTAGCAAGGAGATCCTCTAATAAACGGATTCAAGTGCATGATAACTGTAATCCAAAAATTGCTTAAATGTGTTAATATCGAAATGACAAAATTTTTAATCTAACATATGTTTCTCTTTCCTTTGGTGGGGCTCGCAAGGACAATGACAAAATTTCTAGCTTAGTTCATTACTAAATTATTATTAAAAAAAAAAAAAAATTGTAGTGAAGGTGACACATCCACTTTTGTGCTGTGTTTGTATTAAGTTGGAAATTTGTATGGATTTTCAAAGTGCCGAGCTTATTTTCCCCATCGTAATTTCCCAATTTAACCAAAAAGTAATACGCAATGGAAAAAACAGTTGAACACTAAAAAAAAATCATAATTTTGCAACAGAATTTGCGACAAATTCGTAAGAAAAATTCGTCCTAAAACAAATTTGCGACAAATTTTTTTTCGTCCCTAATAAGTCGTCGCAAATTTTTGGGACGAAAAACTAATTTTTTGTCGCAAAAATTTCCCACAAAAATTTTTTTGTCGCAAAATTCGTCGCAAATTTTCGATGAATTTAGCCACAAAAAAATTTTCGTCGCAAATTTGCAACGAATTAGGTTTTGTCACAGATTTGCGACAAAAATAGGATTCGTCGCAAATTTGCGACGAAAATTAAATTCGTCGCAAATTTGCGAAGAAAATCGGATTCGTCGCAAATCTGCGACGAAAATTAACTTCGTCGCAAATCTGCGACGAAAATAGGATTCGTCGCAGATCTGTGACGAACATGATTTTCGTCGCAAATCTGCGACGAAAATGGGATTCGTCGCAGATCTGCGACGAACATGATTTTCGTCGCAGATCTGCGACGAAGTTAATTTTCGTCAAAAATCTGTGACGAATCCTATTTTCGTTACAAAATTCGTAGCTAACGGCAAATATGTATTTTTGCGACAATTAAAAATTTTATTGATATATTTGGATCATTTTTTCCTATATAACCTGTTTTTATACCTGCTCATCTAACCTAATCAATAACTAATCATTCAAATCGTTTTTAATATCAAATTTCATGCATCTATACTCATAAATATAGCTAACTATTCAATAAAATCAATAAATTAAAAATTCAACAAGAAATCATAATAATAATATCAAAGATAAAATCAACATCAAGTCTAAATATTAAAATATACATAACTAAGAAAATAAATATAACGAGTATCAAAATGTAAGTCAAATAACAGTACACAATCTCAAGTATGACCTCCACCACCATCATCCTCATCATCATCATCATCATCACCGAAGAAATCATCACCTTCATCACCATCTCGAGCAATATCCGGAGGAGAAATAGAAGGGGAAATCTGACTTGGAGCGTAGGCTAGCTGAAGATGCTGCATGATTAACATTTGCTGCGTGCGGAACTTGTTCATTTCTTGCGTGTGCTTTGCTTGAAGTTCATTGAAATCCTGATCTCTTTGCCGCAATAAGTCCTTCAAATGGCTCACCTCTTGAGTTAATTGATTTATTTCTACCTCCGGTGGGGTGGAAGAAGACGAACCAGGGAATTGGTAAGTTCTGCTCAAAGAACCTAATCCAACTACTCTACCCCCTTTTGCTCCACCAGTCAACTCGAGCCATGTATTTATGTTATCAACAGATGGCTCAGATCCACCAGCATCATCACTAGCACTCAAGCTTCTGCGTGACATCTCATCATATCTCTCCTGTATTGTCATGAAAAAAATTAAAATAAATTTCCAATAACAATATAATACAAGCACATATAATCTTGATTAGATATATATATATAAGGAAAATAAAAAAATTAGTAACATAAATCATGAGACTATATAGAATATCAATTATGAACATTCATATTAATATTGAATAAGTTAAAAGTTATGGGGAAAAAAATCTCTATCAAGTAATTCATTAGAAATCAAAAAATCAACTTAACAATAAAAATAAACTTGGGAAAGACTAATCTAATAAATTTATCTTCCTACATTATTTTGATATATTCAAGATAATATGATCAAATCAACATTAAAAATGTTCATTAAATAATTGAAAATTTTGAAATTACAAACCTTAATTGCTTTAGCTCTCTCCCCACTCCAAGTCTTGTCCTTTTTCTGAAATGTGCGCGTGAAAGTTTGTATGAATGAAGGCTCGGTCCCCGTTTCTTTGGCCTAAAATAAAAAAACACTGTTAGAAATAATGAAATAGTTTAAATTAGATTACAAAATTAGTGTTTGTATAAAATTACCAATCTATTTCTATGTTCACCGATATTGATCGAGCCTCCCGCATACGTCGCAGACGATTCCCCTGAATTATAAGCTCGGTTCTTTTTGTTCTACTCACTCCTTCTTTTGCTCTCCTCCGATTCCCAAAAATTGACAATCATGCCCCAATTTTGCTCGGTGATGCAATTTGGCTTTTTTTCGTGTCTCTTCGCATGATTTAAAACGTGTCGAATGTGATCACCACATTTTTTTTTGAAAATTCTTTTTACTTCCAACTCTTCAGTCTCGTCCCACGTGAATACTCGCTGCAATAAAAAAAAACCAATTGATTATAAAACTATTAACTTAATTTTATATATAAACTGATTAGGATAATTTACCTTGAACTCACTCCACCATAACTCTTTTATTTCTTCCGGAGTGCTTGTGTAAGTCATCGAAGCCCCTCCCCAATGGTTATTCATGATTCTATTAAGCTCGTGAATAACATGTACAGAATTTGTAAATCTATCATAAATTTTCAAACAAACAATGTTAAATAAACAAGATAGTTAAAAGAATAATTTGTTTTATAAATAAAAGAAATAATACATCTGAAATTTTAAAATTTTGTACTTACGAATCTCCGTAAGGGGTTATCAACTCTCGATTGTCTTCCCGTTCTGCATACGAGTGTTCCACCGAAGGGACTGGAGAAGGTACATTACTGGCCATTTGTTGTGAATGCGAAGGACCTGCAACAGAAGGGGGAGGTGAAGATATATTACCGGCGAGGGAATGAGATTGCGAAGGTACTGAAGCGGACTGCGATGGTGAAGAGTGTGATATTCCATCAGAATTTCGTCTATGGCCACCACGTCGAAACTGTCGACCATAATATATTATTAAAAAAAATAAAAAATAAAAATTGCATGTTCATCAGATGTATAATAAAAAACATGAATAAACTTACCATATTTAATTTGACAAATTAAATGGGACGAAAAAAACACCAATATGTCAACAAATCTTCTGTAATGACCTATACAAAAAAAGATAATGCATTAACAAATCAAATATATAAATTTAAGAATGAGACAGTAAATAGTTAACAAATTGAGTAACGAAATTTACAAATTAAAAGTAAACTAACTTACGCACTAAAAAAAAAAAGATTATCATATATCAAGATAAATATCCGATTTTTATTATATTAAGAGAACAAAACTTACCCATCATCAAAAATCAAAATCTTCATTGTCATTCTCATCCTCATCCTCATCATGTGTCTCAAAATTAGACTCTTCAACATCATTATCATCAACATCCTCATCCTCATCTTCCCAATCCTCATCAACCTCATCATCTGTCTCAAAATTAGATTCTTCATCGTTTTCTTCATGAATTTCACTTGCATCCACATCTATCACTACTCCGCTGGGATCTCGTAACGTTGGGATATTATATTTCTCTGTCTGAAATGTATTGGCAACTTCCTCTTGTTGATATGCTATGTCTTCCCAATGCTCCTCAATTTTTTTCCGTGCTTTCGTTTTACAAACAGCCCATCAATCAATTTTGTCACGTTTCAAACTAGGATATGAAGCATAAAATACTTGAATCGCTTGTTGTGCCAACACAAATGGTTCATATCTTTTATACAATTTCTTATGATTTATTTCAATCAAATTAAACTGTGGATGCACTTTTATCCCTTTTACAGGGTCAAACCAACGACACATAAATAAAACAATCCGTAATTCGGACCCGCTGCATCAATTACCATCCTCTGATATGGATTCAATTGATCATAATAACTCTGATTCCCACTAACTGAGAATTGTCTGTTTCGTCCATACTCCTCATCAGAAATGAACGGTTCACCATGACATGTCCAATTATAGTAATTCGGGATAAAACCAAATCTACAAAGATGTTCCCTAACTTTGTCACACTGAAAAAATTTACCATTACGACACCTTCTACACGGACACCTTAGCTTATTCCCATCCATAAAATCAACATGACTACAAGCAAAATCTAAAAATTGTTCCAACCCAAAAATAAACTCATCAGTTAAACCCCGACGATCAGATAAGTTTTTTTTATACATCCAACTTCTTTCGTTCTGCATTTTTCCTGTCTCCAAATTTAAAATTTTTAAAATATTAATAACAACTACTAAATCATCAATAATAAAATCATCATTAATCACAACTAAGTTGATATAACAATAAATAATAACGTTGATCGCATAAAAATTTAACATTAATCTCACAGTATAAATTAAATATTCTAAAAGTAACATTAAATTTAACACAACTTAACATCATCAATAATAATAACCTTAATTTAACAAAAATTGAATATAATAATAAATAATATTATTAACTTAATTAATATCAAACAAATTAACTAAATTATTACAATAACATTAAATATTATCATATAATCAAATAAAATATATATTATTAAACATTTAACAATATTGATTATTTAACTAATCGAAATAAGATTTACTATAAATTAAAGATTATTGTTAACATAATGTTTCACTTAAACAATGATCAACACTTTTGATTCCAATTTTATATAAAATATTAAAATTAACAAATCCAAACATATCATTAGATCAACCACTAAATACAAAAAAAAAAAAAAAACTAATATAGAAATAAAAACAACACAAACATACAAATTTACATAATTTCATTTTCCAATTATTACAATACAAATTAAAACTTTTCTCACCACCAAATAATAATTCACCGATGGGCTCAGATATCAACAGCAGCAACAGCTTCCAATCCAAATATTCGATAATCGCAAATCTTGACACATCAAAAACAATTATAAATAATTAATATATTATTAAAACAATACAATAAAAACATTTTATAAATAAAATTTGTCAAAAATTTTTTTTAAATAATTTTGCATAAAAGGGGCTACAATGGGCCGGGCCGGGCCCAATGGGCCTACCCAGGGCCGTGCAATGGCCCAGCCCATGGGACACGCACGCAGGGGCTAGCGGCCCCTGTGCGAGGCTGGGAAGCGCAGGGGCCAGCGGCCCCTGCGCGCGGTTGGGCCGCGCAGGGGCGGCGGCCCCTTGACGCGGCTGGCCCGCAAAGGGCAGATCTGGTGGCTTGGCCGCCGGATCTGGCTTCTACAGCCTGCGGCCGAGAGAGAGAGAGAGAGAGAGAGAGAGGGAGAGAGATTATCGATCACCACTTCGCAGAACCACTGAGGGAGAGAGCGAGAGACAGAGTGAGAGTGAGAGTGAGAGTGAGAGAGAGCGAGAGACAGAGTGAGAGTGAGAGAGAGAGCGAGAGACAGAGTGAGAGAGAGCGAGAGACAGAGTGAGAAGTATAGATTTTAGGGACGATAAGAATTCGTCCCTATTCAGGGATGAAAATTTTTTTCGTCCCTGATTCAGGGATGAAAAAAAAATTCGTCCCAAATTTAGGGATGAATTGACGAATTCGTCGCAAATTTAGGGGCGAAAAATTAATTCGTCGCTAATTCAGGAACGAAAATAAAATTCGTCCCTGATTCTGGGACAAAAATAAAAATTAAAAAAAAAATTAAATCAGATAGCTTTTTTATTTTTAAAAATAAAAATTAAAATAATTTACAATAAGTGGTATGATATTCCAAGTTTTCAATCTATCACGCGAACTAATATAAGTAAAACTATAAATATTTTTTTGTGGAGAAAGATTTGATATTTGGCATTGTTATAACGATTATAAATATTTTTCGATCAAAATTATAAAATCTGTTAATATTATATGGGATGGTGTAGGAGCATACTTACCTAAAAAGGCTATCACGGTGAATCCTACTTTAATTTTAATAACCCTTCACGTTTAAATATGACACAATTTAATTATTGTACGGCAATGGAAAATAAATTTTTTAGAACTTTACAAATTATGTGGAGTTTACTTTCAAATATCTTCTTCTTTATTGATTTATAAATTTATATTTTTTTTATAAAATTAGATTAAATTTCAAATTTTTTTTAAAACTTTAAATAACAAAAATTAGAAGTGGAAATCAACTCTTCATTTAGCTTGAAGCACAGGTTAAGAGGGAAATTATATAGAAATCAAACGCATGCTATGTGCTGGGTGGTTGTATAATTCATAACAAACCTTCTTACTTTCATTGATAGAGATTCGACCACTCTGTTAACATATATATTAAAAAGAATTCCTAAATCATTAAAAATCGTGAACAATGATGAAAATTTTATCGTTTCTAATCTATGCAAAATTAAAATAGTGGTGAATGTTAATTTAATGACGTGCATGGTTCATCCAATGAAGATATCCGCCAACCTCCCATTTGTTTGTGAAGTATACGCAAAAAAAAATTCGTCCCTACCGAAAATAAATTCGTCCCTGAATCAGGGACGAAAAAAAAATTCGTCCCTGATTCAGGGACAAAAAAAAATTTGTCCATGTTTCGGGACGAAAAAAAATTTCGTCCCTGATTCAGGGACGAAAAACAAAATTCGTCCCTGATTCAGGGACGAAAAAGAAATTCGTCCCTAAATTAGGGACGAATGTACAAATTTATCGCAAATTTAGGGACGAATAATTTATTTGTTGCAAATTTAGGGACGAATGTTTATTTTGTTGCAAATTTTGCGACGAATTATAAATTCGTCGCAAATTTAACGACGAATTTTAGGATTCGTTGGAAATTTAGCAACGAATTTATTATTTCGTCGCAAATTTGCAACGAATTTGATATCAAAAAATTTTCGTCATAAATTTGCGACGAAATTTGTAACGAAAATATTTTTTGTTGCTAAATTTGCGACGAATACTTTTTTGTTTCTAAATTCGTGACTAATTCGCGACGAAATTTATTTTTGTCGTTAAATTTGTGACAGATTTGCGATGAATATTTTTTGTTGCAAAATTTCGTCGCTGAATTCTTGTTTTTTTTGTAGTGGAACAAATAAATGCCCCACTAAATATTAATCATTTATGTAGAATTTATAAAAAATTTTAATTTGATTATTGCAAATATAAAAAGTCTCCGCCAAATAATGATAGATTGCGTAATGATCACGAAATGGTTATCACTAAATCAATTCACACCAATTTAACCTCTTGATGTAAATTTAATCAATAATTTTAAATATTATTATAAATAAATATACCATTACCTGTTATCCCAAGGATTATTGTGGGACAATAATGCCACTATTTCGGTCAAAGAAGCCCATCAAAGATTATCTCATAGTGTAAAAGACAACTACGTTAATGGCTTGATCTTTTTTAAAAGCTTTTAACGTAGATGTGATGCTTTTTCTTTAATGGCCATCTAATCTAGGGCGACAAACTAAAACTTATCCCATTGGATCTTCGTAAAAGGAAGAAGCCACTCGTGCAAGTAAATAACTCAAAAAGGAGAAGGGTAGTCGATATGGTCTTCTCAATAATACTACACTAAAGTCTCTTTGTTTTTCCCATCAATTGGTACTTAAAAAGGCAAAAGGGAGAAAAAGAAAATACTTTTGTGCCCGTAGCAATTCTGCATCATTGGTTGATTAAGACCTCTAATCAATTTTATTATTATTTTTTTTAACATTATTGTCACCTTCTCTCCTAATATAGAATGTAATGAAAATTTTGCTTACATTTTTACCGAAATGTGAAGTTCAATTTTTAGAAATGATTTCCTTTTCAATTTAAAAATGTTTAAACTTTTTACTTGAGATATTTAATAAGGTACTTTAATTATCAGATGATCATATTATTATCATCTCTACAAGCTGTTTATGTCACAACATGCTATCGAAAGGCTTTCTTGGAAAGATTATATAATTTGAGAGAGCAATTGCCTTCTCTTTAGCAATGAAAAGCCAAAACTTTTTATAGAAAAAGAAATGCATTTTGTTTGAATGATTAAATATTGATAATTATAGGTGCATGGTTAGAAGGAAGTTGATGATGAGCTAAAGATGCTATTTTCCTAGAAGTAAAAAGCTGTAAAGAGATTCCAATATATATGTGGTGTTTATACTATAAATCTTTGACCAAAAACTTTTGTATGATTTTTGAGTTGCTTTTAATCATAGAGTCTCTTTTAGTAAAGAAAGATTGGTTGCATGCTTGCATGAAAAAAGTGGTGGTGTTTGATTGAAGGATCGTACTGTTTCAAGACCGACGGATGAATTGAAGACATTCCCTCAATGGATCCACCGAGTGGAAAACAATGTGGCTTTAAAAGATCATGAAACTTTAGTTTTTGGACTGTAATGAAGAATTGATATTGTATGATTTGAGTTCTTGGTGATAGGGATTTGATTTTGAAGGGGGTCGAAAGGTGTGGCCTTGTAATAGATGAAAAGATTGATTTTCTTTTTATGTTAGCACCAGTGGAACCAACGAAGGCAAACTACTGTGAAGCACTCTTTTCTTTTTTTTTTTTTTTGGGTACCATAGCTTAGCAACCACCCAGTATTCGGGGTTTCGTCATGATTAATCTGAATCGATTTACTGTCGGATCCATTATTGGAGGAGGTCTTTCAATGATATTTTTTCTGTATCTAAGAAGACTCGAATCCGAACGTTTGATTAAGGAACGAGATGCCTTTCTCACCACGCCAACAAACCATTGGTACTGTCAAGCACTCTATATTAGGAGCTAATTTAATCTTGTGAAAAATACATACAAACTCATGTTCAAAATCTAATAACTAGATATATTAACAAGATTGGAATAATTTTATTTACTCTATAAAGAGTAACTAGGATTCATATAAATATATATATATATATATATATATATATATATTATAGCAACAACTTAGAGTGGATTGTAGGATAATTGCTTACTAAATGTACTATTTTCACTCATTAAAAATAACGTAAGATAAAAGATTTTAACCTCCATGAATGTTGCAAAAGTGCGAACAGAACAAACGAATCCAACAGAATGAATTTAAGGTTTGACTCTACACTATATTGAAAATGTTGATTGTTATCTTAAAATTTACAAATTTAGGTAAAAAATTTTTAAATTTATATATAATAACTAAAAAGATTATAT
The DNA here is from genome assembly GCA_037126225.1 of Dillenia turbinata. Classification (NCBI taxonomy): domain Eukaryota; kingdom Viridiplantae; phylum Streptophyta; class Magnoliopsida; order Dilleniales; family Dilleniaceae; genus Dillenia; species Dillenia turbinata. Next base: position 15,142,305 of record JBAMMX010000004.1, on the reverse strand, counting down.
TAGATGATAGAAGATTTATTTTCACAAAATCAATTTTCTCCCTCATTTTTTACTTAGTCCCTTTTCTTTAATTTTTTTTTCATCTTTTCTTTTCCATAATTAAAAAAAAAAAAAACAAATGAGGGTAACATTCATCCGGAGAAGTGCTCAATAAGAGCTCTATAAAAAAATAGAGGAATGAAAAAGAAAAAAAAAAGGACCTAACAGACCACATAACAAATCGCCATCAATCTAACTAGAGGGAGGAATTATTTTGGATTGTGAGTTTTAAGTCAGTTCCAAAAATTGAGACAGAAGTAATAAAAAAGGCTTAAAGAGAAGGGGAAAAAATATATATAAGCCGCAGATAAAAAAATAAAAAATTAAAAAAAAAAATCAGCTATTGCAAGTACAAGTTCCAAATTCACCTGACCCTGACATGAAGACAAAGTGAATCAGGGAAAGGACCACGAAAATAAACTTTGATCGGGAAATTAAATTTAGTAACCTTTTGTATTTCTTGAGAACATAGATCCCAATAGTACGTTACAGCACTATCCCTCACCCCCACTTGAACCGCAATCGAGGCCTAGTGGAATCCCACACGACCCATCCATGAAAATCAAGAGAAAGTGCAAAAATCCAACTTAAAAATGCGTGAGAGAGAGCATGATTATGAGATCATGGTTTTTTTCTCTCCTTTTCACATTGGTCACTATTGCCTCAAAATTTCCAACAATTAAACACGAACTTTGCAGCCCCACTTCACACTGCACTCCACTCTATCCTGCAGACCTCAGATCTCACACTCGTGGTAGGACACTCGATTTCCATGTGACCCTTTTTGAAGGGCAGTCCCCCAATTTCCAGTGTCCCAACTTTTATTACAGCCCCTCTTGATTGATTTATCTATTCATTTGTCCATATGTTTTGGCAAAAGTAGACTGGGCATTCAACGTTTTTAGCCCTATACATGTTCCCAATTTTGCCTTCCACGAAATTAGTTTTCCCCACAAATAAAAAGAAAAAATAGAAATAGTTTCCTCCGAGTCTCAAAAATTGAATAATCCAAGGTAAGCCGTAGCAATATTTACCATGGGACAATTTTCATGATAATCCAATTCTAAACATAATAAAAGTTTGCCCTATATATCTTCCCAAATTTCTTTCCAATAAAAATGATTTTCAAAAATTAATGAAATTCAAATCAGTTGACATACAACAAAATAATTTCTACCGTAATAAAAAACAAAGTGTTCCAATTTCTTTCAACAGAAAATAAATGCAATAAAAGATTACTACATAAAAAAGATTTTATGATCATAATAATTAATTATTACCAACCGAGTATAAGATCGCCCGACCGTATTTAGATGGTCAGGCATCAATTGTTTTGAGAGCGCAGATATGTCGGGTTCTTTGTATGACAATGACGCAATGAGTCACCATGATTGGGGTGTGATTAGATGCCCATTTAGCTTCATTGGGTTTCCCACTTCCAAAATTTTTTTTCTCATCTCAGCTTCCAGCCCATAGCCCTCATCTTTCTCCTACTCAAAAGCCTAACCTTTGTCGACAAGGGCATATTTGTCACTTCACCAATCACATTGCATTGCGTCGGATATTTTTAACACCGATATCTTGACTATCCTTTGGGAATTTGTGGTGGCATTTCCAGTTTCGTCGCCAATGGGCACAAGAAAGGCAGTGCGCAAGTAACGTTTAGATGTTTTCAGTTTTGCTTGTTCAAAGGGTTCAAAGTTCTGATTTAATTGTGGATCTTTACCTAACACTTCATCACCTGAATAATTATTTTCATTTGTGAGCCAAAATGATGTCCTTCGAAGTGTAGTAAAATGCTTAAACTTAATACACCTAAAAAAGAAAAAAAAAATGAAAAAGGTTTCATTTAAAAAAAAAAAGAAAAGAAAAACTCACGGAGTAAAAAATGACATATGGGTCGAAGAAAGTCAAGTATTTAGGAAAAAGAAATTAAGAAAATATTATAAGAGATAGTGAAATTCAATATATTAATTCTGAATTTAACCAATACTAAGATTTCAAACCAAGTTATCCTGATATGTAGAGTTTGGTTGAGTTTGGTAAAAGTAAAGTTCAAACCGAAGATCAAATTTTATAATTTTGGGCAAAGTTGAAGAGTACTGGTTTTTTATTAAAAAAAAAACAATTCATCTATTTCTCAATGTCCTACATATATTTTCTTTAAGTTCAAAAAAAAAAAATCTAGAGCAAACCTAGATAGGGTAGCCAAAAAAGCAAGGGGAAAAATGGTATAAGCATTAAACATGTTGTGGGGGAATTTTGTGTTGGAGAAATAATGGAGATGGGAGATGGGAGATGAGTATGGTGCAATCAGTATCCAAAATATTATATTTGGAGAGACAAACATATGTTCTGGTGGATTGATTTATCAAAGAATCTGCCTGCAGGACAAATGGTAGTGCTACTCCGAAGCAATTCATTTAATTTTTCTCACTATTTTAAGAAATTAGAAAAATCAGCTCCCCCGCATCCGTTTCCCCACTTTTACTATTTTATCATATTGTCGTACTCGCGTCACTCAATTTGCGTGGAAACCCCAATTTTCTGATAAGATCCATCTAATCAAATCATATAGGATTCACCTCCCCAGTTAAAAACCCAAAAAAGAAAAATTCCGAAATAACATTACTTCGTCAAAGAAAAATAAATAGAGTATCCACCTTCTACATGTTATGGGATTTTTTTTTTTATCTTTTTTATTTTATTTTTATGGATGATTGGCTTCCTTCATGTACATCCTTTCATGCGACTTGTGACCGATGACTATATCCTACCTCTCAAGTATAGCCATTTTACAATCATTATAAACGTGTATACCAAGACATAGCCCACTGTTTGCAGTTTCAAGCATTTAAAACAGCCCTTCAATTTATTGACACACGTTGATATTTAAATAATAATAATAATCGCTATCATACAAGTAGCCAACCACAAGCTCTATTTTGTGATTTCCTCCGGTGAAAACATTGTAATATTTTCCAACTAATTAATAATTTGCAAGTGAATACGGTACACAATATTTTTGCACCGAACTACAAGGGTATTGAAATTAGCAACAATGATTAAACCAAATATTTATAATGGGTGAGATTCTATGGTCTTAAATTTGTTAAAAAAGAAATGAACGAAATCATTAGCAAAGGAAATTATTGTTAATCATTTTAAATTTTAATACATGTTGATTAATATATTTAATCGTGTAAAATTTTAAATGGAATAAATAGAAGAATAACATGACAGATAAGTTGAAAAAGAGTTTGATATGATTTAAACTCAAAATCTCCCTCAGATATTTTCTTTTTAAGTTTAAAATTTGGGACAGAGATCTTATTAATTGTTTGGCATATTAATGCATAATGAGGAAGTTGAGATTAGGCTGGGAGAGCTTATTGAAGTCACTTCACAAACTGCAAGGCATAAGCTAGCTACATATATGCTAGAAGAAAGCAGAAAAGAGATGGGGAGGTGTAACGATTATGCTGCCATAAAAGGGATTGATATATAATATTCCAGTAAGAATGAGAAAGACGTAATTTCAGGCTTGTCATTTTGGGAATCATGTCGTGGGATTTCGATTTCCATTAGACATAAATTCAAGCTTGTCTCTTTGGGAATCATGTCTTTGAATTTCGATTTCTATTCGACGTAAATTCAAACTTTGTCGTTTTTGGGAATCTTGTCGTTGAATGATTTCCATTCCATTACAAATCAAGACCCACTTGCCAGACAACCTAACCCACGTCCTTAAAACTATTGGATACCTCTGAATATTTACATGCCCTTTCACGTATTATTATTATTACATCTTTATGCACCTTTAAATTGCAAAACCTAGTATATTTTGCACAATAAAACTTGATGATAAATGCCCATGTACTGGGTTTAACCCTGAATAGGTATAACATTCTTAATTTTTAGATTGCCGAGGTCAGCAGTATCAAGGCCCTCGTACATCAATTGCCCTCTTGAATACCCCATAACAGAGCCGCACAGCTTTTGAAAAGGATACCGTCAAAGGGGTGTGACTACTAATCGTATATTAGCGTAAAATTGCAAAGTTTCCTTTACTTCTATAAATTCCCCAGCTAAAGCAACCAAAAGTTGAATAACAATCATGCAATCAACTAATATGCCTTCTCTAAAACGTCTCCAATTAAACCTAGTAACTCAAGTACTATATATTTGCAATCCAACATAGACAAAAATTATAATTATAAAACAAAAAAAGTTAGTGGAATGCTCTGTCACTGTCACTAGTGGTTCTGATCGGAATGCCCTCACTGATCCAAAAGCAGCCAATTGATCGAATGATTTCCATTTTTTTTATGTGAATAAGCCATCATTTATGCAACCATCAAACAAATTTTCCTTTGGCTCAACGTATGATTGTTTGGGATACAAATGGGGAAAATCTAAAAAGAGTTACACAGTAAATATTCTTGATCTTTTATTATATGTAGAATTTCTTTATGTCAATATTTCAAAACTTTCTATAATTTTATAGTATTGATGTGTTAATAATTGCTGAATTGTTATTCAATAACCATAATTTCTTATAGTATAAGTAATAAAATAATTAATAGTTATTAGAATGACCAACAAATTGATGTATAATTTGAGAGAATAAGCAAAATCTTACCTCAAATGGAGATCACATATAATCGAAGTTTGAGGTGGGTCATGATATGAAGCACCCAAGCAATAGTGGTCGTAATAAGCAATAAGACACATGATTTATGCCAATTATAAACTTGATTTCCATAAAGCGATGCACAAAAAAAAAAAAAAAAAGATTAGAACCAACTTGATCCAATAATCTGCTCCACTATTCCGATGGATGGAATGGGCGTCGGAGCTCAGCTGCATCAATTTCAGGCAGTGGGAGGCAACAATAGGCAGTGGCGGAGCATATATAGCAGGGTGGGCAATGCCCCTCGACCAAAATAATTTTATTAAATTTTACATATCAAATAAATATTATTCTCGTTCAATTCAGATATTATTCACATTCAATCCAAAATATACGTCATTCTATTTCATGAAAATATTTTACTCCCACTACCTTGGGTTTTGAATCCATCACTGACGGTGGGCCCGGAATGAGTAAGAATGGGGCCACTATCACCATGCAAAATTGTGCATGTTAGCCCCCTCATTAGCATCAGCAATGCACCAAGCTCAACTATTGTGTTTGCGCATCTCAAAATCACTTTGCCTAAGCCCACTACTCTTCACCCACATAAAATTTCCCCTATTTGATGCCACGCGGATCCCACACCCCTAAATGGTTACATATACAATTATACATTAAAAATAACTTTTGCTTATGGTATTGAATCAGAATATTCAATTAGATCCAGGAGTTTAGTCCCACAGTCACGCGTGAGTGTGAGATCCTCACACGCTTCTAACTCTCTCATATTCAATTAAATCAACTTTATTAAGAAAATGAAAATTTCAAGTTTGGATAGAGAAGGGGTCCCCTTTATTCACGTATAAATATACTTGGAGCTGCGACTATATTGCTTAGGATAAACACGATCTTCTTGCAGTGTTTTCCTCTCAATTTCCTCTCCTCTCTCTCGAGTTCTCCCCCATATCTTAACTACACACACTTCAACTCCCATTTTTCTCAAACAATGGAAGGAAAAGGATGCCTAGGCTCCTTTCTTCAGATGTCTAAGCCTTACATAGCCGTCATCTCTCTACAATTTGGCTATGCAGGCATGAACATCATCACCAAAGTGTCTCTTAACAGAGGCATGAGCCATTATGTGCTTGTTGTCTATAGGCATGCCTTTGCTACTGCTGTCATTGCTCCCTTCGCTCTTGTCCTCGAGAGGAAAGTGAGGCCAAAGATTACATTCTCAATCTTCATGCAAATTTTTGTGCTGGGTCTTCTTGGGTAAATCTTAGCTCTTCAGATTTTTAATAAAGCCGTAAAAGAAGAAAAAAAATTAAAGAAATTATGTGACACTTTTCTTCTTTTTCCCTGAAATTGCAGGCCGGTGATTGACCAGAACTTCTACTATGCTGGCCTGAAATTCACTTCACCAACCTTCTCCTGTGCTATGAGTAACATGCTGCCTGCAATGACATTTGTGATGGCTGTTCTCTGCAGGTACAGATAACATATAATACAGTCAACAATCAATTCTGCCTTTCCTGGGTTTTGTCTGAAAGTGAAAATTAAATGATGGGTTTTTCCTGAAAATTAGGATGGAGAAGATAGACATGAAGAAAGTGAGATGCCAAGCAAAGGTAGTGGGAACATTGGTGACTGTGGCAGGAGCAATGTTGATGACACTCTATAAGGGACCTATTATGGAGATGGTGAGGACTAAGCATATTCACACCAACCAATCTCATGCTCCAGCTCAGACTGCTGCTAACGAAGACAAGGACTGGGTTAAGGGTTCAATTTTCCTAATCATTGCTACTTTTGCTTGGGCTTCACTATTCGTTCTTCAGGCATACACTCTGAGGAGATACACAGCTCAGCTCTCTCTCACTACTCTAGTCTGCTTCATGGGTACACTTCAGGCCATTGCTGTCACCTTTGTGATGGAGCACAACCCTTCCGTCTGGTCTATTGGCTGGGACATGAACCTTCTTGCTGCTGCCTATGCTGTAAGTCTCTCTCTCTCTCTCTCTCTCTCTCTCACTCACTCATTTATTTATTTTCTTCTTTTTGGTGGCCACGTTACAGGGCATAGTAACATCAAGTATTGCATATTATGTGCAAGGACTTATTATGCAGACGAAAGGACCTGTATTTGTAACAGCATTCAGCCCTTTAATGATGATCATTGTTGCCATCATGGGATCTTTTATCCTAGCCGAGAAGATTTACCTTGGAGGGTACATAAATTAAGTTACCATTTAATTTCATATCCGGTTCAATTTATTCACCCATTTAAATATATATATAACCTAATCAACAAACGAAATTCCTCTTAAATTTCATCATTTGGGTGAAGTATCATTTTCAACCTAAGCAGAAGTTAAAATCAACAAAGACCCAAAAAATAAAAGCAAATCCCTTTAGTATCATTATTATTTTTTTTTTTTTACTACTTTCTGATCTTTTTTTTTTCCTGGTGTTTTGCAGAGTTCTTGGTTCAATTTTAATAGTGGCCGGTCTTTACTCTGTTCTTTGGGGCAAGCACAAAGAGCAAAACGAAAGAGAGCTGGAGGGTGGGGATATTCCTGAAGCTGTGAAGGGAAATACTAATGGGTCAGTCGCAGCAGTTGAGGACATTGAAGCAAACACAATTGAAATCATTCCAAGGACTGAGACTAACATAGTCTCTGCGAGCCCATTGGCTATCAGTGCTCCTATGCCACAGCTACCCATGTTGGCTGTGGAAGCTCCCAAGGCTTAATCACCACTTGAGAGGAGAGAGAGAGAAAGAGTGAGAGAAGAAATAACATAGAGGGGGTAGAATGGAAGAATTTGGGAGGGAAGGAAAGAGGAATTTTTTTGTACTTTTAATCTCACTGTTTTCCTCCTTTTTATATTTTGTTTTTCTTTTTTAACTTGTTAAATGTTCTGCCTCTTCCTCTCATTTTGTTTTGTTTAGAACTTCCAAATTTGTGAGCCTTCTTGTCTTTCAAGCTTTAAAAAAAGAACAGATTTGATGCAAAGAAAGAAATATGAGGAGAATCACATAAATCCCTTTTTGTTTCTCAATTAAATTATGTATTATGTGATTCTGATTTTTCTTTTTTTTTTGGTTTTTTCATTATACTCACGTAGCGAATTTGCTGACGTCTGATTCAGATTCCACTAGCAAATGCTTGCCATGTTGACCTACGATTTGAGGTTCACGTGGATTCTAGCATCTGATGTTGCCCTTCCCAGTTGATCATCAAACTGAATCTGCCTTAGCCCATCACAACATTCACACCAAATAGTCGAGTTGAGGGTTGATGCTTCCTCTACCTTTTCCAATTTGATGTGATTGCACCAAACAACAAGATACTCCATTGCACGAATATAAGAAATTAAAGAATTTAGAATCACGTTACTTTTTATTACTTATTTGGAAAATCGTTTATATATATCTTCTTAGAAAAAAGAATTAAATATGTAAAATAAACAAAATGATCAATTTTCTATAATTATGTGATCTTAGTTATAAGCTATATTCAGTGATATCTTCACACTATTAAAATAAAAATAAATAAATAAATAAATTTTATATTTCATTAGAAACTTGTGATTTGTATCTATATTCAGTAAACGGGAACATTAAATTAAATCTCTTACATCTATTGGAAGATTTTGCTCCCCGCCCTAGCCCCAAAAGCCTGGCTTTGTTTCCCCGGCAAGCTCCTGTGGTGGCCCAACGGGCAAAAAAGCTGCAGCAAGCAAGAGGGAAGACTCCGTCTCCAACTCCTTTACCAATAAATCATTATTCAAAATTATATTTTAATTAATTTTATTTAAATTCTCTTAATATAAACCTTTTTATTTTTAATATTTAAATTCAAATCTTAATTAAAATATTTAACAGCTTTCAACTCCCTGACTCCTTTAGTTAAGTTTTGTCGGTTTGTTTAAATTGTCGTCGCCTTTCGCTCAGTAAAGAGTAAAGGGAAAAACAAGTGAGAGATCATTACATTCCAAAAAAAAATAAATAAATAAATAAACACGTACACACTAAGCCCACCATTTGGGACTACTAATGTGACATCCACGCCGGGCATGGGGTCCGAGATATTAGCACGGCACAGATTGAACTTTATATTGGCGAGCATTAAAGTAACTTTCGATCAAATAAACAATACCTAATGCGTTAGAAACGGGTCATGGCACTTCGTATCAGGTATTGTGCCCACTAGTATTTACTCATGATCATATCTAACTAGTGATATAGTGATTTTTGGTAATATATACATAGTTACATTTTCAAAATTGTGATGTGAATTTGGGGCTGAAACTGATAAATCTTTTAGTCGAGCAAAATAATATTACATGCATTTACATAGGTCTTTTTTTTTTTTCTGCTTATACAAAAATTTAAATATAAAATCTTTAAATTAAAGGATGCGGTTTATGATCAGAGATTTATGATTATTAGATTATCCCCTTGAAAACATTTACACGAGTCATTACAACTAATAGTTTTATAGAACGTTAAAGCTTTATAAATATTTTGATTCAAAAAATTGAGCCACATGACACGAGATTGCTCTCTTATATTTCATCAGCACACCCCTTACCCCATGCCTCTCCAAATTTTACTGTCTATAGAAATTCATTCCCAATATCACCTTTTAGTGATGATATGAGTTAAATCAAATTTTTCAAAAATATTAACACAATCTTTATTAATTGAAGTGTTTCATATCTACTATAAGTGAATATTTATAACGTGATGTGCAAAAATATAAAAACTTTTCATCTTAATAGTTACTTTTTAAAGCAGAAATTAATTAAATGACCTTTTGTGAGTCTTTGGATATATATATATAGATATATTGAAGAAAGGCATGCACGATATCATCAATATCAGACAAGAAATTTATAACAAAAAACAATTACCTCTTATCCGACATCTAACTACGTAATGGAATTTGAATCGAATAGTTAATTGAATTACGTGTTTTTTTGGTCAGCATGGAATCACAAAACGAAAATCATACACGATCCACAACCCAAGTCCTTTTGGTAATTTCCTTATAAAGAGTTTTGATAGAGGATCAGTATCGTGCTAAAAGAGTAAAGACCCGTAAACTCTATTTCAAGTTCGAGAGCTCTCTCTCTCTCACTTTCTCCTCTCATTTCTCTCTCATTCTCATTGCCTCTGGTTCACTCTCAAGCTCATGTCTAAACATCCCCTCAATCCCCTATTTATAGCCTTTGGAAGTTTATCTTAGAAGCAACTCAAAACTTCTCTTAAAAGCCATCAAGATTTAGCTTGGAAGTAACCTCTTAAACTTCTCTTAGGAACTTCCAAGGCTTCTTTTAGAAGCTACTTCCATAACTTGTCTTAGAAGTAACATTTGAAACTTCTCTTAGAAACTTTGTGAAACTTCTCTCATAAGCTTTGCAAGTAATTTCTTCTGTAAATTTCGTGTGACTTCCTTTGAAAGCTTGGTATAGCTTCCTTTAGAAGCTTTATATGTAGCTTCCTTTAGAAGTTTTGGAAGGCAAGCTTCTCTCATAAACTTCTTGAGATTTCTGTAGAAAGTTTCCTATTGGGTAGTGGAGGAGAAAACAAGTCAATCCCGGGTCGACCCATCATAGGCATCCGTCTAAAACTTCCAACATTTCCCACTCGCACATGATGGGGTGAATCCATCTAAACTTTCTTGAGATTCAGCTTTACGAAATCATTATTTTCATATAAGAAAATGGGTCGTGCGACCTACGAGCACACCATCTGTACTTGGGAGCCCAAGCTATACACCTATTAGGGATAATATAATAATTACAACCCAAAAAATAATACAAAAATATCTTTGTGTCTCATTATGCCCCAGACTCATTTTATTATGTTATCAAAGTATACCAAATCTCTCAAAAGTCATACTTGATCTCAACATTTCATCATGCATTCACAATTATGTCTCAATTTCCGTAAAAGGAAACATAATTGGTCGACTAGTGAATATATATGAAGGGTGTAATCAAAATAGTCTTCATTTCCGCTCACATGTTACTCAATGATAAACAAACTGTTTTCCTAACACGTACCAGAAGATCGAATCAATCATGATCATAAGAAACATGTCAAAATAGTAAACATCTGTTTATCACCTTGTAACATTGTCGAAAGTCACATAGGGTACTATTGAAGGAACTCATATAGTGAGGAGATAGAGATTTTCATAAAACAAAACTCACTCGCTTTCTTCTTTCGATCATCTCTAGCACATGTGGTATGAAATACATACTATAGTGGTAAAGTCTCTGCACTCACTGCACAAGAACGTATGTCTTTTCATCTCATAATAAAACCATCATACGGATTTTGGTTCAAATACTATCACACAAGCGCTTAACCCGAGATTTTAATAGCTCGCTATCCAAAGCGTCTCATTAAAATCTTGCATCCGGCCTTTAACCAATCTTTCATGGTTGTGGGTTATCATGTTTGGTCTGTCAATCATGCCTCATCCTGACTCATATCAGGGAAATTTTCAAATATTATATCTATCTTGATTTCACTAGCGCTATTTAGCAGTTCACAAATCAATAGTGTAAATAAGTCTCATCTCAATATGCTCCCATAACATTTGGGGTGATCACTCGTTTGAGAAAGTCGATCTAATGTTTGGCAACATGCTCATCAGTGCTAATGACAGATTATATATAAATAACAATTATCACATGTTTTATGTAATATTTACATCATTGTTTCAATATTTACAACATCTTATCACAATCTACGCAATTTCAGAGTTTTAATATGATATAAGAAAATATCTCTAGGGATTGACTTAGTAAGAAGGTCCGCAACCATATTATGTATAGATAAATATTGTAAAATCACTTCCTTTAATGCTATAATGTCCATGACAAAATGATATTTCGTGTCTATATATTTTGTCCTACCGTAATACTTTGGATTCTTTGTATAGTCTATTGCCGCTCGACTATTACGGTTGATCCTCACAGGCATTGAGGCATTGGTAACTATTCGTAGATTTTCTAAAAATCTTTTAAGCCAAATAGTCTCATGTATAACTACTGTACATGCAACAAATTTAGCCTCCATAGTGGATAATGCTATGCAAATCTGCTTCTTGCTACTTTAAGATATGGCGTCGTTATTTAGCAAGAACACATAGCCAAATGTAGATTTTTTTTCATCTAGGTCACCACTCCAATCTGTATCAGTGTAACCTACCAAATGTAGATTACTACCCTGATAACATAGAGTATAATTGATGGTACCCTTCAGATATTTTAATATCCTCTTTACCGCTTGCTAGTGAGCTGGTCCAGAATTTGACTAATATCTGCTTACCAATCCAACCGCATAGCAAATATCAGATGAGTGCACATCATTGCATACATTAAGCTCCTTATGGCACTGGCATATGGAACTCTTTTCATACACTTCAAATCTTGTGGAGTCTTAGGACACATATTTTTACTAAGGGTTTCACCTTTCGCAATTAGTGTATCAATTGGTTTACAATTCAGCTTGTGAAATCATTCCAGGATTTTCAGAATATAAGATTCCATTGACAATGCAAGAAACTTCCTTGAATGATTTTTTTGAATTTTCACACCAAGTATATAAATTGTTTCACTCATATCGTTAATTTCAAAATTTGAAGATAACCATCCTTTAATAGCAATAATAACATCTAAATTATTTTCAACCAATAAGATATCATCAACATAAAATGACAATATCACAAAATTATCTTCCAATTGTTTTATATAAACACAATGGTCCTCCACAATCATCGTAAATCCATATGTAACTATGGCTCGATAAAATTTTAGATACCATTGTCTGGATGATTGTTTGAGATCATAAATCGATTTTTGGAATCTGCAAACTTTGCGTTCCCGGTCTTTAACGATAAAACCTATAGGCTGCTCTATGTAAATTTCCTCATCTAATTCTCCATTGAGAAAAGCAAATTTAACATCCATTTGGTGCAACTCAAAATCCAAATGGACAACAATAACAAGAATAAGGTGTATTGAAACAAACCTTACAACAAGCGAAAATGTTTCTTCATAATCTATACCTTCCTCTTGGGTATAGCTCTTAGCAACCAAACGTCTCTTGAATCTTTCAACAGATCCATCTGTCTTACGTTTAATTTTGAGAACCAATTTATTCCCAATAGTTTTACGTTCTGGTGGCAGATCCCAGACCTGATTTGATTTCATAGATTCCATTTCCTTTTTCATTGCCTTTATCCATTCTGCCTTGTTCATTGATGAAGTAGCCTCTTCAAATGCTCTAAACTCATTTTCATCAAGTGGAGTTATCATAAAAACTTTTCCTTCAATCTCAAATCGATGACAATGAATACTTTTACGAGTACTTCTCCCGTAATTGAATTTCCTGTTAAATTGATTTATTCAATAGAATATCGCTCTCACTAGATTCAAGAGAGTGAATCATCTCATCATTTCTCATTATTGAACCACTTGGAACGTCAATATTATCAGAATCTCGTATTTCATATAAAGTAAGATCCTTATCAATTTCATCCCTCGATGGAAATTCATTTTTCAAAAATGTGACATCTTTTGATTCTATTTCAGTTATACTTCCATTCTGGTGTTCCCTAATGAACACATATCCCTTTGAATGATTAGAGTATGTAATAAAGATACATTTCTTTCCTCTAAGACCCAATTTCCCATATTTATGGTTCAGATCATGAACATATGCTGCCGACCCCCAAAGCCGCAAACTATTTAGATCAAGCTTTTGATCTGTCCAAAGTTTATAGGGAGTGGAAGTAACTGATTTAAAGGGGATACAATTAAGTATGTAGGCAGCAGTCAACAAAACATCTCCCCAATAGGAGATTGGCAGATTTGCTTGCATCATCATTGACCTAACCATGTCTAGCAAGGTTCTATTCCTCCTATCTGTAATACCATTTTGATGTAGAGTACCAGGAATAATGAGCTATCTAATTATTTTTTTTTTCATCACATAGATCCATAAATTGATTTGACAGATACTCATATCTACGATCTGTCCTCATCATTTTAATCGTTTTGTTTAATTGATTCTCAATCAATCTCAAATATAATTTAAAGTAATCTAATGTTTCCGATTTATGGGAGATCAAATAAATATGACAAAAACGACTAAAATTATTGATAAAAGTGATGAAATAGAATGTTCCATGCCTTGTTCTCACATTCATTGGATCACATATATCAGAATGGATCAATTGTACTGAGTGATATGCTCTGATTCCCTTATCAAATGGTTTTCTTGTTACTTTTCCTGTTAGACATGGCTCGCATATTAGCAAGTTTACTTTTGAAACACTGCCCAAAATTCCTTGTTTGGCTCGCATTTACATTATTTCTTACCCAATATGGCCCAATCTAGCATGCCATACATTTGCATCGACATTATGACCATTAGTTGATACAATTAAAGAAAAGCAGCCATCAAGGTTTTCATTATTATATACTATATCTAGTACAAGAAAATCATCTACGAGGTGTACGGAATCAATATACTCAATGTCAAGATAAATATTAACAACATTACTATGAAAGTTTATATTAAAACCCAAATGCATGAGGATAGTAACCGACACAAGGTTACATTGAATATCCAGTGCATACAAAACATTATGTACGAATAAGGTGTGACCACCTTCAAAAAATAATTTACAAGTGTCAATGCCTTTTACAGCAATCTTGGCATTTTTCCTACATATATCCACTTTGAATGAGCTGCGATTTAACGATATTTGACAAATGATCCTCTATCTCTAGCCACATGGTCCGTTGCTTCTGAGTTAAGAATCCAAAAAGAATTCGATTCGGTGAGCATAATAGTGATAGAAACACAAACATCAAATAAAAAAGGTTCGAGCAATACCTTCTTAGGCTTAGTGCATTCACGAGCATAATGGCCCAACTTGCCACAATTGTAGTATGCTTGATTGCTTTTATCCTTTTTCTTTCTACCACCACTCTTACTTCTCTTGCGGTATAGTTTGGTTTTTCTTAAAATTTGGAATGTTTTATCGAAGAACCTCTTGCTCTTTCCACGTTTGAAGTTGAAACCTTTGTTTGAACTGAACTCAGTAGCATAAACCTGTCCAGAAGATCTAGCTGCCTCTAAGCATTTATCTTCCAACTCAATATAACTCCTCATATCTTCAAATGTTTTAATAGTAGAATTGTGAGTCATATTCATTTTTATAGGCTCCCAACTTTGAGGAAGCGATCTAATAATAGTTTGTATATGTTGCTTATTTATCAATGTATGTCTAACAGACTTCAACTCATTAATTATGTTTGACATCTCTCTCAAACGTTGTTTCGTCGAGTGATATTGTTTTTTTACATAAGTGTCAAACTTAATTATAAGCTGTCTCAATTTAGTAGATGAAGTCACTCTAAACTTTGATTTCAATGCATTCCACATCTCATATGTAGTTTGGTATACCTCAAACTCAACCAATAGATTATCTTGCATACAACTCAACAACATAATGCGAGCATAACTATTTTTCTTTTTCCAGACTTTGTATGTCTCATGATCTTTTTGCTGTTGACGAGTATGACCAAACTCTACTTTTTTCATAGTGTGATGTACTTACTCTTCAAGAATGTATTGAACTCTTCGATGTCAAATATAGAAATTATCACCGCTCAGTTTCTTGCCCTTATTTAATTCAGTCACAATATTCTTTATTGCAACAGTCATTTTTTTTCCTCTTTAAAGCATATAGACATTAGCACAAAATATTTATGAGCACTGGAATACATTAGTCACAATATATTATTGAAATAATATTTACTAGATATAGATAGCACATAATCGAAAGTTCCCATAGATCCCAATCATCTCTTGAAGATTAAAATGTCTAAATAAATTTATCTCAATATATATGCGCTAAATTTTAGGGTTGGGAGTCTCAACTCAACCATCTATTTCTCCCACTAGGATAAAGATCCTGCACATATGGTTTAAGCATGCACAACAAATATGCATAGACATATGCATAAATATTCATGCAAAAATATGCATGCAAAATTCCAGTAAAAGGTAGTTTGTTCAAACACGAATTCAATCAAGCATGGCTCTGATACCAATAAAGAAAGGCACGCATGACATCATCAATATCAGACAAGGAATTTATAACATAAAATAGTTATCTCTTGTCCGACATCTAACTACGCAATAAAATTCAGATCGAATGGTTGATTTAATCACGTGCTCCTTTGGTCGGCGTGGAATCACAAAATGGAAACCACACGCGATCCACAATCCAAGTCCTTTTGATGATTTACTTATAAAGAGGTTTGACAAAGGATCAGTATCGTGCTAAAAGACTAGAAACTCGTAGGTTCTATTTCAAGTTCGAGAGCTCTCTCTCTCACTTTCTCCTCTCATTTCTCTCTCAATCTCATTGCCTCTAGTTCACTCTTAACTTCCCCTCAAGCCCTTATTTGTAGCCTTTGGAAGCTTAGCTTGGAGGCAACTCAAAACTTCTCTTAGAAGCCATCAAGATTTAGTTTGGAAATAACCTCTTAAACTTCTCTTAGAAGCTTCCCAAGGCTTCTCTTAGAAGCTACTTCCATGGTTTGTCTTAGAAGCAACCTTTGAACCTTCTCTTACAAGTTTTGTGAAACTTCGCTCATAAGCTTTGCAAATAACTTCACCTGTAAGTTTCGTATGACTTCTTTTGGAAATTTGGTGTAACTTCCCTTAGA
The DNA here is from genome assembly GCA_037126225.1 of Dillenia turbinata. Lineage (NCBI taxonomy): Eukaryota > Viridiplantae > Streptophyta > Magnoliopsida > Dilleniales > Dilleniaceae > Dillenia > Dillenia turbinata. The sequence continues at coordinate 15,125,864 of JBAMMX010000004.1, read as the reverse complement.
AACTTCATATGTAGCTTTCCTTGAAAGTTTTCAATGACAAATTTCTATCGGAAACTTCTTGAGATTTCTTTAGAAAGCTTCCTATCGGGTAGGGGAGGAGGAAACAAGTCAATCTCGGATCGACCCATAATAGACGTCCATCTAAGGCTTCCAACATATATATATATGTGTGTGTGTGTGTGTGTTGCATCTATAAGTTATCTTTGGAGATTTTGTTACAACTCTTCTTTTAAACTCATAATATTCAAAGACTTGTACCCTGAAAAATAATTTGCGCCTAACTAAAAGTTGCAAGTTAGAGCATCTGAGACGTTCCTTTACTCCGAAGGCACAATTTTCTTTAAAATTTGCATTCACACCAAAAGGTTAAAAAATAAATAAAAGTCGTGTGTATTACTACTTTATAGAAGATACGACGCGTAGCCCAACGCACCCTTACCCACCCACATAGAATAATATAATATATTTGTGTATATATATATATATCTGTATATTATGACTATAGGCGTATCAAACTATCAATCAGAAATTGGTAGGTATTCGAATTAAAATCAAGTGATCTTGCTTAAGGTGAATATTGGAATCTTGCATGAGCTATGCCTGCAAATTCTTGAAGCTGACATGTCTCTCACTTTAACCCACATAAAAATTAAATTCAGATTCTATGTAACCCTCTCATCATTTGCCAACCCTGCACTCCATTAGTGAGCAAGTTGGTTTTAAAAAAAAAAAAAAAGAAAAAAGAAATAAATAAAATTGAAGTTTTTGTTCGGGGGAATTCCATAATGCCCCTCGCCAACTTTTCACCCTCAAAATTCCCCAGCACCACATTGGATTTTTTCTCTTTAATCACATCATCTTTAATCCCTCTCACGCTCTCGATGAGTCGCAATCGTATTTCGGATAGTTTGTAGAATTTAGGCATGCCAGAAGATTCTTAAATATGTTTACATTATTCCGAGGTTCATGTCTCCTTCCTTATTTAGTTCATTAATGAAATATATCTTTTTTTTTTTGTTACAAATAAATACAATCAAATGGAATCGAATTAGAGAATGAATAATAAAAATTAAGAGAATCTACCATTTGAACTGCCCTTCAGGGACATAAATGCAATATATCATCCGCATTAGGTAGTTTTATACATGGAACTCTTGAGAACTTTTAATTAAAAAAAATGATTTATATCATAAAAGCTATTAAATTAGAGAGCTTTTAAATTACATATAATATATCCTGATAAGTGAAATAGCCGATATTTAATTAAGCATCAACTTTCAATAGTAATCAAAATAGGCAAATTTAAAGGAACGGTTTTAAACATCAACTCAAATGCTATATAAAAAGATTGATCTAGTTCTTAAAAGTTAATTATTGAGAGAATTGGATAGGCAGGGTTAACTTATATAAAACTTAACAATTTTATTGGGTTTAAAGACAGATTTAGAAATGTAGTAAGAAAGTTAGAGAGGGTGTAAATGAAAATTATTAAGTATGTAATTCGAAAAGCCAAGGGGGAAAAAATGTCCGAAGGATAAAAATAGAATGAGATAACTTTATTGCACCAAGTTATTTAAGGTGATGAAATCTTAAGCTTGTCTCCAGAGTAATGTGAACCAATCTCCAAAGAGACTGGCCAGTGACAATAATTTTCTCTTTCAACTTCATGATCTAATATTCGATTCTTATTATAACTTAAAAAAAAAAGAGAGAGAATCAATTCATAAACTATAATAAAATGGGTGTCTTTATCTAAAGGCTCATGTCATGACAAATGGTACAGTGCCAGAATAATATCAGCTCTCTTTCAAACATGAATGTGGATAATATGCCATAATCCACCGAGGAAAGTACAATGAGAGAGGGAGAGAGAGGAATATAGTATATCTATTGTTGAATTAATATTAGCAGACGTACCCAGGGTACATGTCCAAATCGTGCCTCCGATTGCGATGAGTTTGGATCTTTATGATACACTTCATATGTGGATGCTGACTCCATTGATTCAAGAAACCATTCGGCAACTTGCATCCTATAGAAATTAAAAGCTTATGTGGTATCTACGTGGTCTCTATTTTCTCCATAAAATGGAATCCTTCCTAAAAGAAGTTGTATGTCATGTGATCAATAGTGGACACCTTCAATTTTTTTAAATTCAATTAATATTTATAAATCATATTTACTTTATATCTATTTAATTATAATTCTATATCTCCTATCCATATTTATTGTTTGAACAAATATTTTATAAATTTTTTAAACCCTTATGTTTGGGTCCTAAGTCCGTCGCTACATATGATAGGCCTTTCCAATATTTTAGTATGCCACTCAGACCACCCTGCTATATTTACAAATATCTCTCAAAAAGAAGAGAAGAAAAACATTAGATCAGATTTTCATTTTTCAATTTTTGCTAAACGATACAATAGGCCATGCCGACCAAAGCAATACTTTGAAATAGTTTTTTGATACAAATATTTCATAATCTAAAAATTTTAAATTTTAAATTCGAATTTGGCTAAGAAAAACTTATTAATAAACTTATGTTTAAAACTTGTCAAAGTTATAAAAGTTATTATAAGTGCCACAATTTTTACCCTAGAAAATAAATTAAAAAAAAACAGTGAATGAATAAATAAACCAAATGCAAGATGACACAAGGTCTTTTTTTCCACACACAAGAAAAATGGCTTAGTGTGGGACAAGTAATAGCCCACTCATTGCATATGATTGTATGCTCACTTTCCCTCAAAATACAAATTTCTTTTCTGTTTCACAATTGGCTTTTTTTTTCACCCAATTGTCAAACAAGATGACAAAATCAACCTGATTTATTTTTATTTTCAAGTGATTAAATCACAAAAAGAAAATCTTATTCTGTTTAAAAAAAAAAGGGAAAATCTAATATTTGTTACTGCCTACGTTGCCAAATGAAATTTTTCCTTGAAAATTAGATATCTTTTTTTTATAAATCATTGGTATCTAGTAATCATATAAGATTTGAATAAATTCGACTCGTGCCGAATTGTGTTATTAAAGAGTAAAACTCTCCCAATATTTATTTTTTTTATAAATAAAATTTAAATCTCTAATCCGAAATTTTGTTTTATTGTACTAGTGCACAACTATCCAACCAAGTATCGATGAAAATTAAAATAATAGGAATTTATCATGGTAACTACTCTCTAAGTTTTAATAATTAATATAATTTAACGATATCAAATTAAGTATTTTAACTATTAAACCTCACATACAAATTATTGTATTTTCTTATCTTCTTCGAGTCGTTTCAAAAGTTGGAAGTTCCTCTCACTTGCATAATGGACATTTATTCAATTTTAATTCATTTTCAAACCCTCAACTTGCAAACCCATTCATTTCATTTGTCCTCTCAAAGACAGAAACTGAGTCAGAGTGTGTTCATGGGTCATCATTTCTCCTATTGTTTTCAATGATTATAATAATTTGAGCAGATCCCATTTTCCCAACTTATATTGAATTTTTTTTTGGGGGGAGGAGGAGCAAACTGCCCAAGAGGGCCTAGTGGGGGACACTAGTGCATGATGCATGTCAAACTCATTAATTTTTATTGTTCATTTTGGACCCGAAAACATCTAAACCCCTTTAGACATAAAGGAAGAAAACCCCGTATTATGGTGACCTTATGTGCCTAAAAACTTTGATTCTCTCATAGTGGATTAATGCAACTACAGGTAATTTTACCTAAAACTGATTTAATTTTTTGATTAACGAAAAACAATTAATTCTTTGGGCTGTACAAAGGAAATTGCAGGTGAAGAAAGCAAAGATGAATTTGGATAATGACCAGCGCATAATAAGCCCCACTATGAAACATTGGTTAATCTGCATGGAAAACACTAAGAAAAGGAACATGATTATTGCAACATCGATTCTCCACATAGCTTTTTAACACCACAATAATATAAATCTGTCTCTTTGTTTTGTTTCCAAGCACTATTTAGTAGGGACTTTGTCCTATGGCTGCGAGACACTCAGCCAAAGCCCACATAGAATTATTGAGTGACCCTCCACTATCTCAACAACTATTATTGTATTTTGAAAATAATAATGTTGTTTGACAATTTTGGTGTGCTGACCTTTCCTGTAATTGTTCATGTTTTACCTCATTCGAATAAGAACAAAGCAAGTGCTTGATTGAACTTCAAAAGCCAGGAAAGTAGTAGTTCAATATGTATCAGATAATTGCTTATATTAATCAATAGCCTAACTTCTTCATTTTTGAATCTTTGAAACTCAAATTTTAAAAAACAAACATACATATTCTCATGAAAATAGAGGATTCCAATTTTTAAGTTCTCATGCGTACTGCATGCGTTGAATTACATTTTCCAATGTTCAGATTATGAAAAATTATGCTGATAAATATGCCAACTAAGAGTATTTCACTTAATTCTCATTAAATCATGATAAATAATGCTTTTCCATTCCAAAATACAAATAATACATCTCGACTATCTCTTTCATACGTTATTGAGACATTAAGGTTTGGTGTTTATAATAATGAAGTATTGAGAAGCGGGATGTTGTCTGATTTAAGCAGATGGCTCCTTCATGTCACACTCTCCAATATCGAGGATGGCAAGGAAAGGTGAATACTAGTTAAAACAAGTCCATTTTAATAATGCACATTCATGAAAGATAACATATGTGTTACATTTGTTATCCATTAGCATTAGTCTCTGAATTCTTAATGGAATAGTTTAGTGGTCACAACTCTCTCTTCCCTAATCTACAATCTAGAAATTTCAAGTTCGAATTCTCGTGTAATAAAAAAATAAATAAATAAAATAAAATAAAGCATTAGTCTCTGATGTCATCAAAAGAGAAAACTCCATCAAAATAATAATAATAATAATAATACATCTGTCTCACATTATTCTTGGAAGCTTCAATGAGCACACCAACAGTTCCCAACATCAGGAAGAAATTGGCTTTTGCTTTTGTTTTAAGTAAGAGAGATTAAATTCCTAATAGGCACTACGTACTTCATTAGGTAGATGCTAAAGTGTTGTGAGAAGATTTGCTTTTCGAATGCTGATATGTGTTGGACTCGCAAACGCTTCTTTGGCACAATAATTGGAAAAGAAAACTCAAAGATCCAATCCCACAGTAAGATTATGGGTATGACCTAGCACACTATCTCAACATTAAAAATAAATTATATGTATGTATGTATATTCTATACCTCTGCACTCTCTCTCTTTCTCCGTGACACACACAGACACCTACAATTAATATTCGTGTAATGGTAAATAATGATAGCATTTTCGCATAAAGTACACTTTGTTTGTCTAACTCAATGGACAAGTTCTTGCATGACTAAACCAAAAGGTGCTTTGGTTGTACAAAACTGAAGTGGAATTGTTTCGTTTGGTAATCTCTTTCTGCGGCACTTGCACAAATAGCTGGCCTATACTTACAAACCTCAAAGAGAGAAAATAAAAAAGTGCCACTGATTCTGTTCTTTGAACAAAGTTCGTACGTCAGTTGGCATTTTCCTTTGTTTTTGCAATGTTTATGACAAGTGTGCAAGAACTTAGAGATCCTTTGATCTATGTCTAATCTAATCTGACTTAGAGAAGCACTTGAAACAGAAACATTTATCAAGTAATATACAAGATTTCATCAACCTATTTTCTCCCCATCTAAGTCCGATACATAAGGTTCCAATTTTGGTGGAGAGAAACATTCATGCAAAAATCTCTCTCTTTAAAAATTCTCATGCTGATTTAAACTATTTTGGTGGAGAGCTATTGGCAGACAACAATTCTCTACATTTTTCATCGTTTCATTTAACAATAGATAAAGTCATTTAACATTTGTGCTACACTTAGCAAAGCTATTGTCAAAACGCATTCCTCTATTGTATTACAAGTTTTCTTTCAATTTCTTTTAATCGATGCTCCTCAATAGACATTTATAATTATCCACAAATTATAAATCTGAGCAAACTCAACAGAAAATCCGAATGTATGCAAGTTCTAACCATTTTTTATCCATCCATCAAGATACTTTTGTTTGAGAAAAAGATAAATGTGCCTCTCCATTGTAATACCAATATTTTTTTCCTACACTTTTACGGATTTTTCCTGTCTCCATGTGTGTTTATAATCACAGGTTGGGACTGATTGGAGTGCTATTTGATGGTTACTATTTTTAATGATGAAATAATAAAATAATCCCTAGTTATTGAATAATGATCGAATGATCATTCACCCTATAAATATCAATAACTTCTTTGTTTCATTCACATTCTACAATCTTGCAGTGAGGGGAAATTTTGAGCTCAATAATAAAGGTTCAATGAGTAGCAGGCCAGCCCCAATTTTCCTCTGGGCCGAGCCTGCAGGTAAATAGTGGGTGGCCCAACTCTGTTGGAGAGAACAGAATGTAGTGTACAGTTCCAAGTTATTTTCTTTCCGAGTCATGATTCGATCGTCTTCTCCTTTGGTGGGAGAGGGACTTCCCTCCGAAGGGCTTCTTTTGGAACTTTTGGTTGACCTGTCAGGTTGGACCAAGCAATTCAAATCTAAAGGAACTGTGCCCATGAGCCATAAATGGGACATTTCTTGTCTTGTCTTTGTCTTGTTCTTTCTTTTTCTGATGTGGAAAATACATTCTTATAAATTAATTTGTAATTAGAAAAATTATTCTTGAATGAGTCCCTTACCTTCTCTATATTTTCTTGCTCTTCACACTTTCTGCATCGCTGCCAACCTTTCTCCAAGAAAAAGAAAAGTGGATATGAAGGTCTCATTAAAACCCATTAAAAAAAAAAAAATTTGAATTTGATGGTATCTAATTTGATAGCAAAAACTTTTCTTATTCCTGTAAAATCTCAATTCTCTTATAATCATCAAATAAAAAATGAAATTTTTGACAAGTTCAAATCTTCCTTAATTTCTTAGGATTTTAATTCTCTTGTACTCCTAATAAGAAAGAAAAACTTTCAAAAATCCTAAATTTTCCTTAATTTCGAGAATTTCTAAATTTTCTAAAAATATTTAACCATAATCCCTATCATTTCGAAAGACTTTAGATAAAAGACAAGTAGAGTTTTCTACATTCTTGAAAGTCTATATATACAGAGTAAAGGTAACTCACAAAAGGGAACCTAATATTCTCTCTCACACATATCACAAAGAATGAGGCAACTCAATTCTATACTATCAGAAATACGATTTCATATCCAATTACACACAGTCAGAGATATGACTTCATACTCAATTATATTCACATAATACATTTATCATCTCCCTTTGCATGCATACACATAGACTCTCATGGCTCTCTACACACGATACACACGGGCTGAATTCTACACATAACACAAGGTCGTATCCGAGACTCCTCAATCTTTCTATTATCACTCTATCTGACTTGAGCGTGAAGTCCTTCTGTCAAATCAGCCCTAGCGGGGTCTTTGCAGGTTTCTTCATTGATGACAACCCAACCGATACACTAGTATAGGTCAACTCTACATACAGCACACAAAGGCAACACAGAACTATAGTTCGGGCTCTCTCAGTTTGTTTTCTTTCTTCTACCACTCTATCTAACTGAGGTCGGAGTCCTCCTGTCAGGTCAGTCTCGATGAGGTTTTTACAGGTTCTCCATTCAAGAAGATCCTACAAACACCTTAGCACCAGTTCCTCGTTCGAGTCAAAAAAGTAGTTATCTATGTAGTCAAAATTAATTTCAAAAGATTGATGTCATCTGTGGGAATAGAATCAAAAGGCTCAGAAGTGTAAGAAGCTTCCGACAATGCAAGGCTCCATCAAGAATGGGACTGCTGGTGCGAGGCTCCGTCATGTCATCTGGTTTCTGAGCGTCATGATAAACCTCGTCAGGGTCCTCATTGGGGTTTTCGACCTTGAGGAAAATGAGATGCCCCTTGGCATGAGCTCTCTTCTTAAGGTCTGGAACGTTGTCTGATCCTAGGGTGCAACAGGTGGTTGAGGCATCCGCTCAGGTCACTGGAAAAGAGCTGAAAGATGGTCATTTCGGCATACTCTGCAGTCTTCTTGTTCAAGTTTGGCCGTAGAAATTTTTGAAATTCTTTCCTATAGCTCTTTTCTACTATTTTTATACTCTCCGGTCCTGATAACTGACCGTGATCTTTTGGCTTTTGTCCAAGAACAATCTTGTAAATTCTTTGTGCGTATCTTCTGATGTTACTCCGTCTGCCCCAAGAACTTATGTAGTTTTCTTTTGTGTTGTATCCAATTGTAGATTCTAATATTTGCTTATCGTATGAAAATAAAGAAAAGCTTTTGTTATTTGCCTATTGACCTTGTCTGTCATTAGCCTTCTGGACAATATATAGTGTTTAGTCGATGAAAGATTTTGCACTCGGTAGACCTCATTTCTGCTAGGCATGGGATGACATTGTTATTGTAATCCTAGTTAGAGCTTCGCTCAAATGTTGAATGTGAGGACTGCCCTTGTTTATTTGAGCTTTGTTTCTTGACTTGGTTCGCTCAATGGAAAGGTGACATTCATCTGCTCAAGGGAAGATATCTTGATGGCTAGACTGGGCGATGTTGACTCGTTCGACGAGATGGATCCTGACAATAGGTCTGGGTGACATTGGCTCGTTCGGAGAGATAGATCCCAATGATATGTCAAGGCGACGCTGACTCATTTGGGAAGATAGATCCCAATGATAAGTCAGGGGCACGTTAGCCCATTCAGAGGGATTAATCCCAATTATAAATTAAGGCGATTTTGGCCCATTCAGGGAGATAGATCCTAACAATAAGTTAGGGCGACGTTAACCCATTTGAGAAGATAAATCCCAATGACAGGTCAAGGCGACGTTGGCCCATTCAAGGAGATAGATCCCAATGATAGGTCAAGGCAATATTGGATAGATCGGGGAGATAAATCCTAACGATAAGTCAGGGCGGTACAGACCCATTCAGAGAGATAGATCCCAATGATAAGTCATGGTGACATTGGCTCGTTTAGGGAGATTTATCCCAACGATAGGTCAAGACGACATTGACCAACTCGGAGAGATAGATCTCAATGATAAGATATCCTAAAAGACATAAGATCAGTTGGATCGATTAGCATAACAAGATATAATACCGCAGGGATCATACCTGGCTAGGGGATTTCACATCGAATTGGATGCGTGCATTTGGTAGGGGACCAACCCTCATTGGTAGTAGACGCATAGGTTTTCGAAGTTTCACATTCTAGGGACTACTGATCCATCTAGGTGATCACGGCAGTAGGTGCCTATGCGAACTTTTGATCATACCCTATAGGGTCATTCCCAATTGGGTACTAGCTTGCCCCTCGGTTGGATCTGTCTGATGGCTTCCACTTTTATGAGTACCAAGTTGCCTAGCTTGAACATTTTAGTCCTAACCCATCTGTTGTAGCATCTCGCTGTTTGTTGTTGGCAGGCCGCCATTTAGACGGACACCATTTCCCTCAGATCGAGGAGTAGGTCTAATCTCTTATGCAATGCGGGTTCATTTTGTCCTTTTGTGTATAGGTCCACCCTTAACGAGTGAACTCCATTTTTGACTAGTATAACTGCTTCGTAACTGTGTGAGGCTAAACAGAGTGTTACCTATGGCTCTTCAGGGCATTGTTCGATAAGCTCAAAGAATACTATAGAACTTGTCTACCCAGCAACTTTTGACTTCATCCAGTGTGGTCTTTAGTCCTTCGAGAATCATTCGGTTAGTTACCTCTGCAAGGTCATTGGTTTGTGGGGAGGCAACAGAGGTAAAGTAGTGTTGGATCTCTAGTCTATCACAGAAATCCTGGAAGCTTTTATTATCAATTTGTTTGCCATTGTCTGTAATCAGGATGCAGGGTATACCAAATCAGTGATTATGGATGCCCACATGAAGTGTTGTATCTTGCCAGCAGTGATCTGGACTAGCAGTTTAACTTCCACTCACTTGGTAAAGTAGTCGATGACTACGACTAGGAACTTACGTTGGCCAATTGCTGGTGGAAACAGCCCTAGAATATCTATTCCCTACTGGGCAAATGGCCATGGACTCACTATCGTGCAGAGCTCGGTGAATGGTTGTTGTGGTATTATTGAGAAGCGTTAGCATTTGTCGCATCTTTTGACGTAATTGTCTACATCAGCCTTCATGGTCAGCTAGTAATAGCCTTGTCGAAGGGCTTTGTTTGCTAGGTTCTGGGTGCCTAAGTTATTACTACATATCCCTTTGTGTATTTTTCGGAGGACATAGTCCCCCTCTTTGGGTGTTAAGCATTTTAAATACAAGTGTATGTAAGACTTCTTATAGAGACTGCCATCAATAATGGCATAATGGGCGGCTTGGCGCCTTAGCTTGGTGGCTTCGGAGGGAGTAATCGGTGACTACCCATGCTTTAGATAGACCTCGATGGGATCTTTCTAACTGGGTGGGCCTCCTGTTGTTAGGACTTGTTCAGGTTCCTCAATGATGGGATACAACAGACTTTCTATGTAAACAACACGACTGATTTCTACCGAAGTGGAGCTAGCTAACTTAGAGAGCATGTCAACTCGTGCATTCTCGGACTGAGAGATTTGCTGAATGTCTACTCTGTTGAAGCCGTCTATGAATTGGTATATTTTAAGGAGATATTTCGCCATCATTGGCTCATTTGTCTCATACATCCCCTTGATCTATTTAACGATTAGTTGACTATTGGAAAAGACCCATAAGTTCTGAGCTCCCAATGATGCTACAATTCTTAGCCTAGTTAGGAAAGTTTTGTATTTGGCCTGATTATTGGTTACCCGAAAGTTGAAGCAGAGGGCATATTCACCCTTAAAGTTGTCTGGTCCAACTAGGATGAGTCTGGCTCCACTGCCTAACGAGTTAGATGACCCATCCACGTGGAGGGTCTATTTGGATGATTGGCACTCTTTGTGGTCATCGATGGAAGATTGCTCGATGGTTATTGAGAGCATGCATTTGAGAATGGAGTCAGCAAGGGCTTGGCTTTTGATTGTAGGTTTTGGCTAATACTGAATGTCGAATTCACCTAACTCGATGCTCCACTTGATGAGTTGGCCTAAGGTGTCTCTCTTCTATAAGATTTGCTTCAACGGCTAATTGGTCAGCACCACGATAATATGGGCCTGAAAGTACCGTCATATACGTCTAAAAGTGATGACTAGTGTAAAAGCTATCTTCTTAATAAGTCGATAGTTAATCTCGAATTCATTGAGTATCAAACTGACATAGTACACTGACTTCTATACGGTGGATTCCTACTTCACGGGGATAGAATAGAGGGTTTGATCAGAAATAGAGAAATAAAGATAGAGTTTCTCACCTAAGACCAATCTGGAGAGGAGCGGGGGTGACATGAGATATTCTTTGAGCTTCTTGAATCCAACCTGGCACTCAGGGTGTGAACCTTTGCGACTTCTTTAGAGTGTAATAGAATAGTTTGTACTTATCTCCCATTTTCGACATGAAGTGGTTGAGGGCTGCAATTTTGCCAGTGAGGCTCACATATCCTTAACCGTTTGGGATGGTGCCATGTTGAGTATGGCCTGGATTTTTTATGAATTTGTCTCGATACCCTGGTTGGTGATCAGGAAGTCCAGGAAGTTCCCGAACTTAATCTCAAAGGTGCACTTCATTGGATTCATTGGATTTAGCCTCATGTTATATTATTCTAACATCTGAAACATTTCCTCTAGATTGGCTACATGGTTATTAGAGGCGGCACTTTTGATGAGCATGTCATTGATATATGTTTCTATGTTTATACCGAGTTGTTCATTAAAGACTTTGTTGACCAGATGTTGGAAGGTGGCCCCTGCATTCTTGAGACCGAACGACATGACCTTGTGGCGGTATATGCTAAACTCTTGATAAAGCTGGTTTTTTTCTCATCTTTGGAAGCCATGTGTATTTGATTATACCTGAAGTAGGCATCCATGAAACTTAAGAGTTGATGGCCGGATGAGTTATTGACTAGCTTGTCGATGTTAGAGCTATCTTTAGGATACACCTTATTGAGATCAATGAAGTCCATGTACATTTTCCACTTGTTGTTTGCTTTTTTCACCATGACAATGCTAGCCAGCCACTCATGGTATTCAACTTCTCGAATGAATCTTATCATCAAGAGTTTTTGGACCTCTTCTTGTATTGCATGTTCAAGTTATAGGGCGAACACCCTTTTCTTCTGTTTAATCGATTTGCGGCTAGCATCCATAGTCAGTTTGTGAACTATGACGAGGGGTGGATGCCTGGTATATCCTCAGGAGACCAAGCAAAAAACTTTGCATAACGTTGTAGGCAATCTATGACTGCCTTTTAAGGAGATGTTGGCATGTGGGCGCCAATCTAAATAGTTTGGCCCGGAATATCCATGATTGACACTTCGATTGTCTCTTCCCCAGACTGGGGCTTGGATTATTGCTTGATGTCATCTCTGAGTTCCATCGCGTCGATTGCCAGGATCTCTTCTTCTTCTCCCACAACAGGGGTGGCAGGTGGATCTGGGTCGCCACGGAGAGTCACGATCCCCAAAGGCATTCTGAATTTGATTCTCATATGTTGGGTGCTCGGTAGTGTTTCAAGGCTATTTAGACTCAGACACCCTAAGATGACGTTAAAAGGAGACAACAGTTTCACCACATAGAAGGTGGTCTGGGTGGAGGCATGGTGGGGAGGAATTCTCAGGGGCACTGCAAGCGAGATGATACCCTCTGGGAATATACACTCGCCAGCAAGCCCCTTAATGGGTTGATTATAAGACTAGAGGAAAGACGAGGTGAGTCCCATTCGCTAGAAGGCATCCTAAAAAAGGATGTCACAGTCTGCTCCTTGGTCCATGAAGGTCCTCTTCACGAGGTAAGAGTTGATTCTAGCAGTGATAACCAGTGGATCTTTTCGATTGGTGTCGACTCCCACCAAGTCCTCAACATTAAAATTGATTATAAGTCTCACTCTCTTGGCTAAGGCCATGATGAAAAGGAGGAGAAAAGAGGCGTGGGTAGGAGCCGGCTTGGCTGCAAGTCAGTCTATTCCCATGGACGACACCATTCTGTTAGAGGTGGGTTTTGCTCCACAGCTGATGACTCTATTAACTCGAACGGGATAATTCAGTAATCTAGAAGTCGTAATTGATAAGACCTGTAAAAGACCATCGGAGGGTGCTCTAGTAAGAGAGATTTCGATACTCAAGTTAGAGAGTGATTTTCGAGAGAAAAAAAAAATATATTGAGAGAGAGAGTAAGAACCCAGCGTGAGTTGTGTGCCCTTACATAGGCCAAAAGAACTTACCTGGAGATATGCGTGTGAGAGTCCTTATATCTTTCGGGCGTAAGAGTCTATAGTAGTGGGGGTAATAAAGCCCTAGTTTTCGTTTGAGAATGTCTTGGGATTTCGAGGAATCATGCTATAAGATACACAAAGATTGTCAAACCTTATCGGTAAGGAAAGTCTGGATCGTCCAAGAAATACTTTCCTCTATCGACAGGGGTTGTATATACCCTTTCCATTTTTGTAGGATTTCCTCCACGATTATAGGGAGCGAATGCTGATTCAATGCTTATCGAGATTCGATCAGTCAGGAGACCGAGTAGATGTTCATCAAATCGAAGGAGCAACCGGTATGCACTGGTCGTCGATGCATCAGTGGACTATGGGCTTAGTCGGTTTTAAGATGCTCTATGGGCCAAGTTGCTTTTTGGGCCTGGCATGGCCTAAATTAGGTATCATCATTTAGTATATTACACTCCACTTATATTACCTGATAGTATTTAAACATATCGATATGCATTTTGAAAACACTCTTGGTACAATTTTACTGACTGGTGTTTTGCAAATGGGAACACCTTGTTGGTAACCATTTGAGACTACTTATTGGTATCGTCAAGAATCTCTCGGTATATTTGCAATGTTGAGAGAAGACTTATCTTCTTGGCACCCTTTCAATTTGCTCATCAATTCTTACCTTGTGACATTTACCCATACTTGTCGGTTGTAGCCATCGGTTCTCCCTCCCACCTACTGCCTCCTCGGTGATCCCTCTATCACATACATGCTTCAATTGAACCTTGGCACAACAAGTCTCCAAAGGTTTGTTACCACCATGCCACTTAAATCCTCTAATCATATATTATACAATTTTTATTATAAACCATATTTTTGAGTATCCCAAACTTTAACAATTCTAGTTTATCTTCTATAAATTTGTACTCTTCATTTCAAACTTCCTTGTTCATCACTGAACACCTTCCCTCAGTTGACCAAAAGTTCAAATGTTTAAATCCATTGAGTGGTCCCTCTCAATAAACTAAAGGACAAAATGGGTTACGTGTGCAATTTAGAAGTATAAGAGGGTCACTAAGCAATTATTGAAAATGGGTTTAGAGATAAAGGAGAAGTGAGACCTTAACCCACGAGACCTAAGCATTCTCACTTTTCTCTTTAGACTATCCTTCTCTCTTTAGACTCTTCTTCCTCTCTTCTTCCAAATTCACTTCATTTACCCCCAAATCTCAAGATCAAAGATTTCAAACTACCCATTCGACACCCCAAAATTAGATTCGAGCCTTGATTTTGGGAGAGATTGAGGATCTAGAGTTGTCACAAGGAAGGGCAAAATCCTAGGGTTTGGTATAATCTAAATGGGAAAGGCTTCTTGGAGACAAGAATTAAGATATTATCATCTTCCTATCCATTCTTTAGTTTATTCATCTAGTTCTTTACTTGGATTTGGAGACTAGAAAGTTACAGTAAATGACGGAGAAACTAAGTTTTGACTGTTTGGATTTTTGGGTTAAGTTGAAAATTAATATTGATAATTTTGATTACCTGATAATACTCTTTAGGAGTCGAACAGGCAGATCATGGCAAGACTCTTACTGTTTAGAAATCTGGAAGTGACTACCCTCCCTGTCATTGTGAGTGGACAGACTGTTATATTTTGAATGAGAAAATGATTTTTCTAAATTCTTTTATAAATGATTTTAAATGATTTTTTTGCAATTATTTGTATTTGTGGGATGTCCCAAAATGTGAATTTGAAACATACATGCATCCACTGTATTTTGTGAATGAATATGTGCCAACTTTTGTTGGAAATTTTATTCATGAATATTGTGGTATGGTTTGATGATCATTTATTGAATTCATGGCACATTGGAAAATATTTGGATACTTGTGAAATGATGGTGTTGGTGATGGTAAATAACTATAGTCATTCTCTCTACAAAGCAATACGATAGGGTGACGTGATTTGGACTTTATTAACAAGGGATAATAGACGCAGCCTCCTATACCCCCGTCGTACTACTGGAATGCACCTCGGTAAGGTACGAGTCAACGCCAAGGAAGGGAGAATTAGTTTTATGAAATGAAAGGGATTGAAAACCCCTTGGCGGATTTTTACCTAGATTCGACTAAAACTTTGGGTGGAAGTGTTTTATTTAGGGAGACCCTGTAATCTTTGAAAAAGCATGAACTTGTGGATGCATCTATCTTTAATGATCTAGATTATTTGAGGTTGCTTACCATTGACGAGTTGTTTAAAACTTATGATTTTGACATTTCAATACTCATTACTCATTTACTATCACAACATGTCATTGTATTCCACTCACTAAGTATTTTATACTCATTCTTCTGTTTTTATTCTTTTTAAGAGAAAGTGTAGATATTAAATCAGCCCCACAGTTAGATAGATCCAACCAAGGAGAAGCTGTCGGGACCAACTTTTGGTATTGGTCTTTCTTAGATGTGAATTTTGAGACTTATAGATGGACCCATTGAAAGGTATTTTGGAAGTGAAACTTTTATTTTGGGAATTATATTTTGGAAACTCTTTTGTAGTATATTTTACCTATATTTATTTTATTAAAATTGAACTTATGTTATAAAATATTAAATATTTGATGTGTTGGCTTTTTTTTGTTTGGAAAAGGTATTTTTATAGGTTTGCGGGATTTTGGAGTGTGTGCAAGTGACTGTACATACTTCTACATCACGTGACGGTTGTCTCGTGCTCGAACCTATGGGTTGGAGCGTGACACTCTTGGCTCTACATTACAAATGGATTCAACTCCCTTCCTCTCAGTTTTCTGTTTATATAAGGGTACTAGCCCCCGAATGGAATTCAACTCCCTTTCTCTCAGTTTTCTATTTATATATAGGCTCTGACCCTCGAATGGGATTCAACTCACTTTCTTTCAATTTTCTGTATCATATGGGCCCTGGCTCTTGGATGGAATTCAACTCCCTTTCTCTCGATTTTCTATATTATATGGACCTGGCTCTCAAATGGAATTCAACACCCTTTCTCTCAGTTTTCTATTTATATATAGGCTTCGGCCTTCAGATGGAATTCAACTCATTTTCTCTCGGTCTTTGTATTATATAGGCCCCAGTGTTCAAGCAGGATTTAACTCCCTTTCTCTCAGTTTTCTGTATTATATGGGTTCCCACCTTTGAATGGTATTCAACTTATTTTCTCTTGGTTTTTTATCACTACCACTGCGCCAAATAGGATCTAACTCCCTTTTTCTCAGCACTGAATCATGTCAACTGTAACATTGCTCCAGTATATATATATTCTCTTAACTCTGATGCTTAATACTTTCTCAGCTACAATGCTTTTGACAACAACCCAATGCTCAAGTCACTCCAATACATAATCAATGTGGAAACAAGAATACAAAGGTAATAAACGAGTCTCTTTCTCATTCATTTAAGTTCTTATACACTATATAATACATGGAGGAAGCAAATTCTTTGTGACAAGGCGGGATTGTTATCGCTCTTCTGCAAATCTCTCGACAACTTATAGCCCGGTCTTATTCTTTCTTACTGTGGTCTCTAGCCTCTTGCACTCACCAAGATCTTTGACTCTAGGTTAATTTTCAAAACTTCTACTTCCACTTTTTATAATACAAACACCTTGCACTCTCAGCCAATGCTTGGTTAAACACTTTCGCTTAGGTCTCCCGACCTCCTAACCTCTCAGTTCTTGGCCTCTTGGCTACCAGTCTCCTGACCTATCAGTCTCTCGACCTCCCAATCTTTCGACCTCCTGATCTCTCGATCTCCCAATCAATTGACCTCCTGATCACCCCACAAATTTCACAAACCCTAAAATTAAGATTTTTCTTAAACAATTCTCACAATCTATCACCGGCATATTCCGCATTTAATACCCCACCTTCATGCATCTTTCAATTCCCCCAATTCATTCTACTTCTAATACCGTTTTTTCAAAATATTATTAGGAATTGAGGCAAATGATGGTACCCGATTTAAAAATAGAAATTTTTCTTATTCCCATGAGATCTCAATTCTCTTATAATCATCCAATAAGGAATCTCTAACAAGTTCAAATATTCCTTAATTTCATAGGATTCTTATTTTCTTTTTCTTCCAATAAAAAAAAAAATTTCTAAAATCATAAACCTTTTTTAATCTCAAGGGATTTTAAATTTTCTAAAAGTCTTTAATCACAATTCTTACTATTTCAGAAGACCTCAGACAAAAGATAAATATGGTTTTCTACACTTCTTTGAAGATTATATATACAAAGCAAAGACAACCAACAAAAGATGATCCAATATTCTCTCTATGCACATATTACAAAGAATGAGGCAACTCAATTCTATACTATCAGAAGTATGACTTCATGCCTACCATCAAAGGCATGACTTTAGTCTCATTATATTCACGTAATACATTTATCATCTCTCTCTGCATGCATATATCACGTATAGGTCATATTCATGGCTCTTTATGCACAATACACACAGTGATAAATTCTACACACATAACACAAGGTCGTATCCAAGACTGCTCAGTTTTTCTATTATCACTCTATCTAAGTTAAGCGTCAAAATCCCCCACTAGGTAAGCCCCCGTAGGGTCTTTGCAGATTTCTCTATTGATGATGACTCAACTGATGCACCAGTATCAATCAATTCTACACATCAGATAGAGGCAATATAGGATTATAGTTCAGACTTTGAGTTTTTTTCTCTTTCTTCTACTACTCTATCTAACATAAGTATCGAAGTCGCTCGGCGGGATTTTTGCAGTTTTCCTATCCAAAAAGATCCAGCGAACACCTCAACATCAGTTTCCCATTCGAGCCAGAAGGGTTGTCATCCGCGTAGTCAAAATTGACTTTAATAGAATCAATGGATCAATTTTTTTTCAAAATTAAATGCTAAAGAATTTTATTCTTAAAATTTAAAGCGTAAGAGTTAAGTTTGCAGGATATCTCAAATTTAAGAAAATCTTAACTATTATCCTTTGATTTTGCATGGATGCTACAAAACCATTATTTCTTAAACAATTTACCTATTTATTTTTTGTATAATCAACCAATATCTAGAGTTATTTTTTGACTAATCTGATTAAAACGTTATTAGACCCAATTTAAGGAAACCTCTCTTAATATAATTTTTTCTATTACTAATTTCAAATTTGAGACTTGGTAATGCTAAATGACACATTGCTGTTTAGGAATGAAAATTAAACACTAACTGCTGCAACCTTCGACCTCAAAAGGCATTCATTCCCAAATTTAATTCTAGCCTATTGGTAAAGAAATCCAATCGAATTGAAACTACTATATCATAAACACTTTCCTTTGATTCTATGCAGAGTCCTAATATCTCAACCATCACAATATGATCATTTCGAATTAACAATATTCTCTAAATACTAAAAAATAAGTATTATAGTTTTGAGAAGAAGAGGGATAAAAAAATTTCAACACAATCTACACTTTCTTATATTAAAATATTAAAAAAAATTAGCAAATAAATTGATTATGGTCAAACTTAAATCCATTTGAAAGCAGAATATCCTATGAAATCCATCTGCTCTGCTCGTCTTCCTAGAGATTATTCACATGACATGACTCCCTTTCTTCATGCTACTCTTTTGTCTCAATTTTAATCCCCCATGGGCTATTTGCAATACAAAATGTCATCGCTTCAAATGATGTAGGCCTTTGTGGTTCTTGCTTCCATCCTTCTGCCACCACACTTCGCATGATATAATCAAAGATTTTAACCACTTTCTTAATTAATTACAAATTAAGAAAATTAAATCATTTCACAACTTTTTTTTTTAAGTTCTTAACATAAGCCTCATGTGCAATATTCTAGATGCTTAATAAGATTCACCAATGTATTGCAGAAACTTTTTAACACTAACGTTTCTCTATTTCCAAAAAATTTTCATTTCTCAAATATTTCAACATATTAAATTAATTAATATTTATATAAAAGATTTTATACTTTTTATATTTACAAGTTTTTTTTCATATTTATTGAATTATTTATTTATTTAATTATAAATTTTATTTTTTTATATAATTTGTATTATAATTAATAATTACATATTTGATCTTTTTTATTATAAAATATAATTATTATATTATTTTCATTAAATAATTGATATTTATATAAAAATTTTTATACAACAATAACAACTTAGGTCTTCTATCCCAAAATTTGAGATCGGTCATTGAGAGACAAATAATAAAGTCAAAAAAAAAAGATTTAGTTTGTGCGGATTCTCCTACGCCACTCATTCATATCTAAAACCATCTCCTCAACTAATTCCATCACTATCATATCTTTACGAATACATTACATCCAAATTTTCAATGGTCTACCTCTACGTTTTATTAAATTTTCTATATTTAAGTTCTCTACCTTCCTAACAGGTGCGTTTTTAGACCTTCGCTGCACATTTTCAAACCATCTCAGACGGTATTTCCGCATCTTATCCACAATTGAACTGATTCTCAGTTTATTACGTATCTCGTCGTTTCTAATTCTATCATTTCTAGTTTTGCTACACATTCACCTAATCATTTTCATTTCAATTACAGCCATTTTTTACTTTTGTTGCTATTTAATGGCCCAACATTTAATATTATATAATAGAGCAGGTTTTATTGTAATCCTATAGAATTTTTTATTTAAATGTAATGGCATCGTGTGATCACAGAACACTCCGGATGCCTTTCTCTATTTCATCCAACCTGCTTGAATTCTATTGTTGACATCCTCATCTACATTGCCATCATTTTGGATAATGGAACCAAGATATCTAAACCGTTCACTCTTAGAGTCTTCTCTTCTTTCTAATCTAATCGTTTCTTCATTATACTGATGGTTGTCACTAAACTTACACCTCATATACTCAGTTTCAGCTCTATTCAATCTAAATCATTTAGATTCTAACGTGTTCCTCAATAACTCTAATTTAGTACTGATACACTTTCTAGTTGCATTAACCAAAATTATATCATCTGCGAAGAGCATACACCATGGTATTTCATCTTGAATATTTTTTGTGATTTCATCTATCACTATCGTAAATAGTAACGGACTCAATGTCGAACCTTGATAGAACCCAATGTTAATAAGAAAGCTATCACTCAGCCCCCCGCAAGTCCTTAAATTAGTCGTAACTACTTCATACATATCCCTAATAAGGTTAATGTATTTCAAAGAAATCCATTTCCTCATGAGCACCCACCATAATACGTCTCTAGGGACCCTATCATATGCTTTCTCAACATTAATGAATACTATATGTAGATCTCTTTTTTGCACTCTAAATGTTTCCATCAACTGTCTTAGCAAGTGAATAGTTTCAGTGATGGATCTTCTTATCATAAATCCAAATTGATTTTGAGATAAACTTATCTCCCGTCTCAATCTATGTTCTATCACTCTCTCCCATAACTTCATCGTATGACTCATGAGTTTAGTTTCTTTATAATTGAAGCAATCTTGTATGTTCCCTTTATTCTTATACAACGGGACAATTGTGCTCTCTCTCCATGGGTAGGACATTTTCTTTGTTTGCTAAATTTTGTTAAAAAGAGCCGTTAATATTGTTACTCCAAATTCTCCCAAACATTTCCACATCTCGATGGGGATGCCATCCGGTCCTATGGCTTTGTTAGTTCACATTCTCTTTATAGCCTCCTTTACCTCATGGGGACGAATTTTACGTTTAAAATCTCTATTAATCTCTTCTGTAGATATCTCTACATTTTCTATATTTACTGTACTCTTAACATTAAATAAATTATTAAAATATTCTCTCCACATCTTTCTTATATCCTTGTTTCTTACAAGTGTACTATTTGTTTCACTCTTAATACATCTAATCTCATTTAACTCTTGTCCCTTCCTTTCCCTTAGTTTGGCAATTCTATAGATCTTTCTCTCCCCGTCTCAAGTCTCTAGTCTCTTGTACAATTTATTATACACTTTACTCTTTGATTCATGTATAGTCTTTTTTACTTCTTTTTTTGCCTTTTTGTATTTTTCATAGGTCTCGCTACTACTATCATTTTTAAGATTCTTATAACACTCTCTTTTGATTCGGATCGGGGTTTTATTTTTTCGTTCCACCACCATAACTCTTTGTCTCTTGGAGCCCTACCTTTGGAAACTCCAAGAACCTCTCTACCTATACTCTTAATATTATTAGACATATCATTCCACATTGTTTCTGAATTATCATTAACAAACCAATTTGTTACTCAAATTACTTTCTCCCTAAAAATCGTCACATTTTCCCCTTTTAGATTTCACCACTTAATTTTTTGCTCCATATATGGTTGAAATTGCTCTTGTCATTTAGGCACTCGTACATCTAAAACTAAGAGTCTATGCTGAGTCGTTATACTCTCCTCTAGTATGACCTTACAATCCTTACAACAATCCTTATAAATCGTTCTATCACCTCTTCTAGTGAAAAAGAAATCTATTTGACCAGCATTTGTCCCACTCTTATAGGTAACTATGTGTGATTCTTTTTTCTTAAAGAACGTATTTACTAGTGCCAAATTAAATGCTAGTGCAAACTCTAAAATTGTACTTCCCGCCTCATTCTTACCACCAAAGCCAAAGTTTCCATGTACGGTTTCAAATCCCTCATTTTTCTCTCCCACATATCCATTTAGATCTTCTCCAATAAATAACTTCTCGCTACTTGGTATGGTTTGTATAAATTCATCTAGATTATCCCAAAATTATTTCTTACTAATTGCATCTATACCTATTTGGGGTGCGTACACGTTAACTATATTAATTACGTTTACTCCATTTACTAACTTGACAAGTATCATTTTATCTCCCTTCCTTCTTATCTCTACTACATCTCCTAATAGGTCTCTATGTACAATTATTGCTATCCCATTTTTAGTTCTATCTTTACTTGTGTATCTAAGTTTATGATCATAAGACTCTATTACTCTAGCCTTCTCTCCCACCCATTTACTTTCTTGAAGACACATGATCTTAATTTTTCTTCTATTCATTATTTCACGTATTTCTCCTAACTTTTCTGTTAGAGATCCTATGTTCCAAGTGGCTAAGCGAATTCTATCTGTATGGACTATTTTATTTGTCCGCATCCTAACATCCCTTGGTAACTTGTCACTACACTCAGGATCTGATGTAGTGTATCACTAAGGAGGTGGGTACTGACTCCAAAAATATTGACTCCTTGATGACACGAACGATGGCCGTGAAAGAATATGAAATCTACAAAAACCGTCGGAGGGTGCTTCTGTGAAAGAGGCTCTAACGCTCAAGTCAAAAAGAGCGATTTTCAAATGTAAAGAAATAGACCGAGAGCTTAGAGAGAGGTTCCCTGTGATTGGTGTGCCCAATGTGTATGGTCGAGAAAGCATACCTGATTTGAAAGGTTTTAGGATGTCTTATACCTGGTAGAGTCATCTCCTTTCGGGGTATTGTAATCCTACACTCCTTATGGAAACAATCCGAAAATCTTGGGAGCTCAATTTTCTGAAATGATTGTGATCTTTATCGTATGAGAATTTTCCTTATCCGTAAGATCCTGGAGATACCATTTTTAAGCAAGAAATCAAAGTCACTGGCTATCGGTCAGTCATTAGGCCAATGCGGAGCCTTCGGGGGTCAACGAACCAGAGGATAAGCACCCAGTAGGGGAGGTAAATCCCGTTCGGCAAATTTCATTCGATAGGCAGGGCAACTAAGACCCTATCATTCGGGAGATGGAGCGACTAAGACCCTTCAGTAAATTAGTTGAGTAGTCGTTTGATAATACTGAGCTGTGTTCGTCCATCGGTTGGTAGTTGTCCCTTGTAGGCCTCCTGTGTGAGCCTTTCAAATGTTGACCCTTTGAAATGAGCATTTATCTATGTCCCATCATTTGTCCCTGACTCATGTCATTTTTTTCTTGGGAAAAGTGGCAGGAGGTATGGTCATTGAAAAGATGCAAGACTTTATCGCTTTGATATCCGAGACTCATCTTCTGTATACTTTATAAAGATACCCATCTGTTAGGGCCTCACATATTCTTTCCTGCCATTCTCTTGGTCCTTTGCGAAAAGTTTATTTTCTGAGAAGATGTCAAAAGGTTATTTTTCGTCACAAATCATAGACACCATTCAGAGCATGATGACTGAAGATGAACTACAAGAGGTCCGGAAAAACATGTCGCTCAAAAGTGACTTCGAGTTGGTGTTGCCCAACGAAGAGGACTGGGCGAATCATGCCCCCGAGGGCTATGTCCCAATGTAAAAGCAGTGTGTGAAGTATGGTTTGAGGGTCCCCTACATGGGTCAGCTAGCAGAAGTTCTGAGATATTGGAATATCCACCCATCATTGCTCATCCGCAGCGCTTGGCATTTTGTGATTGCCCCGATTTCTTTGTTAAGCTTTTTTCATATTTGCTTTGATTTGAAGATTCTGGGAACCCTTTTTTCCTTGGTATGATGCAGCGCCCAAGGTTCTAACCGCGGCTGGTATAAACTGCAAACCCACCAAAAGTCTCATTGGAAGTTCTTTTACCATGAGTCTCAAGACAATCGTTGAATGCAGAAGTTCTTCTACGTGAGATTTTTTAGCAAGAGTCTTCTTTCGGTTCTTACGAGAGCTGATCAAGCACCTTCATTGAATACGAAAGTTTCGGACCTCCTTTGTCACTCTCACTTTTTGCAGTTCGTTGGGCGTTATTACGAGTACTCAGCGGAGCATTTGGGTGGATTTTTTAGTAGATGATCAGATATTACTGTTGTTTGGATTACTGGTGGACGAGGCAAGACAGATCACAAAACCTCTTTTACTTGAGTAGAAGAAGAAGGGACTGGTCGACTTTCCGCCGTCCATGAATGCTTCCCTTCTAAAGGTTTCGACCAGGCGGGAGGTGTGACCGAACGCAAAGAAGAAGACTGCCGATACTTCTCCTGAGGCTCAGTCGAAGAGGTCAAGGGTTCAATCATCAGACTCACTTGCTAGCACGGAGGGAATAGCAAAAAATGGAGAATATGAGTCTCCTCAAGAGCATGTTGAAGCAAGGGAGAGTCATTCGATTGCTTTGATGATGATCACTGATATGCCAACCAAAGTCAATGAAGGAAATATTCCGAATGAAGAAGTTCTTGAGGTGATGGAGAGCGCTCTGGCTTTGAATCCACGTCCGTAGGAAGAGATTTCGAGGGGGCCAAATGTTTCTACTCCTATTTCGGGGGAAGTGCCCAAACGATCTCCCCAAGTATCCCAATGTTCCCTTCATGATGGGGGAGATGAGGATGATCTTCTGCCTCCTATTTTGGTTGAGTCCTTTAACAGACAGGAGGATGCTCTAAAGGAAGGGTTGGTTGCAGTCTATGTGGGGGACTGTCAGTATAACTTTATTGATTCATGATAGGCACTACAGTTGGCCGAGCGGTTTGAGTTTTGCCCTGAACTCGTGCGCCAGACAATGTCTTTGGATCATATTGACAAGGCTATCCAATTTCTCTGTCTGACAATAAGTGTTCTTTTGTTTGAGCTCCACCCTCATTCATAATTCTGATTGTCAAGTGTTCTTCTCCCCAGATTACGGCCTTGACCGAATTCCAAAGGAAGCAAAGGAAAAAGTCCGAGGGGCGACTTATCCGTTTGAGCAACCAGGTGTTGGCACTGAAAGACACTCTGGAGAACAAAGAAAATGACACCGGAAGGGAAAAAGACAAGCAGATTGAATGTCTTCAGATGGATTTGGCCTTATTCCAAGAGCGTTGCGAGAAGTTGGAGACCAAGGCGTGCGAGCGAAATTAGCAGCTGCCGAGATGTTAGCTCACCTTCGGGAGGAATCCCTTCAGAATGCCAAGCGAGAGATAGTTGACCTCAAGATGTCCATTGCGAGAGATACTGCTAATCTCTAGCTTTCTCAGCATAGAATGCTTGAGAGTGATAACGGATCAAGACCCCTCCCACACGGTCTCTATTGTTCCTTCTAACACTGTATAATCTTGTATTATTCTGGTGATGAAAAAGATTTTCTTAACTGAGAGTGTCTATTCGAGAGTGCTGCTCGAACCATTTGTCTGATGCTCCATCAAAGTGTAATGATCTTTCACAAAGGAGACCTTTTGAATACCACATCCCGTTTAGGAAGTCCCGTGATTTGTTCGCTTGATAGGAAACTATAGATAGGGGTCTTATCCACCCGTTCGAGGAGTTCCATCCTGATTTGGTGACACGTTCATGGGGTAAGATCAGGGCGATTTAGGCCTAACATACAATAAAAAACTTTAGATGTTAGGGCCGTGTCCACCCGTTTGGGAAGTTCTATCCCATTTTGATGACACATTCGCTCGGTAGAATCAGAATGACTTAGACCCAATGTACGATAGAAAACTTTAGATGTTCGGGTCGTATCCATCCGTTCGAGGAGTTCCATCCCATTTTGATAATACGTTCATTCGGTAGGATCAGGGCGACTTAGACCTAACGTACGATAAAAAACTTTAGATGTTAGGCCATGTTCACCCATTTGGGAAGTTCCATCCCATTTTGATAACACGTTCATTTGGTAGAATCAGAGTGACTTAGACCCAATGTATGATAGGAAACTTTAGATGTTAGAGTCGTGTCCATTTGTTCGAAGAGTTCCATCCCATTTTGATGACACGTTCATTCAGTAGGATCAAGATGACTTAGGCTCAACGTACAATAGGAAACTTTAGATGTTATGGCCGTATCCATCCATTCAGGGAGTTCCATCCTATTTTGATGACACGTTCGTTCGATAGAATCAGGGTGACTTAGTCCCAACATACGATAGGAAACTTTAGATGTTAGGCGACTCTTCCGTAAATCACTGAGCGCCTCGTGTCACAAGCCATCACAGAATAATCACTAAATGATGAGAAGATGTAGAGCCCCCTTCTCAGGGAAAAAGTGCCGAAAACTCCAGGTCGTACACCGGACAAACATTAGTGGAAACATAAGGTTTATGCTAGATACTTTTACTATCGATCTGAAGGATCATCCCTTCTGGTCCGTTGTGATATGGTTTGGGGTCCGGTCGATTAAGTGGTTCGTTCTCTCACAGTAGATTACGCCTTTCTGGGGAAGGTAGATTCATTCCTTTCGTATTGATGAATATCTGTAGTCTACCACTACGAACTAGGAATTTCAGCTCGTCTCTGAGCGTTTTGCACTCATCGGTCATGTGACCATAATCCTTATGGAAGTGGCAGTACTTGGACTTATCTTTCTTGGAGTCTTCCTCTGTGGAACGAGGGGGCCACCTGACGTACGATTTGTTTTTAATCTGATATAAGATCTGACTTGGGGTCTCGTTCAGTGACGTATAGACATTAAACCTTCGTGAGGGCGGTGCCCCCTGTTTGCTCCTCCTTGGGGAAGGCTGGCGAGATGATCGACTGCATTCTTTTCTACTCGGGCAATTCTTTCACCGATCGAATACCTCCGCTTCTTCTGCCACGATGTACTTCTCGGCTCGGGAGTAAAACTCTTGAATGGTTAAAGGGCTCGTTCGGAGAGATGCTAATGCAATGAAATGGTCTAGGGCTGGATCCTTTAGCATCTCTACTTTAAACTTCTCTAGAAAATCTCTCAGGGGCTCATCTTCCCATTACCGCAACGATAGCAAAGAGGTGGACTTTCGCTTGACTCCTCGGCTGATTATAAAATGAGTCTCGAACTGCTATCGGAGGTGGGTAAAACTCTTGATACTGAACGGCAGGAGAGAATTAAACCACGTCATGGCATTGCCTTTGAGTGTAATGGGGAAGTGCTTGCACATCGCTGCATCCGACAAGTCCCTGGATACCATGACTTTTATAAAATGGGCGGCATGATCGTGAGGATCAGTTGTTCCATCGTATCACTCTATGGGTGGTAGGAGGACGTCCCTTAGCATTGGTTCCAAGGAGATCTTCAGATCGAAAGGTGATACTCCTAAAGGGTGGAGGGGGTCTTCGTCCCTCTTCACACCCGCTTTTCTAAACTCGGTAGCTACAAGTTACTCAATTTGCTTTTTCAGATCTTTCGGGTCGTAACGAGAGGTTACTGATGGTTCATAGTTCACAGGAGGCACTTGTCGTCGGGGACGTTCGTGTTCAAAATCCGTTGCGAATGAGTGGGCGTCTGGTCTAAGGACTTGACTGAGTCCTTCCAGTTGTTTGCTCATATTTTGGAGTTTTGACTCCAATTTTTCCATTTTGGGATGGCTAACTTGTTCTAGTGCAGGGGCCATGATTGTTGTTCTTGAATCGTAGGTTGTAGTACCTGCTTCGGATGAGATGGTCAAGAAGAGACCTCATGATCACAAATGGAGTGATCAGACGATGCAGGAGGGGCGGCTTTAGAGGCTATCGCGGTGCGCCCGTTTACAGTGGGAGCGGCTTTCGAAATTATCCTTCTTTTTGGAGGCATAATTGCATACTCGATTTGTCAGTCTTACAAAGGTGGTGGCTCTAGTCTGTTTCCCACAGATGGAGCCAATCTGTTGGAGGTGGGTACTGGCTCCACAGATATTAGCTCCTTGATGACTCAAACGGTGGTCGTCGAAGGGATATGAAACCTACAAAAACAGTCAGAGGGTGTTTCGGCGGAAGAGATTCTGACGCTCAAGTCAGAAAAAACAATTTTCGAATACAAAGAAACAGACCGAGAGTTTAGGGAGAGGTTCCCTATGATTGGTGTGCCTAATGTGTATAGTCAAGAAAGCGTACCTGACTTGGAGGGTTTTAGGATGTCTTATACCTGGCAGAATCGTCTCCTTTCGGTACGTTGTAACCCTACTTTCCTTATGGAAATGATCTAAAAATTTTAAGAGTTCAATATTCGGAAATGATCGCGATCTTTATCGTATGGAAATTTTCCTTATTCGTAAGATCCTGGATATACTATTCTTAAACAGAGAATCAAAGTCGTTGACTATCGGTCGGTCATTAAGCCAATGTGGAGCCTTCGGGGCTCAACGAACTGGAGGATAAGCATCCAGTAGGGGAGGCAAATCCTATTCGGCAAATCTCGTTCAATAGACGGGGCGACTAAGACCCTATCATTCGGGAGATGGAACGACTAAACTCTTTCGGTAGATTAGTTAAGCAGTCGTTTGATAATATTGAGTTGTGTTCGTCCATCGATTGGTAGTTAACCCTTGTGGGCCTCATATGTGGGCCTTTCAAATGTTAACCCTTCAAAATGGGCATTGGCCCATATCCCATTAGTTTCCATGCAACCTACCTTGAATCTGTGTTTCACATAGTTTAACTTACCTTATTGTTTTTAATTTATTTTCACTAAGATAAACCTTTATCACAGTAATAATGGTAAAACTTACAATTAAAAGTTAAAATTTTCTCAAAAAAATAGAAGCTAATATTATATTAATAGTTTTTATAACATTTAATTTCAATTAAATTTAGCCTTAGACCCATGGTGCTTTCAGTTGACCAGGAACTCGAACCTAATTGGACGGGGTTGGCTAAAACCCTGAGCAAGGTGTGGAGTGGGGTCCAAAACGAAAAAATCTCAACTGAAATAACATCCATTTCCAAAGGAGGGAAACAAACGGCTTATCCTTCTTCTATCCCTTTCTCTCCAATCTCTTCCTGAAAATTATCTTTTCAATGGCCAACTCTTCCAATTCCAATTCAACACCAGAGTCTGGAATTTCAGGAATTCCGGACAGGGAAATCGGAAGCCAAGGCCTACGCAAACGAATTCTACGCCGCGGTGTTTCGTGGCGAACTCCATTTCCTGGAGATGAAGTTGAAGGTATTTCCCTGTAAATATACAACACATTTGTTTTGTAATTATGTCACTGATGAAAAATTTACAGTACACTACAATGGACGAGTGGAGGGTGGGGAGCGTATAGGTTCAAGTCACGACAGGGGAACTCCTTTTCGCTTCAAATTAGGCCAACGTAAGCCTTCCACTCTCACTAATTCTTGTCTTGCTCATTCCCAAGTTTGAGCATCTCACACTTTCACAATTACATTATACATTTTTCATTTTAACGTTATAGTGGGAGCCCAAGATAGTAAAATGTCCAAGTATTAGTAATCTTGTTTGTTTCACGAACAACAAACCTCTGTCCGTGGGTTCCAACTTATGAACTTGCGAACAACAAGGGACACTTGTCTGTTCTCACTGAGCTTTTTTCAACTAGGAATTTCATATCCTCAACAAAAAATTTAGGATAGAATTTCACGTTGGATTAAATTTCAGAAATTGTTTGTGTCACTTTACAATTCAACGTTCAGGTGAAGTAATCGAAGGATGGGATGACGGAGTGGCTACAATGAAGAAGGGTGAAAAATGTATCCTCACTATTCCGCCCGAGTTGGGCTACGGAGAGGCGGGTTCACCACCTTTGATTCCTCCTAATTCCATCCTCATTTTTGAGGTTGAATTACTTTCATGGAACTCCATCCGTGACTTGAAAGGTGATGGAGGAATATTGAAGAAGATAACCAGGGAGGGTGAGGGTTGGGCGACTCCAGGTGATGCTGATGAGGTCCTAGGTATGTTTTGCCAACAATGAAACTGCATACTATTTGAATTTTAAAAAATTACTTGCAGCCAAATATTACCAGGGTCTTGTTTACTGTTAAACTTGATCATACACTTGAGCTTCTTGAACTCAAAGCAATTCCACCTTGTAAAACTGAACAAATGGCGATTTTCCTAGATTGTTTATTGGTAGATTCATCCACTAAATCCCTAAGTGTGGTATTATAACTGAATTGCCCAACAGCTCGAGACCCCGAATCCTGAAGTGTGTGCCTCAATTATGCGCAGCAGTACTAGTAGTTCCAGGTGTTCTGATCACTTAGATTCTTGATTGCTCGAGCTTATAACTGTTATTTTCAAAATATTTGGTTCCTTGATTGTAACTTCTTCCTCCTTTGCAGTTATATATGACACAAAGCTTGAGAATGGTACATCTTTGTCCAAGTCTGATATTGGGGTGGAATTTCATATAAATGATGGTATTTTAGTTTCCTCAATTCTGTCTTTTGAAAAAAAAAGAAAATTGTTGTTCTTTATTGCTAGAAAGTTTTTAGCTTGTTTACGTTATTGTTATTAGGTCATATATGTCCTGCCATAAGTCATGCTTTGAAGACAATGAGAAAGGGTGAGAAGGCAGAGCTCTCGGTGAAGTTCCATTGTAAGTTGACGATAGTGCTTATTTTCTAAATACTGGTTATTCAGCTTTTCACATTTGCAATTACATCTTTAGATGAACTTATCTTTTTACACAATCTTAGATGGCTTTGGAAAATTTGGAAATGAATGTCTTAGAGTTTACGATGCCATCCCATCCAAGTCTAATCTAAACATTAAACTCGAGCTTGTGTCATGGAAAAGAGTCATTGATGTTACCGGTGATGGGAAAGTCCTCAAGAAGATCATAAAAGCTGGACAAGGTTTTGATCGACCTAATGAAGGAGCCACAATCAAGGGTAATCTCGTAGAAATATTTTTGTCTAGACTCCCTTTGATTTGCAGAGTCTAAATGATCCTTAAGATAGTTATGAGACACACTTGCCTTGTCTGCTTGTTCTCTTCAGTTGTCTATGCAGGGAAATTTAGAGATGGGACAGTGTTTTGTCAGAAGGGAACAAATGAAGATCCTTTTGAGTTTGTGTCCTTTGAAGGTATATGGAAATCTTTTTGTCCAAATTGAAATGGTAGTTCCATATGTTTTAATTCTTAGCCTCAACAAGAGTTCTCCTGTCTCTTGTTTTAGAACAAATCAATGAAGGACTAGATAGAGCAATCATGACCATGAGAAAAGGGGAACAGGCATTGGTGACCATCAGCTCTGACTTTTTATTTGACCACGATGTTCCGCAGAGAATGTTTGAGGATTCAACATGTCTTTATGAAGTTGAATTGATCGACTTTACCAAGGTTCTCTTCTCAATTCTCTAAAAAGGGCTTTTTGAAAATTATCTATTTTACCACTGTTAATTTGTTTTCAGATAATTTGTGTTTCTTTTCTATGATCAAACTAATGGTAAACCATATTAAAGCAGGCATTATGCTTGAGGATGCAGCTTAGGGCATCCTTTAAGAGTGTTTGATGACAATGTTGTCTGGAATCTTTTGTAAGGAAAATAAGGCCACATCGATTACTAGTAGTGTTTGTAGAAAGTGTTCTAACAAATATTAATCCAAGGTGCAGCTTCTTGTAAGATTCTTCTGCCCATCAGGTTCTACTGAGAACTGAACACAAACTCTATACGACATCTTTCATACAGTTAACCAGACCCTGAAAGTAAAGTTTCATGATTTTAGAGAAGAAAACAGCCCTAAAAAGGAAAAGAAATGAATCGAATGCCTGTAATGGTACAAAGGATAATGCTTATTTGGGTTATTTCATGTAATTTAGGCTGTTCATTTTCAAGGAGATATGTAAAATTTCTGTAGATTTGGAGAGATGGTGGATACTTGCCCAACAACCTTATTCACATAATTCATGGTCATAAAATAACGTTTTGGCCTATGCTGATTCTGCTTCTAAAACTTGGAAAGTTGTGTCTTAATTGCTTGGCCATGATGAAATCTTATGTTGGCCTACACAAGGGAGGATAGCTTAAGGTTGCTTACTTCAATAATGTTATGTGCACATCGACATAAATGTATTATGGGCATATATAAGCATGCAGTGATCACTTGGTCGAATAATAGATAATTATACTGATAGCTATTTAGCTTTCTGCAGACTAAAGACTTGATGGTAATTCCTGTGTTTTTAATTTGATGAGATGTGGTTGTAGTTTATTTTATTTATTCATTTATTTTTTAAGAGCGAAACTAAGATAGTAGATTAAATTCACTAAATGTTTTTCTTTTCATATTGTGTATTAGGATAAACCCTTTTGGAAGATGGATACTCTGGAGAAATTAAATGCCTGCGAGACAAGAAAGCTAGAAGGAAATGCACTATTCCAAGCTGGGAAGTTTTGTCGCGCTTCCAAGAAGTATGAGAAGGAAAGATTAGATGCACTGAAATGTGTACATCTTTATCATGAGTCACCTATTGTTGTTTGTAAATAAATCATCTCCTTTGACTATACTTGCAGGCTGTGAAGTATGTTGAGTTTGACCACACCTTCACTGATGAGGACAGGTCTCTTGCAAATGCTCTGAAGTTGTCATGTTATTTGAACAATGCAGCTTGTAAAGTAAAACTTGGCGAATATCTAGATGCAGTAACATTGTGCTCCAAGGTTTCTTTCTCTCTTCTCCCAACTCTTAATAGAAATTTCATGTTCTCTGCTTCAATCAAACATATGCAATCATTTCAAAACCTTAATTAAGGATGCAATCATTTCGATGCAGAGAGATAAAATTTTCTTCTCTGAAAAGACTAGAGGACCTTGCTGCTTTTAAGCTGTAATCTTAATAACTTGATTCATTTCACAGGTCTTAGAGTTTGATTCTTCAAATGTTAAAGCCCTGTACAGACGATCTCAGTCATACTTGAGAACGTCTGAATTGGAAAAGGCCGAGGCAGATATAAAGAGAGCTCTAACTATTGATCCAACCAACAGGTATGTGTGTATTTTGCTTGTCAAATTTCTCCCGTTTTTCTCTTTCACATGAATTTGTCAAACGATTAAGGATGTCTAGCTATTTTTTGCTTGTTAAAGTCATGTGTTTTGTGTCAAGCAGAGATGTGAGAATGGAGTACAAGACGCTGAAAGATAGGCAGAAAGAATATGCGAAGTATCAGGCCGGGATATTCAGCACCATGCTCTCCAAGATGTGTTAAAAACATTAGTTGTTGTCCCTCTCATATGTTCTATGTATCTATCAGGTATGTAACCTTCACGCCTGCGGAGGGTGCTGTGGAAGGATTGAACATTCAAGGTAAGCTGCTTTTTTTGTTGATATTTTATCTCATGATACCATCGCCCTGTTGTCAAGGGTCAAGAATACTGAATTTTTTTAATCTAGATTTTGGGTTTAAATCTAAAGAATGAAAAAAATAGAGTTCGCTCCTAAATGGACCTGACAATTAATTCGAACTATAATAGTTGGGACCAGTAAAATTAGTTATCGAATTTTGATCGGTCAAGTAAAAAAAAAAATTATTTCATCTCATGGTCATCAAATCCCCTTACTCTCTTTTAATGTGGCAAGCTTAAAGATATATTTTTTTTAATACTAAACCAACTGATATTTGAATTTTATTCGATTAATCTGGCAAGCTTGAAGATTGCCGGCTGCCATCAGGCATTTGAAGCTTCGTTCTTGGCATGCATGCATTTCCCCGACACGTGGGTTTGTAATTCCATACACTAACAAATTATTCAAATTAAAAAGAAAAAGAAAAACCAAAAAACCTTTCCTACACAAAAGTGTTCCTGTTCGATGCCACATATCATAAAAAAGACTAGAGCACTTGTTGGGCTGCCCTCTTTTAATAATGTTTGGGCCAAGACAAGTTTAACGGGTTTGACAAGCCTTATCAATGGATTTCATGGTTATTATTACCGACGGTCCCACCAAGTTTTGGAGAAATCAAAATGTGAAGAGCATGCGCCGCCGGCCTAGTAATCATAAATTTTTTTTTTTAATGTGATGATTTAAAATTTAATTTTTTTTTTGTTATAATAAGAATTAAATTTTAAATCATGGCATAGAGGAGGGAGATTATTAATACTGGACTGTCCCTTAAGGA
Source organism: Dillenia turbinata (assembly GCA_037126225.1). Lineage (NCBI taxonomy): Eukaryota > Viridiplantae > Streptophyta > Magnoliopsida > Dilleniales > Dilleniaceae > Dillenia > Dillenia turbinata. The sequence continues at coordinate 15,091,839 of JBAMMX010000004.1, read as the reverse complement.
TGGAATTCAAATCTTTGAATAGCCAAAAAAAAAAAAAAAAAAAAAAAAAGTGAAGGGCATACAGCCCACACTGGGTATTGTACGTGAAAACTTTAATTTTGTTAGAAAATACCACAAATATAAATGTAGAAGTGGAATAAATAAATGGAAAATTAGGTTTAAGTGCATCAATTAATTGCTTCCTTCATTTTCCTTTTAATCCAATCCCGACATCAAAAATTTAAAAGGGTCGTATCAATAAAGTCATATGAATTAGGATTAGAGGAGCTGAAGGGAATGGGGGTGATGATGGACTTGTGAGAAATAAATCGTCCTCATGGATGATGCTTAACATGTTTGTCAGAGTTGAATATTATTTTTTGTTTTTGATATATAAAAAGATTTAAATTTAAGAATTTTATAAAAAAAAGAGACACATGTCAATTCAATTAAACTTCATTGACTTGTTAACGTTGAATGTGAATGTGAATGTTCACAACAATGTTCCCTGTCCTGTCCTGTCCTGTCCTGTCCCAGCCCCAGCCCCAGCCCCAGGGCGGTCTATTAATAGTTTTCTCAAGGGCACCACAAGCACATGGACATCTTACAACATCACGTGACGTCCTAATTTATTCAACTCATTTAAAATAAAAAAAAATTAAAAAAAATAGGGAAAGAACTTTCTTTTCTCTATCCATGTTGTCAGACTTGGTCAGAGCATCACACGGAGTTGCCCTTAGAATTGAAATTTAAGTTAAAATATAATTCAAGGTCTGACTATGCATTCAGGATTTTCAAACCCCAAAACAATACAATAAAATAAACTCTATAATCCTATTAAACGGCTGTGTTTGTTTGGATATTTGGATGAAAGGTTCAAATCGAACAAAGTTTATTGTATTTTGTTAATCATAAAAATCGTACAAGCATAAATCCCATAATCTAACTATAATAAGGATAAAATTCAAAATGTAACTTGGATCTTAAATCCATGTAATTAGGGCTTTGATGCCACTTGTTAAAAATTAAAATTCCAAATCCTATTTTGCAATACTAAAATTATACGATAAAAAATTGTTAGAAATGAATTTTGACTCCACATATATTGACTTCTCTTGACTTAATTGGCCACTTGAGGGAGTAGCTTGAAGGCTGTAAAAGGCCATTGGAGAGTGCTCTGATGGGGGAGGTTACGATGTTCAAGCGAGAAAGAACAATTTTCGAACGGGATGGAACATACTAAGAGCAAGAGAAAGAGGGAGAGAGTTGCTCTTTCTGTCACTTGTGTGTTAAGTGTTGGGTCTTAGAGGACGTACCTAGGATTAAGGGATGCGAGGGTTTTTATGCATGGGTACTGTAAGAGTCGTATATATTTGAGATGTTACAACCCTAGTTTTCTTTCGAGAAGATCCGAAAATTTTGGAATTTTATTTGTCAAATATTCTTGAAAGATTCATGGTCGTTATCTCTTAGGAAATTTTCTAATACGGGAAGATTTTTTTCCTTATCGATTAGATCTAAAATATTTCATTTCCTATCCGGGAAATGTACCTGTAACTTCTTATCGACAGGAGAGTGCTATCATCCTCTGACTGATGAGGTGAGAGCAATACCTTCTTTTGGATTATCAAAGGTATATGGAGGTTACCAATCAGTTAGCGTAGTGTCGATGGCAGTTCCTGAGTGTATCGAGCCATGTCTACCCTTCGAAAAGATTGATCCCTATTTATTAACACGTCTAGGCATATATACCTTTTTCGATCATGGATTTTACAAGATTGAACACATTTCGTAACGGATCTTCTGAACGGGTCCCAACAAAAATATATATTATTAGAGAAATTGTTGTCGAAATCTAATATTTTGATAATAACAAAATATTATATGTGTTACTAATGAATTTATCAAGCGTGCATATATTTAGAATACGTAACACATCCATATATATAGAAAGTTTGAAAATATAGAACTAATCAGAAAATACTGTCACAAATATTGGATAGAAATAAGTTGGGTAGAAGCAGCGAAAAGGGCAAAAGTAATCGAAAGTCAGAACTTTATTTTTTACTACAATTTTATCATATTTTCAAAACCTAGCTCAGCATGTTGAATATAAATTGTGAGCTATATTTAACTATTAAGTTTATTCAAATTGGAGATTCAAATTCAAATCATTTGGAGAGGTACAAGCTGATTTTTAGGGAAGCTTTTGCTACCTATAACTTCTCCAATAGTTAAGCTATTTGAAATTTGAATTCTCCACATTGTAAGGGGATTGTTAGTATTTGATTTTAAAAAATAACAGTAGAAAATTCAAAGATTTTGGTAGAGAAAATCAAGTTCAAGGTAAAGAAGTTAAGTAGAATTTTTTACTACACTGAGTGTGCTAGTGAGTAAACTTTGTAGCCTTATATCTTCATATTTGTGATCAGTTTTGTGAGCTCATTTCTTGGGATTTAAAGTGCTATATACAAAGATCATGCAACATATTTTATAGAAAAATTTTTAGATGTTGGGTATGAGATATTAGATCTCAAAGTAGGCTAAAAAGTATGATTTGGAGCCGTGATTTTCTTATGTAGACGATTCTAAAGAGATTTTGAGAGCCATACATCAACTTGATATAAGAGAGCTTTAGATATAACTTAAAGTGGACTTTAAAGAGCTATACTCAGTCTTTGTTAAGAAGCTTTCAAGAGTTTATTTGAACATTAAGTTGAGAGAAAACAAAACCTAAAAATGCATACTTGATTACAAAGTTCTAACGACTTACTTTGCATTCCTACTGTTAGATCAGTTTTTTCACTTTTGTAACCATTGTTTTAGATTTTGTATAGACTCACAAGTCTAGGGGGAGTGTGAAAAACATTCTCTTGGGTTGATAGACTAAGTGTAACAGAGTTTGATTTAAGTGAGTGTTGAACTAAGTCATCTTTAAGGGAGAACGTGCAGATTGTCAATATCTCAGCATTGTATTGGTTTTGTAACTCTCATGACATAGTAAAAATTAGCTATCGTTGGATCCTAATTTGCTGAGTTAGAAGAGTGGACGTAAGTATAAGACTGAATCACTATAAACCGAGCTTAATCTCTCTATCAATTCTCTTTATTATTATTATTATTTTTTTTTTGCATTTGCATACACTTGCATTTACGTATTCCATCTAGTTTGGCTTTAGGTTTTAAATTAGATTTTAAGTGGAATAAAATCTATAATTTGAAACCAACTAATTCAACCCCCCTTCTTGGTTGTATAAGGACCAACAAATGGTATCAAAGCAAATGCTTGACTTTACAAAAGAGCTGTCTTTTGAGCTAAAAATCTCATGGCTTCACAGTACACTTTTGGCCCATACACAAATAGAGTTTCTTATTTTGATAGAGTTAATTTCTCTAATTGGAAATGTAGAATAGAGATCTTTATTCAAGTTATGGATTATAAAGTTTAGGAAGTGATTTTTTAAGGAAGTTTAGATGTGAAAACTCTAATAGTGACCGAGGATGATATGAGGAAAATGTCCATAAACTCATGAGCAAAGTATCTATTATTATGTGCAATATCACCTACTAAAATTAACCAAGTTTCTTGTTGTTCCACAGCCAAAGAAATATGTGACAAATTGTGCATCACACATGAAGACACACGGACTGTTAAAGACAAAAAAATTAACATTTTGATGCAGAAATATGAGTTATTCAATTTTCAACATAGAGAACAAGTAAAAGACATGTTCAATCGACTCACATCTATCATAAATGATCTAAAGTCTCTTAGAAAAGATTTTCGGATTCAGACCTGGTTATGAAAGTTTTGAGAATTCTTCTTAGAGCATGGGGTGCAAAAAGGGCCGTTATTGAGAAGGCCCAAGATCTATCAAAACTATCGTTAAATGAACTAAGAGGAAAGTTGATGGCATATGAAGTAGAAATGTAACATTCTACTGAAACCGAAGGAAAGAAAAAATCCATTGCATTCACTGCAGAAGAAGAATTTTCAGAAAATGAATGCAATGACAATGAAGTAAATTTACTAGTAAAAAGATTGTCTAGAGCACTCTGAAGAAAGGTAAAAAAAATCCTTGAACTTACTGGGAACTAATATGCTTCCAAAGTCTAAATCTTATGTAGGAAAATTCAGCAAATACAAGAAACAAAAGAAAGAAAAAGATAAAGTGGTATACTATGAATGCAAAAACCCGAACATATCAAATATGAGTATCCTGTTCTTTTGAAGAAGATGCAAAAATTTTAGAAAAAGGAAAAAGACATGATGATTACTTGGAGTGACTTGGATAAATCATGTTCAGATTCAGATTTTGAAAATTCAAAAAATGCTGATAAGCCTAACTTCTGTTTAGTGGCTAATTCACAGGTGAAATCTGATTTTGAAAACTATGAAAATGTTACTCTTGATGATAATGACATACTGAAATTAATTTTAGAGTTTAGATGCAGGATATTAAACTTAAAACATGAAAAAAAAAATCTTCTAAAACAAACTAACATGCTGCTAAATTCTGAAAATGATACTTTTAAATCTGAAAATCACGTTCTAAAATCTGAACTAACAGCTTTAAAGACTAAAAATGATGTTCTGAAATCATTAAACACTGTTGTAAATTCTGAACAGGAAATGTCTAAATCTGATTATGAAATACTGAAAATTAAAAATTCTGCTGCAAATATTAAATTATTAGCTTTAAGGTGTGAAAATAAATCTATAAAATTAGAAAATTCTGCCTTGAAAGATGAAGTATGCTTGCTGAAAACTAGAGTTGAAGATTTGTCCATGTCAATCAATCAATGAAAATGATGAAAAACTAACTAGATTTCTTGTAATTCAAAAATATGATTTTTCTAAGAATAATCTGAAATATAATTCTACTGGTATGCCTGGATTACAAGCTAATAAAACTATATTTGTTAGAGTAGCAAAAAGTACAGAACATAAATTACAAACTGTAAAAATAAGGGGTAGAAACAGAGGTTATAGAAGCATAACATATAGGAATAGAAGAACTTATAAATCTGTCAGTTTTAACAGAAATTTTAGAAACTTCTCAGAACATAAAAATCTGATTTTTCACAAGTTAAATACAAATATTTGAATAATTTTCAGAAAATGAGAAATAATTTTATTTGCTATTATTGTCATAAAATTGGACATATTGTTAGATTTTGTTATTTAAATAAGTTTAGTAATAATCAAGAAAAATTTATTCCCAATACTATCTTGTTATCTAAAGGATCCAAGCAAGTTTGAGTTTCTAAGAACAGATGATATTCTGATTTATTGTGTAGGAACATGAGATTAAAAAAAAAGAAGAAGAAAATAGTACTTAGATAGTGGTATAGGAAAATATTTTTAGGTCAAAATCATTTCTATGGTATGTTATATAATTATTAGAGTTTATCTTAAATCTATGACTAAGAAATCCCCCTATGAAATTTTTTTAGGATAAAAAATCTAGGGCGATTATTTTTATATATTTGGTTGCGTATGTTATATTTTGAAAAATAATTTTTTTAAATATATATACATATGATTATATATATAGAGAAATATGTGTCAATAGGAAATTGTTGTTCTCAAACTTATGGCTAAAACAACAAGTTAAAGACTATGAGTTGGATTATAAAAATATTTTGATGAAATGTGATGTCTTACAAAAAATCCCATAAATGTCTAAGCATATTGAGATTAAATATCAATGTCTTATTCTAAAGAAGAACCATAATGAGTAAGTAGGATTTAGAGAAAAAAAGGAATTAATGTTCTGGAAGGAAAGACGAATCAATGTATAAATCTGTTTCAGCTAGTGCAGGAAGACATAGCTATTTTGCTTGAAAAATTTTTAGATATTTAGATCTTTACTTGTAGACAACTTGCTATCATTTCTGTTTCTAAATTTCAGTTCCTCACTTTCAATGTGACTTTAATCTTTTTAATGAAAATTTTTATTTTCCTTCTGCATTGGTGCCTTATTGGTTTACTATTTTTGTTTATATTTTATGAAACAAAAAGGGGGAGATGAAATATTGAAAGAAAAAAATTGCGCAAACATTAAGGTGAAGATAACTGAGATGTGATGAATGATATGTTTGGTATGATTGTTTAAAGATAATAGACATTGCATTTTTAAAATGTTTACATATTCATGAATTGAGGGGGAGAATGTGATTTTGATGTTTATGCTTGAGTATTGTGCTGATATTGTGTATTTTTATTGAGCATATGATTTTAATTTTTTTTATAGTTTTATTGTCATAAAAAAGGGAGAGATTGTTAAGAAAATTATTGTTGAACCATAATATTTTGATAATAACAAAACATTTTATATGTTACTAATAAATTTATCAAATATGCAGATATTTAGAATATGTAACATATTCATAGATATAGAAAGTTTGAAAATATAGAACTGGTCAAAAAATACTATCATAAAAGCTGGGTAGAAGTAAGATAGGTAGAAGCAGCGAGAAGAGTAAAAGCAATCGAAAGTCAGAACTGTGTTTTTTGCTATGATTTTATCCTATTTTCAAAACCTAACTCAATATTTTGAGTAAAGATTAGAAGCTATACTTGACCATTAAAGTTATTCAAATTGGAGATTCAACTTCAAATCATTTGGAGAGTTACAAACTGATTTTTAGAGAAGGTTTTGCTACCTATAATTTTTCCAACAGTTAAACTATTTAAAATTTAAATTTTTCACATTTTACGGGGATTGTTAGTGTTTGATTTTTAAAAATAACAGTAATAAAATTCAAAGATTTTGGTGGAGAAAATCAAACTCAAGGTAAGGAAGTTAAGCTGATTTTTTTATTACATTAAGTGCGCTCGTGAGCTAACTTTACAATCTTATATTTTCATATTCGTGATCAGTTTTGTAGGGCTGACTTCTTGGGATTTAAAGTGCTATATACAGAGAGATCATGCTACATATTTTACAAAAAAAAAATTGAGGTGTTGGGTGTCAGATATTAGATCTCAAAGTATGCTGAGAAGCAGGATCTAAAACTGTAATTTTCTTGTGTAGGTTGATTTTGAAGGGGTTTTGAGAGTTATATATTAACGTGATACAAGAGAGCTTTAAATGTAATTCGAAATGGACTTTAAAGAATTATAATCAGCCTTTGTTCAGAAACTTTTATAGAATTTATTCGAATATTGAGTTGAGAGAAAACAAAATCCAAAAATACCTACTTAATCACAAAGTTATGACGACTTACTTTGCATTCCTGCTGTCAGATAAGTTTCTTCATTTTTGTAACCATTGTTTCAGATTTTGTATAGAGTCACAAGTTTAACAGGAGTATGAGGAATATTCTTTTGGGTTGATAGATTAGGTATAAGAGAATTTGAGTTAAGTGGATGTTGGACTAAATCATCTTTAAGGGAGAATATACAAATTGTCAATATCTCAATATTGTACTGGTTTTGTAACTCTCATGATATAGTGAAAACTAATTATCGCTGGATCCTACCTTACTGAATTAGAAGTGTTGAATTAGAAGAGTAGACGTAGGTATAAGATCGAATCACTATAAATCGAGATTGATCTTTCTATCCATTCTTTTTATTTTTCTATATTTGTATACATTTGTATTTACGTATTCCGTCTAGTTTAGTTTTAACTTTTAAGTTAGATTTTAAATGGAGTAAAATTTATAATTTGAAACCAACCAATTCAAATTTCTTGATTGCATAGGGACCGACATATACAAATTATGGTTTTATTCATAAATAATCAAGATTGATCGAGAATTCTTATCCAACCAAGTCTATGTTCCTCCGTTTGTACAATAAGTGCATGTTTTTTACACAACAACCCATCTCTGTCAACTTATTAATTAAATAATAAGAATAGCAATAGGTTTGAGTTTAAAAAAATAATAACAAAAAGCATGAACAAAACTAGAATTGATCTTAAAGAATAATATAGTGATCATAATTTTTTTTATTTTATAAATATTATAAAACAATTAAACCAAATGGTAGCCCAAGAAGATCCACAACACAGCACGCGGCGTGGAGCTATTTGCAATCTCTTTACACATGGTCCACTCTCAACAATCCTGTTTTGAGCGAGCACCATCATTCGCCAAGGTATGGCTCATGGCACTAAAAGATATGCTCTCCGGTGGACTAGATTTTGTAGAACACAGTTTTGTTTTTTGATAAGGTCGGTCGTCTTATTGTCAGTACCTATCTCACCAAATACCACTCTTGATAGTATCTCAAATTTAAATCTTAATAATAAAAATATTAACATTATAAAATCAACTCTTAATGAATTCTATAATATTTGATTAGATTAATCAAATTAAATTTAAATATAGATTGCTAACAAATATTTACTTAAAAAAAATTATTGTTCCTTCTTTTGAATTACTTTTTGTCCAAAATTTCATTAAAACGAATAAACAAAGCCCAAACGCCGCGGTTTCCGCCCACATGATCCCGGATTCACGAACGACAACCCAGAAGCCACCAATATCTCAATCTCGCCAACCCCTCACCAACTCCCTGTGGGACCCACCCACGAAGTCCACCACCGCACCCACTCAGTCACCAACGCAATCCCATCATTTCTTGAGACAAAAAATGTTTGGAATTTAAAATTTATTAAAATAATAATAATTTTAAAAGTGCTTTTTACAAAGAACGTCTAGTTTAGAATAAAAAATAAATATCTTTCACCTATAAATATTTAATTATCATAATTAAGAAATGCTTATTACCTCCTTTTAATAATTAATAACATAAAAAACTACCTTGGGATGTGGATACAAGAAAAGGGGTTGACAAGGTCGAATGCTCCTTTTGGACAGTGGGTTTGGTGAGACTTGTTTTTAGGTCACTTTGCCTCCTATGGGTATTTTCATATTCTGCGCCTGCGGCTGTACCAAACAATGGGGAATGTTATGTGGGTCTTGTCACTTGGTGGCACTTTTAATTCCATAAAATACGTAACTGACCGCTATTTACAATAAGCAGACAAATACTTGCAATAATCTAAGCGGTTTAAGAGATCACTTCTGTTTCTGTTCGAATATAGTAATAGAATTATAAATGGTTCCATTTTTTTAACATGATTTGTGAGAAAAAATGTTGTAGCAGATATATTAGCAAAGGAAGTCTATGATAGAGAGCTTGATTTTGAGGTGCTAAAATCTCCACCGCTATCTTTGGAATCCATGCTTATATTGATATAACGAGAGTCTGCTTCCCTAGAGATTTTTAAATTTCTTGATCTTTATTTCTTTTTTTATTTGTGTAACCAAAAAAAAAAAGTTATACATATTAATATTCTCAAAAATTTAGAAATCTTGTTAAAAGAGATCTTATTTTAAGAAGGTGACAAATCACATTAAAACCCCTCTCAACGATAGTTCTATTTTCATGGATAAAAACCCAATTTCCCATCAACCGTATTGCACCAATTTTCATGCAAATCCCATTCACCAACTCATTTCCCATTGGAAATATGGTACACAAGTATACATTTTCATTAAAATCCAACTTTAAAAAATTGGTACATGAAACTCACTTCTGAATATATTTTTAAAATGCAATATGGTACATGAGGGTACTTTGATAAAACAATCAAAACTTTTCTTATTTCCATAAGATTCTAATTCTCTTATAATTATATAATAATGAAGAAAATGTTTCACAAATTCAAATCTTCCTTAATCGTCTTATGATTTTAATTCTCTTAAACTCTCGAAAATGAAGAAAACATTTCTAGAACCTTAAATCTTCCTTAATCACAAAGAATTCTTAATATTTTAAAAGTTTTTGACTACAAATCTCTATCATTTTGGAAGGCCTCAGACAAAAGATAAATAAGGTTTTCTCCACCTTTTGGAAGGATACGTAAATAGAGCAAGGGCAATTCATCAAGGCCGACTACATAGCCACAAGGAGAGACCCCAATATTCTCTATCTACATATCACAAAGAAGGAGACAATTCAATTCTACATCATCAGAGGTACGACTTCTACCTAATTACACATCATCAGAGGTACAATTTCATACTATATTCTATATACCGTCAGATGTACAACTTCATACTCAATTATATTAACGTAATATATTTATTAACTTTCTCTGCATGCATAAATCACACATAGAGCCATATTCATGACTCTCTACACATAATACACACGGGATGAATTCTACACATATAACACAATGTCGTATCTGAGAATTTTCAGTCTTTCTATTATCACTTTATCTAACTTGAGCGTTGAGTCCCCCGACGGGCCAACCTTAGCGGGGTTTTTGCAGGTTTCCCCTCTAAGAAAATTCGACAAACACCTTGACTCCAGTTTTCCATTCGAATCGGAAGAACAGTTATCTGTGAAGTCAATTTTTCGTATCAACAGATTAGCACCGTTTGTGGGAACAACTGACTAAGTAGTTGTAGAAATATCATGCCCTATTTCACTTCCTCTCTCTCTTAGCACCATGCCACCAAAAAAAAAAAAGAAAAAAAAAAGAAAAGAAACAGAGGTGACGACTCTAGAGCCAGGCATAAAGTGGGGGGACAACATCTCACCTCTTGTCCCACTAGACACCAAGAGTCTGGGTTCAGCAATTTCTATTCGCAGCCTACTATTACTTTGTCTGTGTTTTAGTATTGCTAACAAATTGTTCTGATATGAAATCTTGCCTTTTGTTTATCGTGACAGTAATATTTCTATTCTATATACTCTGTCACTTTTTCATTATATCTTGACTAACAACAATTCAACACATCTCTCGACCCCCAAAATGCTAAACTAGCATTATAGTTTACAAAGGGATATAACATAAAATCTTAATTTCAATTAGCAATAATAGGATAAAATCTTAATTTCAATTGTAAAACATAAAATGCAAATAAATTTGTAAAAGATAATGGATAAAAAGCTTACTTGTGAATAAAACTTTATTATTTGTCGAGAGTGGAAGTGGTTACAATATAAAGGAGGTTGGTTTACAAAGGGTAGAGATCGGCTTCGGAATAAGAAGGTGTTTCTTTTCTCGATACCTTCTCTAATGACAAACTTACATATTTATACAACAAACTATTAACTAGAAAATATAAACATTTGAAATCCAAAACTAATTTACATAATCTGGTGAAGTCCGTAGTGGTTGATGTCTTGTCTTGTCCAAAGTTGGTGAAGATAATGGTCTGTCTTCTTCGTCCTTTAATAAAGCTACTTTTTGAAAAAGCAACTTTAATAAAGTAAGATGCTTGTTGTTTTCAATAATGGTACTAATTGATATAGACTCTGAGTCTTTTCAAGTTGATGAGTTGTCATCATCGTCTGAGGTACTTGATTCTGAATCATCAGATAACCATAAGTCTAGATCAATTGGGTTTTATTGTGGATTGAGCTGAATAAAGTATCCTATACTGGTGCCTTGTCTTTGTCGGATAAGCTTAGGGTATTGATCCAAATTGTTGCTGAGGCTTCCTGCACAGGCTTTAAAATCAAACCATTTGTTAACTTGTTTTTCAAAAATCCGTTTTCTGATTTGTTTATTTGTCTGTTTCTTGATTTGAGTAATTGTCCGAAAATAACCTGTTTTCATCTGATCTTGAACTTGTGGAGAAAACTGTAAATTGTTCATAAAACTCTCTTGTCTAATTGATTGTACCAGTCTTGTAACTGCGAAGATAGTTTTGTGCTTCTGAATGGTCTTTCGTGGCAATAATGATGCTGGAGTCTGATAATTGTTTTGAGAAATATTTGTCAAAGCATAACCTGGATCTGCCATGTCCTGATTAAAAGTCATAGGGATCCTGAGCATCCTGATATAACTGATCAAAAGGAATGGTAGATTTTGATGAAGATTGTGATGCCTTTTCTGATAATTTGTTTTTTGTCTTTTGTGCCCATAATTTCAATAGTTCTTCATTTTCTTCGAGAAACTTAAAAAGTTCTTCTCGGCGAGAATTTGATGAGCTGTCGTCCACTTGTTTTTGTTTGTCTTTTGAAGGACCAGGTTTAGTGGGAGTGGTTGGTGCAGGTAATGAAGGGATTGAATGGAGAGCTTGTTTTATTGATTTGTCAAAAAGTATTTTGTTTTTAATATTCTCAATCGAGCACTGGTCTTGATTGAATGTAGACCACCACTTGATTTTGAATTCACGGACAAAATGTAAAGGGTATGGTTTTGGTAGAATTTGTCTCATTTGGTAGGTCCAACAGAAAATCCATGGTATTTTACAGTCAATGTGAAAACGAAATTCTTTTGTAAAATGGTTAGTGGTAATTTGAGCAGAAAAGAATTCAAAAGATTTTTGTATTTATTGTGGATAAATGGAAACTGAAGCACCGATGTACCACCACCAGTCGTAGAACCATATGGGGAAATCGGTAGTGCAATCAAAAGCAAAAGTAAAAAACCAAGAATGATTGTATGGTCAGATATAGAAGACTCTATACCAAGCCATTTTGTAGTCATGATAAGTATAGCCAGAAGGGCTAAATGGTAGAGAAAATTATTTTTCAGAAAATGGTTCTTGCCAATCATTTTGTGAGAGTACTTGTTTAATTTGAATTTTGGAATAATTGATTTTTCCTGAAGCATCTTTAATGTGAGTTATGGTAGCTGATTTGGTATCAACAAGAATGAATTCATAAAATCTTTGGGTTTTTCCCATATGGTCTGGAAACCAGTTAAAATCAATGGGAAATATTTTTGTGGCTAAGGCTCTCATGGAATGTTGGTCTAGATGATTTGTATATCTGGTAAGACAAATGGATTCTGTAAAGGGTTTGGCAATATAATCAAAAGCTTGTTTGGTCTGAGACGAGGATGGTTGTTTTGAACTAGGTGTTGTTTTTGTAATTTCAGCAAATGATAATGGTGGAAAGTCTTAAAGAGTTGCAAATTGGTTTTGAATATATATTGGTCTAGAAGGAATTTGTTTTTGTCTAGGATTGCTGGTAGTTGTCTTCATGCTGTAATCTTGTGGAGATTATGGAAGAGGTTGATTTTTGTTTGACATTTATCTGAGAAATAACATAATGATTTTGTAAAAATTCTCTTGTAAGAAAATCGGCTAAAGAATTTTGTGAACCTTTGATAAAAACAATATCAAAATCAAAGACTGAAAGAATAGCTTGCCAACGAGCAAATATTTGTTTTGAAACAATATTTTTGACATCTTTTTGTAAAACTTCTTTTTCAGATTTGCAATCAATACGAAGCAAAAATCGTTTGTTAAAAAGAACATCTTGAAATTTTGTAATACTTTTAACAATAGATAAAATTTCTTTTTTAATAGTAGAATAGTTTTGTTGAGATCCTATCCAAACTACTGAATAGTATCTAACTAATTGTTCCTGAGAATTGTCTAATTTCTTTTGTTTCAGAATTCTGCCATAGCCTAATTCTGAGGCATCTGTCTCAACTATCATTTGTGCCATAGGGTGTGGTATTCCTAAACAAGGGAGTACTTGTAATCGTTGTTTAAGTTCTTTTACTAGATCAGTATGTTGTTGAGTCCAAGGTTTTGGATTCTTTTGTAATCTATTGTAGAGAATAGAACAAAGAGTTCTAAGTTTAGGTAAAAAGTCACTTAAATAATTTAAACAATCTAAAAATCTTTGTAATTGATTTTTATCCTTTATTTCATCTGGAAACTTGTTTGCAAAATCAAGAGATCTTGTTATTGGTGTTATAGTTGATTTGTAGATTTCATGTCCTAAAAATCTAACTTTTGTTTGGAATAATTTCATCTTTGGTGCGGATATAACTAATCCATTTGTTTTGATGGTTTGTAAAAAGATATTGAGATGTTTAAAATGTTGTTCAATAGATTGTGAATAAACTAAAACATCATCAATATAGGCTATGATAAATTTGTGGTAGGGATTGAATATATCATTCATAATATTTTGAAATTCAGATGGTGCATTCTTTAAACCAAAGGGCATTACATTCCATTCATAATGTCCAAATGGAACAGTAAAAGCTGTTTTATACTTGTCTTTTTCATTTATTTGTATTTGCCAATAGTCTGATTTCATATCAAATTTGGAAAAGATTGTAACAACATAAAATCTTCCTAACAAATCTTTTTTGTTTGGAATTGGATAACGAATCCATTTTAAAACTTTATTTAATGGTTTATAATTGATGACTAAGCGAGGAACACCTCTTTCCTTTTCTGCAGCATTCATAACATGGAAAGCCGCACAACTCCAAGGGGATTTAGAAGGTCTAATTAATTTTTTGTCCAATAAAGATTGAATTTCTTGTTTACAGATTGTAAGATATTCTTGATTCATTTGTATTGGTCGAGCTTTGGTTGGAATGTCAGATTCTTGAAAATCTTTTTCATATGGTAAATTAATTATATGTTGTTTTCTTTCCCAAAAAGCATTAGGTAAGTCAGAACAAACAGTTGTTTGGAATTGTTGTTGAAGATTAGATATTTGTTCTTTAATTAGGGATTTTGTTAATTGTTCTTCAATTCTTGTATTTTGATTTCATCTTTAATTGTTTTAATGTACTGTTTTTTATGTTGAATTTGATTTATCTTGTGCAAAATAGAGTGATGTTGTATCTGTTTAATATCTTTTTGTTGAATTGGTTGAGTAAATGCAAAAGTAATTGTTTCTCCTAATATTTGAATATGAAGTCCTTTGTCATTTATCATAAATAGATATAATTGTATAATGAAAGGTAGTCCTAAAATGATTTCATTACTTAAATCATTAACAATAAGAAAAATATTGTTAAAACAATAATTGTTGTTACATATATATGCATTGTTTAGTTTGTAAGCAACTTGTAAGAGTTCATTATTTGCAGTTAATAATTGTTCATTAGTTGGTTCGCAATATTTTAATGGTATTACTCCAGATCTTATGCAGTTTAATTCTGCACCTGAATCTATTAAAGCATTCATTGTAATTATAAAGTCTTGATTAATAACTAAATTAATTTGTACATACCATTTTTGAAAAATAATTTTGTTAATTATTTGAATAAATTGTTTATTATTGTTGGATTTTGATAAATGTTGTATATTATGAGAAGTCGAGGGTTGTTCACTGATAATAATGTTTTCATTGTTTTCATTTTGTTGATTATAGAGTATTTGTTTAATATTATTAAATTTTTGATCATAATTTAAAATAGTAATTTGTAATAATTGGATTTCTTCTTGTAATATTTTAATTTGAGATTTTAACTTGTTTATTTCTTGTTGTAATTCTTTCGTTGTTATTGGTTTGATAATAGAAGTATTAGATTTAGATAAGATTTTTGTTAAACTTAATGGTTCATATATTTCCTTTTCTTTTGTTATAGGTTTTTTAGATTCCTTTAAGATTTCATCTTTAAGATTCTCTAAAAGTTTTGTTCGAGTTTCTAAATTGTCAATTTGAATGATTGTATTAAATAAATCTTCCTTTTGTTGTCTAGTTAAAACATTTATGTGTTTATTACATAGAGGTTGTGAGCATTGGTTATTTGATTTAGATGAATTGGATTCTTCATTTGTTGTTGTTTCTTGATAGCTATAAAATTGTTCTTCATTTATACTATCAGTATCAGTGGTTGATTGTGAAGATGTTTCTTCTTCTGAAGTTGTTGGTGGTTTAGTTTTTATTAATATATTTAATAATTCATTTTTTAATTCTTTATTTTGTATTTGATTTAGTTTTTGTTTAACATAACATTTTTTTGCAGTATGTCCTGGTTTGCCACACTTCCAGCATGTTAATTGTTGAGATTGTTGTTTAGATTTATATGTCTTCGATTTGTATTTAGAATATTTTGGTTTATAATATTTTGAATATGATTGTTCTTCTCTTTTATATTTATGTTTCTTTGGTTTATAAAATTGTTTCTTTGAGAATTTCTTTTGTTTAGAAGGTGCTTTTAATGGTTGTAAGTCAAATGCTTCACAAAAGCAACCTAATTCTTTTCTTAGCATTTTGTTTTTAGAAGCATATTTAGAATGTAATTTTAATTTTAAACATAAATTTACTCCTTCCTTTTTGATAAACGAAAATAATTGTCCATAAGTAATATCTTCATATGGTATGGTTTCAGAACCTGCAGCTTCTTGTAATTTAAGTCTAATTCTTTGTGCAAATAAAGGTGGTAATCCTGAGATAAATCTTTCTTTCCAGAAATTGTTATGTTGATCTGATCTTCTTAATACTTCAGTAAAAAAATGTGTCTTGGTACCATCGATAATCAGATAATGAAGGGCATCTAAAATTTGTTAAAATAATTTTGTCTCTATTCCACACTTCTTGTGCATTTCCTACGAAATGTAAAGTAATGGTGTCTATTAAAACTTGCATAGCATCTTCATCTTCTCTTATTAAATTTCCTTGTGCATCAAAAACCTGGGTTACATGATTTAAAATAGTATTTGTAGTGTCTGGGGAGAGATTATCCCACCAATATTTTAATTGTCCAGTAATTTGTAGAACTAATATTATTCAAAAACCTGGGTTACTTGCAATTTGTAGAACTAATATTATTCAAAAATCTAGTAAATCCTAGAATAATAATACTTGTAGATGCAATTGCAAGTAACCCAGGTTTTTGAATAATATTAGTTCTACAAATTACTGGACAATTAAAATATTGGTGGGATAATCTCTCCCCAGACACTACAAATACTATTTTAAATCATGTAACCCAGGTTTTTGATGCACAAGGAAATTTAATAAGAGAAGATGAAGATGCTATGCAAGTTTTAATAGACACCATTACTTTACATTTCGTAGGAAATGCACAAGAAGTGTGGAATAGAGACAAGATTATTTTAACAAATTTTAGATGCCCATCATTATCTGATTATCGATGGTACCAAGACACATTTTTTACTGAAGTATTAAGAAGATCAGATCAGCATAACAATTTCTGGAAAGAAAGATTTATTTCAGGATTACCACCTTTATTTGCACAAAGAATTAGACTTAAATTACAAGAAGCTGCAGGTTCTGAAACCATACCATATGAAGATATTACTTATGGACAATTATTTTCGTTTATCAAAAAGGAATGAGTAAATTTATGTTTAGAATTAAAATTACATTCTAAATATGCTTCTAAAAACAAAATGCTAAGAAAAGAATTAGGTTGCTTTTGTGAAGCATTTGGCTTACAACCATTAAAAGCACCTTCTAAACAAAAGAAATTCTCTAAGAAACAATTTTATAAACCAAAGAAACATAAATATAAAAGAGAAGAACAATCATATTCAAAATATTATAAACCAAAATATTCTAAATACAAATCGAAGACATATAAATCTAAACAACAATCTCAACAATTAACATGCTGGAAGTGTGGCAAACCAGGACATACTGTAAAAAAATGTTATGTTAAACAAAAGCTAAATCAAATACAAAATAAAGAATTAAAAAATGAATTATTAAAAATATTAATAAAAACTAAACCACCAACAACTTCAGAAGAAGAAACATCTTTACAATCAACCACTGATACTGATAGTATAAATGAAGAAGAATTTTATAGCTATCAAGAAACAACAACAAATGAAGAATCCAATTCATCTGAATCAAATAACCAATGCTCACAACCTCTATGTAATAAACACATAAATGTTTTAACTAGACAACAAAAGGAAGATTTATTTAATACAATCATTCAAATTGACAATTTAGAAACTCGAACAAAACTTTTAGAGAATCTTAAAGATGAAATCTTAAAGGAATCTAAAAAACCTATAACAAAAGAAAAGGAAATATATGAACCATTAAGTTTAACAAAAATCTTATCTAAATCTAATACTTCTATTATCAAACCAATAACAACGAAAGAATTACAACAAGAAATAAACAAGTTAAAATCTCAAATTAAAATATTACAAGAAGAAATCCAATTATTACAAATTACTATTTTAAATTATGATCAAAAATTTAATAATATTAAACAAATACTCTATAATCAACAAAATGAAAACAATGAAAACATTATTATCAGTGAACAACCCTCGACTTCTCATAATATACAACATTTATCAAAATCCAACAATAATAAACAATTTATTCAAATAATTAACAAAATTATTTTTCAAAAATGGTATGTACAAATTAATTTAGTTATTAATCAAGACTTTACAATTACAATGAATGCTTTAATAGATTCAGGTGCAGAATTAAACTGCATAAGATCTGGAATAATACCATTAAAATATTGCGAACCAACTAATGAACAATTATTAACTGCAAATAATGAACTCTTACAAGTTGCTTACAAACTAAACAATGCATATATATGTAACAACAATTATTGTTTTAACAATATTTTTCTTATTGTTAATGATTTAAGTAATGAAATCATTTTAGGACTACCTTTCATTATACAATTATATCCATTTATGATAAATGACAAAGGACTTCATATTCAAATATTAGGAGAAACAATTACTTTTGCATTTACTCAACCAATTCAACAAAAAGATATTAAACAGATACAACATCACTCTATTTTCCACAAGATAAATCAAATTCAACATAAAAAACAGTACATTAAAACAATTAAAGATGAAATCAAATATACGAGAATTGAAGAACAATTAACAAAATCCCTAATTAAAGAACAAATATCTAATCTTCAACATCAATTCCAAACAACTGTTTGTTCTGACTTACCTAATGCTTTTTGGGAAAGAAAACAACATATAATTAATTTACCATATGAAAAAGATTTTCAAGAATCTGACATTCCAACCAAAGCTCGACCAATACAAATGAATCAAGAATATCTTACAATCTGTAAACAAGAAATTCAATCTTTATTGGACAAAAAATTAATCAGACCTTCTAAATCCCCTTGGAGTTGTGCGGCTTTCTATGTTATGAATGCTGCAAAAAAGGAAAGAGGTGTTCCTCGCTTAGTCATCAATTATAAACCATTAAATAAAGTTTTAAAATGGATTCGTTATCCAATTCCAAACAAAAAATATTTGTTAGGAAGATTATATGATGCTACAATCTTTTCCAAATTTGATATGAAATCAGGCTATTGGCAAATACAAATAAATGAAAAAGACAAGTATAAAACAGCTTTTACTATTCCATTTGGACATTATAAATGGAATGTAATGCCCTTTGGTTTAAAGAATGCACCATCTGAATTTCAAAATATTATGAATGATATATTCAATCCCTACCACAAATTTATCATAGTCTATATTGATGATGTTTTAATTTATTCACAATCTATTGAACAACATTTTAAACATCTCAATATCTTTTTACAAACCATCAAAACAAATGGATTAGTTATATCCGCACCAAAGATGAAATTATTCCAAACAAAAGTTAGATTTTTAGGACATGAAATCTACAAATCAACTATAACACCAATAACAAGATCTCTTGATTTTGCAAACAAGTTTCCAGATGAAATAAAGGATAAAAATCAATTACAAAGATTTTTAGGTTGTTTAAATTATTTAAGTGACTTTTTTCCTAAACTTAGAACTTATTGTTCTATTCTCTACAATAGAATACAAAAGAATCCAAAACCTTGGACTCAACAACATATTGATTTAGTAAAAGAACTTAAACAATGATTACAAGTACTCCCTTGTTTAGGAATACCACACCCTATGGCACAAATGATAGTTGAGACAGATGCCTCAGAATTAGGCTATGGCGGAATTCTGAAACAAAAGAAATTAGACAATTCTCAGGAACAATTAGTTAGATACTATTCAGGAGTTTGGATAGAATCTCAATAAAACTATTCTACTATTAAAAAAGAAATTTTATCTATTGTTAAATGTATTATAAAATTTCAAGATGATCTTTTTAACAAACGATTTTTGCTTCGTATTGATTACAAATCTGCAAAAGAAGTTTTACAAAAAGATGTCAAAAATATTGTTTCAAAACAAATATTTGCTCGTTGGCAAGCTATTCTTTCAGTCTTTGATTTTGATATTGTTTTTATCAAAGGTTCACAAAATTCTTTAGCCGATTTTCTTACAAGAGAATTTTTACAAAATCATTCTGTTATTTCTCAGATAAATGTCAAACAAAAATCAACCTCTTCCACAATCTCCACAAGATTACAGCATGAAGACAACTACCAGCAATCCTAGACAAAAACAAATTCCTTCTAGACCAATATATATTCAAAATCAATTTGCAACTCTTCAAGACTTTCCACCATTATCATTTGTTGAAATTACAAAAACAGCTCCTAGTCCAAAACAACCATCCTCATCTCAGACCAAACAAGCTTTTGATTATATTGCTAAACCCTTTACAGAATCCATTTGTCTTACCAGATATACAAATCATCTAGACCAACATTCCATGAGAGCCTTAGCCACAAAAATATTTCCCATTGATTTCAACTTATTTCCAGACCATATGGGAAAAACCGAAAGATTTTATGAATTCATTCTTGTTGATACCAAATCAGCTACCATAACTCACATTAAAGATGCTTCAGGAAAAATCAATTATTCCAAAATTCAAATTAAACAAGTACTCTCACAAAATGATTGGCAAGAACCATTTTCTGAAAAACAATTTTCTTTACCATTCAGCCCTTCTGGCTATACTTATCATGACTACAAAATGGCTTGGTATAGAGTTCTCTATATCCGACCATACAATCATTCTTGGTTTTTTTACTTTTGCTTTTGATTGCACTACCGATTTCCCCATCTGGTTCTACGACTGGTGGTGGTACATCGGTGTTTCAGTTTCCATTTATCCACAACAAGTACAAAAATCTTTTGAATTCTTTTCTTCTCAAATTATCACTAACCATTTCACAAAAGAAATTCGTTTTCACATTGACTGTAAAATACCATGGATTTTCTGTTGGACCTACCAAATGAGACAAATTCTACCAAAACCATACCCTTTATATTTTGTCCGTGAATTCAAAATCAAGTGGTGGTTTACATTCAATCAAGACCAGTGCTCGATTGAGAATATTAAAAACAAAATACTTTTTGACAAATCAATAAAACAAGCTCTCCATTCAATCCCTTCATTACTTGCACCAACCACTCCCACTAAACCTGGTCCTTCAAAAGACAAACAAAAACAAGTGGACGACAGCTCATCAAATTCTCGCCGAGAAGAACTTTTTAAGTTTCTCGAAGAAAATGAAGAACTATTAAAATTATGGGCACAACAGAGAAAAAAAAAATTATCAGAAAAGGCATCACAATCTTCATCAGAATCTACCATTCCTTTTGATCAGTTATATCAGGATGCTCAGGATCCCTCTGACTTTTAATCAGAACATGGCAGATCCAGGTTATACTTTGACAAATATTTCTCAAAACAATTATCAGACTCCAGCATCATTATTGCCACGAAAGACCATTCAGAAGCACAAAACTATCTTCGCAGTTACAAGACTGGTACAATCAATTGGACAAGAGAGTTTTATGAACAATTTACAGTTTTCTCCACAAGTTCAAGATCAGATGAAAACAGGTTATTTCAGGACAATTACTCAGATCAAGAAACAGACAAATAAACAAATCAGAAAACGGATTTTTGAAAAACAAGTTAACAAATGGTTTGATTTTAAAGCCTGTGCAAGAAGCCTCGGCAACAATTTGGATCAATACCCTAAGCTTATCCGACAAAGACAAGGCACCAGTATAGGATACTTTATTCAGCTCAATCCACAACAAAACCCAATTGATCTAGACTTATGGTTATCTGATGATTCAGAATCAAGTACCTCAGACGATGATGACAACTCATCTACTTGAAAAGACTCAGAGTCTATATCAATTAGTACCATTATTGAAGACAACAAGCATCTTACTTTATTAAAGTTGCTTTTTCAAAAAGTAGCTTTATTAAAGGACGAAGAAGACAGACCATTATCTTCACCAACTTTGGACAAGACAAGACATCAACCACTACGGACTTCACCAGATTATGTAAATTAGTTTTGGATTTCAAATGTTTATGTTTTCTAGTTAATAGTTTGTTGTATAAATATGTAAGTTTGTCATTAGAGAAGGCATCAAGAAAAGAAACACCTTCTTATTTCGAAGCCGATCTCTACCCTTTGTAAACCAACCTCCTTTATACTGTAACCACTTCCACTCTCGACAACTAATAAAGTTTTATTCACAAGTAAGATTTTATGTTCTACTATTTGTAGAACAGTATAGTTTAGTAATCTCTACCCACCGTTTGCTATTGCTTCGTCAATTTTCTAGTCTTTGTACATAACTATTTCAAATTCTTCTTTATGATTATCATGATTACAATATCTCTATTTTGTATACTTTGCTACTTTTTCATAACATTTTAGTCAGCAGCAAGACGCAGGCCCTAGCAATTTTCCACAAGACTCAGGCCCTTGCATCCGTGAAACCCCGTGAGATCCCTTACCACCTACAACCCATACTTGAGAGGCCTCTCGGCATAGAAATGCTCAACTATCATTCGGATTCATCAAGTACCTCGGTTTAATAATTTCTACATGTCATGTCACGCCCCGAACTGGGGTCGTAAACAGCCGCCTGTTGTCCTGGATGCCGGCTACATTTTATAGAAAATTGGATAGAACCTCCCCATATTTCAGAGGTCTCCCATGTACAAATCAACTTGTATATTGAACAACCATCCTGCCACCTAAATAAATGGGTCATCATGGCCTCACAACAATCAAGCACATTCAAATAATACCAACCAATCCACAATGGACAACCAGGACAATGCAAGGCTATCATAAATACTAGCAGTCCTAACCACAGACCTCTACTGTCATGCCCAACTAGAGCATGAGTAGCCGCCACACTGGACGGTCCTATATTTTATACACGTGTATAACAAATTCCCAAGTTAAAAATTTTAAATGCTTACAAGCGTCTCAATACAGGTGTAATAAGCCAATATGAGAGTTTCACAAATAAATGTCCATAATTTATACAATCATCCCATAAAATGTACATGGCCAACTACGGATCTCAATATCAAGACCTCGCAGGGTCGATAGAAAATACGGATTTCATATTTCAATTTAAATTTAGATCTCACCGTCGTGAATACTCGAATCCACCGATACGTTACCAAAGACCTCTAGAGCCTGATGCGTCACTCTATCACAATAACCATGTCTGAGGAAGGAAATGAGAGGGTGAGTATCAAGGAAAATACCCAGTAAGTGAGGGGATTAATATCAAGCATAAATAGTGTGGGTGAACCATTGGAGTGTCAAACAAGATTATTCGTAAACAATAATTCACATTTTATAGTAAAACATGGTATATTCAGTAAATTGAAATCATTTAGCAATTCACACGATATCATACACATATGCATCCATTCAAATCATTAATTATATTTTTAGAGGAAGTCAAAAATGATCCTGCCAAAGGTCAACCATGATCAATGACAGACGCATCGAGGGTTTTATTATGTAAAAATGTTCAAAAGTTGCTCTCTACCTCGACGTTGGCCCTGAGTTCACTGGGGCTAGCTCATAATCGTGTATAGAACCCCATCCGATGCTAGACAGTGGCGTCACATACGTCCTCCCCCTATGTGGGTTCAACCGGTCGCGTTTATAGCCATATGACGTTTGCGGATACCTCTTGCAGAAGCGTATCCGGGCAACCCGTGCCTCTACAAATGCCCTTCGTAGCTACGGAATCCATCAAGAAATATCATCTCATCACAAGTAGGCATCCAGCCCACACAGTTCATCAAAACATTTCAAATCCGTATGCCAATACATTTCATCAAATCATTTTAAATCAATATACCAATGCAACGGTAAAATAGAAAACATATTTAATTCTCAAGTAATGACACAATATTATTTCATTTCAAACCATGGATGCATAGTCATAGAAAACGTAAATTCACGACACTCTAATAATCACAAAACAAATTTGAAATTCAGTGTCACACGTCGAGTCAATGCATATCAAAAGCATGCTTTGTTGAAAACACGGTAAAAATCAAGTTTCACTTTTCATGCATGAGATTAGAGTCCCACTCACTTCTAGGGAGGGTATTCACTCCCTATTTCCACAATTCAGTGCAATGAAGTCTTACTCTGATTCTCAATTGATCTTTCCTAATACACCATCACAATCTTATCATTAATTGTCAAATATTTTTAGGGTTTATCCATTTTTCCTAATTTTGTACAAACCCTAATTCTTCAGTTTGTGAATACACTCTAATGTTATCAATTGCATTTCATTTATAAATAAATAACACAATCAAAACCAAGTCTAATTCAACCCTAAAACCACTCAAAATCGGAAATAAGTATGCAATAATTAGTTTTCTTACAAGATAGAAATTCTTTAAAAAATCATAAACTTTTCAATTCTCATCCAAACGTTTCAAACCATATGTCATTTTCAAAGTATAGAAGTTTATTTTCATAATACGGAGATCGTATTTAGATTGCCTATATACAGAACAAGCTATAATGAAAAAGACTACATCAATTCTTAAGCTCTAACCCCAATTTTCAAACTATCTTTCATAGACATGCCATTATGTAATTTACAGCTCAAAAACAACGTAAGAAAGATATTGGATGTAACAGTATCCTTCATTCTATAGAATATTTCATTCCAACCCCAAAATTCTAATATTTTCATGCATATTTCAAATTAACTCTAAAGGAAAACTATTCTAATCAACCCAACATAAATCTTTCATCCTCTAACATGCCCTTTTCACATCAGACAACCTAGTTCATGCAAAATTCTAGACTTGACCTTAATAATCACATATAAAATTTCAGAAAACGCATTCTATTCGAAACTAACATACATTCTAAACACATATAGGACTTTTCTCCCTAAATTTACCCTAATTTCATTCAATTGTCAAAGGGATTAGAAATTTTACCTCACCTAGGGTTTTCACAGCTCACAACCCCATGTCCGTGCGCCTACCATCCTGCAATATCTCCAAATTGTAACCAATTTTAGCAATTAAACCTAATTACTAAGGAAATTCGAAACCTGGAGCTAATGATCAGAGAGTCGTTCTTACCTGCACAGGGGATGGAATGCAGGTCACAGTCTAGGGTTTCAAAGGCTTCCTGCTGCTGCCAGCTTGAGGCTTCTGCAAAGATTGCAGAAGCGCTCTCGACAGAGGGAGAGCAAAGCCCGCGAGCAAGGAAGAGAGAGACAAAGGGAGTGATAGCGCGATCAAACAAGATAAAGAGAGAAACAAAGAGTGTCGAGTGAGAGTGAGAGGGAGACGTTCGACCAAACGGAGTGAGAGGGACAGAGAGATCGAAGGGAAAAGAGAGAGAGAGAACTGAGAGAGAGCGATTGAGAGAGAAAGATAGAGAGGGAGAGTGAAACAGAGAGTGAATAAAGAGAGAGATAGACGCAGGGAAGATGACAGCAGTGGCCAGGCGGTGGTGGAACCACCGATAGGCGGGGGAGAGGGGCGAAGGCGCGGTTGATCGCGGTGGAGGGTGAGGGAGAGCGGCGGAGAGTGTGAGAGAGCTGAAGAGAGCGAGAGAGATGAAGAGATTAGGGCTTTAGCCCTAATCGAATTTGGGGGAGGAGGGAGTGCTGCGTTTCAGCCGAAACGCAGTGCTTCTTTCTTTGTCTTTTTTTTTTTATATATAATTAAATAATTTAATAAATAATTATATATATAATTTCACACCCATATTTCACTAGATTGCGAATTTTATAAAAATGAAGTTTATTATGATTCGCGAATATGACAACTTAAAATATACCAAAATTTTAAATTTAATACTCTAAAATCAAAAATCAATATAAATAAATATTTTATATATATATAAATTGAGGAATATTATATATATATATATATATATATATATTTCAAGAATAGTACACTAGTACGGATACCGTAGTGTCGGTGTTATATTTTCTTGAAATGATTAGGAGGGAATGAGTTAAGCCGTACCTTTGCCTTTCCCCTGAGAGAGAAAGGAAATAATCGCAACCTTATGGCGTCAGGACTCACCCCATTTAGTTTGATGGTATCGCAGATTTCTAGAAAATTCTTCAGGTGGTTGTTTGGGTCTTCAAAGGTTTCTTTGCCACTGAACTGATCTGCCTGCACTATGCCAATAAGACAAGGTTTAAGCTCAAAATTATTTGTTTCTATGGGAGGCTTCGCAATACTAGATTGAACATTTTGAAGTCTAGGCATAGAATACTCCCCCATAGCTCTGTTATCATGATCCATTGTAACCTCACACTTCCTTTCTTCCTTAACTTATCTACAAATGGTTTTGAGAGTTTTCTCTATGTACAAATGAAAATCATCAAAATACAGTAAAAAAATGTACAAAAAATACCTAAACAGTAAATTGAAAATTTAAAAAGTCACTAAAAAAAAAAAGAAAATTAGAAAAACCTATGAAAATGATGGAATTTGGCCAAGATAGCATAGTGCCCATGGTATAACCATGGGTTTTGTTCAGCAGCCTGAAATCGTTTGAAATAAGTAGTTATATACACCTAATTTGGAAAACTTTTTCTGATCTCGAAAATTCTCAAAAATTTCACCAAAATTTCAAAACCAAAATCTAAAATAGCAACTCTACACTCTAAACCCTAATATAAACAAGAAATAGCAAAGTCTAATCTCAAACATGGTTATTCTGATTGATATATAAAGATATCCCCGGCAACGGCGCCAAAAACTTGTTACGCGATTTAGGTATATCACGATTTCGGATAAGTATACCTTAATCGAATGTTGTATATAGCGTAGACAAGTGTTGATCCTACAAGGATATTTTATACTACCAAGTATGAATAACCCTAATCTAAGTTGAACAAATCAAATCAAGTTGTGAAAATTTTAGAAACTACTAAAAACAAAATCTGAAATATGAAACTCTAATATGATAAAAACCCTAAAATATCGATTTCATTTATTTTTATCTTTCTACACGGTCAAATCTCTTCAATCCTAAAGTTCATTGGCTAATGATTTATTATTGATGATGGCAGATTTTTCTAAATTAGATTCACCCAATGGTCATGCAATGAATCCCTATCCAATGGTCATGCTCATAATTTCATATGGATTTTATTATTTGGACTAATCTTTTGCAATTATATTGGTCATACATGCACTCAATCTCAAATTATCAAAACGTCGGGCCCAAAAACGTTTGAAGCATTAAGAACAACAATAAAATCTCATCAAAATAATAATCATGCCAATAAAACTTAAGGGAAAGAATCAAATCAAGCCATGTATTAATCAAAAAATAAAATCCATCGAATCCTAGGAAAAATAAAATTAACTAGACATTGAAAAGAAAAATAAGAAAGTAAAAGAGAACATTACAACCCTTATTTACACGGACATGGAGGTCGAAGTCTCTTCGGATGGAGGAGGCTACAAGAGTTTGTAAAGTGGTGGAAGAATGAGAAAATAAAAGAGAAATTCATCCCTTTGGAGCTGTCCTAATGCCACATATATATAGGAGTGAAAACCCTAGGAAAAATTTAGTAACTTGGACTATTTTGGAAGTTTAGACTTTAAATTTGATTTGGGAACTTTCTTTTGCTGCTTGATGATGATCTTTTAACTTTCCAAATACTTGAAGATTCTCTTTTCTTTAATTTGGATAATTTCTGAAATTATTAGTAATACAAATCCAAAATTGTAGCACCTTGTTTCCATTTTGATTCCCAGATTCCGTTTTCCAGCACGGCAGTAACTTTGACTAAATTTTTGGGCATCTTCTAGTTTGACCCAGCCTCTGATAATAAAACTTATAGGGCTCGAAGTCTTCTTTCCAATGGCATAAAAATCGCCTCAATCAGACATCAGGATAAAAAGTTATGGTCAAAATACTGAATACTGTCTGTTCAGTCCGAAAATAGCAAGTTTGCTCCATTTTTCCTAAATCAATAACCACAAAAATAAATCAATATAGAAGCATGAAATATGGTTCAAATCAATTCTAAAACACATCAATAAATGCTAAAAAAGATATAATTCAAGTGTATAAAAATATTATTATCACCTGACTATCGTATCGATGTAAAGACGTGCCAAGGTCTCCAAAGGATAATCGCTGCAAATAGGAAGAAAATGTGCAAACTTGGTGATTCGATCTACAATCACCCAAATGGCATCATACCATGATGAAGTCTGCGGTAGCCCTGTCACAAAATCCATAATAATGTGATCCCACTTCTACTCAGGAATAGGTAAGGGCTGTAATGTACCTGCCAGGCGCTGATGCTCGACCTTCACCTACTGGCAAACTAAACACCTAGCCACAAATTTCGCAATTTCTCGTTTCATGCCGGACCACCAATAACTCTCCCGAATGGTCCAATACATCTTGGTACCACCCGGATGCAATGCATAAGCAGAGGAGTGTGCCTCCTCAAGCATGGCCTTACGGAGATCTATATCAGCGGGAATACAAACCCGCTCCCTGAACATTAACAATCCATCCCCTTGGACCCTGAAGTCTCTGCCATCAGCTCTGCAGACTCTATCTGCAATACTCTAAAGCTTCTCATCTATACTCTGGAGCTCTCTGATACGGTTGAACAAAGTCGGCCTGACCTCAAATCTGGCTAGTAAGTCTCCCTGATCATTGCTAGCCAAACTGACTCCTAAAGCTTGGAGTCCTACTAAACAAGAAAGGTATGTTTCCTCTGTCAACTGTGAGGATGATGCTGACTTCTGACTCAAGGCATCCGCCACAACATTCGCCTTACTCAGATGATAATCAATAATGAGGTCATAATCCTTAAGGAGCTCTAACCATCTCCTTTGTCTCAAACTCAGCTCCTTTTTGGTAAATAGATACTTCAAACTTTTGTAATCTGTAAATACTCTGTAGGTCACCCCATAAAGATAATGTCGCCATATCTTCAACGTGAAGACTATGGCTGCCAACTCCAAATCATGTATCGGGTAGTTAACCTCGTGTTTCTTCAGTTGTCGCGAGGCATATACAATTACCCGACTATCCTGCATCAGAACACAACTCAATCCCTGTCAGCTAGCATCACTGTACACTATGTATTCCCGATTGCTAGCGGGAAGGGCTAAAATAGAAGCAGAGGTCAACCATTGTTTGAGTTCCTGAAAGCTCGCCTCACAACGGTCATCCCAAACAAACTTGACCCCCTTCCGGGTCAATCTAGACAACGGAGCAGCTATTCGGGAAAATCCCTCTACAAATCTGCGATAATACCCGGCTAAACCGAGAAAACTACGGATCTCGGTAACTGTTTGTGGCTACTCCCACTTCAATATAGTCTCAACCTTTCGCAGATCAACATAAATACCCTCCGCGGAGACAATGTGCCCCAAAAATCTTATTTGTCTCAGCCAAAACTCACATTTCGAAAATTTGGCATATAGCTGCTTCTCACAGATTATCTGCAATACCACCCAAAGGTGCTAGACATGATCTTCATCACTCCATGAATACACCAAGATGTCATCGATAAATACGATGACAAATTGATCCGAGAAGTCGTGGAAGACTCGGTTCATCAGGTCCATAACAGCAGCTGGGGTATTAGTCAGCCCAAACGGCATGACTAAAAACTTATAATGGCCGTATCGGGTGCGAAAAGCTGTCTTGGGCACATCTTTGGCCCAAATCCTCAACTGATGATAACCCGAACTGAGATCAATCTTAGAGAAAACCCTGGCTCCCTGTAGCTGATCAAACAAATCGTCGATACGTGGCGGGGGATATCTATTTTTGATGGTGGCTTTGTTCAACTGTAATCCACACAAAGTCGAAGTGTACCATCTTTTTTCTTTACAAACAACACCGAAGCGCCTCAGGGTGAAGTGTTCGGGCGAGTAAACCCACTGTCCAAAAGTTCCTATAACTGAACCTTAAGCTCTCTCAGTTCAACAAGCATCATTCTGTATGGCGGAATAGAAATAGGAGTGCTCCCCGGTACTAGATCAATCTCGAAATCGAACTCCCGAACTAGTGGTAATCCGGGAAGCTCCTCGGGGAACACATCTAGAAACTCCCGCACCACAGGGGCATCCTCAAGTCTCGGTCCCTCAGTGGTGGTGTCAACGACATAAGCTAGATAAGCCGTCCACCCACGGCGTACCATGCGTCTGCCTTTCATAACAGATATAACACAACAGGGTAATACCCGTCTCTCACCCTGGAACACCAACGATGGCTGCCTGGACCTCCGAAACTCAACCTCCTTCGTGAAACAATGCACGGAAGCCCGGTGTAAACTCAGCCAATCTATCCCTAGGATGGCATCAAAATCAGTGATAGGGAGCGGAATTAGATCTACCTCTAATACCGCCTCCTCAATACTGACCTCGCAGCCTCTATAAACTATATCTCGAATGGTATGCTTGTCAAGAGGAGTGACTACCATAATCTCCTCATCAAGTGGCAAGAGAGGCCTATCAAAATGGCGAGCGAACGTGTCACTCACATATGAAAAATTCGACCCGGTATCTATGAGAATACGGGCGTCCCAAATATTCGCATGATACCTAAAGGTAAGAAAAAAGATTAAAGATATTTAGAATACGAAGAAAAGTAGACATATATATATATATATATATATATATATCAAATTAGTTAAGCTCCTAAAGTTTTAACTAGTCAAAACTGTATATTGATATCATGACATACAAAATCTCATAAAAAAAGTACAATAAAAGTACTATACTGAGGGGTCTGCGTGGGGATTACCTATAATAACATCAGGGTTTGCCTGTGCGTCCTCCTGCGTCATCGCAAACACATGAGCCTGGGCCCTAGGCTGTTATTGCTATGGTCCTGGCACTGTATTACTCCCGGCTGCAGTCCGAGGGCTATAAGAGCTGAGTGCACAGGTGCCTCCTGCTGGCCTGTGCCAGAAGTACCAGTACGACTCTGTAAAGTCTGTCCTCCTCGACCTAAATCTGGGTAGGTACTCTTAATTTGACCTTGCTTCCCACACTAGAAGCAAGTAACCGGTACTGTACATGCCCCAAATGCATGGTGGCTGCTGCATCTGCGACAGAAAGGCTATCTCTGTGCAGTAGACTGTGTAGCAACACTAGGCGCTAGTGCCCCAAAACTCTGTGGTCGAGGTCCCTCTCCTGGTCCTACTGGTCTGAAACTAAAAGACCCTCCATGATATCCAGAACCTCTACCCCTCTTCGAAGACTGTCCACCCTGTGACCCAGTCTTCCTCCTTTTTTGGTGACTCTCTTTCTCCAACTGTGTAAGCTCATATATGTGCCTCAAAGTAACTGATGCATCATCGGTCGGACTAGAAATGGATGGACCGGCCACCAGAGGAGGAATCGGTACCGTAGGTGCAGGTACGGTCGCAGGTGTGGTCGCTGAAGTCTGTAGTGGAGGTGGTGGCATCTGCACCCCATATCTACTGTACCATTCCTGCCACTGCCTCAAGGCGTCGAGTGGTGGTGGAGGAATCTCGACTATAACAGCTGGTGGTGGTGTTGGGGGTGGCACTGGTGAAGGTACGTGAGTAGAGGAAGCATCCTCTGGTACTTGTGGAGCCTCAAGTGCCCAAGATGCATCAGGCATTGAGAGACTCTCTGATGGTGCACCATGCCTACTACGTCTAGGTGGCATAGTTTTGCAAAAAGAACACCTTTTCATTAGGTAGAAATCAAGAATTATGGTTAGTTACGGAGTAACTAACCCCCTAAAAAAATTTTGAGTTATGAATCAAGGCATTTGAATGCGAAATGATGGGATAGACGCATCATGTATCCAACCCCCTAAAATAGATGAACTTATATGCCTATGGCC
Source organism: Dillenia turbinata (assembly GCA_037126225.1). Taxonomy (NCBI): domain Eukaryota; kingdom Viridiplantae; phylum Streptophyta; class Magnoliopsida; order Dilleniales; family Dilleniaceae; genus Dillenia; species Dillenia turbinata. The sequence continues at coordinate 15,060,091 of JBAMMX010000004.1, read as the reverse complement.
ATGTATGGGGCTTTAAATGACTGTGTAAAACTCTCTAATGTATTGAGGACTTTTAAATGTACTTGAGAGGATTTTTATTACTATCATTTCTCCAACCTAGACGCTCTGATACCAATAGAACTGTCACGCCCCGAACCGGGGTCGTGAGCAACCGCTCGTTGTCCTGGATACCGGCTACATTTTATAGGAAATCGAGCAGAACCACCCCATATTTCGGAAGTCTCCCATGTACAAATCAACCTTTATATTGAACAACCATCCTGCCACCTAAATAAATGAGCCATCCCGGCCTCACAACAATCAACCACATTCAAATAATACCAACCAATCCACAGTGGACAACCAGGACAACGCAAGGCTATCATAAATACTAGCAGTTCTAGCCACAGACCTCTACTGTCATATCCAACTAGAGCATAAGTAGCCGCCACACTAGACAGGCCTAAATTTTATACACGTGTACAACAAATTCCTAAATTAAAAATTTTAAATGCTTATAAGCGCCTCAATGCAAGTGTAATGAGCCAATATGAGAGTTTCACAAATAAATGTCCATAATTTATACAATCATCCCATAAAATGTACATGGCCAACTATGGACCTCAACATCAAGACCTCGCAGGGTCGATAGAAAATACGGATTTTATATTTCAATTTAAATTTAGATCTCACCGTCGTGAATACCCAAATCCACAAATATGTTACCAAAGACCTCTAGAGCCTGATGCGTCACTCTATCACAATAATCCTGTCTAAGGAAGGAAAGGAAAGGGGTGAGTATCAAGGAAGATACCTAGTGAGTGAGAGAATTAATATCAAGCATAAATAATGTGGGTGAACCATTGGAGTGTCAAACAAGATTATTCGTAAACAATAATTCACATTTTACAGTAAAACATGGTATATTCAGTAAATTGAAATCATTTAGCAATTCACACGATATCATATACATGTGCATCCATTCAAATCATTAATTATATTTTTAGAGCAAGCCAAAAATGATCCTGGCAAAGGTCAGCCATGACCAAGGACAGGCGCATCAGAGGTTTTATTATGCAAAAATGTTCAAAAGTTGCTCTCTACTCCGACGTTGGCCATGAGTTCGCTGGGGCTATCTCATAATCGTGTATAGAACCCCGCCCGGTGCTAGACAACGGTGTCACACACATCCTCCCCCTATGTCGGTTCAACCGGCCGCGCCTATAGCTATATGACGTTTGCGGATACCTCCTGCAGAAGCGTATCCGGGCAACCCGTGCCTCTACAAACGCCCTTCTTAGCTACGGAATCCATCAAGAAACATCATCTCATCATATAATCTTATCACAAGTAGGCATCCAGCCCACACAGTTCATCAAAATATTTCAAATCCGTATGCCAATACATTTCATCAAATCATTTCAAATCAATATACTAATGCAACGGTAAAATAGAAAACATATCTAATTCTCAAGTAATGGCACAATATTATTTCATTTCAAACCATGGATGCATAGTCATAGAAAACGTAAATTCACGACACTCCAATAATCACAAAACAAATTTGAAATTTAAGGTCACACGTCGAGTCAATGCATATCAAAAGCATGTTTTGATGAAAACACGATAAAAATCAAGTTTCACTTTTCATGCATGAGATTAGAGTCCCACTCACTTCTAGGGAGGGTATTCACTCCCTATTTGCATAATTCAGTGCAATGAAGTCTTACTCCGATTCTCAATTGATCTTTCCTAATACATAATCACAATCTTATCATCAATTTTCAAATATTTTTAGGGTTTATCCATTTTCCCTAATTTTGTACAAATCTTAATTCTTCAATTTGTGAATACACTCTAATGTCATCAATTGCATTTCATTTATAAATAAATAACACAATCAAAATCATATCTAATTCAACCCTAAAACCACTCAAAGTCGGAAATATGTATGAAATAATTAGTTTTCTTACAAGATAGAAATTTTTTGAAAAATCATAAACTTTTCAATTCTCATCCAAACGTTTCAAACCATATGTCATTTTCAAAGTATAGAAGTCTATTTTCATAATACGGAAATCATATTTAGATTGTCTATATGCAGAACAAGCTATAATGAAAAAGACTACATCAATTCTTACGCTCTAACCCCAATTTTCAAATTATCCTTTATAGACATACCATTATGTAATTTACAGCTCAAAAACAACGTAAGAAAGATATTGGATATAACAGTATCCTTCATTCTGTAGAATATTTCATTCCAACCCCAAAATTCTAATATTTTCATGCATATTTCAAATTAACTCTAAAGGAAAACTATTCTAATCAACCCAACATAAATCTTTCATCCTCTAATATGCTCTTTTCACATCAGACAACCTAGTTCATGCAAAATTATAGACTTAACCTTAATAATCACATATAAAATTTCAGAAAACGCATTCTATTCGAATCTAACATACATTCTAAACACATATAGGACTTTTCTCCCTAAATTTACCCTAATTTCATTCAATTGTCAAAGGGATTAGAAATTTTACCTTACCTAGGGTTTTCGCAGCTCACAACCCTACATCCGTGCGCCTACCATCCTGTAATGTCTCCAAATTGTAACCAATTTTAGCAATTAAACCTAATTACCAAGGAAATTCAAAACCTGGAGCTAATGATCAAAAAGTCGTTCTTACCTGAACAGGGGATGGAATGCAGGTCACGGTCTAGGGTTTTAAAGGCTTCCTGCTACTGCCGGCTTGGGGCTTCTGCAAAGATTGCAGAAGAGCTCTCGGCAGAGGGAGAGCAAAACCCACGAGCGCGCGAGTAAGGAAGAGAGAGACAGAGGGAGTGACAGCGCGATCGAACAAGAGAAAGAGAGAAACAAAGAGTGACGAGTGAGAGTGAGAGGGAGACGTTCGACCGAACGGAGTGAGAGAGACAGAGAGATCAAAGGGAAAAGAGAGAGAGAGCGATCGAGAGAGAAAGATAGAGAGGGAGAGTGAAACAGAGAGTAAATAGAGAGTAAATAGAGAGAGAGACAGATGCGGGGAAGATAACAACGGTGGTCAGGCAGTTGTGGAACCACTGATAGGCGGCGGAGAGGGACGAAGGCGCGGTTGATCGTGGTGGAGGGTGAGGGAGAGCGGCGGAGAGTGCGAGAGAGATGAAGAGATTAGGGCTTTAGCCCTAATCGAATTTGGGGGAGGAGGGAGTGCCGCGTTTCGGCCGAAAAGCAATGCTTCCTTCTCTGCCTTTTTTTTATATATAATTAAATAATTTAATAAATAATTATATATATAATTTCACACCCATATTTCACTATATTGCGAATTTCATAAAAATAGGGTTTATTATAATTCGCGAACACAACAACTTAAAATATGCCAAAATTTTAAATTTAATACTCCAAAATCAAAAATCAATATAAATAAATATTATATATATATACTGAGGAATATTATATATATATATTTTTCAAGAATATGAGTACACTAGTACGGACACCACAGTGTTGGTGTTACATGTCACCTCTTATTACTTTTTTAATATTTTTGTATTACTAGCTAGCCGTTCCAACCTGAAATTTTATCTTAAACTTATTATAAAAATAATATCTCTCTCCTGTATATTTTAACACTTTTCCGTAGTATTTTGATAAGTAATCGAAAGCAACTTTTGGCTGGAGATGATATAGTAAGGGGTACCCCTCCATCAAGTAATTCTCTCGGCTCCCGCCTCACATGGGTTTTGCATCCATCCTCTCGGCTCTATGCCACTCTCATCGCCAATAAATGGGATATAACTCTCAAGCAGGTGGCTCTCTCATATCTTCACGCCTCACATGAGTTCTGCATTCATCCTCTCAACTCCATGCCTCTCTGATCGCTAATACATGGTATATAACTTTTATGCGATTTAGGTGTATCACGATTTCGGACAAGTATACCTTAGTCGATTGTTGTGTATAGTGCAGAACAAGTGTCGATCCCATAAAGATATTTTATACTATCAAGTATGAATAATTCTAATCTAAGTTGAATAAATCAAATCAAATTGTAAAAATTTTAGAAACTATTAAAAACAAGATCTAAAATACGAAATCCTAATGTGATGAAAACTCTAAAACATCGATTTTATTTATTTTTATCTTTCTACACGGTCGAATCTGTTCAATCCCTAAGTTCATTAGCTAATGATTTATTATTGATGATGTCAGATTTTTCTAAATTAGATTCACCCATTGGTTATGCAATGAATCCCTAATTCTACTAATCAAAAGCTAATGGTCATGCAATTTCAATTAAATCAAACTGTATTAAGTTTTGTGAAAATCTGTAAATTAAGAATTCCCTTAATCCCCACATATGAAATTAATCCAATGGTCATGCTCATAATTTCATATGAATTTTATTAGTTAGACTAATCTTATGCAATTATATGGGTCACGCATGCACTCAATCTCAATTCATCAAAAAGTTGGGCCAAAAAACATTTGAAGCATTAAAAACAACAATAAAATCTCATCAAAATAATAATCATGCCAATAAAACTTAAGGAAAAGAATCAAATTAAGTCATATATTAATCAAAAAATAAAATTCATCGAGTCCTAGGAACAATAAAAATAGCTAGACATTGAAAAGAAAATAAGAAAGTAAAAGAAAACATTACAACCTTGAATGCATGAACATGGATATCGAGGATGAAGGCTATGGCTGCTAGGGTTTGTAATGTGGGGAAGAATGAGAGAAAATTAGGAAAAAAAAATGTGATGAATGAGACCCCTTGTGGCTGCCAAGTAATGCTATATATAGGAGTAAAAACCCTAGGAAAAATTTAATAACTTGGATAATTTTGGAAATTTGGACTTTAAATTTGATTTGGAAACTTTCTCTTACTGCTTGATAATGATTTTTAACTTTCCAAATAGTTAAAAATTCTCTTTCGTTTAATTTGGATAATTTCTAAAATTACTAGCAAGGTAATTCCAAAATTATAGCACCTTGTTTCCTTTTTCATTCTCAATTTCCGTTTTCTAGCACTATAGTAAATTTAACTCAATTTTTGGATATCTTCTTATTTGACCCGGCTTCTGAGGTTTTCATAAGAATTGTAGGGCTCGAAATCTTCTTTCTAATGCAACAAGAATCACCCAATCGGATATCGGAGCAAAAAATATGACTAAAATACTAAATACTGTCTGTCCAGTCTGAAAATAGCAAGTTTGCTCTATTTTTCCTAAGCTAATAACCACGAAAATAAATCAATATAAATTCATAAAATATGATTTAAATTAGTCATAAAATACATAAATAAATACTAAAAAAATATAATTCAAGTACATAAAAATATCGTTATCAAATACCCCCATACTTGAATGTTTGCTTATTCTCAAGAAAAAACAGTTTCCTTCCAAAACCAATTCATTTTTTTCAAGTCCCTAAGCATGTGTACGACAAGCTCAAACTAGAACGACAATCAATACTTTACAGCATTTAATACTCGAAAAGCCATTACACCTCCTATAGTTTTCTCGAAATCAAGAAAAATGCAAAATTCAAACACCCTCACAATCGATTCGCTCAATAGAACAAAGAGAGAAACTATTCAACTACTCAAAACACTCAATATATGTAAGGGTATGTGTATCACTCAAATCAACACAATGAGATGACATTACCATAAGTTTGCTCATATATCAAATCTCCAACACTTAAATATGAAATGAATACACCAATCAAAAGGTCTTTTATTTGGTTGTAACGGGGTTAAGATAAAGGGTAGGATAATAGGTAAAATGTAGGGTTAAAATGATTCACTAAAAATACTAAAGTATCAAAACATGGCATCCTTTACATCAAGGCAAGATAATACTAACTCTATCAAAACATGGCATCCTTTACATCAGGGCAAGATAATACTAACTCTAATTACGAATATATAATGTGATATCACTCATTCAAAATAAAGAACAATGTAATGAACTTTCATTGTAAGAGTGAACACCATCCTTTTTTTCTCAAATTTTTTTCTTCTCTTTTTCTTTTCAACCAGCAATTTTTTTTCTTTTTTTGTGCTTCTTTTTTTTTTTTTGAATGAACATCGATGTGATAATATCTAAAAATATATACAAAACTCAAATATATAAAAAGATCATAATGCCTAAAAATAGAATGTCATACTATCAACTATAAGTATATTACTGAATTGAGATTCAAAATCCGAGGTTAGAAAGAATGAGGGTCATGGGGTAGATTATTTAGGTCATGCATGAAAGAAAAAGTCTAGATTCAAAGGGGTTTAACTAAGGATAAAATGTTAGGGATAATATTTTTCGAAAGTTAAAAAATATAGATCTATGTACCTTAATCATTTTGGTACATGAAAATAAAAAATATAGTCTAAAAATGCATAATAGAGCAAGTTCTAGAATGATCAATTCATGTATGGTATATGCTTAATAAGAAAAAGAATGATAGCAAGAATTTACTCCTTAAGGATCAAACTTTCACTAAGGTAAATTTGTGTCAAATCTTACATACTGTATCTTCCAAATCAACTATAAGAAGATGAATAGCTAATCATGTACCAAATAACTACTAATACCAATCATCTTTCATACAACCCAATTCAAAACAAGTAACACACAAGGAATAGAAAACTCAAAAAAAAAAAAAAAATCATTGGCATGAAAGAATTTGGCCAAAAATTTTTTGGAATGAAGCAAAAATTCAGCATTCAAATTTCTAAAAAAATAAAATGCAGCCTATGCATGCACATTAATAAAATAAAAGCAAAGAGAATAGAGAACTCCTTTGAAATGCAGCCTTCTTTTTGACTCCTTACCTCTCATATGAAGGGTTTCTTATTCACCTACAGAATATCATCAAAACTCAAATTTAAATTAAATTAACAAATAATAAAGCAAATCATAAAAATATTTTGTTGCCTCCCAATAAGCGTATTTCTTTATTGTCTTTGGCTTGACATAATCTTATTGCTTCAACCCAACTCATAAATTTTCACATTGTGACCATTTATGGCATCTTGTTATGCTTTTGTCCCTTTTTTATCAATTCGCACATTCTTAGATATCTCTTGTTCTTCCTCCAACTTATTGAATTGGAATTTCTTTTTCTTACTAGCATGAGACCCACTTTTTGAATTAAATTCGCTTAAATTCACACCCAAAGCAGCATATGCATCAACATATTCATTGTCTAGAAAATCAAGTTTGACTTGCGACAAACTGACATTGTAATTTTCAATAGGATCACTTGAATAAAAGATATTAACATCATGTTTAGCAAATTTTTTAGTGTAATCAATCCTAAAAATCTCTTGCTTATCAAAATTTTTCCTGTGATAGGAAACATTAATCTCAATTTTTTCATCATCCATTCTCAAAGTTAGTTTCCTAGAAGGAACATCAATCAATGCTTGTGTAGTGGCAAGAAAAGGTAAAATACTTCCCTATTTTGTCCCTGGTTCCTTGGACTTCTCTATTACAGGTTGTTCAATCTCTTTTTTGGTCTAGTATTTGTTCTCTTTCTCCTTGGACAAATCTGATACCTCTTGCAATTCATTACCACTCCTCAATGTGATTGCGTTAACTTGCTTTCTTGGATTCTTCTCAGTGTCACTTGGCAATCTACCTGACACACGTGAATGAAAGGTGTTAACTAATTGATCAATTTTATTCTCGAGTCTCTCAAACCTTTCATTTGTTGTTGTTGTCAAACGCTCAATTGCTATCTCCCATGATGTTTTGCTCTCCTTTTGTTGTGGTTATGGATTCCCAGAGATAAACCCTAGTAGATTGTTTGGTCGTGGTGCCCCTTGACTCCATGAAAGATTGGGATGGTTTCTCCACCTTGGGATTGCATGTGTTGGAGTAAGGGTTATTCTAAAACCTGCCAAAATTAGAAAAATAGTTTGCTTGTTGTACCTGCGGACACTCAGAAACAACATGAGTAGGATCTTCACATGATTCACAAAAATAAACCTGATTAGGTATAAGATTAGTCTGATTGGCTTTCATATCATTAATTAATGAATCAAGTTTTGCATTAAGTATGTTAAAATTATTGACCTCATGCATAACAACCCTTGGTTTAGGAATTTCAAATTTGTTAGACCAATCATATTGATTAGAGGCCATATCATCTAATAGTGCACATGCTTCATTATATGACTTATTCATGAAAGCATCCTCAGCTACAGCATCAATGGTAATTTTCACAGAATTTATAAGATCATCATAAAAAGTTTGCAAAACTAACCAGTTAGGTATACCATGATGTGGGTATTTTCTAATCAAATCTTTAAAATGTTCCCAAACACTATATAAAGATTCACCATTGAATTGCCTAAAATTAGTAATATCATTACGTAGTTTAGCAGTTTTATCCGGTGGAAAGTACTTAATTAAAAATATTTGAGACAGATTTTCTCAATTAGTAAAATGATCAGGAGAGAACGAGTTAAACTATATCTTTACCTTTCCCCTAAGAGAGAAAGAAAATAATCATAACCTTATTGCATCAGGACTTACTCCATTCAACTTGATCATCTCACAAATCTCCAGAAAGTTCTTCAGATGGTTATGTGGATCTTCAAAAGTTTCTCTACCAATGAACTGATCTAGCTACACCATGCCAATAAGACTAGGTTTAAGCTCAAAATTATTTGCTTCTACTAGAGGCTTCGCAATACTAGATTGAACATCTTGAAATCTAGGCATAGAATACTCCCTTATAGCTCTGTTCTAGTAATCTATTACTACCTCACGCTCCTTTTCTTCCTTAACTTGTTTACGAATGTTCTAAGAGTCTTCTCTATTTCAAGATCGAATTTGGCTAGATCACGACTTTTCGATCTCAACATAAATCTCGTACGGATACAAAATAGGTCAAAATTAAATCTCTAAAATAAATTACAAAAACTACATTAATTAGAATACCTATGTATGAATGAAAATCATAAAAATACAATAAACAAATGCACAAAAGATACCTAAATAATAAACTGAAAAATTAAAAAATACTAAAAAATCAAAGAAAAATAGAAAAAACTACGAAAATGATGGAAATTGGTTGAGGTAGGATGGTGCTCATAGCACGGGTATGAGTTTTGTTCAGTGGCCCGAAATCATTTAAAACAAGTGGACATATAACCTTGGATCTAAAAAATGTTTTCTAACCCCGAAAATTCCCAAAAATTCTATTGAATTTCCAAAAACTAAAATCTAAAATAACAACTGTACAACCTAAACCCTAATATAAATAATAATTAACAAAGTCCAAAAAACTTGTTACGCGATTTAGGTGTATCACGATTTCGGACAAATATACCCTAGTCGAGTGTTGTGTATATGATAACGATATTTTTATACACTTGAATTTATTTTATTTTATTTTATTTCAGGCTTTATTTATGACTTTTAGGACTATTTTTAGATTTTATTTTATGATTTTATATTGATTATTTTCGTGAGTTTTTTTTTAAGATTATTGGGCTTATTTAAGGATATAGGACTACACCGACAGCTATTAGTATTTTGGTCATAACTTTCTACTCTAATATCCGATTGACATGATTCTTATTGTTTTAGAAAGAAGATTTTAAGGCTTACAAATCTTATGAAGACATCAGAGGCTGGGTCAAATCAAAAGATATCCGAAATTGGAGTCGAAATTACTATAGTGCTAGAAATCAAGGCTCATGAGGTCCAAAAGCCAAAGTCCAAGTGAAATATGAAACTGTTATGAAGACCCATGAATTTTTAGTCATTTAGGACTCTTAGGATTTAGATTATAAGGATGAGACATCCTTTGCACATAAGAAACAGAGGAGAAACCCTAGCAGCCACCTCCTTTGGAGGAGGATTCCTTCGTGTGTAAAGGAGATGTTTTCTTTACCTTTCTTGCTTTTCTTTATCATGTCTACTTAGATTTCTTGTTTTTAGGATTTGATAGATTCTGTTCTTTGATTAATAACATGCTTTGATTCGTTTTTTTTCCTTAAATCTTTATTGGCATATTCTTTCTTTGATGAGGTTTCATTGTTGGACTTAATGCTTCATTCGTAAAGGGTCCTATGATTTGATAATTTGTGATTACATGCATGAGATCGAGAGAAGATTGCATGAAATCTGACCAATACAATAAAATCTATATAAGGTTATGAGATCGACGGATGATTGACTCTGTGTGTGGGGATCTTAGGGGAAACCCTAGTTTACAGATATTTCATAGATCTTAAAGCAGTTCAGCCTAATCAAAATTGCATGATCATTGGGTTTTGGTTAGTCAAATTAGGGTTTCATTGCATGACGATTTGGTGAATCTAATTTAGGAAAATCTATCATCATCAAGAATGAATCTTTAGTCAATAAACTTTAAGGAATTTGAAAGAATTCAACCGTGTGAAAGATTAGAGACAGATGAAATCGATATCCTAGAGTTTTATAAAATTAGGGTTTTCATTAATAAATATTTTGTTTTTGATATTTTCATAGTTTTTATATCTTTGTAATCTCGATTTATTTTGTCCAACTTAGATAGGGTATTTTATAAATGGGTAATACATAATATCCTCGTGGGAACGACACTTGCTTCACACTATACACAACATTCGACTAGGGTATACTTGCCCGAAATCGTGATACACAAAAATCATGTAACAGTATAGTGTAGAACAAGTATCGATCCCATAAGGATATTTTGTACTACCAAGTATGAATAATTCTAATATAAGTTGAACAAATCAAATCAAGTTGTGAAAATTTTAGAAACTACTAAAAACGAGATCTAAAATATGAAACCCTAACGTGATGAAAACCCTAAATTTTCGATTTCATTTATCTTTATCTTTCTACACGGTCAAATCTCTTTAATCCCTAAGTTCATTGGCTAATGATTTAATATTGATGATAACAGATTTTCTTAAATTAAATTCACCCAATAGTCATACAATTAATCTCTAATTCGACTAATTGAAACATAATGATCATATAATTTCGATTAAATCAAACTACATTAAGTTTTGTGACAATCTGTAAATTAAGATTTTCTTTAATCTTCACATATGAAATTAATCTAATTGTCATACTCATAATTTCATATAGATTTAATTATTTGAACTAATCTTATGCAATTATATTGGTCATGCATACACTCAATCTCAATTCATCAAAAAGTTGGGTCCAAAAACGTTTAAAGTATTAAGAACAACAATAAAATCTCATCAAAATAATAATCATACCAATAAAACTTAAGGAAAAGAATCAAATCAAGCCATGTATTAATTAAAAAATAAAATCCATCGAGTTTTAGGAACAATAAAATTAGATAGACATTGAAAAGAAAAATAAGAAAATAAAAGAAAACATTACAACCCTTGAATGCACGAACATGGATGTCAAAGATGAAGGCAATGACTACTAGGGTTTGTAATGGTGGGAAAATGAGAGAAAATTAGGGGGGAAACGTGCATGAATGAGACCCCTTGTGGCTACCCAAGCAATATTATATATAGGAGTGAAAACCCTAGGAAAAATTTAGTAACTTACACTATTTTGGAAGTTTGGACTTTGAATTTGATTTGAAAACTTTCTCTTGCTACTTGATGGTGATCTTTAACTTTCCAAATACTTGAAACTTCTCTTTCCTTCAATTTGGATAATTTCTAAAATTACTAACAAGGTAATTCCAAAATTATAACACCTTGTTTCCTTTTTCATTCCCAGTTTCCGTTTTCCAGCACTGTAGTAATTTTGACTCAATTTTTGGACTTCTCTTCATCTGACCCAGCCTCTAAGGTCTTTAGAAGAGTTGTAGGGCTCGAAGTCTTCTTTCCAACACCATAAGAATCACCCCAATCGGATATCGGAGCAAAAAGTTATGGCCAAAATACTGAATACTATCTGTTCAATCCGAAAATAGCAAGTTTGCTCCATTTTTCCTAAGCCAACGACCACGAAAATAAATTAATATAAATTCATAAAATATGGCTCAAATCAGTCATAAAACAAATAAAAAAATAATTAAAAAAAATATAATTCAATTACATAAAAATATCGTTATTAGTAACTCTCAAGCAGGTGGCTCTGGCATTCTCTCGTCTCGATGCCTTATATGGGTTTCGCACCCATCCTCTTGGCTTCACACCTCCCTAATCACCAATATATGAGATGTATCCACTGAGGGTGGCTCCCACATTCTCTCGATTCCATGCCTCCTATGGGTTTCACACCTATTCTCTCGGCTCCATGCCTCTCTAATCACTAAAATATGGGATGTAACTTTCGAGTAAGTGGCTCCTACATTCTCTTGGCTTACACATTCTCTTGGCTTTACGCCTTGCAAGGGTTCTGTACCCACTCTCTCAGCTTCACAATGCATATGGGTTCCACACCCACTTTATCAGTCTTCTGCATAATATGGATTCTAGCTATCAAATGGGATTCAACACTCTTTCTCTCAGTTTTCTATGGCTACCACTGTACCAGATGTGATCTAACTCCGTTTTTCTCGACATCATGTCATACCAACTGTTACATTGCTCCAGTATATATATATATTCTCTTAGCTATGACACCCAGTACTCTCTCGGCTATGACACCTTCAACAACAACCCAATACTCAAGTTACTCCAATATATAATCAATAAGGGAACATGAATGCAAAGGTAATAAACGAATCTCTTTCTCATTTATATAAATTCTTATACACTATACAGTATAGTGAAGGAAACAAATTCTCTATGATGAGATGGGAGTGCTATCGCTCTTTTGCTAGTCTCTCGGCTACTTGAAGCCTGGCCCCATTCTCTCTCGAGTTAGTCTCTAGCCTCTCACACTTACTGAGAGCTACGATTCCAGGTTAGTTTTCAAATCTTCTACTTTTGCTTTTCATAACATAGGTACACTGCACTCTCAGCCACTGCTTGTCAAACACACTCGCTCAAGTCTCTCGACCCTCCACTCTTCTAGTTTCCCGGTTTATCAACTCCCAATCTGTCACGCCCCGAATCGGGATCGTGAACAGCCGCCCGTTGCCCTGAATGCCGGCTGTATTTTTACAAAAAATCAGGCAGAATCTCTCCATAAATCGGAGGTCTCCCATATACAATTTCACCTGTATATCAACATTCATCCTGTAAAATAAACAAATGGCCATTTCGGCCTCTCCAAAATCAACCAATTCCCACAGCCAATATTCAGAACAACGCAAAGCTATAAAATTTCTAGCAGACCTAATCACAGACCTCTACTGTCATGCTCAACTAGAGCATGAGCAGCCACTACACTGAGTGGACCTAAAATTTTATATAATATACAATACTTTTTCCCAAGTAACATTCAAATACATACAATCGCCTCAATACAAATGAAATATGAGAGTTTCACAAATAAATATACATAAATTATACAGTCATCCCAAAATAAGTACACGGCCCTCAACAAGACCTCGCAGGGTCGAAAAATAATACGAAATTTAAATCTCAGCTTAAACTTAAACCTCACCGTCCCGAATAACCAAATCCGTCAAAATCTCTAAACTCTGAAGTGTCGCTCCAGCACAATAATCCTGTCTGAGGGAGGAAAGAAGAGGGGTGAGTATCTATGGGAGGATACTCAGTGAGTGAGGGGATTAATCTCAAGTACTAATAGTGTAGGTGAACATTGGAGTGTCAAATAATATCATTCGTAACCAATGATTCAAATTTCGTAGTAAATCATGATATTTTCGAATAAAATGAACTTATTTAATCATTCACACGATATCATACATATATGCATCCATTTAAAATCAAGTAGATCATAGAACAAGCCGAAAGGATCCTGGAAAAGGTCAACCATGACCAAGGACAGGCGCATCGGGGGTTTTATTACGCCAAGTGTTTCAAAAGTAGCTCTCTACCCCGACGTTGGCCGTGGGCTTAGCCCTTGCTTACCCAGACTCGTCAAATAGGACCCCGCCCGGTACTAGACGGTGGTGTCACACACGTCCTCCCCCGATGTGGGTTCAACCGGCCGCGCCTATGAATAAATATAAACTGGACGTTTGCGGATACCTCCTGCAGAAGCGTATCCGGGCAACCCGTGCCTCTACAAAGTCCCTTCGTAGCTACGGAATCATCAATGTCATCATCATAGTATCACAAGGGCACAACGTCCCACAAGTAAGAATCATATCATCACAAGTGGGCATCCCAGTGCCCTCACAAATCTTAAAACATTTCAAATCCATGTGCCAATACATTCATCAAATCATTTCAAATCATTTCAAATCAGTATACCAATGCAATGGTAGAAAAGGAACTTATCAAATTTTTTAGTAATAGCACAATTTTTGTTTCATTTCAAACATGGATGCATAGTCATAGAAAACATAAGTTTACGACACTCCAATAGTCACAAAACAGATTTGAGATTTAATATCACACGTCGAATCAATGTATATCAAAGCATGTTTTGTTTAAAAACAAGATAAAATCAGGTTTCATTATTTCATGCAAGAGATTAGGGTCTCACTCACAGTATGGGGGAGGGTAGTGCACTCCCCAATAATACCACAAATCGAACCAAACTTGACTCTTCAAGTCTCTAAGAAAGTCAACCTAATCAAATAATCACGATAATCATCAAATTTCTAATTATTCTTAGGGTTTATCATTTTCCCTAAGTTTGTACAAACCTTAATTCTCCAATTTATGAATAAACTCCAATGTCATCAATTTTCATTCCATTTATAAGTAAATAACGAAATCCAAACCAATCTAAATTCAAACACCTAAAACCATTCAAAATCGAAAACCAATCTCAAATAAATAAATTTCCTACAAAATGGAAAAAATCTTTAAAAAATCATACACTTTTCAATTCTCATCCGATTCCTTCAAACCATATGTCATTTTAAAGGTATTGAAGCCTATTTTCATAATACGTAAATTGTATCTTGATTTCCTATATGCAAAACAAACTATAATATAAAACAACGCATCAATCCTTAAGCTCCAACCCTAAATCCAATTACTTTCATGCATATTTTGAATTAAACTCTAGAGAAACCATTCAAATCAACGAAATTCGATTTCTATTATTCCTTAGCATACTTTTTCCGTATCAACCGGCCTAATTTACATAAATGTTTAAACTTAATCCTAACATTTAATTATAGATCTTCAGAAATGCATTCAAATCAAATCTAAATACATCCTAAACATATAAAGATCTCTCCATCCTAGATTCATTCAATTTATCAAAGAAATCAACATTTTACCTCACCAAAGGTTTTCGGATCACAAACCCAGCTTCTGTGCGCTGTTCGATTTAGTCCGAACCCTACAACACTATTAAACCGATGTAAAGTTTAGTAATTTATCCTAATCATCAAACGAGATCGAAACCCTAGAACTAAAATTCTGAACTCAGCCCTTACCTGCAGAGAATGGAGTTTGCAGGTAGCCTAGGGTTTTTGAGATCCTATTGCTGTCAGTCTGGGGCTCCTGCAAAGATTGCATAAGCGTTCTCAGCTGAGGGGAAACAAGGAGCACGAGGATGCGAACAGGGAAGATGCACTGCAGCCGCGCGTGCTACGAGCTGTCGTGCGCGGGAAAGGAAAGGTTGGCGCTACAGTCACGCGTGCGTAGGGGGCTGTCGCGCGCTGCAGTCGCACGCACGCAGGGAGAGAGAGATAGGGAGAAATAGAGAGAGAGCCGAGGGTCTATCGTGCGTGGGGAAGGAGAGAGAGAGAGAAGGGAGACTGAGAGACAGAGAGGGAGGTAGAGAGTGGAAGATGGGTGGTGGTGGTGGTGGCTGTGTGGCGGAGGAAGCGAAGAGAGAGAGAGACTCGCGGGAGAGAGAGGGAGAGTACGACTGTGAGAAGAATAGAGAGAGAATCGAAGGGAAAGAGAGAGAATAGGGGGTGGAAGACGAACGGTGGCGGTGGCGGTGGAGTGGAGGAGCAGCGGGTGCGGCGGCGAAGCGGGCGGTGACGGAACGGGCAAAGCGCGAGGGGGAGAAGACGAAGAGTTGATTTGGGGAGAGAGAGAGTAGATAGAGAGTGGGAAGGAGAATTAGGGCTTTTGAGCCCTAATTCGATTTCTCTTCTTTTTTTTTATTAATTATTATTATTATTATTATTATTATTATTATTATTATTATTATTATTATTATTATTATTATAAAAATGGTTTATAAATAAATGCATGAGGAAATAATTAATTTAATAAATGAAAAATATGTTTATATATATATACATATATTTTATATTGATTTTCGATTTTGGGGTTTTTAATTCAAATTTTTAGTATATTCAAAAGTTTCCGTATTTCCAATTCGAAATGTGAAGCAACCAACCTTTCAATCTCTCATTCTTTAGACCCGTCAATCACTTCAACACCCTATCAAAGACTCTCAATTACTATGAAATAATTCCCGTTACGCGATGAGTTTAAGTTGAGATTCAGTACGCTTCACAAATCTATAGAGCAACCTCTTGCTACCTGACCTCCCGATCGGTCCTTTATCTCTCTCGATACACTTTGCCCGACCATCTTCTCTTAGTAGAATTCACTCACCCGACCTCTTAGTCACTTGATCTCTCAGTCCTTTGACCTCTCGGTAACCCGACCTCTTCATCATTCAATCTCTCGATCTCTCATCCTCATGTTATCTCAACATCTCGTTCACTCGACCCTTCGGTCTCTCAATCTCATAGTCTCTTAACCTCTCGATCACCCCACAATTTTCACAAACCTCATCACTGCACCTTCCACATTTAATGCTTCACTCTCGTGACACTTCTAATTTTCCAATTCATTCTATTTCTAATATCATTTTTTCAAAATATTATTAGAAGTGGGGGGAAAATAATGATACCTGATTTAACAATGGAACTTTCTTTATTCTCATGAAATTCCAATTCTCTTATAATCATCTGATAAGGAAGGAAATCCCTAAAAAATTCAAACTTTTCTTAATCTTTTATGATTCTAATTCTCTTGGACTCTTAAAAATGAGGGAAATCTTTCTAAAATCCTAAACCTTCCTTAATCTAAAAGGATTATAAACATTCTAAAAGTCTTTGACCACAAATCCTTGTCATTTCGGAAGACCTTAGACAAAAGGTAAGTAGGGTTTTCTAGACCTTTTACAAGGCTATATATATAGAGAGCAAAGTCAACTCATCAAGACATGACTACATACCTAAAAAGAAGGGCCCCAATATTCTCTCTATATATTACAGAGAATGAGACAACTCAATTCTATGCCATCAGAGGTACGATTTGATGCATAATTTCACATCATTAAAGGTACAATTTCATACTTCATTCTATACAACATCAGAGCTATGACTTCATACTTAATTATATTTAAGTAATATGTTTATGACATTACAAAAAAATAGTATTTTTGTAACAAAATTTGTGATAAACATATGTGAAAAGTTCGTCGCTAAAAGTATTTATGACGAATTTAATAACGAATCAAATTTCATTGCTAAAGCTTGTCGCAAATTTTAGTTACAAAATTAAGGAGAATTCATCGTAAATTTTGCATCGCAAAATTATTCATCACAAATATTAGTGACAAATAATTTTTCGTTGCAAATTAGCGACAAATTCTACGACAAAAAACTGTTCGTCGCAAAATTTGTGACAAGCCATTTTTTGTCGCAAAATTTAGCGGCGAATTCTGTGATGAAGATTTTTTTGTAAATTTGCGACGAATAGGTTTTCGTCACAAAATTTGCAACGACTAGTTTCTCGTCTTAGATTTCGTAACTAAATATCATTCGTTGCAAAATTTGTGACCAACAATTTTTATCGCAAAATTTGTCGCTAATTTTGCTACGAATTTAGGGATGAATTTAGCAATGAATACATAATTTAGTGATGAATCTAGAAATGTTTAGTGATGAATTTTGTGATGAACTTGAAAATCAGTGATGATTTTGTGACGAATCTGGAATTTTTGCACCAAAAATCAATTTTAGTGTCATATTTTCAACATTTTTCCATGTATACCCTATTTCTGTCAATGCTTATCCAATAACATCATCAACTAACCATCTAACAACCATCGACATCAAATTTCACCTGTTTCTACTCGTCCATACAACTAACCATCCAACAGCATCAATTAACGAATAATTCAACAACATTATCAACAACAACAATATCAAGTCACAATGTTCATTGTTTAAGTAACCATGTTCAAATGTAATCATCAAATAACAATAAACAATCTCAAGAAGCATGATCATCATCATCATCATGGAATATATCATCATTATCATCACTACCATCACCATCATGAGCATCATCACGAGGAGATAGAGAATGGAGAATGTGACTTAAAGTGGGGTCTAACCGAAGATGCTACAAGATAAGCCTCTACTAAGCGCGTATCTCTTGAAGTTCATTGTCTCTTTGCCTCTACTATGTGTATACCTCTTGAAATTCGTTATCTCTTTGCACTAGTAGGCCCTTTAAGTTGCTCAACTCTTGGGTCAATTGCATTATTTCTGTCCTTATTGCTGGCGGGGTGGAAGAAGATGGACCAATAATTTTGCAAGTCCTGCTCAAAGAACTCATCCCAAGTACTCTTCTCCTTTTTGTTCTGCCAGTTGCCTCGAGCCATAGAGCCATACTATCAATAGATGGTTCAGATGAGCAACCATCATCACTACCACTCGAATTTCTCTCCAAAACCTCATCATATTTATCCTGCATTGTCATGAGAAAAATTAGAAGAAAATTAAAATAACAATATAATAAATCATCCAACAAAGAAATCAAGCCAAAAAGGAATTAAGCGATTGACAATTAAAAATAAGACACAAAAAATAATGATTACAAAATGATGAAATAATATATCTTAACTAATAAAACAATACAAAGGATAACAAGTTAACCTCATACATGGAGGTATTTAAGCAATAACATGACAAATTGAACATTAGACAACAAGATTCAAAGGATAAAAATGATGAAATTTAATAAAAGAAATATAAGAGATGTCTAGTTAGTTGTATTTAAAAATTCATCTATAATGGTAAAGCCTTGCTTTAACACACCTTTCTCGTGCTCATTTCCGGATTTTTCAAACACAGAGGTTGCATCAATTTGATGCATTGCAGAGCCAATTTCAATCCTTAAATTTTCTTTCTTGTTCAGTTGATTGGTAGCCAACTCACAAATTTTAAATTTAATTTTTTTCAATACTATTTCTAAGAATTGTTTCCATTTTCAATTGATCAAACCCTTCCTTTTTAGCTTTAAAGTAATCGTCCAACTCTGATATACCAATGGAACAACAATCACCCTTCGTATAATCAATATTAAAATCAAAATATTTTGGTACCTCATCTATTACACCCATAGCAACCATAGTATTTAACCATTTTTTCGATGTTGGCATGAACAACTGACAAGGGCAAACTAATCCAAATGAAGCACCAATCAAATCTAGAGGTTATTTTAATTTTAGGGTCATCTATAAGTGCCTTGATAAATGAATTTAAGCATCCAATTATGATCCTAAGCTTTCAATTTCGTGAGGAATTAAGCTATTAACTATTAACAATAAGACACAAAAAATAATAAATATATCACACATTCCAAATTTAAGAGACTTATGGAATAGAAATTAGGCATATTTCTGTTTAGATTGCAAAGATATTATCCATCCCAAAAATTTAATTAATAATGATCAAATAGAAGAGCATATATTAGAAATCAAATAATCAATTTAGGTATTGAAAAGAAACATGGGAGTAACTAACCTAATAAATTTATCTTCCAACGTTGTTATGGTAGATTCAACACAATATATTCAAATCAATACTCTCTATAAAATAATTGAAAATTTTGAAATTACATACCTTAACTACTCTAACTCTCTCCCCACTCCACGTCTTGTCTTTCTTTTGGAATGTCCGCGTGAAAGTGTCTACAAATGATAACTCGGTTTCCATTTCCATTGGGCTAAAAACAACACTATTAGAACATTTGTGAAATAGTTAAAAAATAATTGAATTAAATTTAAAAAGAAAAGTGTTTTAACAAAATTGCCAATCTATTTCTATACTTATCTATATTGATTGAGCCTCCCACATATGTGACAGATGATTTCCCAGAATTATAAGATTGATTCTTCTTGTTTTGCTCACTCCTTCGTCTGCTCTCATTGGATTCCCAAAAGTTCATAATCCTGACCCAATTCTCTTCAGTGATGCAGTTTAGCTTCCTTCTGCTAGTCTTTGCACATCCCTCGGATGTGATGACCACATTTTTTGTTAAAAATTTTTCTTATTTCGTTCTCCTCAGTCTCATCCCAAGTAAATTTTCGCTATAATAAATAAAAAAATAATTAGTTATATTAAAATTATAAATTTAGTTGCATTTATAAATAAAAAGACATAACTTATCTTAAATTCTCTCCACCATAGCCTTTTGTATTTTCTGTGGTGATTGTGAAAGACATTCAAACCCCTCCTCAATAGTTATTCACTATTCTATTAAGCTCGTAAACAACATGTATAGAATTTGTGAATCTGTCATAAAGTTATAAACAAACAATGGTAAGTAAATAAGATAATTAAAGGAATCATATGCTATATAAATAAAAGAAACAATAATGATGAAATTTTAAAATTTAGTACTTACAAATTTCTACAAGGGAATATCACCTCTCGAATGTCTTCCCCCTCAATATGTGAATATTGCACCGAAGGTGCAACGGAAGGGGATAGCGAAGGTGCATCAATAGAAGTGAAAGGGGAAAGGGAAGGGCAAGGGGAATGGGAAGGTGCAATTGAAAACTGAAGAGCCTGATCTTCCATCACTAACTCGTCTATGGCCCCCACGTCGATATTGTCAATTATAAATGTTAGAACAATAAAGAAAATAAAAATTATATATTCATCAAATATATAATGAAATACATGAAGAACCTTACCATATTTAAATTGGCGTACTAAAAATCGTCATCAATGAAAACAAAAATCGTCTCCAATGATCTATAAAAAAGAAGATAGTGTATCAGTGAAGGAATGATAATATATAATGAAGAATACACTAATATTTGCAAAACAATGATTAAAAAGTAAAATAAAAAATAGTTTCAAGTCACATCATTTCGACCTAAATGCATTTTCTCAGTCAAATAATTAAAGAAAATTCAGTCTGCTATTAGATAATCATAATAAATCTTAAGAAATCAAAATAAAATATAACTCTTTGGCTTGGTAGGCTCATTGTGAAAAGCTACCAAAGTATACTAGATATATCAGATTCTTATTGTATTAAGAAAATAAAACTTACCCACCATAAAAAATCAAAGTCCTCATTGTCATCTCCATCCTCGTCATCTGTCTCAAAACTAAATTCTTTAACATCGTCATCATCCTCATCCTCATCCTTATCCTCGTCATCTGTCTCAAAATCAGATTCTTCAACATTATCCTCTTAAATTTCACTTGGATTCACATCTATCACTACTCCCCATGGATTTCGCTGTCACACCCCGACCCATAGATCGAGCACACGACAACCGCCGCGATATCTCAATATACGGGCAGAACCTTCCCATATATCGGGACACCGCAAGGCTATCAAAATCAACCTGTAATCCAGTCCAAAACCTGTTTTCCTCAAAAACATGTTCCCAAGTAAAAGTAAAGTTGAAACATGACACTTTGCCTTAATGCATGAATAAATAACAATTCGAGAGTTTTAATTACATTATATAATATAATTACAATCATCCCAATATAATTATACAATGGTCATTCTATAGACCTCAAAATGTACACATACAACATCCAACATCAAATACAATTATTGCGGAAGAATGGTCGATACCATACCCAAGTCTGAGGTCTCCAAATATAAATCAATGTGTCAAACTCCCTCGACACGTCTCCCTGCCAAGTCTATAATTGAAAATCAAGGAAAAATGAGGGGTGAGTATTATGGGAAAATACTCAGTGAGTGGGGAGATCGACAATATGTTCTCAATCATAAGTGCGAGCATGGAGTGTCAAAGTATATTTCAAAACCAATATGATGTCAAAACCAAGTATGTCATGTCCAAAAATCAAGCGATCACATATCACACATCGTAGTGTCAAAGGATGCATCCATTTACAATTCCAAAATCATATAGAGCTTGCCAATAAAACATTCTCTGCAGTGGTCTACCTCGACCAATAAAGGGCACATTATGGGTTTTTTTCATATGCAAGTATATAAAATTTAGCTCTCTACCCCAACGTTGGCCACAGGCCTCACCAAGTGCTAGACAGTGACGTTCAACCAGCTAGGCCATGTCTATACGTATACCTAACAAATCGTATATAGTACCTCACTCGGAGCTAGACTGTGGTGTAACACACGTCCTCCCCAATTTGGTTCATCCGAGCACAACTATACATATGACGTTTGCGGATACCTCCTGCAGAAACGTATCCAGGCAAAATGAGGTGCCTCTACAAACGCCCTTCGTAACTATGGAATCCATCAAGAACATCATCATATCCATCAATTCCATAGACTCTCAGTCCACGTATCAAACCAGTATCCATCAAACGTGGCAAAATGCATAGTCATGTCAGAAATCATATTTCAAAATTTCAAAAGACGGCACGATATCATTTCATTACAAATCACGGATGCATATCATTTGAATCAAATCATTGGAGACACTCCATTAATCACAAAAGCAACATTTACAAAATATAGTTAAAATCATATGCTTTCACACAAGTTAAGAAATGTCATTTGAAAAGCTGTAAAACATGAGTTTTTGTTCAATTGAAAACATAGCATTAAAGTCCCATTCACATATATGGAAGGGTACAGCACTCCCTAAAAATACCATATCGTGTCGAAAATGTGTTCCCCTTAAACGATCAACCAATGTATCACTACAAAGGTAATACATATAACATATATAAGTGTCATAGCATTGACAAATTCATTGTTATATTTTTTTTATTTTTAACTAATCCTTCATATAGGATCAAAGCCTAGAACATCATAACTAGGTTTCCAAATGTGTTACATACACCGTCCCCTCTTTAATCACTGAAATGAGAACTTCAACTACACATTCTCAAAGGTATATAATTCAAACCAAACAATGTCATTATAATTCAAAGTGATCAATTTCAATTTCACCAAACACACACTTATACCTTAAAATTTATATAACCACTCATTTTCCAATCCCTTCAACACACCAACACAACACACCATACGTTGATCCTACATGTACATACACATATTCTCCACACCTTTTTGCCTCAAATTCACATACACAAAATCAACAACTCATCAAAAAAATCTGCACACATTTAGCCCATTTCTTCCTCACCTTAACATACATACCTATAACTCATTACCCAGAATTTTCTGCATATATGCACATTTGCGTAGTCTTTGAAAAATGGTCATAACTTCTACTACATACATCGGATTTAATTGATTCCTATCTCAATTAAAGATAAGACATAGATCTACATTTTTCATAACTAGAGCATAGCCTAATTTGGCCTTGAATATAGCTCAAAACCACAGTAAAATCACGGACAGAAACAGGGCAAAACAGAGCATGTTCCTACAGCACTCCTCACTTTGAAAAATCATTAAAATTTCAATTCTCATCAGAATTTAGTGAACCATATGTCATTTTAAAGCTCTTGAAGTCTAGTTTTACAGAAATTTATCTAGTTCAATTTGCAGTAGTGTAGATAAAGTTATGGTTTAAATAGTGCAGCAAGGTCCTATGTCCAAAATTCCAAAAATCAGATTTTTCCCATCCTCATTCCTCATTCAAGTTCTAGGTTTTTAACACTACAAAACACATCATTCACATTCGAAATTTTTCAGCCACACAAAATAAATTTTCTGCACACAACAACCAAAGTTTCAGCCAAACATCAAGCCTCCAAAATTCTGCACACCCATTTCTATGTTCTTTTGGACTTCACCTAGACCTTAAGCCATAAAACTACATGTTATAGCATTTTATAAAATCTGAAGGAATTTTTTAGCAAGTGTAGATTTCTCCTTTACCTCAAATATGGATGTTTCAAGCCCACACAAGTCTTCTCCTCCAAAGAATCCTTCCTTCCTCCCTCACTTCTTGTTTTTGGTCACCCTAGAAACACAAGTTACCCTTTTCATTTTGATTCCAAATCAATATATGTTATACAAGAGATGGAGAGGAAGCTTTCTTACCTAAAGTTGTTGAAGAAAAATTGAAGGAACCATAGATCTCTTCACTTGAACCTCAGAGTTTCCACCCTTGAATCACTAAGCAACTCTTCTCCTTTGTTTCTAGTTTTTGGATATGTTGTACTAGGGATGAAGAGTGTTGGATTTATGTAATAATATTGGTAGGTTGTTTGAAGAAATCACAAGCTTCTTCAAGAATGAACTCACGGTTTTGGGAGGAGGTGAAAAGGCTTCTTTCTCTCTTTCCTTTGGGTTCCTCACGGTTCTTGGAAGAAATGAGAATTGGCAAGGGCTTTGCAACTCATTTACTTAACTCACATTGGATCTTGGCCTTCCATTGTTTAATAATTAATCCTAACCCTTGAAATTTATTTATTTTACTTTAAATAAACAAGTTTTACACTCTCTCACTTCCTCTCTCTCTCTCACACGTTTTCCCTCTCCACCACACACTTCCTCACTCCTTTATTACATTTTTTTATTTTCTAATTTAATTATTAAATCTTAAGGTTAAAGAAACCAATTTGGACCATTGATTTATCCATCATCAAATCCTCACCATTGAATCAATTTACTAATAAATTTCATTTTCTTTTTACTTCTTAAATTCATTAAATATATTTTAATTACTACCCAAATTTATTTAACTTGACCATTTATTTTCCTTTCTCTTATTTTCCTAGAAATTTCTATTCCCTTGACTTATAAAATTCATTTTGATTCCTCAAATTCTCAAAATTTTACAGTAGACCCAAACTCTCGTATATGGTCTAATTAAATTGACCCCACGTCAAAACGAGAGCGTTTAGCTTTGTCGTATAGCTTTTATCCCAAATTAGGGTTTTCAGGTAATTTTGCATAAATTCCTGATTTGGCTCTACGAAGTATGATTTATCTATATTTGAAGTTTTGAAAATTTTTAATCTCTGGAGATTTTAGTTAAAATTTTCGAAAACGATTTTATCGGAAAAATTTCTGAGTGGATTTCTATATAGCAACTGAGGAATAATATATATTTTCATGAATAGGAGTACAACAGTATAGACACCGTAGTGTCAGTGTTACACTCGCAATGTTGGAATATTATATTCCTCAGTTTGAATCATGTTGGTAACTTCCTCTTGTTGATATACTATGTCTTCTCAACATTCCTTGATCTTTTTCCATGTTTTTGTTTTACAAGCAGCCCACCAATCAATTTTGTCATATTTTAAACTAGGATATGATGCATAATATACTTGAATCGTTTGTTGTGCCAATATAAATGGTTCATATCTTTTTATATAATTTCTTATGATTTATTTTGTCTAAATTAAACTTTGAGTGCACCTTCATCCCTTTAACGAGGTCAAACCATTGGCACGTAAATAAGACAACTTGCAATTTTGCTCCAGGGTATTCTATCTCTAGGATTTTATCCAACAAAGCATGAAAATCATCTTTAATACCTCCATCATTGGATGAATGAACACAGACCCCACTATTTATCATAACTTTTCCGATTCCATATTCTTGAGTGTGAATATTATATCCGTTTATGAAGTATGCTGGCCAAATTCGTACCCTTGAATTTGGACCCATAATAGATTGATTAGCAAATCTTGTTCAACTTGAGCTTGATTACTTTGAACTTGAAGTAAAGTAAACGTATTAATTGATTAATAAATTAATTATTTATAAAATTTCAAGAGAATTTACATATGTTTTGAACCATGTTGCAAATTCTTTATCGCACACATGATCAAACTCATTCATTGATAGTTCAGACCGTGAATTTTGAAAAATCTTACCATAAAAGAAAACGATTTATATCATAAAATGTTTGTGAAACAAAAAAATATATATATTTATTTGCAAATGTATACTTACTTGAAGTATAGCGTTACTTCTAGACAGTTCATTAAAATATATGTATAAGTTGTCCGTCAGTTTTTTACCACACAAATATCTAAGCTTACATGCCCCACTTGGTCGATCGAGATAGTTAAAAATCGAAAATGATTTCGAATTGGGATCAACAAGACCGTCATTATTTCTCCCCGCCCTCTACCTCTTGCATTGTACATGAGGCTCAAAATAGTATGAAACAAACGTTATCACTTCCTCCGCAATTTATGCATTAATAATAGAGGTTTGATCCATACCTTATTTTTCACTTTTTTCTTCAAATGATATAGGAATCTAATTGTAATGAAAAAAAATGTATCAGAAAATAATATATAATAAAATTAGTAATTTGACATGTATCGAAAACAAAGTGTAGAAAAGAAGGTAAAAAATTCACCTTTTAAATGGATACATCTATCAAAATTAGTTAGGACCTGCAACTTTAGCCTCATAAGGCAAGTGAACTAAAAGGTGTTCCATGAAATCAAAAAACAACGAAGGAAATATCATTTCTAAGTTATACAGAATGATAGGAATATCTCTCTCTAACTTCGCTATGTGTGATTCCTTCAACATTGTCGAACAAATGTCATGAAGGAAAATGTTTAACTATGTAACGGCACCCTATACAAAATTTGATAAAAGTTCCCTAAAAGCAATAGGAATTAGTCTTTCCATAAATATGTAATAATCATAACTCTTCAAACCAATCAACTTGCAATCCTCTAAATAGACACATCTCCCAAAATTTGAGGCATAACCATCAGAAAATCTCAACGATTTCAACCATACACAAACATTCCGTCTCTGATCCTTATTCAATGTATAAACTACCTTTGGTTTTGGTCCCTTACTACTTCTATCCACGCCAAGTGTAGGTCGATTACAAAGAAGTCGTATATCTTTTCTTGCATTCAAGTTGTCTTTCGTTTTTCCAGTGACACCATCACTGTATTTATCACATTATCAAAAATTTTTTTCTCGATATCAATCACATAGAGATTATGATGAATCAAATGAGTCTTCCAATACGGTAGATCCCAAAATATACTCTGTTTGGTCCAATTATGCATATTTCCATAACCATACATTATATTATGTGGGTTTTCAATAACAGATGGAAAGTAAAACACTCACTCTCACATTTGTTCACTAGTTAATCTCAACGAGGAGGTGTTTTTTCAATTTTATTCTCAGTGAACTTTACTCTATTCCTTCTAAATTTATGATTTAGTGGTAAAAATTATCTATGACAATCAAAATAACTCGCTTTCTTACCATGTTTCCATCTGAAAATCAAAATAACTCGCTTTCTTACCATGTTTCCATCTGAATGATTTTGATCTTTCCATACAAACCAGATATCTTAAAATCCCAACAGTACTCCATCCCGATAACATGCCATAAGCTAGAAAATCATTTATCGTCAAAAGAAAAATAGTCTTTATTACAAACATCTGATTAGTATAAACATCATATGTAAGAACATATTCATCACATAGTTGTTTTAACTCCACAATCAATGGTTGAATATAATCATCTATTAACTTTTTCGGATTCTACGGACCAGACACAACCAATGTCAAAAACATATACGGTGTCTTCATGCACATACCAAGTGGAAGATTGTACGGAGTTATGATAAATTACCAACATGAATAAGTTCTTCCTAATTTGTCAAATGGAGCAAACCCATCAGCATAGAAACCTAACCTAATATTTCAAGTCTCTTTTGTAAACTCAGGATATGTTCTATCGAAAAGTTTTCACGCCTCTGCATCTGAAGGATAACACATTAGCCCCTCTTTTGTTTCATGATTTGCATGCCAAGTCACGTGTTCAACAGTGGCCTTAGATGCATAAAACTTTTGCAATCTAGGAGTTAAGGGCAAACAAAATATTTGTCTGTATGATTTATGTCACTGATTACGACTAACCTCCTAGTACTCTTGCATCTACATTGGTTACAAAATTTATAAAATTCTGCATTTTCATCATCTCCCCAGTATAACATACAACCATCTCTACAAACATCAATTTTTTCCACCGAAAGATCTAAGTCTTTCACCAGCTTTTTCATAATGTAAAAATCATTTGGCATGATGTTATCACGACGCAATACTTCTCCAATAACTTGAACAATATCGTTGAAACAATACTCAAACAAATTATGCTTTATCTTGACATTTAACAGCCTTGCCGTTAGTGATAATGTAGTGTAGTTGTCATAACCAACCCACAAAGATTCATCTGTAGCTCTCAACATTTCCTGAAATTAATGCGACAAATAAATTTCATTATTCGCATTCTTATCAACACCTTTTACCTTTTCCTCCTCTAATGGTGATGCACAACTAGTATACACTTATACAAATGTTAGAACAAAACTAGTATTTGCATGGTTTGGTTCTGGAACAAAATTCTGACCCCCTACATCAATTACGATCCTCTAATATGGGTTCAATTGATCATAACAACTCTGATCCCCTCTAACTGAAAAATACATGTTTCGTCGATATTTTTCATCAGATATAAATGGTTCACCATAACAACTCCAATTATAGTAATTTGGGATAAAACCAAATTTATAAAAATGTTCCCTAACTTTATCACACTCATGAAATTTACTATTATAACACTTTCTACATAGACACTTTAACTTATTCACATCCATAAACTCAACTTTACTACTAGCGAAATTCAAAAATTGTTCGAACTCAATAATAAACTCATCAGTTAAATCTCGACGTTTAAATAAGTTCTTTCTGTATATCCAACCTCTATCGTTCTGTATTTTCTCTGCGTTATAAAATATTAATAAAAAGTATTACTAACAAAAGGTACTTGATTGGACTGTAAAAAAAATAATAAAAAAAAAGTTACTTTGCTTATAATTTATTAATTTCTATTTGTGTCACATATATACACTATTAATAACTTAAATCATATATAATATATTAATTTATAACAATAATAAATAATTAAATTTGTCTAAACTACTGCTTTACTATGGAAATCTAGAGAGAGAGGGAGATAAAATTTACACAAAAAATAAAAAATATAAGATTTTTTCTAATTACACTTAGAGTATTTGATTAATCTCGATAAAGGTTAACCTCCCAGTACATAAGTACATAAGTACAAAGGTGGCGTGACGTTAGAGAGAATTGATTCTTAATTGACAAAATAAGAATATAATTGTTTCGGTATAATAAAAAATTTTAAATTTAACTTTAAAAAAAATAATACTCGTTTCAGTATAATAATAAAAAAAAAAAAGGCTCATTGAATAGTAATTTGGAAAATTTTGCACCGAAATTAGTGAAAATTTAGAAATAAAGGAAAAATTTTTTATGAAGGTATCATCGTCCATTCTTATACATTTGCATTCGATTGGAATATGGTTTCATGGGGGCAACCTTATTTTCATGAAAGCACTACAAGATAAAAGCAACAAACATTGGTCATTTAAAATTCTCTATAATATCTTTTAATAATATTCAAAATTTAAGTTTTAATAATAATAATACAAAGAGGTTCTAAAATTCGTACATGAAAGTAAAAGTCTAAAATTTTGTATTATTACAAAAAAAGAATGTAAAAATCACGTATTCAAGTTTAATATTAACAAAAATTATTTCACATTTATTAGCTTATATTATGAGAAGCCAAAAGGGAATACAAATATCCTTTATGCACTAAATAATTATTTCCCATGCTAACTACTAAATAAATTAGAGTTATTATTACAAGTATTAGTGATTATTACAAGTATTAGTGAGAATGCAGTATCGTGATACCTAGCATAGATGAGTACAATTGATTCATCGTAATGGCATAACAACCCTAACATTGTTCCCAAAAAAAACACAGCTAATGAAACATGGAAATTGACTAATGGAAATCAAATGAAATATATATACCTTAGGAGGCAAATATCTAGACGAATTCGACCTCCAGTATCGATATTTAGATGGTAAATTGGGATAGCAAATTCGACCTCCAATATAAACAAATTCGACCTCCGATATTAGGACCAAAGAATTTCAAAAAACCAAATAGAGGTATAACAATTAATTTTATAATACCACAATTGAAAATGAAAAATATTCATTAGCCATATTCAAAAACCAAATTAATCATCAAGTGCAATTAACCATCGATCACAATTCAAACCCAATCAACTAAATGAAAATTCAAATAATTTTGAAAAAGTGGACACCAAATTCATAAAGATGAAGAAAGTTACCAAACACAGCTTACTCCCATCATTGACCGAAAGAAGAAGCTCTTAGCCAAATGCAAAGCAACCTTCAGCAACTCAACACTTTTCACCATATTAACACCAAAATTTAAATTAATAAAATATATTAAATATAATAAATTTATACTATTTATAAAATTTAATTAATTTAATAAATTTAAATTAATTAAATTTATTAAATTTATTAAATTTATTATTAAATTTAATTAAAAAATTATAGGGAGGGGGAGGCGCAACCCCTCCCCCTCGACTCTCACTTTCGAGAGAGCCGAATGAGGGGGAGGTGGACGAGGGGGAGGCCTTCCCTTCCAAGCTCCGACGGCGCTACCTCCAGATCGGATGAGGGGGAGGGTCCTTCCCCCTCCCCGGCCAGAGAGGGGAGGGCACCCTCCCATGCCCAGATCTGGCGGTAGCATCACCGGATCCAAAGTCCAGCGGCACTGCCGCCGTTGGATTTGGAGTCTGGCAACACAGCCACCACTGGATTTGGAGTCCAAGAGAGGGAGAAAGAGAGTACAAGACATACTTTTGATGTGCACCCAGGAGACAGTCTCTGAAGGCCCGAGGGAGAGATAGTGAGATAAAGTGAGTTAGAAATTTTTAAACAAAACTCAAAATCTACGACGAACAAGGGGGTTCATCGCAGAATCTACGACGAACACGATTATTCATTGCAGGAACACGATATTTCGTCATAGAATCTGTGAAAAACTTGATGGTTCGTCGCAGAATCTGCTACAAAAAAATCTAGTCGTCGCAAATTCTATGACAAATGGGCGTGCTCATTGTAGAATTTGTGATGAACAATTCTTTCGTCGCTGAATTTGCTTTCATGGCTTAATTGTTTATCCTTTTCAAATCAGCGACAAACAGCAGCGTTCATCGCTAATTAGCGACGAACATCTATTTTCATTGCTAATTTAGCGACGAATATCTCAGTTTGATGCTAATTAGCTATGAAAAATTATTTTTATCGCAAATTTATAACAAATTTAGCAACAAATGTTTCAATTTGCATTGAATTTTGCAACAAAAATTTAGATCCATTCACTAAACTTTGAAATTATAAACAAACTATCATCCGTATTTAAGTTCAATGCATTCAACAACAAAATTAAGGAGAAAAAATTATTCATTATATTGATAAAAAAATTTCTTTTTAATATTTACACAATGAATTGAATACTTAAACAAATTTATAAGTTTGTGACTTATATAAATATATAGACATGTATTTATATGAATAAATTCTACCACTGTAAAACATAATACTCAATTACCATTTTTTTATATAAATAGAAAATTAAAGAATTATTTATTGTCAAAAATGATTAGTTTGGAGCAAAACTTAATATTCACTAGGCATTGAAAATGAAAGAATGAATTATTTATTGTCAGTTGATTTCGTTACTTTAAAAATGGTCAAAAATAGAGACAATTGAAAAAGGTTACGTCAGTGAGCATAAAAAGAATTTAATCACAAAATTTGAAAAGAAATTTTATATATCATTGAATTTAGCAACCAATTTAGCGACAACTTTTCCAATTTGATGCAAATTAGCAACGACTTTAGCGACGAAAGAATTTTTCATCACAGATTAGTGACGAAAATTGATTTTTGTTACAGATTTAGTGACAAACATCAAAATTCGTCGCAAATTTAGTGATGAAAATTTTTGTTGTCGCTAAATTAGCAACAAACCATTTGTTTGGTCGCTAAATTAGTAACGACTTTTTTGTTCATTGCAAATTTAGCGACGAATAATCTATTCGTCGTTGATTTAGCGATGAACATTATGTTTGTCACAGATTTAGCGACGAATTATTTTTTCGTCATTAAGTAGCAGCGAAATTTTTTTCGTGGCTAATTTGTCACAAATTTTGCAATGAAATCCTTTTTTGTTGCTAATTAGTGACAAATATTTATTTGTTGCTAATTAGTGACAAATATTTATTTGTCGCTAATTTCATTGCAAAAAAGCAACAAAATTATTTTTTGTAGCTAATTTCGTCAGAAAATAGCGATAAATTATTTTCATCGTTAAATTTCGTCGCTAAATCCGTGTTTTTTTGTAGTGTGATATCTCTTTGTATACATACATCACACAAAGGGCCATATTCATGGCTCTTTATATGGCCCTCTATACACAACACACATGGGGCGAATTCTACACACATAACATAAGATCATATTCGAGAATTTTCAGTTTTTTTATTATCATTTTATCTGACTTGAGTGTCAGAGTCCCCCGCCGAGTCAACCGCCGTGGGGTTTTTGTAAGTTTCTCATCTAAGAAGATCCTGCAGGGCCAACTCCAGTGGGGTTTTTGCAGGTTTTCCATCCAAAACGAATTGGCGAACACCTCGGCTGGTTCCTCGTTCGAGTACAAAGAGTAGTTAGTTTGAAGTCAATTTTTAGCAACAACAGTATATGAAATTGAATATATTCTGTTCAGTAATTCCGTGTGATATATTTTACATTAACCCATTTATGTATACATGAATATTCATTCAAATTCTGGAATAAAAAATGAAACTTTCCTATTGGAATGTTTTCACCTTTTTCCCTTTTTTGATTCTTTGAATTAGGAAGACAATTTGGGGGGGGAATTAGAGAGTGTGTGATGTGCATCGCACATGACCTAAAATTGGATAGAAAAGTGCCGTCAATTGCTGGCAGGGGATAGATGTGATTTTAAAAGTTTGGGGACAACTTGACAACAATTAAAATTTAAGATATATTTATAAATATCATAAAAAGTTTAGGAGAAGAATTTTTGTAGTTTTAACCTCTCATGCATCATTGTCAACATTAACATTTTCCGTTTTTAAAATATTTCTTGTTTTCAAAATGTCTTGACACACTAAACTAATTAAAATTTTTTATATTTTGAATATTTACATATTTTTCATATTTAATAAGTTATTTGCTTATTAAATTATAATTTTTATTTTTATATTATTTGTTTTATAGTTAATAATTACATATTTAATCATTTTAAATTTTTATTATAAAAAGATGATTATTCTATTATTTTTATAAAATAATTAATATTTATATAAAAAATTTTACATTTTTTATATTTATGTGTTTTCTCGTATTTCCATTTTATGTATTTTTTCAAAATTTAATTTTCTTGTATCATTTTATATCGATTTTTGTTGGAGGTGGGTTTCACTCCGTGGATCGTAACTCCACTGATTTGAACGGGGTCAATAGTAGTTGGATCATTTGATTGATAGAAACTATAAAAAGCCGCCGGTAGATGCTCTGGTGAGAAGACTTTGACGTTCAAATCAGAGAGTAATTTTGAGAATAGAAAACAGACTAAAAGAAAGGGAACTCTGTAATGCCTTTTGTGTGCTAGGTCAAGAATCAAGAGAATTTACTTAGTTGATGGTCTTCATGATGTATATATAGTTTTCCTGCACGATAAGTCCTGTATGCTACTAGGGTGTAGGAACTCTAATTTCCTTATGAAAGTATATAGTGATTATGGGATTCTTAGTGAAAGATTTCTAGGAGATTTATGATCTTAGTAGTTAGGGAAAGTCCAAGTTGTTAAGAGATGCCCTTCCTTATCGATGGTAGTTAAAGTCTTCCTAGTTACTAGAGGTTGTTTCCACGATTTACGAAAAAGTGAATATTACCTTAGTGGATTGAATAACAACACTGAGCATTGAGATGGTGTTAGAGTCGATCAGCTAACTACAAAGAAGGATCCAGTCGATAGGTATTGAGCAAGTGGGCCATATCTACCTGTCCGAGAGATACATCCCATATCGACAACATGTTTCGGTGCATTTTGTTTGTAGGGTTACGGGCTCAGAAGATCTCAAATCCTATAATAATAGGCCTTTGGACTATACTCCATCACTTGCCCCTGACTCCTGATGTCGTTCTGTAGGAAGGACTTCAGGAGTAGTTTTAAATGGATAAGAATTGGAAAAGATGTTAGTGCAGAGCATTAAATGTGACATGTACTGTTTCAGTTTCCATAAATAGTCTCCAATATGCTTTATAAGGCATGGCGATTGATTGGCTATCATGTTTACCTTTTGATATCTTCGCCTTTTGTGTAGTGAAGCAACTTACGAGTCAGGTCTTATGAAATTTGTAAGGAATATTAAAAGACAGATCGGAATAGCCAAGGGTTTATCGTCATGTGTTCACCAGAGTATTAATGATATCAAAAGTACCATGTCAAGGGAGGAACTGTGTGGTGTTCAGAATGACATGTTGTTGGGAGACGATTATGTCATCTTATTGGCCACCAATGAGGATAGGGCTAATAAGGCATCAGAATACCGTGTTCTAATGTACAAACAATATGTCAAATATAGTTTGAAGGTGTTGTATATGGGTCCTATTGGTTGGATTCTGCTTCACTAGAATATATTTTCGGCAATATTAATCCTCAGTGCTTGGCATTTGGTGATGGCTCTTATTTCAATAATAAGTTTTTCTCGTCTCTATTTTAACTTTGAGATTCTAGCATCTGTGTTTTCACTTAAAAGGTGTAGTTGTGGGGGTTCTACAAAAGGTTGCTTCTACTTATAGACTAGGCCAAAGTCGAGCTAGAAATTTTTTTACAAAGAGACTATCGAAAAGAGTTGGATGTATACGTATTTCTTCATGGAGATTTTAAATAGGGATTTTATGCCCTCGTTACTAAAGGCCAGATGGGAGCCATTTGTAGGGCTAAGATCTGTGCAACCCTCTCATCATTTACAATTTTTTCGTTCAGTTAGTGGCTTTTACAAGGCTAGTCAAGATGCTCTTGGATAATGAGATGCTGTCGTTGGATTGTTTACTATTAGGGGAGAAAAGGAAAATTGAGAGACATCTTCTATTGGAGAAGAAAAAAAAGAAACTCATGGATGTCATTGCTTTTCCCAAGGAAGAGGACCTTGTCGAGATGACCATCGATAAGGAGATGAGGCTCGGGTTAAAGAAGGAGATGACAGAAGCAGAGAGCACGTCATACATGGGTGCTGATACCATTCCCATTTCGTCTCTATGGCAAAAAAGAAGAAAGGTTCAACTATCAAACTTGTCGGGTGACAACGTGAGAAAGGATAGGGGATAAGGCTCTCCAAGTGCATTGGGGGTTGTAAAGGCCTGACGAGCATGAGTCTCTGTAATATCTCCTTCGCCCTTCTACATTATGTCTCACAGGTGAAACGGGGGGAGATGTTGAGATTGGAGCAAAAGAACTAGAGAGTGTTGAGGCAGACAGTACAAGGGTCGAAGAGGGAGGAGAGGAGGCCAAGAGTGTCAAGATAGGGGTGAGGAGAGGAGAGGAAGGGGCTGAGATACATGCCTCAGGGATCCTGAAAGTATTCTTCTTGGCCCGGTGAGGGAGCCAATGTGGAACTATCCTCTCTGGTCCAACACTAAGGAAAAGCAAGCAAAGAATACCTGGGGGGACTGCCTTTCCTCCTTCCATTCCTACTCTATCTTATGATAGGTGAAAAGGAAAAAGGGAACAAGGTACTATATCTATCAACGTAGGTGACCACCACTACAGCTATGTTGACAGCAGTAGGCCAGGCAAACAGTAAACCGGGTAGATTTTTATTATTTCGATCTGGAGTTGAACAAGCTATCTTTCGAGCAAGACGATGAGGCCATCATGTCTCTAGGGCTCACAATATGATCCTATCAAAAAGAAATTTGTCCATGTTTTTGGTTCTTGTAAATTACCCCTACGTATCTCGTATAGACCATCGTCCTAGCAAAGTTTCAAAGTTCGGGGAGAGAGTGGACAATTGATTATCTGAGACACCGAGTGGACTAGATGGGTGACAAAGTCTCTCAGTTACAAGATGTTCTTTCATAGAGGGAGAGGGAGATAGAGGA
This sequence comes from Dillenia turbinata, assembly GCA_037126225.1. NCBI lineage: Eukaryota > Viridiplantae > Streptophyta > Magnoliopsida > Dilleniales > Dilleniaceae > Dillenia > Dillenia turbinata. The sequence continues at coordinate 15,023,850 of JBAMMX010000004.1, read as the reverse complement.
TGAGAGAGCATCTGCGTCCACTTTAAACATTAAAAAGGACGAAATGGAGCTTCTAAGGGCTAACCTGAGCATGGCACTCCAACAGTATGAGTGGTCTTAAAGAAATGTGAGGAGCTAAAGGCGTGGCTAGGGTGCATGAGGTGTGGTTACAAGCTACAGAGAAACTAGCCACAACACGTGAGCGGTCTCTCCAGACTGTCGATCAAAAGAGAGTTGAGTTGCAAAAAATTATTGCAATGACTACCGATCATCACAGGCGTGCCCAGCGTCGGTTATCCGAAAGGTTACAATGTGCTGTGGAGATTATCCATCAATCGGGTTGGTGGATGCGCTGTCTCCCGATGTCGAGCAGGCCAGTTCTGAGGTGCCAGATTTAAACCTCATTGTCACTCATGTGGATGATGTTCCTCTTAAAAATGCTACAACAATTTGCTTCGAGTGCTCCTATCTCCTACACGTTCATTTGGTCAAGAAAGTAGGCCATGTCTATCCATCTGGGTGATATTCCCTTATTGATAACATATTCATTCAGTCGAGAGAGTGGATCATGCCTATCTGTCAAGGAGATATATCCCCCATTGATGATAGTTCGTTCATTCAAAAGAATGGATAGTGCCTATCGTCGGGGAGATATATCCCTTATTGACAACACATTTGTTCAATCAAAAGAATGGATCGTGTCTACCCATTTGGAAGATATACCCCTTATTAATGACACGTTTGTTTAAATGACAAAGTGGGTTATGCCTACCCATCGGGGAGGGATATCTCTTATTGACGACATATTCGTTCGATCAAGAGAATGGAGTTCGATTGCATGTATTCAATATGATCAACATAATAAAGCAATGTGTCATTAAAAGAATAGTTATAATGTAAAGAAGGTTATACAAGAGTATCTAACGGGCAACCTAGGGTTGCAGATATAATAGTAGTAAGGAAAATTTAAAATTACTTAGGATAGAATGCCAAGGATTCTGAAACATAGGATATCGTGCCAATACAACTAGATATCCTAAATTTGACCTTCATATATTTCATGATCGGCAGTGCCTCCAAGGCATTCAAGTCAGGCCAGCCTAGGATGACATTGTAAAGTGAAGGCGACTTGACCACGCTGAACATCATTGTAGTTGTTGTATGATTAGGCGTCATCCCATGGGTGACCAGGAGTGAGATAACACATTTGGGGTATATTCATTCGTCTGAGATTCTTTGATTGGCCCGGTGTGAGATTGAAGGTGTGCTTGATTGAAATACATCTGTTGAAAAGCATTCCAGTGGAGGAGGTTATAGCAAGCTAGAGGTAGGACCGGTCCAAACTAGGCTGGTTTCGATCTGGTTTCGAGATGGGACCAGGAACTATGGGCCGGTTCAGCTATGGTTCCGAGGCCTTTTCCGGGCTAGTTCAAAAAAATTTTGCTTGGAATCGGCCTGGTCCGGTGAACCAAGTCCGATGAGCCGGGCCGTGCCGAGTTGGTTCCCCATTTTTTTTTTTTTTGAAGGTTCATCAAGGAGGCGATAACCTGATTTAAAGAACTCAAATCCTCAAATCTAACCATTATCTTCAAAAAAAAAAAACAAAAAAACAAAAATCAAACACCTAGAATCTAGGTCCCAGATTTCAAAACCTTAAAATTTTCTGATTCCAAACCCTAATTTCTCAAGATGAGAGGCAGTAGAGCAATCGCTCATCCAATGCAAAATCAAAATCAGGGGAAAGAAATAAGGTTTCGAAGAGTGAGAAAGCATCCATGGGGAAGATAAGCTGCACAAATTCGAGATCCAGAAAGGAAGACAAGGGTCTGGTTGGGAACCTTCGATTTTGCAGAAGAAGCCACCGAGCCAATGATTCTAACGGTGGTTGTTTCTCCGGAGGATTGTCATAGTGATTGTGATTCATTATCTTCAGTGATCGAAGACGGAGATCTAACATCGTCCTTTCATAAACCTTATTTTCCACTCTCTTTCCTCCTTTCTCAATTTTCTCTCTCCAATTACTACATATATAATGACTTCCAAAAAAAAAAAAAAAAAAACTATTGAAACCAGCTGGACCGGGCTTATTCCACTATCCGTTTGAACCGGTCAGCCGATTCCGGGCCCAAGCCAGTGCTGGGTTGGTTCTCGATTCCAAATTTGATTGAACCAAATTGACCCGATTACTGTAGCCGAGCCAATATGGTTATAGGTTACTGTAGCCCAGGCTGGTTTCTAGTCCGACCTATGGTGGGTTGGTTGGGCCGATTTTTGAATCGGAATCGACCCATGTGCATCTCTACAGCCAACCCCTGGTCAATGAAAATTATCCTAACCTCATACTGTCCAATCTTGGCTGCGACAACGAGAGCATCGTGTCAATCCGAATCGATTCTTATTAGAGCATCATCATTGAAACTAATCATTGATTTTTTCTTCTTGGGTTGCTTTTCAACTGTGTAACAAAAATTTCCTTGGAGGTGGAAAGGAAGGCACCGAGGGGTGATACTTGTTTTACGCTTGAAGAATTACTCCATTTGGTCAATTGCGCGTAGTCCTAGAACTGCCTGCTCATTCTACTCGTGTACTTTCCCCATGTTTATCTCATGTTTAAATTGCTAATTACATGAATTTCTTTCACATTTATTTCAATCTATTAAGTTTGATATGAGAAATCTTCAACATGTGATTTAATGTAAATTTAAATTTTGCTATTAGTTGTACCGCAGGTAAATCAAACAACCGTATCCAAAACATAAAAGAAACCCCCCCCCCCAAAAGAAAATTACTTCTGATATTATATTTTCGGAAAAATATGATTTTTTTTTTTTTTTTTTTTGGAGAAAACTACAAAAACTTCCTTAAGCTTCAGGATGCTTACAAATATCTTATTAAAATTTAATTAGCGAGAAGTAGCTCCCCCCCCCCAAAAAAAACTATTATTAAATTTTTTTTTATGTAACTATTCTCTCTTTTTCCTAAATTACCCCTCATGAGAGAGAAGAGTGAGGAGAAAATACTCTTTTCGTTGAAGTAAATATAGATTGTTTTAGTTTAGTTCAAATATAATATGTTTTTGAAATGACATTTTTTAATATTGAAGACATATTACTTTTATATTAGATTAAAATTCTTAAGAAAATATTATAAAAATACAATTAATTTAAAATTATTTTAATTAGGAAAAGTTAATGTTTAAAATTATTTTTTTTATTGTTGATTTTACTGGTTTGCTTGGAGGTATTTTGTAATTAAAAGAGTTTCAAAAGGGCAAGTACTATCAAATCAAACCTCCTCAAATTCAAAAAGTTAGTATAAAATAAACTAATAAAAACCATATAATCCATTTTGGTGCATATTTTATTATTTTTGTCAAATTTCTTAATTAATTTTTAATTAATAAAACAATTCTTCACTTAATTTTTAATCCATTAAATCTTTTTTTTACCCAGATAGCAAACTCTCACTACAAAAAAACACGGTATTAATGATAAAAATTAACAACGAAAAAAATTCATCGCTATTTTACTACGAATTTAGCCACACAAAAAAAACCTTCGTCACTATTTTGTAATGAAATTAACGATGAAAAAACATCTATGGCAAATTTGGTAATGAAAAACAAATTCATGGCTAAATTCATGACTATTGTTAGCCATAAAAATAATTTCGTGACTAAATTCGTGGCTAATTAGTCACGAACATGAATTTCGTCGCAAATTTTGGCAACGAACATGGAGTTCGTCGCTAATTTTAGCAACAAATTAGCTATTCATTACAAATTTTAGTGACGAACTTATAGTTTGTCACAAATGTTAGCCACGAACGTGATTATTTGTGGCTAATTTTAGCCACGGAGGGAGTTTTTCGTTGTTAATTTTACCCACGAACTCTACATTCGTCGCTAATTTTAGCCACGAACGAGTTTTTCCTTGCTAATTTTAGCCACGAACTCCCTATTCGTCATAAATTTTAGTGACGAACGTGATATTCATCACCAATTTTAATGACAAACGTGTTATTCGTCGCAACTTTTAGCGACCAACAAGGAGTTTGTTGCTAATTTTAGCGAAAAACACAGAGTTCGTCGCTATTTTTAGCGATGAACTGATTATTTGTCACAAATTTTAACGACGAACTTGTAGTTTGTCACAAATGTTAGCCACAAACGCGATTATTCGTCACTAATTTTAACCACAAAAAAATTTTTCGTCACTAATTTTAATCACGAACTCTACGTTCGTCGCTAATTTTAACTACAAACTCTTCATTCGTTGCTAATTTTAGCCACAAACTCTACGTTCGTCGTAAATTTTAGCTATAAAAACTACGTTCGTCACTAATTTTAGCCACGAATGAAACGCTAGTTGCTAGTTTTAGCCACGAACTCCAAATTCATCACTAATTTTAGCCATGAACTAGCTAGTACATCACAAATTTTAGCGACGAATGTAGAGTTCGTTACTAATTTTTGCCATGAACGCATGTCCGTCGCTAATTTTAGCCACGAACTTGATAATTCATCCTAACCTACAACCTAGAGATCTCATATTTAAATTATTGTGTGATAATAAAATAATAATAATAACTTAGAATTATTTTTTCTTCTCCTCTTTTAACTTATCAAGAGTAATTTGGGGAAAAAATAAGAAAAGTGGATAGATAAAAGTAATTTTAAAAGTTTAAGAGATTATTTTGCCATAATTAAACACTCTAAAAATTTATGCGTAGTTTGATTGGAGTGAAAAGTGAAAGGAAAAGAGAATGAGGATGTAAAAGTGAAAGGAAATGACACATTTCACTTTGATAAGAAAGGAAATGTGAAAGGAAAGTAAAGTGGGGTGTAATCTTTTTTTTTCTCTTAAGAGATCATTTCTGTCCTAAAATAGACGAAAATAGAATGAAATGAAATTTTTAAACAAATTTTTTATTATTCTTCTTTAATATTTACGAAATTATCCATTTTTTCTATTTCAATTTTATTTAATATAAACTAATAAAATTTAATTTTTTTTTCATCAATTTTATTAGAAAAATTATTTTTTCTAATTTTACTTTTTTTACTATTTTTTACATTAATATTTTAATTTTATTTAATAGAAAATAATAATAAAAATATTTTATAAAAATAAGAAAAATATATTAAATAATAATTTTTTAGAAGAATATTATATTTTCAGAAAAATATTTTAAAGTAAAAAATAAAAAAAAAATATGATGAGAAATATTAAAAATAAAAATCTATTTATTTTTATCATATAAAATATATCTTTTTCTTTCCTGCGCACCAAGCTTACCCTTTGGGAAAATTGGGTAGTTTTTTTTTGGGGGGGGGGGAATCTTTTACTTCGAAATATTATTATATTAAGAGCTTAAAAGTTTTGGGGAAGATGTTATTCATTGTGGTGGGGGGTAACCGGTAACGAAATGAAGGGCCCGCCCACCCACCTCAATGACTTGCTGAAGTGTCAAATGATGCTCTCAACTTACCAACTACCAAACCATTAACCCTCAATTACCATTACTAAAATTCAAATATTTGAAAACTCATCAACTCTAATTTCAGGCAACCACTCCGCACCACTATATTGACTCCCGTCCCCATATTTTTCATTGGCTTCCAACTCCATCATCACCCACCATTCCATCATCATCATCATCATCAATCACCGCCTCCATCACATTACACAACAAATCCCACAACCAAAATACAAAAATAAAATAAAATAAAATAAAATATTAAAAAAAAAAAAAGAAAAAAGGTAGATTAATCCCTCACCAACTCTCTCTCTCTCTCTCTCTCTCTCTCTCTCAAAGCAACATGGAAAATGAAAATCCGATTACCAACTATCCTCCCGTCCCATATATTATATATCAACTCCTTCCAAACCAAACTCATTTAAAGCACGCACCTTCACACATTCTCTGCCCCTAATGGCGTTTCTTCTGGTAATAGTCCTCTCACCAATCTTCAGCCTCCTTGGCTACAAGCTTTACCAAAGACTAAGATTCAAGCTCCCGCCCGGCCCAAGCCCGTGGCCCATAGTAGGGAACCTGTACGACATAAAACCGGTTCGATTCCGTTGCTATGCGGGATGGGCGGAAATCTACGGGCCCATCATATCGGTGTGGTTCGGTTCAACGCTGAACGTGATAGTGTCAAGCTGGGAATTGGCGAAGGAGGTGTTGAAAGAACATGATCAACAATTGGCGGATAGGCATAGGAGTAGATCAGCCGCTAAATTCAGCAGAGATGGTCAGGATCTTATATGGGCCGATTATGGGCCTCACTATGTTAAGGTTCGAAAAGTTTGCACTCTTGAACTTTTCTCGCCTAAGAGACTTGAAGCCCTTCGTCCCATCAGAGAAGATGAAGTCACTGCTATGGTTGAATCCATTTTCATCGATTACCTTAATCCTGGTACCCATTTTTCTTCTCTCTCTCTCTCTCTCTCTTAAATTTCTATTATTCCCAGTTTCTACGTGTCTTGTTTTTGTTTCTTGTGAAATGAAATGATACTATTTGTTCGGTTAAGCACGCTGCTTTATTTTCTTTAAAAAAATTCTTCAACTGAAGTAACAGATAATTTTAAAAAAAATAATAATAATAAGATATTCTATTTATGTGGTAGAAAATAAGATTGTTTTTCTAGTAATGATCTTTTTGGGATGTAAATTAATTATTAAATAAAATACTTTTATCACTTTGAAGAATACATTTTCATTTTCAACAGGTGCAATGAACTTTGTCAAACTAATTCGACTTTCTAAAGAAATAATTTTCTCATTTCAATCTTTTTTTTGTTAATTGAATATTGACCATTAAGGTTTTTTACGATAATTCTCTACTATAGATTTTTTTTTTTTTAAAGAAAAAGTAATATTCATCACATGAATTACTTCAGAGACTAAGGCTAATAGTTTGTACGATTTATCATAAATTGAGCAATTCTGAAAAGAAGACGATTTTCTCCATTTGAAACTTTTCTAATCAGTGGCCTAATCCACAAACAGATGATTAGAGGAGGGCTGAAAAAGGGTCAGGTTTGGGTAAGAAACCTCAGGTTTAACATGTAGTAATTGTTTAATTTTTCTCTTTCTGGATGGGAGAAGCTTCACCTGGTTTGAGCTGGACCAAGTCCCCAACTAACCCAAATGAAATTAGAGATGGAGACATCAAACTGAGCTTTGGGGTTATGGTCACACCCATTTTAAATGTTTGTCCGGCCATCCACAATTACTTGAACAAGACCTCATCCTTGTTTTAATGCGGGTCCCCATTAAGTTAATCTAATTTAATTCAAAAAATAAGGAAAAATATTAAATAATGTGTGTGTTTACTTTATTTTATTTTGTTTTTTTTTTTTTGGAGGGTATGTTTGGTGCGTTTTTTTTTTTTTTTGTTACACAAAAATTTGAAATATTGTGTCTACTAAACTGTCCCCTTGGAGACATGTTTGGTGTGATTTCAGAAAGTTGGCGCTAAGTTCACCTATACTTATGCTAACAATTATTGGTACAACCATAATTTTGATTATTTCTATAAAAAAATTAAGTTTTACTTATAAAAATCTATAATAACTAAAAAAACATTTTTACTTTACTTAAAAATATTTAAAATAAAATAAAATAAAGATAATTTAAAGCGAATGGAGGATAGTTGAGGTTTCCAAACCCACAAAGGAAACCTAGTGTGAAATTATGAAAAGATTTGTTAAATAAAGAAACAAATTATTAATTTGAAAAACTTAAATTTGTCAAAAGCTGACATTTTTTTTTTTTTTTTGGTTGGTCTTCTTGAAGTTATTATTGCCGTCGGAAACACTGTGTTCCACAATACTCATTTGAGTAGCTTAGATCAGTCGGCTTCTTGCAAGAAGCCCACTAAGGATGAGTCATCCATAGCCAGAAGCATTACACTTATTATGCTGGTAGTTGGGCTCTGAAATTTTTGATAATTGATACCATGAAAAGATTAGGTTTCAGATTAGAGTGACTAGAAAATAATAAGGATACCTCTCCCACTTGTACTTCTCTTAATCCTAATTAGTTTCTTTTGATAAAATAGGAAGCTCTCCACCTTCTTTTGATATACAGTATTATGTTCACACTGATATATAACATGTAAGTACAAAAGGTGAAGGGAAACATCATCATAACTACTCACTTCGGAATAGCATAAAGTTTCTCACCTGTTTTCGAGTTTTTAGTTTTAAATTGACAAAAGTCAAAATCAGCTGTTGTTTAGTAGTATCTCACTGAGCCTTTTTTTTTTCCAATCAAAGAGTCATTTTGCTATGAGTAATTAACAAATTATTTTTAATTCCCACAAAAACTTTAACATTGTTTCAGTATAGTACTTGAGCAATATCTAGTTGACAAGAGATCCCAGTATGTTGGTTTGACACATTGACAATGACAAAATCAATTTGATGAGAGAGAATTTTGAAACAATGCAGAAAATAAAGGAAAGAGTTTACTGGTAAGGAAGTATTTGGGAGCAGTGGCATTCAACAACATAACAAGACTTGCATTTGGCAAGAGGTTTGTGAACTCGCAAGGCATAATGGATGAGCAAGGTGTAGAGTTCAAGGCAATTGTTGCCAATGGATTGAAGCTTGGAGCCTCTTTGGCTATGGCAGAGCACATTCCATGGCTTCGATGGATGTTCCCTCTTGAAGAGGAAGCATTTGCCAAGCACGGTAATCGTCGGGACAGGCTTACTAGAGCCATAACGGAAGAGCACACTCTTGCCCGCCAAAAAAGTGGTGGCGCCAAACAGCACTTTGTGGATGCTCTGCTCACCCTCCAGGATAAATATGACCTAAGTGAAGATACCATAATTGGGCTTCTTTGGGTAAGTAAATGTCTTTTTCTCCGAGGACATCTGCATAAATTTGAAAAATGTGACCTTGTGTGTTTAATTTGTATACATCCCTAATGGTCTGTGTAGGACATGATCACTGCTGGAATGGACACAACAGCAATTTCGGTTGAATGGGCCATGGCTGAGGTAGTTAAGCACCCAAGAGTCCAACAAAAGGCCCAAGAAGAACTCGATCGGGTAGTTGGGTCAGGCCGAGTTATGACCGAATCAGACTTCTCAAACCTCCCTTACCTACAATGTGTGGCCAAGGAGGCAATGAGATTGCACCCCCCAACACCATTGATGCTCCCACACCGAGCCAACGCCAATGTGAAGATTGGCGGGTACGACATTCCAAAGGGATCGAATGTGCACGTGAATGTTTGGGCTGTGGCCCGTGATCCGGCTGTGTGGAAAAACCCACTTGAATTCCGACCGGAGAGATTCCTTGAGGAGGATGTTGACATGAAGGGGCATGATTTCCGGCTCTTGCCATTTGGAGCGGGTCGACGGGTCTGCCCAGGGGCCCAATTGGGTATCAATTTGGTCACCTCCATGTTGGGTCATCTATTGCACCATTTCACCTGGGCCCCTCCACCTGGGGTAAGCCCAGATGAAATTGACATGTCTGAGAGTCCGGGATTGGTCAGCTACATGAGAACTCCATTGCAAGCAGTCTCCACACCAAGGTTGCCTGAACATTTGTACAAACGTGTTGCGGTCGATATGTAATTTTCCAAATCTTGTACTTTCCATTTTTATCTTTTTGAATTTTGAGTAAGCTAAGACCGTATGATGGTAAACTCTTAAATGTGCCTTAAGAGATTCGTTACACAGTGAGTCAGGAGAGAAGGCATTGGGTGATTGTGGGCTTTTTATAGAAATAATGTGTTTTTTATTCAAAATTAAATAAATAGAGTTGTTTTTTTTTTTTTCTAAACCAGTGATGTCGCAGTCTTAATTCACAACATTTATTTACTGTACATTTCATAAATTTAAAAAAATAAAAAACTGTTTTAAAAAAAATTAAAAACCTTGATGGCGCGGCCGGAGACCGCGACACCAATGTCGCAGTCCCTAACCACGACATCCATTCTGTCATCCACTCTTACACCTATGAGCTTGCTTTACACTTTTTCACTTCCGAGAGCACAACGCTATAGTCAATGATGGAAGTAAAAAGACAAACTTCAACCTCATCAATTGGTCCCAAGAACAATCCATTTGCTCCAGTTAAATGAATGTCATCTACCCGACTGAGTGGTTAAAAGTATTCTACAATATTGAATGCCATCAACCACAATAAATGAGAGGGAAAATAGTGATTAAAAGTACGGAATTTCAGAAAATATCTTATCATTCTCTTCCAACAGAGTAGATGTCGCGGTCAGGGACCATGACACTCATGTCGTGATTTCTAACCACGACAACAATTTTTTTTAAAAAAAATAGTTTTTATTTTTTAAAATTAGAATATAAAGTAGATATCGCGATCTGAAATCGTGACATCACTAGTTTGAAAAAGAAAAATAACTCTATTTATTTAATTTTAAATAAAAAAAATATTATTTATATAAAAACCCCGGGTGATTGCGGTGGTGGGGGTTATATGTCGCTTTTGGGTTTATTGATGTTTTAAGACAATTGATTAAGGTGCCCTCTAAAGGACAGACTACCAATTACATGTTAATGTTATTATTTTTTTGTTATATAAAAATTTAAATTTTGAATTACGGGATTAAATAACGGACTGTGATCCTTAGCTTATCGGAAACACATGCCGATGCTATTGCCACTTACATTTTGTACTTTTGGTCCTCCCTTCCCGCCAGGGGGTTTGTCTATGTGGCACCTCGTTGCCTCTTACCCCTTGTCAGTCATGCGCTTAAGTTGGAATTTTTCGCTTTACGGGTGTGTGCCCGTCTCTGTGGGTTGCAGCCAAAAGAAGAGTGAGAGGGTGATTATAGAAAAAAATTGTTGGCATTTAAAATATCAATTTTAGCTTTTATATTTATGTATTCATATTTTAGTCTTATTTAAAATCAGAAAAAAAAAATGGGATAAATAAATTTATCAAATTTAAAATTTAAATTAAAACCTTAACCGTAAACTAAATCCAATTGCATTAAAAGGGATTAATTATTCTCGTCTTGGCCCTTACAAGACTCACCAACGGCAAAACCCTCGGGGGTCCTGTGTTGCGGATTCATGTTGGACTCACAAAAAATTATAAAAGTTTACTTAAATCCAATAAATTCTCTCACCTAATACATTTGATTTTTTGGATTAGGTTCTCCTATTGGATTTGAATCTATCATGTGGATTCATAATAAATTGGTAAGACTTCCGGTTTAACATGGAAAAGAGTTACCTTTTAGTTACCTGGTACTTGATAAGATCCGAAGTGAAAGTCATTCAAAGAAAAAAAAAATAGCTATCTGGTACCATAAAGAGTCCAGAGTGAGAATTTTTTCAAAAGAAAAAAGGGTTACACCGTATTCTAAAAAAGGTCGAGAGTGAAAACCGTCCATTGATGTTCGGTTTTTCAATGAATGGACAATATTATGAATCTTATGTTGGATCCAAAAAAAAAATCATAGAAACCTACTTAAGTTCAATAAACTCTTTCAACTAATAGATCGATCTTTTTAGCTGAGTTCTCTTATTAGACTTGAATCCATTACGTAAGTCCATAACATTCTGAGAGGCCATTGCCCATACCCTCCCATAATTAGCTCGTTTGGCGTTGTTTTTTTTTAATATAAATATTTGAGTTTTTTTTTTTTTTTTATCAAATCCACTATTGTCGCCTATAAAATTGTGATGAGCGTAAGGCAAAAGAAATACAAAGTTTTTCAAGTATAAACACTCTATCTTATATTTTTCGCACTAAATTTTCTCCAAACTTATTAAACAATTTATACTTCTATTTAAAATGTGAATATGAAATCAACTCCTTTTGTGAATTTCAATATCCTTTTTATGTTAAAACTTTATCAATTTTCTTCATATATTTGGCTTTCGTATTGTTAATGACATATATATCATACTCTATGATGTATGTGAAAGAGAAAAAAATTATCCAATTCCAATTTTATTTTGCCCTCTAGAAATCCTAACGTACTAATAAATAAACAAATATGAATCGGCACTATCATAAATTATAAAATTGTTATTTGTTTAGTATCATTTTTTTCAAAAATATGAATTTAATTTTTCTCTCTATAACTTAACATATTAATATTTTTACTCAAAAAATCAATTTAAATCACTTAAATCACTTTTTTCCAACCACATTGATTTTAAGTTTTCTTTTTATGACTAAACACATCAATTTCTCCCACTTAAGAAAATGTTAAATTATTTAAAATTTTCTCCATCTAAATTTATTAATTTTTTTAATTCTCTCTCTCTCTCTCTCACAAACATAAATTTAATAAATATTTATTTTATAAGTGTGTTTATTTAAAATTTTTTATCTCCTTCCTCCTTTGTTACCCCACCACACTAGGGTAATATTTAGCCCCACTTTGGGAATAAATGCTGCCCCATGAAAATTTAAGGGGTAAGAGTATAAATGCCAAATGCCCCTAAAAGTTCACCCCTTTTCCCCTCCTACAAAACATGTTGGAACGGACAACGACTCCCAAACTTGAGAAGTTTCGATTGATCAAGTTCAGATGTACATTAACCTGAAATGAAGAGTTGAAGCAGTAAATTTGACCTAGGTGAAGTGTAGATTGTGGAGACGTTGGTACGAGGAAATTATAAATATAGCTTAAAAGTTATAGTCGATCCAAAAAGGTTCAAATCAATGGCATGGAACCCTTGTATATAGTCATATATCAAGGTAACAAATAGAGCTAACTGTATGCATGGAACACACAGAACACCTACTTTATCAAAACTAACAATCGACAAAGAGGGGGGGAAAAAAAAAGGCAATCTACCAAAGCCAGATTTATTTCTACATTTATTATATAGTAAACATGTGGGGTAAAATCATATCTTAAAAATAACAAGATAGTGGAAGATAGGGAGCACCAATCCATGTAAATATTTTCTAACACACCAAATTAGCAACAGAGATTCATATCACTCAAAATGAAACATTCCTTCATCACTTTTACCTACTTTAACACTTAATTTATCTTCCTTGCTTCCTCTTTTCACCTTCAGAAGCAAATCAAACTTGACATTATCTTCAACAACCTGATTACCAACCAGAACAAGAGTGATGCATAAATAATCAGATATAGAAAGTAGCAATAGGACTTGTAATTCGAACTATATAATTATTGTGTTAAATGCTGTTCCTGACCTCAGCCTTTGCCAAGAGGATCTCTAGAAGTTCATATGGAGCCAAAGAGTTGGATCTCTGCTGGATGGTCTTCACAGCATGAGATGCTGCATCTTGGACTTCAGGATCATCAGTAGGCACTGCTTTCCATCCTGGTCCATGGCCATCTGAGTGCATGACAATTAGTTGTTTTGAGTATAACATTTCAGGTACACTCGAGCATGTTTAACATATGAGAATTAGTGCGTGCCATTCTACTTCCATAAGTAACAACATTTCAGAGGCAAGGAGCAAGTGTTAGCTTCCTGTTGGGCAAAATTTGAATGCACGGCCTAAAGAACACATATGTGGTTTTCAACCTTTGACAAAGAGAGATATCATTTTATCAGAATATAAAAATCTAATAAACACAATCCAAGCCAAGGTGGCATTCAATTAATAAAACACACACAAATATGATGGCAAAAAGAGAAGAATTAAAATTCCCCAATATGATGCATGCACACTTTGCTCCAATCAATCAGTTATTTGCCCGTTTAAAGCTCAGCAGAAGGAAAAATATATAATAAAAGCTAAGACACACACACGCACCCATGTCAAAGTAGCATCAAATGCTTACAATTGCAATAACAAATGTCCATCCATTACACTTGATCATAGATTCCAATCTTAATTTCCTCCAACATAGCAAAATCTAGGAATCTGAAAATTGAAATTAAATGATTTTGTAGCAGATGCTAAAAAATAAAAACAATAAAAATAAAAATAAAAAGACAAATATACATGGAATGTAAGGCAGGCAAAAGGGGCCGAAAATTATATGCAAACTAGCTTAAGAACATAAATGTAATGACCAGAAGCTACAAAAGCAAATATCCTTGGATTAATATCATCTATTTTGTGCTGAGTTAATAGCATGTCATCCAAATACATCAACAACCATAACCACTAAATGCAAATTCCAAGATCCTTGAGAGAATGCCACACTTGGTACATATAGCATTTATGGTGTCTAGGAATGCCAAAGCACAAGTATATGACTAAGAGATCCCAAAGTGAATCCACTCCTCGCCAAGAAGAAAGAAAGGGAAATATAGAGATACCCCACCCAACCAATCTATTTTGTCAAGATGTTTAAGGACTTAAGATTACCACAAGGCAGCATAGGTTTAAATGGTGTATTTTATTATCCAATGAACCAAAATTAACCAACGCCGAATATTCTAGTAAGCAAGACATAAAGCAAGCGCAGAAGAGATGAACCGCATGTCCAAAATAAGAAAATCGGTCCTCTTCATCTCTTCATATGCAGCAAAGTAGGCCGAATTTCAGATCCTGATTGGAAATTTTCATCCCTAATCGTGTTTCAAAAGGTTATAGCATCTAACCACAAAAACTTGCATTTATACTATAAAAATTACAATGCAGAACCATCCAATGAGGGAACTGGAAACCCCGGAACTAGAAGGTGAATGCTTGCCCCAACACAGCAGGATAGAAAAAACAATGAAATAATGATTGTCATGTTCTGACATGGAGCCATGGACATGCGAAATTCCAAAAATGAGCATCAGGCTACAACTACGGTTTTGGCAACAAGGAAAAGTTTATAAAACGTTTTATAAAATTCCAGGGCCAAATGATTGTGCATTTCTGACTGTGTCTCACACCCACCTTGAGTAAAAATTCCAGAGTAATGAATAGATGATTTCTTTTTTGAGGCTTAATGTCTTTGTGAGTGTCAAAATCATCACAAGATGCAATTAGTAAAGGAAATTCCCAAATTATTCGACATGATAGAAATTAATTAAATTGGAGTTTAACCTGGTTTGGCACCGAGGTCAGAAGTGGTGAATGAAGGGGAGTCATGGGAATGCTTGAATTCCTGCAACTCCTTGGAATTCAACCATGGCTTCACCCACACTTTGGCTTCGAAGACCTTCTTCTTGCCGGCATCAATCGCCTCCAGAGTCAGATGATACAGCTTACCGGTAACCACTTGCTCTTTGGCTTTCAATACCCTTGTAAACTCAAGCACTGCATTCTGCTTCACCCAAAATCTGCATAAATTAAGAGTCCCCCAACAAAATTTAAAGCCAAAATCATGAGCAAGTAAAGAGGAGACCTGTTTGTTGTTGTGTTCTTGGACTGCGAATTGACCAAGGCCTTCGATCTCTGAATTATTGCTGTTATCAGTTACATCGATGTCACTAACTCCTCCGAGAACTGGCTCCATCCTTGATGATCCCTCGTCCTTTTCGTCTCCGCAATACCCTAATTCGAGATTCCCCTCTCTCTGTCTCTCTATTCTCTTTAAAGATATGGGGATTTTTGAGACGGAAGAGTTAAGCAAGATACGGAAAGGGTAATGATCATAATCCTTGAGGAAGTGGTGCCACGAGAGCACGAACGTGGCACTTTTTTAAGGGGTTCAACTGATAGCTCAACTTGGGCATTTTTTCCCCCAATGGGCCGAAAGTTAAATATTAGAGGCGTGAAAAGCAATCTGCAGCTTGTTCGACAAGTATTACTTTTACCTTAAAAATTACATTTAATTTTAATTTAAAAATAATAACTTAAAAAATAAAGTTAAAATTGATAAGATATGATCTAAAACCTAATCAGAAGGGTCAATTTGTAAAAAACCCATAAAAGACAGCTACCAATCGATATCCAAATATTATGATTATTTACCGAAAAGCCTCCATCGCTCAGATCTCAAGAACGAAGGATCTCAATCGCCCAGATCTCTCGAATGATAGGGGTTCAGTCGCCCATTAACCCAACATGGTTCATCAAGCAAGGGTAATCGCGCCAATCAGGTACTCAATCGTCGGCCTCTCAATCGAACGAATTTTAAAAATCGTTCATTGGTCGAACGACTGATCGATAGTCAACAGCTCTAACGATTCCATGAAAGGTCAAAACATCCTAATGAATCCGATTTCCTATTTCGGAACAGCATCTCTAGGATCATTCGGTTAAGGAAAACATCTTTTCAGAAAACGAAAGTTTCCCAAATGATGAGAATCATAATTAATTCAAAGTATGGAATTTTTGAGATTTTTATAAGAAAAGTATGGTTGAAACAGCACCTCGACGGCGTACGACTCTCGCAAGTATAAAATATCTCAAAAACCATCCAAACCAGATACGCTCTCTGGGTCAGACACATTGGGCACTCTAATCACAGGGAACCACTCCCTTGAACTCTCAATCTGTTTTTTTTTTCATTCGAAAACCGCTCTTTTTACTTGAGCGTCGAAGTCTCCCCGCCGGAATACCCTCCGACTGTTTTTGCAAGTATTACATCCCTTCGACGGCAACCGTTCAAGTTTACAATGAGCCGATATCTGTGGAGTCATAATTCACTTCCAACAGATTAGTGCCGTCTGTGGGAACAGACTAGAGCAACTTTTGTTATTCTGATAACTATGCCTTTGAGAACCAGAACATCTTCGAAAGCCTCCCCCGTTGTAAAAGGGCGCACTGCGACACTTTCTTAAACTGTCCTTCCAATAGCACTCGCTCGCTCTGTTCGTGATCATGCGGCCTCCCTTTGCCCACTTCATCAGGAACAGACCCTACAGCTTGCGATCTCCAGCCAGCCGATTGTGGCCCCTGCTCCAGAGCGAATCAACTGCCCCCATATAAAAGGCTGGAGTCGAAGATTCAGGACATGAGCAAACAACTGGAGAGTCTAAGTTTCCCAACTCCTATCATTCATATGCGTCATCAATAAGGGATGGAACTCCTCGAACGGGTGGACGCGGTCCCTTTATCTAAAACCTTCTGATCACTCAAAAGGCCTAAATCGCCCAACCCCTATCATTCGTACGCATCGTCAATAAAGGATGGAACTCTCCAAACAGGTAGACGCGACCCATCTATCTAAAAGCTTCCTATCGCTCGAAGGGTTTAAGTCGTCCAACTCCTATTGTTCATACGCGTCATCAATAATGGATGGAACTCGCCAAACGGGCGGACGCGACCCCTCTATCTAAAAGCTTCCTATTGGAGGGTCTAAGTCGCCCAACTCCTATCGTTCGTACGCGTTGTTAATAAGGGATGGAACTCCCCGAATGGGTGGACACAATCCCTCTATCTAAAAGCTTCTTATCACTAGGAGGGCCTAAGTCGCCCAACTCCTATCGTTCGTACGTGTTATCAATAAGGGATAGAACTCCATGAACGGGTGGACGTGGCCCCTCTATCTAAAAGCTTTCTATCGCTCGGAGGGTTTAAGTCACCAAACTCCTATCGTTCATACTCATCATCAATAAGGGATGGAACTCCCCGAATGGCTAGACGCGGTCCCTCTACCTAAAAGTTTCCTATCACTCGGAGGGCCTAAGTCGCACAGCTCCTATCGTTTGTACGCGTCGTCAATAAGGGATGAAACTCTCCGAACGGGTGAACGCAAACCCTCTATCTAAAAAGCTTTCTATCGCTCGGAGAGCCTAAGTCGTCTAACTCCTATCGTTCGTACACGTCGCCAATAAGGGATGGAACTCCCTGAACGGATGGACGCAGCTCATCTATCTAAAAAGTTTCTTATCGTTTGGACAATCTAAGTCGCTCATTTCCTATCGTTCGAACACATCGTCAATAAGGGATGAAACTCCCCAAACTGGTAGACGCGGCCCCTCTATCTAAAAAGCTTCTTATCGCTCGGAGGGTTTAAGTCGCACAACTCCTATTGTTCGTACGCATCGTCAATAAGGGATGGAACTCTTCGAACTGGTGGACGCGACCCCTCTATTTAAAACTTCCTATCACTCAGAGGGTCTAAGTCGCTCAGCTCATATCGTTCGTATGCGTCATCAATAAGAGATGGAATTCCCCACATGGGTGGATGCGACCCTTCTATTGAAAAGATTTCTATCGCTCGGAGGGTCTAAGTCGCTCAACTCCTATCATTCGTATGCGTTATCAATAAGGGATGGAACTCCTCGAATGGGTGGATGCGACCCATCTATCTAAAAGCTTCCTATCTCTTTGAGGGTCTAAGTCGCTCAGCTCTTATCGTTCATACGCGTCGTCAATACAGAATAGAACTCTCCGAACTGGTGGACGCGACCCCTCTATCTAAATAGCTTCTTATCACTCGGAGGACCTAAATCATCCAGCTCCTATCGTTCGTACACGTCGTCAATAAGTGATAAAACTCCCCGAACATGTGGACGTGACCCCTCTATCTAAAAAGTTTCGTATCGCTCAAAGGGCCCAACTCACCCAGCTATTATCGTTCGTACGCGTCGTCAATAAGGGATGGAACTTCTCAAACCGGTGGATGCGACCCCTCTATCTAAAACTTCCTATCGCTCGAAGGGCCTAAGTCGTCCGGATCCTACCGATCGCACATGATATCAATGAGGGGTGAAACTTTCCGGACGAGCAGACGTGGCCCTTCTATCTAAAAGTTTCTTACTGAACGGAGGACTTAAGTCACCCTGATTCTGTCGGATTGACGCAACAAGGATTATAACTGAAAGTAACAAGACAACCTTTATCGGTGAAAAAGCGAAGGTTTCTTATTAAGCAGGCAAAAGCTACTTAGTACAAAATTTCAAACGAAAGTTATATATCCGGGTTCTGAGTATTGGCCGCTTCTTCGACCGGAGGCAGAGCATCGTTTTGACCCATACAATGGAATATCTCTTCGGCGCATTTTAATCTCTCGGACAATTTTTATCGGATGTCTTTGAAGATAATAACATCCTTCGTACAAGATTTCTTAAACTCAGCTATTCTGCATTCCGCCATTCGAAGAGACTCCTCCCAAAATTGGACCAACTTCTCGATTGATTGAAAACGTGTCTCACGTACCGTGGCTTCCGATTTCAACCGTTCACATTGCCCTTGGTATTGGACCAACTCTGATCGAAATCTTCTCAGCTCTTCCTCCTTCTGACTGTGCAACGCACCGGACGTACTCTCGGTCTTTGCGGCCTCTTTCTCCCGAACCGGAATCTCCTCCTGCACTTGAGCCAAACAAGTTAACTCAGAAAGACATCCCTCTAAGTGACGTATCACCTGTTTCCCCTGCTGTTTCTGAAATTCGACAAGAGCCATAGTTTGAAAGAAAAACTGAGTTAACAAAGACAAAAATAAGAACCCAACAAATATAAAGAAGGCGGTACCATTAAGTTTAAGGACTTAAGAGTTCCGCCGACTTGCTTGTAAGACATCCTGTGGAAGTTGAGCTCGCACCAATGGAAGTCAAACCGGTTTGCGATACGATCAGCCTCCGCCAGGTCTATGTAACTATACTGCATATCCCCAACACAAACGGCGACGATTCCACATTCTTTTGAACCTTTCTTACCATCAAAGGACTGAACGGGGATGGTGGGTGGAGAAGCTGTCTTTTCAAAAACCTTGCACTTTCCCTTACCCGCAGGCCAAACTAGAACAGTGGAAGAGGGTCCCGTCATCTTGCCTCTCACAACCCTGGAAACATTCGCTTTCGCCATGGCGCCAGACGGAGGATCATCTCCCAATCCTCCTAATCTACACCAGCACTCATTTCACCTGACGGACTATTTTTGTCCAAAACAGTAGTCTCCCTTGGTGTAACTGCTGCCGGGGCTGAACGATCAGGCAAAATCACCAATGTAGATGAAGGAGAAGAAATCGCCCTCCTCTTCACCGAAGGAGGTGGCGACGCTAAAAGAACCTCAGACGTCCCGGTAGAAGATCCTAGGAGGGCTTTAGACGCCCTGATATCCTCCTGAAGGGACCTTCTCACACCTGGTCAAACTAGCTTATCCATAGTAATATTTTCTAGCATAATGTCGTCAAGAGAATTCAAGAAATCAACCAGCTCAATCTTCCCCGTCTCCAACAGAAGAGGCCTGTCAATTTTTTTCTTCTCCCCAATCAAAAGGCCGGCCAAGGACAGCATTTGATCATCCAGTAGAGACTCGACCCATATGCTTCGACTAATAGACCTGCAACAACCACTGATGAACCGAATAAAACGACCATGCTTTGATGTGGTTAGGGGCTTTAACCCCAAAGAAGGCACCCTATCGGCTTTAGGCAGCATGGGCATGTGATCTTTATTCGAGAATTCAACATAAAAAAATTTCTGCATTCAGCTCTTGTCAATGGATTTTTTATAACAAAACCTCCAGTTGGATTCAGGTCGGGTTTGTAAATTATACCAGCCCTTGGTCGAACCGCTATTTCCAAATCTCATCAAAATGAAGATAGATGACAAGATGTTAAAATCAAAACGAAGACGATAAAACCCCAACAAGGAAGCCACAGAAACTACCAGACGCCAGACACTTGGAATCAGAAGGATCGGAAATATATTCCAACGGCGTAGTACCTCCGCGAAAGGACCTGTGTATGGAACTTTTAGCTCATACTTAACTGAATGTAGGTATATTGGCACGCAACCCTCTGGTGCCATATTAGCCCTATTGACTTCTGCGATAGACACCAAGGCATAATTATCTCCCATCAGCATATCAGTTCGCACTTCCTGGAGTTCCTTCGGTGACAAAGTACTCGCAATGTCACCAATGCCCGGAAAGGTCTAAGAAGCGGACGCTTTCGCCATTGTTTTTGGAAATGACTTCTCTAACAGGTCTCAAAAAAGGATTAAAAGGGAAAAATGAGTAAGAAAACCGGGATAGGAGGTCCTCTAATGAACGTGAATCCTTAAGAAGCATACAAAAGATGATTCACAGAAATTGAAGCAACAAAAGTCACATAAAAAAGTTTCGTGCCTTTTCAAATAATCATTACTCATGGCGCCTCTTTACCAAGAAGGCAATGAGTCGGGAGCAAATGATGGGATATGATTCAAAGTCTAGCCAGAAGGGTCAGCTTTTGGAAAGCCTATGAAGGGCAGCTACCGATCGATATCAAAATATTATGATTATTCACCGAAGGACCTTCGTCACCCAGATCTCACGAGCGAAGGGCCTCAGTCGCTCGGGTCTCCCCAACGATAAGGTTTCAGTCACTCCGCTAACCGAACGTGGTTCATCAAGCAAGGGTAATTGCCCTGATCGGCTATTCAATCGTCAGCCCCTCAATCAAACGAATTCTGAAAACTCTTTATTGGTCGAACGACTGATCGATAGTCAACGGCTCTAGCGATTCCAAGGAAGGTCAAAACATCCTAATGGATCCGATTTCCTATTTCGGAGCAGTATCTTTAGGATCTTTCGATTAAGAAAAACATCTTTTCAGAAAATGAAAGTTTCCCAAAGGATGAGAATCACAATTAATTCGGAGTATGGAATCCTTAATATTTTCGAATCAGCTCGATAAGAAAAATAGGGTTGAACACCCCCGACGGCGTACGACTTTCGCAAGTATAAGATATCTCAAAAACCCTCCAAACCAAGTATACTATCTGGGTCAAACACATTGGGCATTCTAATCACAGGGAATCACTCCCTTGAACTCTCAGTCTGTTTCTTTTTCATTCGAAAATCGCTTTTTCTGACTTGAGCGTCGAAATCTCCCCACTAGATCACCCTCTGAAGTTTTTGCAGGTATTACATCCCTTTTGACGGTAACCATTCAAATCTATAAGGAGCCGGTATCTGTGAAGGCATAACTCATCTCCAACAAAAACTATTGGATAATTTCACTTCTAAAAACTCATTTTTATTTATTTTTATTAAAAACTGTTTGGCAAAATAATTTATATAACTTTAATTTTAATTAAAGTTATCATAAATAATATAAATATATTATAAATATTCTACTAATCATTCAGATATCTACAATAACATGCATAAAAACTAATGATCAAAATAAAAAATAAATTAATACTTTTTCTAAGCTAAACACAGAAATTATACATAAAGTTATATTAATTTAAGTAATCATTATTGCTAATATAATCGAATTAAAAGATATAAAAAATTTATGCATAACAATAAATCATAAAAAAAAATTAATAAAATGATTTATAAAAAATACATAATTCATAAATAAATAACAAGTCATATATTTCTATTTTTCGTCAATGAAACTGTAATTTGGTTGTGAACTTTATTCATGTAATCATTATTCGATACTCTTTCATGAGTAGAAATACTAGTCATTTCTTCATCAATACTTCTTTCTTCTTGAACCTCATGAATATAATCAAGATTGCGATCACATCTGTCAAATTTCTCATCTTCACCACAATTTCGAATGAAGTTATTAAATACTATTGTTGCAACAATAATTTTCTCTTATTTGACTGGTGAAAATGGTTTCATATTACGTCAAATATGTCACCAAGTCTTTCAAACTTCAATAGTTCTTTCAATGACATTTCTTTGTAAAGAATGTGCATGGTTGAATATTTCTTGTTTATCTTATAGCTAACTGTAACTTCTAAAATCAAAAATGTGATACCATTCACCTTTGTAGGATACTAAATACCCTTTTATATTTGGATATCCAGCGTCCACAACATAATACTTACTTAAAATAATTTAAAATTTTCATTATTAGTTGATTAAAAAAAATAAATTTTACATTACGCAATAATATTATTTTATATATCATAAAAATTATAAATTATACCTTCAGGTGGGTGAGGAAACACGTCATTCCTTTCTTCAAGTATAGTTGAAAAGATACAAGTGTCATGTGCACTACCAGAACAACCGACAATAACAAGAATGAACAACATGTCAAAGTTACATACTAACATGACATTGTGTGTTGGATATCCATTTTGACCAATGAAACGAATTTGATCCTTAATAAGAGGAATAACAGGAACATATGTTCTATCTATAGCACCAATGCATCCTTGAAAATAAGATCAGTATCTATTATCATTTTTTTATTTTTAATGGAACTTCTTCAAATAGAAAATTTAGAGGTTTGACAATTTTTGAGACCAGTAAACATAAAGCAACTAAAACTTCACTAAACTTTCTACTCACTGTCTCTCTTGATTTTTCAAATTTATTTTGAATATTATGATTTGTTTCATTGTGTGCACAAGTCCAAATAAACATAGCAATTGCCTCCAAGTTTGTCATGTCTTTAGATGGACATAACCATTCTTCAATAAATGTGTAAGTTTAAACAAAATATGTGTTTCCATCCTAAACATTCTATAGCTTTCACCTGGAGTAGTAATAGTTTCCCACACCCCTTGCCATTCATCAGAATAATTAAATCAGTTATCTTATTTCATTAAATATTTCATATGATATACAGCTGCTATATCAACTGCTCCATAAATCTTTTGAAAAAATTTTGTACATTTCTTTCTCTTTACAACTCATGTTAGTGCTCTGGTTTCATTAGAAGTCATCTGTATAGCAATATCAAAACACATGAGTATAAACCAAAATATTGTTGCAAACACATCAATATAATACAATAACATCTAAATAAATATCACATAGATAATAGCAAACTCTTTCAAAAATAAATTCGGTTACAGATAAAACCAAATAATATTAATTTAAAGAAATAATTGTATGAAGTTTTGCCTGTCAATAAAGAATATCAAATCCAATCCTATCTTATTTAATTACTATTACTCGAGTTTTTGGCTAAATTATAGTTATATAAGATCCAATCTAACTTGTCACTTTTATTAGGTAAAGACATAAAAATAATTCTCATTTGTTCAGATGTAAGAAAGTTCACTGCCAACTAAATTGATCTCGGCTCAATGTCCCCTCATCTTTTAAAGATTTCAATACTTGAATGCATTCTGGAATAGAGTATTGTCCAGTGATTTGGGATGGCACTGACATTTTGGCAGCTTCAATTGCATTGTGACTTTCTATTGTATCAGCTATTCATTTTAATGATAGTTTCATGCTTATTGCAATTCCAACCTTTGTCTTACCCTTTGTCATCTTTTTTCTCATTTCTTCTGGTATCATCCGTTTCCTCTTGAGTTGAATGTTTGTTACAGGACTAAAATTTTCATCAATATTGAAGTCTGCATTGTCCAATTCAACACAATCTTTTACAACGACTGGATTTGAATTTCTAGCACTATCGTCAACTGATATATTCATTATTGGTGTCCATGCATACTCACTTGTTTTGACTGTATTCCCAAATATGTACTCCAATTTATCATGATATTCCAATCTGTGATAACGAAATTTGATATATCTCTTATTCTCCTACGTAGACAATAAAGATAAATTGATATTCAGACGAAACCATTCTTTTAAATCATTTAAAATAACTAAAAATATAAAAATTAAAATAATTACTTTATTTTAACCTCCCCCTATGTGACATTAGTTTCAATGGTTCTAATAGTATGGTTACATCCCAATCCTATTTTTTTGCCCTTTAATTGTTACCATAAATTCCAATCGCCACTGAGACTATGTAACAACGACTCTCGGTGTATTCTATAGTGAATTCCATTTTATATATATATATATATATATATATGATGTTTTTACTACTATATTTATAAATTTTCACTAAGAAAATTTTTCTAGTAAATCAACCTTAGATATTTGACGATAAAATACAAATCGGATCAATTTTGACTCAAAGAGATTCAAAATCTTAATTTCACATTAAATAAATTTAATTAGGTCTAATATAAGATTTTGGGCCTAGTGTGTATTTATGAAAATTTTAGGGGTCAAATTAGAATTTTTATAAGTCAAAGGACTTGTTAGCAATTAACAAAACTTAAATGAAATGTGACAAGTGTATTCTTATATTGAACAAGTGTTATAGTGAGAAGGACTAGTGTTGGCCAAATGGAGATGAGAA
The DNA here is from genome assembly GCA_037126225.1 of Dillenia turbinata. Taxonomy (NCBI): domain Eukaryota; kingdom Viridiplantae; phylum Streptophyta; class Magnoliopsida; order Dilleniales; family Dilleniaceae; genus Dillenia; species Dillenia turbinata. The sequence goes on along the minus strand of JBAMMX010000004.1, from coordinate 14,998,966 downwards.
AGGCAAGGTGGGCCAATGAGAACACATGCACATGAAAACCAATGAGAACACATGCAATAATCAAAATGATCCTATGGTTTAGATTAATTGGAGATTTGATCCTAGGGTGGTGAGTTATTAACACAATAATAAAAGAAGAAGGCCTTAGAATGCTTGTTCATTCTTCCCAATTCATGAGAACAAGGAGAGAAGCAAGAGAGAAAGACCAAGAAAGTGAGGTAAGAAATTTTATCCTGTCTCACTTTAAATTTTATTTCTGTCCGTGATTTCATCTTTGTTTTAAGACATCTTAGAGCCATAATTTGAAAATGTGCTAGTTATATGAATTGTAGATCAAAGTCTTATCTTTCCAACGAGATAAGAATCACCAAAATCAGATGCCTGTGCCAAAAGTTATGGCACTTTTCCTGAAACTCGACATAGAAGTGTCCTGTTTCGAACCTTGACAGTAGTGAGTAAAAACGACCCCTCTTCAGTCTTAGTTTGAAGAAACACAAAACATAAAAGTTATAGATATACTTCTTCCCTATAACATATTAAAATTTCAGCCATTTCGCACGAGGAAATTGAAAGTTATACAATTTTCCTTAAAACTGTGTTGACAGAAACTTTATGTTTCACTAAAACGTATCAGTCCTGTTCATGAATTTTGTTGAACCCCTTCCAGGCATATCTGGATAAAACTCAAAACACGAAAGTTGTAGATCTACATCTTAGCTACAACACGTTTAAATTTCATTAGACTTTGGTGAGTAGAATGAAAGTTATGGCTTCTGCACAAAAACTGGACAGAATCCAAAACTTAAATATGACAGTAACAAAATGAGGTTTACCGGGAATTCTATGATTTGAATCTGAGGAAGTGTACAAAATGAAAGTTATAGTGCTATCTCTTAGCTTTAAAATGAGATAAGAATCATCTGATTTGGACTAGTATAGCCAAAGTTATAGTCTGTTTTCCATGACTGCGTAGGTTAAAAAAAAATCTGCAGACTGTTTGTCTCCCTAAGAGTTATTTGAGTTGAACGGAGGGAGCACTTGATTTACGCTTTGTGGAGATATTGGGGAGTGCGTTATCCTCCCCTAACGGTGAGTGGGACTTGACATCTAATTTTAATTGATACTGTGTTTTAAAAAATTTTCAAATGCATGATTTAAAATGGTATGATTGACCTATTTCCCTGGATTTATGAAAATATTTTGTGATATATGGAGTGTCCCAACTTGTTTATATCGATATGCATCCATGATTTTGACACTTGATGATTGTGCCACACTTTGATATATCCACATGATTTTATGCTTCCATTGCATATTGGCACATGATTTTGACATGTTATGGCTTGAGATTTGGCTTGAGATATATGATTTGGGCTGGATGCCCCTGTGGATACTGTGATGATGATGATATGCTTTCTATGGCATTCCGTAGCTACGAAGGACATTTAGTAGAGGCACCAGTTGTGCCCGGATACGCCTCTGCAGGGGGTATCCGCCAGATTGTCATACATATTGTACGGACAGTCGTCGGTTGAACCACTTCGGGGAGGACCTTGGTAGGTCTAGCACCGGCGGGTTTCCATACACGTTTGATCCTTGATACGTGTGCGATATATATATACAGGCTAGTTGGAGTAGTCTGTGGCCAACGTTGGGGTGGAGAGCCTTATTTTATTACTTGCACCATGAAAACCCCCAACGTTGCCTGTCCTTGGCCATGGTTGGCCTTTGCCGGGATATTTTCGGCCGGCTCTACATGATATGACGGACATGCATAATGGATGCATATTTGATTTGATACGTATGCCGTGAATGATTTATTGAGATGTCATAATATTTTTGCATACCATGGATTTATTTGGACATAATTTTGACACTCCTAATTCACCCAAAAATTAATTGTAGCATGTCATCCCCCCGACTTGCTGAGTACCAACCCCCCCTCTCTATGGTACTCACCCCTCACATTTCCCTCCTACAGGTGTAGACTCGGACTGAGAGATTTGTGCGCATTGTTGTATTGGATATTCTTGGAGACTACTGGGCTGGGGTATGACTACCCGCTCTTCCGCTATATATATATTGAGGTTATTGTGTCATTTGAGGAAGTTAGAATGACCATTATATTTGTTTAAATTGGGATGACTGTATTTAAAATTTTTCTAGTCTGTATAAGTTTAACTCTCACTTGTTTTAATTTGCATTGAGGCATACATGTATTATTTTTATTTCTTGAGGATCTCTGTGATTTGGAAACCTGGATTTTGTGAAAATGCTGTCAGCCTTACGGTGCTTCGATGTGCGGGATGTGGTGCCCGTGCATCGAGGTGCCGCGGCAGGCTGGTCGCGTGCCCGGCTCGGGAGTGGGTTGGGGCGTGACAGACTATCCTTTCTATTCTTCAATTACTTTTGGGTATTTTTTTTTTTTAGCATTCTTATTGAAATTGTCTATCACAACTTCTCATCTCTTATTTCTAAATGATATTCCTAGTTTTCTACTATTACGAATCTCATCCATACAAGCTTGAAGTAAGATTTTTGATAATAATGAAATCCTACTTTGCATTAAGCTTTTGTAGTTCTAAAATTTTAGACCCAAGTTGAGATATTTTTAAAGATATGTTGTATCTTTCAATCACCCGCTTCATGCTTCAAATAGCAAGATGACAAGTATCACTTATAGATCCAATTTCTTTAAAAATCAACCCTTTGCAAACTTTCCAAACAATCAAAGAATATTCAAACCCAGTTTGACAACTAAGCATTGCATATGAGGTGTTATGTCTCCTAAATCAAATATGAATCTAGTACATACAGCAGCGGAGCGGAAAATTGATAAAGTAGACAGAGGAAGAAAATCATTCCGAATAATGAGGCAAATCCGACATCTCTCTTTCACTTAAAACAAATCAAGTTTATTTATAATCAATTTATGAAAACACATGTAAAATTTCAAATAGAGTTTCATTCAAACCCAAATACCTATAAAATCTCCATCAACTCGAGATATCTTAGATTTTCAAAAACCCAACACAAGTAAATCAAATTGAATATACGAATTCCATATCTAGATTAATCAATCAAAAAATTTAGTTAACTTGTTGTAGAAGACGCATGTGCTGATGTTCGTTAATTGGAGTGACAAATCGATGCAATATAACAATTTTGAAGCAAAACACTTGAGAACATGGTAGCAAAGAGCAAGAGTGTCAGAGTAAAAGAGCGTACTGCTTCAAATTCAAACCCTAATCAGTATTGGTAGTAAATTGGAGAAGAAACCAAATCAAAAGAATTTGAAAGAATAAAACCCTAAAAGTAAAATCCATAAAGAGAGAGAGAGAAAGAGAGAACATAAAAGCTTGGTGAGTGAATGAGAATGGAAAAGGTGCGGTGGTGGCTGTAGCGAATTACTTAAAAAAAACACGATTGTAACGACAGTTTTAGTGATGGATATTTTAGAAAAATTCGTCGCTAATTTGTTTAATGACGAATTTAGCGATGAAAAAATTTTCGTCACTAATAACGCATCATAAAAATTTAACGACGGATTCTCTTTTCCATCGTTAAATTTAATGACAGATCTTATTTTTCATCACTAAAATTAGCGACGGATCCACTTTTTCATCGCTAAAATTGGTGACGGATTCTCTTTTTAGTCGATAAATTTAGTAACGGATTCTCTCTTCTGTCGATAAATTTAGCAATAGATACTGAAATCTATCGTTAAATTTAATGACGGATACTCGATCCGTCGCTAAGCGACGGATCCTCTTTTCCGTCACTAAAATTAGCGACGAATACTTGAATCTGTCTCTAAAATTAACAACGAATCTCATTTTTCGTCGTTAAATTCAGTACACTTTAGAATTTTTTTATGACGAATTTAACAACAAATTTTCAAATTTAACTACAAAACCAATATGATTTGGTGACAAATTTAGAGACGGATTTGGGAATTTAGCCAAAAAAATTATCTTTGAAATTTTCCCTATTCAAAAAAATTGTTCTATCCAATCAATATAAATATCAAATTTAGCCACTACTATCCATCCAATAAATCTAAAAAATTTCTTAATCTAACCAACGAAGTAATCAGATTCCAAATATTTTTTTGAAACCAATAAACTCAATATTGTCCATAAATATTCGAGCATTCAACAAAATATCAATAAGAACAAAATTAAAAAAAAAAAAAAAACATCAATCTAGTATGTAACATTCCAAAAACATCAATTCAATTTGTAACATTCCTCATGAATAGACTGCACACCATCCCTTCGATCGGATTGATTATATAAAATTTTTCCTTAGTTGCCCCATGCCCAGCCGCCCTCTTTACCACTCCCTTCGACCTTCTCTTTGTCGTTAGTCAAGCTCTTCTCTCTCAAGCCGCACTTTCTCAGGATCCAACTTCTCAACTTAAGCACAACAACCAATATGCCAAATTTATCATATATTCTAAAAACAAAATATTCTAAAATTTAAAAAATATGAATAGAAAAAAAAAAAAAATTAAATACTTTCAAGTCTACCATGTTTTATATATTAGAAATAAAAAACAATGAATCCACCATATTTTATATCAAAATGGGAATTATGCTACTTCTAAGTCTACCTGTACATATTAAGCATGTCCAGGAAGATGAGAGTGATCTGTGGCAAGAAATGTCTCCAAGAGAACTAGCAACACTTGTATTTGTCTGCCAAGCAAATAAACCAACAATCAATTACACTTGTCCCAACATTAAATGCTTTCCAAAGCTAGCAATACACAACTTCTCCACCAACAAATGTAGGATGTATCCAAAACAACACGAGAGAGCTAAAGGTTGAAAGTTGGGAAAAAGGTAAGTGGATTCAAAAGGAAAAATTAGACAGCCATACCTGCAATATATTAAGCACAGTCCTAATTACATCCTGATCCTTCAAGAAATCTGAACTTTGGCATGCCTATCCTATAATTTCGGCCCATATCTGCATAAAAAACATCATAAAAGTTACACAAAAGATCCTAAAATCAGTTTTGCAGATTTTGAGCAAGGTCAGGGGTCTAACATCACTCCCTTGAAAAGATAACATAGGATACAATAAAGAAAAGCCATGAAAAGATAACAACTTACGAATTGTTACTTGATATTGAGAATAAGTTCCTGCTTATGTTTTTAAAATGATGGACCTTAGTGGAGACGTTAAGAGTGAAAGTGAAAAAGAATGCTTTTTTTTTATTAAAAAAAAAAAAGTCAATATCTCTTATACGCCTTCTTACATGCCTAATTAATTGGTGGGGCATTCAAGTTAATGATCTTTCAAGTATGTAAGCAAGGTTGCACCTTGGCCAAAAAACCTACTTTACGTCTCCACTTGCAAGTCTTTTTTAGAAAATGAGATGTGGTACCAAAGGAAAAAAGAATAAAATACCAATTGAAGAAATACAAAAATAAATTCAAAAATATGCAAAATATGTCTCGCACAGTAGGAGTGAAGGACTACAGTCATAAAAAATGGTTTTAATTTCCCTATATTGTAAGAAAAGCTAAATTTGTTTTGTCCTCTTCAATCACAATCAGAGTATACAAAATGTTTTATATCAACCTTGGGTCATTCGAGAGAGGTCCCTGAATATCCCCAATTAAAGGCCAAACCAGTCCCATCAGAATGATTCAAATCTAACTTCATTTCAATGTGTAGAACTACTATCTCCATTTCAATTTCAATAGTGAGTTGTCCCCATTAACATTTACCACCTACTGCACCTACTAAATCTTATTAGCTCCAGAAATCACAGGTTCTTACTATTAAAAGTCACACAAACAAAGGAATGTTGGTTTCAGTCCATTAGGAGGAAATAAACCTCATATCTGTCCTTAGAAAAATTTTAAATTGGTCTTGATAAAGGTCCCACTAAAGATTTGCAAGGCAATAGAACAAATACAAATGAGGCCAATAACAGATTAGCATGTTTTCTCCATTTTGCTAACAATAATCAATATTCATAGCATCTACGTCCTTCAAAATTTTCCATAAGAATCATTCCAAGTTTTGCATTCACAAATGACCTTTAAACAAGAAATTTTAGAACGAATTATCCAACATTTAAATAAGTCCCCAGCTAGTCAAATGAAATGCTTGTTGAAAAGATGATGGCCTTTCATAGTATCTTATGATTAAAAAAAAAATACTTGACTTTCAATCTGTTACTGATATCTGACCATGTTAATGCTTCTAAGTTCATGTACTTTTAATGCCACAGACACCATCACTCTAATTTAAGAGCTATTAAATATTCTCTTAAGATGATCTATAAATGTTAAGTGTCACAAATAGACCACAGAAAAGGCACGTAGTAACCATCCAACGTGAAAAAAATCCATCAATTGAATTATTAGATCCTCTTTCCAAAAATTCAGGCTTATGTTGCCACTGGAGAGATTCAGAGATGTGAGTCACTTTACAAATTTTATGATGTAATATTGTAGCAGAAAACCAAGAGGACTGCAGCTTATTTGGAAAACCAATAAAAGGAGTAAGAAAGTGATACGACTATGAATCAGCCCAGAGAGAGAGATTTGAGAACCTGATAGCGCTTGCCTAGTCCAAGTTGAATAATTTCTCTAACATCCACTTTTCTCTTAAAGTATCTTGAGCAGTGAGATTCTGTTATCTGTATCCTTTTATACAACAATATAATTATTAAGGCACACCATGGCCACAATTTAAAACGGAACGGACTTGGAGATTTATAGTAGGGAGCACTCACCTGCATGGCCCCCAACTCATCAGGCTCATTTTTTGCTTTCTCCTCTTCAGTTAACCCTTCTTGAATTTTACCAAAAAAAAACCAATAAAAAAATAAAACAAAACAAAAACAAGTACAAAACAAAAACAAAAAGAAATAAAATTACGGGCACCTATAGCCTTCTTTATGCAATATGCAAAGTCCAACATACATTGTGAAAATGAAACTGCAACGTGTAATACAATTCAAAAATATGGTGGGAAACTACTATAAAATGTTGCAGTGAGCAAACTTGGCTAGATCACGCACAGTACAACCAATTTAACCTTTTTCTGTATAATATTCAGAAACCAAAATTCTTCTCATGCTTTCTTCTCCTACAACACTTTCTTAGCTTTCACCCACCAGCTGTAGGCGGTCTACCCTAGTTGTCCCATGTCATTTACCTATATTGCAAGAGAATATATGAAGGTGTGTAGAAATGGGTAATTTGTGAATAACAAGGAAGAATAAGAGAAAAAGGAGAAGAGAAGCTGGAAACCTGGGAATTAAATGTTTGTGGCAGGTCACTAAAAACCATGATGGAATGCCAAGCAGTAAACTTTTGCTGCTTAAGTGAACTATTTAAGATATAATTGGAAACAAACATAATGCAGAAATGTGAGAGGATGTTGATGTGGTAAAGGGCTACCAGTGTGGCAAAGAATGTTGATATCTGAAAGATGTTAATCAAACTGAATATATCTCAGAAAAAACATAGTAGTTCCTTTTCCAAATGGAACATTTGCAAGTTAATACGCTTGCACTTACAATTTTGATTGCAAGGGCAAATATGCTAATCAAACTAATATGCAACAAAAATCAGGGTAGGAACGTTTGACTACAAACAATATAGGGTAGATCTGGCTTCTTTCTTGGTTCCTTATGAACGTTTGACTGCAAACAAACCTGGATGAAGCATGGTAGGAAAATCGACATAAACACAAGTACTTGCCTGATATGCAACAAAAATCAAATGAAATAAAACAACCCGGACGAAGCAAACACAGTTAAGCCTTTCATCAAACAATTCGTCAGCAACAAGAACTCTGTAGATCTGTAAATTAGACAAATACAACGAAAACCCTAGAAAAGTGAAATAAACAAAACATGTAGATCTGTAGAAAAACCCTCAAAAACAAAACATGATTTAGAAACTAACCAGATCTGTAAAAAACCCTCAAAAAACAAAAACCTTCTGCAGAAAAATTAACATAAAAATTTGGAGAGATTGAACTTGAAAGAGGGGGAAAAAAAGCAAAGAGTAAAAATAAGTAAATTGTTTACTTACTTCTCCATGATGTCTTAGGAAATCAACTTAGAAAATCCTTGCTAGGAAATGGAAACAACAAACGAAATCATTTTCGTTAATATCCAAAGAGCGATGATCATCAATAATAACATCTCTCTGTCTTGTGAATTGAAACTCGACATATCAAATGCACTTACCCAGAAGAAATCGTACAAGGGTTGCTACAAAATTCTGAGCTCTCTGTCAAATCAGAATCCTGATCAGATCCTAAAAACCTAAAATGAAATTCAGAAGAAACATGGGTTCAAAAGAAGAAAGAAAGATCCCAAATTTTCATTGGCAATAACCCATATAAATAGTAGCGTTTGCACAAACAACTTATCAATCTCTCTTCCCTGCCTCTTGTTTCTACTTCTTGCCTTTACTTGTTAGTATGTGTGTGCCTTGCGAGAGAGAGAGAGAGAGAGAGAGTCTGGAGTAAAGCGAAGGAATTGAGGCTGGGGCTTGTAAGGAGAGACTTTAGCGACGGATGATAAAATCCGTCGCGAACTCAAGATAAATCGATCACAAAATTGATGAAGGATATTAAAATTCATTCTTAAATTTAGTGATGGATATACGATGAATTTCAATATCCATTACTAAATTTTTTCATATTTTATTTTATTATTTTTAAAATTAATAATAAATTTATATTTCCGTCACTAAATTAACGATGGATACTAAAAATCTATCGCTAAGTTTTTTATATTTTATTTTATTATTTTTAAATTTAATGATGAAATTTTATTTCAGTCGTTAAATTAACAATGGATATTAAAATTCTTCGCTACTTTAGCGATAGAGTAGCATTATATATTTTATTTTATTATTTTTATTCTTCTTTCATTATTTTATTATTTTTTTTCTATTTTATTTTTTTTGAAACTCTAGAAGAGTCTATAAACGAATAACAGCCTCTCAGTAATTGTCTATTTCACTTCCCTCATATCTCCAAAACTATTGTCTGATCTATTTGTTAGAGAAGATGGATCACCAAACACAGATATCTGCTTTACTGTTTGATCACTTGGAAACCTTGTGCAGAGTTTCAATTTATCGTCTTCCTTGTTGATGTTGATGACGTAATGATAAATGGCTGAACATTTGAAAACTATTGAACTATTAATGGGAGAAGTGAATGGATGGAGAAGATAAAAAACATGAATGGTGAACTCGACACTAGCGGTCGATGAAAAATTGTTTTTTTAGAGATTAAATGAATTATTTATTATCAAAAATTATTAATTTGTTGAAAATTGTAATGTTCACTATATATTCAACTTGATTCCGTTATTCAAAAAGAGTGAAAAAAGAGACGATTAAAAATATTTCATAATAGAGTATAAAAGGAATTCAGACACGAAATTAGTCATGAATTTTTAAGTACCGATGAAATTAGCGATGAATTTATTCACAAATATTTTTTTATAACTAATTAGCAACAATTTTAGCCACGAATATATGAGTCTGTGGTCGATTAGCGATGAATTTTGCAACAAAAAAATCTTATGGCTAAATTTAGTTACTAATTTTACGACGAAAATAAATTCATGACTAATTAGTGATGAATTTTGCGATGAAAATTTTTTCATGGTTAAATTTAAAGCGAATTTGGAGACGAAAATGTTTTCGTGGCTAATTAGCAACGAATTTTACCACGAAAGCTTATTTGTCGCTAAATTTAGTGACGAAAATAATACCCGTTGCTAAATTTAGTGACGAAAAAACTATCCGTCGCTAAATTTAGTGATAAAAACTTTATCCGTCGCTAAATTTAGCGATGCATACTTGATTCGTGACAAAATTTAATCATGAATATTTTTCTCGTCGCTAATTAACGATGAATTTTGTGACTAAAATATTTTCATAGCTAATTAGCAATGAATTTTGTCATAAATATTGTATTCATTGCTAATTTTGCCACAAAAATTTTTTTATCGCAAAATTTATCGCTAATTAGTTACGAAAATAAAATTCATGTATAAATTCGTAGCAAAATAGCGACAAATTTTTTTCGTCCCTAAAATCCATCACTAAAATCTTTTTTTTTTTTTATATATATAGTGAATGGATACAGAAAGGGGAAAGCATTTGTGGGTATCATACATTTTGAGGGTATTAGGGTTTTAAAAGGACAAGAGAGTTGGGATTATGATTTTCAAAAGAGGCATAAAGGGAATGAAAAAAAAAAATTCTTAGTAAAAGGTGACGTGTTTTTAAAAGGAGAAGCAAAAACTTTTCTGAAGAGCTTTTGGTGAAACTCTAATTTTTTTTGTTTTTCTTCACAAAAAAAAAAAATTCCTTTTTTTAAGAGATACTAAAAAATATTGTTTGATAGAATTTTTCCTTAAAAGGAAGAGAAACGAAAAAAAACCTACCAAATGGGCACTTAGAGGAAAATAAAATCATTTTCTTTCTTTATTCTTTATTTATAGGGATAGAGAAATGTTTACTTTTGATAAGTTTTTTCTTAATTGTTTTCACTTCTTTACTTTGTGTGTGAGTGTGTGTGTGTGTGAGAGAGAGAGTATAAAAAGAAATCTAAAAATTGTTTCTATTATTTGTTAATATTTTGCCTTTCCCTTTTCCTTATGCTATTTCTAGTAGTTACAGTGATTTCATTTTGGAAAATATTTTTCTTCTTTAAATTTCAGGGAAAAAAGAAATCTAAAAAATGTTTTTATTATTTGTTAATTTTTGGCCTTTCCATTTTCCTTATGCTATTTCTAGTAGTTACAGTGATTTCACTTTGGGAAATATTTTTCCACTTTAAATTTCAGGGAAAAAATTATTTGTCAAATTCTAAACACCACAGGCTTGGAGAGTTTTTCAACATCTTGGGCCAAAATTTTAGAGCTTCGAAGAGAACCATAATGTCCCACTTGGTGAGATCACTTTCAAGATCAGATAGGAAACCTAAACTCTTTGAATCCCTCCTAATAATTTTTGCTTAAAAGTACTTTTCTTATTAAAAAATATTTCCAGAGATACAATGATTCCAACTTTTAAGAATCTCGGCAAAACCACTTACCCCATTTCAAAAAATACCTTACTATGAAAAAATACCTTCCCCTAATTTGGAGCAATCTGGGTGTAGGGTCCAATCCATGAGACTGTTTAAGAAAAAAATTTTAAAACAACACAATTAGACAAAAAATTTCAAAGTTAGCACATATATATCGAGTCTTGAAAACTCAACATGTATTAAAAAAAAAAAAAAGCCATAAACAGTATATGTTGAGTTTTCAAGACTCGACATGTTCGTGACCCTTATAACCTCTCCCCTTTTCCTTTCTTCTTTCTCTCATCTCCTCCTCACACGCGACGAAACCCTAACCCCTTTCTTAACCTTTGTCAATGTAAATCCTCTAGCATTTGCGCATTCTGGTGGCTTAATTGTGCACCCTCCAACCTTCTGCGCAACCTACAACATCAAGTTCCGAAGATAGATTGTTTTTCTTGGTATTCTTTGGTCCTTCGAAATTGAAATGTTTAATTTGATTGTGAATGATATTTGTTGGGTAATGTATGTTATGTTCATTGAAGTAGGTTTGTTGAGAAATTTAATTATAAAATTCAGCGTTTAGGATTTGTTAAGAATTTATTATTAATTTAGGGTTTAGGGTTTGTTGAATTTTAGTATAACTTAGGATTTAGGTTATTTTGATCAATTTTAGTATAAGTTTAGGGTTTATGGAATTTTGATAAATTTATAAATTTATCAACCTTGTTGAGAGATTTAGTATAAATTTAGGATATTTTAGTATAAATTTATTAATTTAGTAATTTATGGTTTAGGATTTAGTATAAATTTAGTATTTTTGTTGAATGTCTGTTGAATTTAATATAAATTTAGTATTTTTTTTTAAACGTTTGTTTAATTAACATAAATTAATATAAATTATTTAGTGTTTTGATCAATGTAGTATTTAGGGTTTTTAATTTAAAGTATAAATATAAATTTATGTCTAGGATTCAAATTGTAAAAGTTAGTATATTTGCATAACTTTAAGACAATTTTGATTAGATGCTGACAAGTTGATTTTTGATATTTAGAAAAAATAACGGATATATTGAGATTGTTATGTTACGATAATGGTGAAATTGTCACGGGTGAGAGTGGAGTTGGTTATGATCTTAGACTTTTGAAGTTGATTAGGGTGAGAAAGAATGTATGTCATAATGAGTTGGTATTTGTGATATGTAAGGGTTTTCGAATAAATTCTATAACACAACATGTGGAGATTTTTCATCGTTGTTCCATGTTATACATATAACATAGGAATGTACTGTTCGAATTGGTGCTGATTAGTGATGATAATGACATTTTTAACTTGATGGAGTTTGCGGTGAGTATAGGAGTGGGTACTACTCATGAGTTGTACATCAAATCATACGATGATGGAATGTCTATGCAACAAGGTTGTGATTATACAGAGAATTATTCACATATCAAATCTTAAGTGGATCCTACTTTCACAGATGTGAATAATGATGTTGATGAGGAAGAAATGACGGAAGAAGAGGCGAGAGAAGAGAATGATAATAAATAAGAAGATGATAGAGAAATTGGTAGTGGTGGTGGTGGTGGTGCCGCTAATAAGTTAATGATCAGGTCCTCCTCAACCCCTGCAACCATTGGTGGTGGTTGGAGATATGCCTATGGCCGAATAGACAACTTAATTCCCTTTATAACCACTGCACCTGGAGATAATAGTTATGTGACTTTTGAGCAAAATTGTAGATTGATAGGCAATAGTTGAGTTTCAATAATGAATTGAAGAAGGGGATGAAGTTTGAATTGAAGGAGCAGCTTATTCATACTATCAAAACGCATCATGTGGAGCATCACTATCAATTTCATATTGGGAGATCAACCTCTACACTTTGCACAGCAATATGTACACAAAGGGATAAAGATTATAAGTGGAGGTTGCATGCTCATAGGATAAGACTAGTGGGTGCCTTTGTGATTACTGTTGTTAAGGGACTGCACATATGTGTGAATATTGGGTTAACACAGGATCATAGGCAATTAAATTCAAATTTGATGGCCCGACATTTTTTTAACTATGTGAAAGAAGATCTTAGTATCAAAGTTTCTTTCCTCTGAACTATTATGACTGAGAGAGTTACATCTACAGTTTCTCGTAGAAGAGTTTGAGAGCGAAGAGAAGGGTTATAGAGATGGTATACAAAAATTGAGATGATTCTTACAAACAACTGTTTCGGCTCTTGGATGCAATAGTGTAAGGTAATCCAGGAGCATAAGTCAGTTGGAAGTTGGATCCGCCAAATACAAATGGTGAAATAGTTTTTGAAACTATGTTTTGGGCATTTGGTTTTACTATCATGACTTTTAGAAATTGTAGACCATTAATAAGTGTAGATGGGAGTCACATTTATGGAAATATAAGCATAAATTATTGATTGCATGCAGTATGGATGGTGCGAATTATACTATCCCGTTGGCATTTAGGTTAGTTGATGGAGAGTCACTTGCTTTGTAATCGTGATTTTTTATGTATGTACGAGAACATGTTATTAGTGATAGAGAGGGTCTTATTTGCTTAATTTCAAATCGACATAAAAGGATAATGGCAACAGTTGCTCGTCCAGAATTTGAATGGTCACCTCAAAATACTGTGTGATGATTTTGCATACGTTATGTTACTAATAATTTCAACACGCATCACAAAAATTAAGTTTGTAAGACAATTACTACCAGTACTGTATTACAACCACAACGTAAGAAATTTGATCTATATATAACGATGATAAAGGAGATAAAAGAAGATGTTCACAAGCGTTTTATAAATATTGCCCCTGAACAATGGGCTCTTTCTCACCATAGTGGCTTTCATTTTGAGTATATGACGACAAATATAAGTGAAAGTTATAATACTGCGTTAAAGGGTATAAAGAATTTACTTACTTCTGCCTTGATACTTAAGATTTTTTATAATTCAGTGAATTACTTTGAGGTTCGACTAGCTGAGACGAGAACATGAATGGCAAGAGGAGAGCGGTACACAAAGTATGCATCTGCAATGCTATGGAGATGGATGAACACGACTAACCTCCATACAGTTGTCTTTTTTAACAAGGAGTATGAGATTTTTGAAGTAAAAACAGACCATAGATAAATACAATATGACCACAACGAAGGTAATAAACAGATTATGGATATGAAAACTAAACATTGCACATGCGAAAAATGACGAATGTATAAAATTTCTTACTCGCATGCAATTGCAACACTAACATAGATGATGATTGATGTGCATATAATTATCAAAAAATGATATACATGGGAACACTAACTTAGAGTGCATGAATATCATTTTTTACCGGTGAGAGATCATTCAGGATAGCCCATGGGTTCGTACCTAACTATCATTCTCGATATATCACTTAGACGTGAGATGGATCCTATTATACTGTTGTATTAATGTTTTTTCTTTTATTTGGTCGCAGATAGATCCTAAACCTACTAATCTAAGCATTCTATGCTTGCAGCAAGATTATCGTTCTTCCAGGGTTTGGGATGGAGAGGACACCACATGGCTCACTTGCCATCGACGTGAGGTAGTTTTATGGCATTGGGAGCACTATCATATTGTTGAGCAAGTGCTTCCTTTCCTAGAGCAGTTGGGATTTTTGGGTATAGCTCAATTGTAGTTTATTCAATTGGATTGACATCTGATTACAACTCTAGTAGAGTGATGGAGGTAGGAGACGCACACAATTCATATGCCCCACGGTGAGTTTACTATTATCCTACAAGATGTAATTGTATTTTTAGGTTTATCTATAGATGGGATTCTCGTAGTAGTTAGGACGACACATGTCCTATGAGGTGATGTGTGTGAGAGGTTGTTAGGAGTTAAACCTCTACGTTCTACTTTTAGGGTTACACTTTGAGTATGCCATGGTTGTCTGAATTTTTCTCTTGAGTTGTTTGATGGTGTAGATGAGAAACATATTATACGGTGGTGGACACAAGCATATATTTTTTTTGTTGATAGGAGGTGTGCTATTTTGTAATAAGACAATATATTTTGTACACTTATAGTATTTGTTATTTTTAGAAGATTTAGATTCTTCTAGTAGTCATAGTTGGGGTTCTATGTGTTTAGCATATTTGTACAAATAGTTTTATATAATCACGTACGTAGATTCACGTGAGATAGGTGAGACAATAGTTTTTTAACAAATTTGAGCGTGGGAGAGGTTCCCTTACATAACTCCCATTAGCCAATCACTGCACATAGAGGAGGAAGGTCACTGGGTTTGCGGTGGAAGGTGGACTTTGATGTCACTAACCTTCCTACATACATGGTATCAGTGTATAGGGAGACATTTAATAGGCAGATGATAGATCAGGTCATATAGGTGTCGTACACTGAGAACGTATTGTCTTCCCTCCCCGACTAGTGTTACAACGGGAAAGACATTAGGCACGCGCACGTACCACTAATCTGTTTTAGTATAGTAAAGTGATACTTTTCGGATAGAATGATCCGTCAATATGGAGAGTTTTAGTATATTCTTATTCATTGTGATATTGAGAATTAATTCTACGATACTAGTATGAGAGGTCTAGAGGAGATTAATTGGTCGGTGAAGTATGCACGGTATGTAAATATTTGGACTTAGCAACACAACCATCTAACTCCACTTGACACGTCGTATGGACCTATTGTCGATCTTGCCTACTCCGCCTAATACTACACCATCTTTTGCTGATTCATTGGTTGTCAAGGAGCTTATTTGGGTTACGTGGTAAGTGTACAGTTTTTTACTTTTCATTTATATCAATGAACTAGATTTTTTAGTTTAACTAACATATATATATTTTTAGTGGGATACTTTACATCAGATTCGAGACACTGAGAATGTCGACGTTCGTGGGCTGGCGGATTCAGCCATTTCGGTCTTGGCAGATGACATGATGTATCTTTTAAAACCTAGACCAGCTAGAGGTGATAAGGACCAAGCATGTGAACGACGATGAGGAAGAGCATGTTCTAGGACACCACCACCATCGTTGCATAATACGTCACCGCCACCGTCTTGGCATCCACATGATGTTGCCGGACTTTCGAGTGAGTACAGTGAGTTTTTGTCTTTTTACACACCTGTGTTTGATGATTTCTCTCATGTTTTCACTCCGAGAGTTCCACAAAGGAGAGCTCGTCCCGATGTCTATACAGATGATAAATTGACATAGGTTGAGAGAGATATGTACTTCTCCTGTATCACGTGTCCTCTCTAGTTTTTCCTGAGCCCGACCACGAGGATATAGAATTTTCTCAAATCACATAGATAGATGATCTGAATTTAGTGTCTCATGATGATTGTACAAATACTAGAGCTGATTTAGATATTAGACAGTACACTAGGAGAAGAAAACAACGTTAAAACTTATATATTTTGTAGTTTGTATATTTTGTTATATTAATGGAATTTATATTCTATTATATGTTGATTATATTGTCTAAACTTTTCTATATTTGATTTGGTTTGTTTGCTAAATTTGCTATGTTAGTGAAAAATTGGATATTATGTGTTGTTGAGAAATTTGGGTGTAAGAATAGATTTAGTTTGGAGAATGGATATGGTAATTGGAAATTGTATAAATATTAAATGGACTTGAAAACTAGAAATTTTATAAGTTGGGGGAAGAACATATCGAGTTTTTAAGACTCGACATGTACTATTCACAGTTTTTTTTAAATATGTCGAATTTTAAAAACTCGACGTATATGTGTTAACTTTGGAATTTTTTGCCCAATTATGCTGTTTTAATTTTTTTTTCAAACAGTGTCTGTACATATCTGTTCAATCCATTTGAAAATGGAAGTGAGAGGAGCTTATCCCCATCAATATTGAAGAGAAGGGGCTGTAACGAAAGTACGTTTTGGATAAATGCATTACTTTGGCTTGCTCCTCTAAGTTATTGTTGGACCAAGTAAACTCCGGGTGGAAGAAACCCAGATCCATCATTTGCAAGAGCCTAGGTAAATGATTTTGTTGAGCCGATAGAGATAGGTAGGTTGAAATCTCCCCATATGACTCATGGTAAATCATGTCGGTCAGCGGCATATATGAGATCTTTCAAGTATCCTCCTCCTTTGTATCTATATGATTTAGAATAGAGAGTGGAAAAGAATCGCTTCAGGATGATGTAATCTTTTGATGTGAGCATCAATTAATTAAGATATATCATGAATGGCTACCTCCACCTCTTCTGCATGCCCAAACATCCAAATATCGCATAAGAAACCCGGAGCCTCCACTCTTAAATAGTGCAAAAAACCTAATCTTCAAGCAAATGAGCTAGCTTTGGAACCATTTATGCAAGATCTCGGCAAAATAAAAATTTCTAGCTCATATTATTGCCAGTATGGCATGATATTTCTTTTGAAAGTGAAGCTTGCGGCACCACAAATATTCAAAAAGAGGATCTTCATCCATTTAGGGGCAAAAGTTGCAGGATGGTAATTTAAAAGGTTATTTACAAGCCACTCCAATGGTGAACTTAGATCGGCATCCTTAATCCCTAGAAGGTATATTATTTGTTGGTTTTGAAGCAAATACTTTGCTTTTAACTCCCTCAAACAGGTAGCTCTGGAGGAAGCTAGATGGACTGTGAGGATAATTTTGATCTCACCTATAACTGTCATTGCTCTAAGCAATGTTGAAATCTTTGTAGGACAGCCGAATCACAGTGTTAAGAGGGTTCCAATTGAGGTGCTCTGATTAGGTTGTATTTGGCTGATGCTTTGGAGTCCTTGCTCTGTGTCCATAACTTCGGGCAAAGGAAGAGGGAGTGGAGATGGAAGGAAGGCAAATAGAAGGATGAAGAGTTTGAATGTCTTTAGGTGCGCGAGAGGAGGGCTGAGAGGTTGATGTTTTAGTGGTAAAAATAGTACAAACATCTTTGATTTTTTTTTTGTTGGGGGGGGTGTTAACTTTAGGGGCGGTGGCAGACGAGGTTATGGATTGGATAGACATTGAAAGAAGTTCCATGATTGCTCCTGTTGTCGTTCTCACATTTTATGGATTTTATTTTTTTAAAGAGTTCCAAGGGGCTCTATGCATCTGTTCTGTGGTTGTTGATCCTTCAAAACTAACTATTAGTTGTCATTTTCAAGCCCTTCCTCAGATACGGGTTGATTTTTCAATATTTTGTTAAAAAGATTAAAGATCAATTGGTTTTTGTCGGAAAACCCTCTTACATGAGAGAGCACGATCCACTTAATGAATTCAAACTCACTCAATTAAAAAAATTGATTTATTAGCTGAGAAAATTTATTGAATCTAAATATCATTTTATGATTTTATTAGAAATCAATATGACATTCATGATATTGATAGTCCCATTTTTTGACGGCTCTCATTCTATACCACATAATCCTTTTCTCTTTTGGATAGCTTACACTCTGACAGCAGGTAGCTCTTTTTCCTTTAGATGACTCTTACTTTAGGCCTTATCAAGTATCAGACTCTTATTTTGGACCTTATCAAGTAACAGGTAACTCTTGGACACTACGGTCACCTAAAAAAGTTTGCTGTATTTCAACTAAGGTAGAAAGAGAAAGGAAAAAAAAATGATGAACCATTTTATCTGAACTACACAAACCGAGCACAGACGGTTGAATGGTAATGGGAAAGAATAGGAAAAAGGTACGACATGATAAGTCTTTTACTATGTCTGGTTTTGATACTAATTTGTCATAGACTCACTTAATGACTTAATTTCAATAAAGAACTCATATAAAAAAAAAAAAATAACTTATTAGATAAGAGGGTCTATTAGAATTAAATATCATTTTATGATTTTATCACAAATGTGAGATTCATATCATAGTAAAAGACTTATCATGTCGTACCTTTTTCCTATTCTTTCCCATTACCATTCAACCGTCTGTGCTCGGTTTGTGTGGTTTAGATAAAATGGTTCATCATTTTTTTTTCCTTTCTCTTTCTACCTTAGTTAAAACACAGCAAACTTTTTTAGGTGACGCCCAAGAGAAACAAATACGTTCTAATTTTTCATGCACCAAAGCTACCAATTAACCCCCACCCAAACCTTAAGAACCAAAGGTTTTTAAAGATCAATCTCCACACAAAATCTAGCATATCTATCTAGAACTATTGTTAATCTATCTTGACACAACCAAACAGTAGTGATAGAAGCTGAGGCTGAAGAACGAGGAAACTCTGGCATCCATTTTCCATCAGATACATTATGACCCGTTACTCGTGGACGATCACTAAGGATTTTAACCATTTGAGACTGATGTTGGAGTTTTGACGGAAAGTATCCACTGCTTAAATTGTCAAAAAGGCTCCAAAAGTTCGTTCAACCCCGAGCCCACGGATATGAAACCTACAATAAGAGATTTTCCCCAGGATCTACAAAGTTTCTTCTTAACATCTGTAGGAATTTTAACGAAAGGCCATAGAGAATTTGGTGGAGGGGGCACTTCATAAACCAATTCCTCCTCCTCCTCATCATCAAACCCTTCTTCACTGTCTGAAAGATCTTCCCAAGTGGTTTGGCGGGGGAAACTTTTTTGAGTTTTTGCCTCTTTAACTTCTTTAAGAAAGGTGGGGCTTGAACTCCAGACCAGAAGTGGACAAAAAGGAAGGTTGTTCTGGTCGTTAAATAAAAACTTCACTTCTTAAGTTAGACGGGGTTGAGATTTGAGAATATCAATTTTTTCTTGCGATCTCTTATTCCTTTTGGAAGGATCCACCAGTAGAGAATGTTTTTTTAAAGGAGATTGTAAAGCATTGGATTCATGCTTTAAAAAGGCAAAAGAAGGATTTTTCACCCAGGACCGGCTGATGGATCATCAAGGTTTTTTTTTTTTTTTTGATTTACTTATTTTTATCTTTTTCTAAGAAAGAGTAAATGGCAGATAAGAGGGTAGCCATGCCTGCATTTTGAACAATACCTTACCTAATACTAATTGGCAGATCTAGCATTATTATTTCATCCAAATACTAAATTAATAAACTATTATGCATATTTTGGTATTTAGATAACCAAATGCTACATATTTATCGTATAAAAAGCATTTATTTGCCAAAGCGGAAAGTGACCGGAAATGGGAAGTGTTCAATTTTTACTGCTTGGTTTTTAAGTACTAAGACAATATAATTCCATAAGAATCTTTGACAGATCCAAAATTGAGAAAACTTGGATTACATTGCCCTTCTTCATAAATAATACATTTCCTCGAAAATCATCAAAGGATTGAAATAATACAAACTTTTAATGAATTATATATATTGTTATAGAAAGACAATTATAAAACGAAATTACAAATCACATCCCAGAAATCCATATATCTATTCGACCAGCATTTAAAACGCTATGAGCCAAGTTTTGAATACCATATTTTCTATTACTCAATCAATATATACCATTGATTTTTAATAATAGGAAAATAAAATATATAAATGCACCACTTTTCTAATTTCATGATTTATTTTTTTTATATGGAGTAGATGTGTACAAAAACCTAAAAGATAATTATTAGGGTTCGAGTCTAGACATACCCCATCACTGAGAAAAATAAAAAGATTAGTTTTTGGGAAGAAGAAAGTTGAAAAATATCAATATGGTGAATATCGATAAGCAAAAGCTACAGACCTAGCTCGAAATATTTAATTGGACATTGTACATATTTATGACAAACAGAAAGAAAGGCAGACATATAATATATATTATATTACATGCTAAACAGATCTTTATTCACAAATCTTACATACCATTGTATCTTTGGAAATAACGAAATAGGGTTTAAAGACAAACCACACCCTAAACATCTTCCATAATTCCGATCCATGTATGTATTTCTTAATGCACTTATTCTAGTGACACAGTTTCATATGGCTCATGTGAAATTTGCCTCCAACGCTTCTACCAACATGAACACTGAACTTCTCTTCCTTGTTACCCCTTTTCAACTTCAGAAGCAATTCAAACCTAGCCATATCTTCAACGACCTGCATTACCAACAACAACATCTGTAACCATCTACCACATAATAAAGACCCATCCATCAACATAAAGTGCACCAAATATTTTGATCTACAACAGGAAATAGGCCTTTGCAACTTGAAGATAATACATGTCAGCTATATAACATCGTAAGTCTTAAATGCCAACCTCAGCCTTCGCCAACAGTATCTCTCGAAGTTCATAGGGGTAAATAGAGTTGGACATCATCTGGATGGTCTTTACAGCATGAGATGCTGCATCCTGGATGATAGGATCATCAGTTGGCACTGCTTGCCATCCTGCTCCATGACCATCTGGTTACATGACGGCCATTTCTAAGTACTCTCAAGCTTATAAAATATATCAGAACTAGCATATGATAAATCATAGGACTAAGACATGACGAGCATATTTTAAAAGTGCCAAAGCCTACAACAAACATAAAGAAAGTGGAGAAAGTTCGAACACCAAGTCTAAAATACGCAATGGTAGCGTATGTATGTCTCTCTATCTTTGAAAGAGGAACTGTATTTATTAGAATATCAAATTCCAATAAACGCAACCAAATCTATGAAAAATGGCCTTCAATTGATATCATAAGCCAAAAGAAGAAAGAATTTAAAAATCCACCAATATGCTCGAGGCCTACTTTCTATCTGTTATTTGCCCATTTAAAACTCTATTGATCAAGCCAGGAAGTTTCTATAAAAGAAAAAACACATACACACACACATGCAGCAACATCAGAGCAGCATCAAATGCTAACCATTGCAATAAACAAAATCCATATATTACATTTAAATACAAGTTCAAGTTTTAATTTCCTCAGAAAATCTAGGAAAGTTGAAAATAAACAAGCTAAATATCTTTCATAGCAGAAAATAAATAAAGTATAACATGAAGTGGAGGAAAAGATGTGTCCCCTGCACAAGGGGTTGGGGGGGTATAAGCCTCAACTTATTATTATACATGGACCAGCTTAATAATGCAATGTGATGTCAAAAAACTACAAAAGAATTTGTCATTGAATTAATAGCTCTTTGTGCCTTATTAACACCATTCCTCCAAGTGCACCTAATAACAAAAATACGAAATGCAAGTTCCGACTATCTTTGACAGGAAGCCTACTACTGGTAAACTATAGCATTAAAAGTGCCTAGGAATGAGAAAAAAGCATGTGACAGAACAATCCCAAAGCGCCCACAATAACTGCCACTTTTTTTTGGGGGGGGGGGTGGCGCTACCAGGTGTTGACTCTCTCTGTTAGATTGAGATGTTATAAAGGACTTGAAGGTCATGTCAACATTGATGCATTTTATTCTAAATGGTGTCTGAGTATTCAACAAAAAAGTATAAACAATTACATCTCATTCATGTCCGGTAATTGTTTCTGCTTTCCAGATGCAAAAATTCAAAATAATCTGTTGACTAAGAGTTCAAAATTTTAAATCAAGTATTTAAATTACTACTAGCTTCTCTTTTCACAATTTGAAGCCCTCAAGGAAGGAACTTTGAGGGGGTACCCACTTTATCTATTATATTGAGATGTTTAAAGACTTGAAGGTTGCTACATGGCAGCATTGGTGCATTTTAATCTATAAGGTGTATTTTAGTATTCAAAATGTATTCAATGCAGACGTTCAAACAATTACATCTCATTTATGTCCAATATTTTTTTGTGTCATTTCAGATGCATAAATTTAATTACGAACTGCCAATTCAGAGTTTGAAATTTCAAATCATGTATTTAAATTACTACTAGCTTCTCATTTCACAATTTGAAGTAATTGATGTTAGTGACTATACAGATGGATATTAAAATTTTGTACTCTAATGATTAAAGAAAGAGTCTCTAGAAAACATCATAGGTGCAAGAATTACTCTCTTGATGGTCATGACTTCTTCATGAATATAATTTTTCGTTTAATTCATTATTTTGTCCTTTTCATTTCTTTTAGACTCTTAAGGTAAACAAAATTGAAATTAATACGCATAAGAAACATATTATCTACCTCTTGCCTGATACAACCAACGGCAAAAAAAGATATGTGCACCAAAGGCATTTGAATAGGAAGAATATCCTAGTCTAAAAATGAAAAATCGGAAATACTTTTTTGTTCCTCAAAAACATAAGCAAATTAATTTTTTAACATGAAGTGCAACCCTATGCAAATAATATGTTTTTTTCCTAACTATTTTGCTTAATATCACTACAGTTCTTGATTAGCAATCTCATAACTACTAGTTGAATATGTACTATTCTTTTAATACCAGTTGACCATGTACAAGTCTTTTTCAACATAAGTACTAGTTGAATATGATGCAATGTCTAAAAATGTTGATTGTTGCAGACAAATATCCACCATAGATCTTGCCATTGTCTACCTGTGAGTATTTCTCACCCATCTTCCTCTATCTTCCATAGTCACCATCGAAGCTTTGTTGAAGGTTCTAGAGTTTCCTCCAACAAATAGAGATAAGAAACAAGATGCTACAGGAGTTTGGACTTTTAATCCTCTTTCTTAAAATTTCAAAATCTTATTCCAATTTTACCCTCAAACATTTGAAAAGGAGACCTACCCCCTGCATTTTCTAAAAAAAATAATTCAATTTTGATCCCCACCCTATTCTTGGCATGTCTGTGGCGTATCATCACCTATCCTTCAATTTAAAAAGAATAAAATAATAAGATACTCCATGTGGTGTATCCAAGAAGTATCTAGTGCATACCCTCACATATCCATGTCAAATTCCCATTCAATAATGGTACATAACATATTTTAGAGAATCTATACTTCTAGGCAGCAACTCTCACAAAAAGTTGGCATGCAAACCACTTCATACCACATGTTTTGGAGAAACTTCCAATACATACAAATATATATAAATAAATATATTTTTTAAAACCATTTCCTGATATAAGTTCACATAGTTAAGAGCCCGTGCACTTTTTTCATGTGTAGATGCGTCTTGCAAACAGTAAGATCACTAGAACTTCAATTAGATGGTATGCCCTCATTTAATATAGTATGCACACGCCAAGAAACACCATAAAAGAGTAAGCAAGAGCAGAAAATGCTGTTTAGTGCACCCCCCGGGAAGAAAGAAGAATAAGAATATAATAATATATCCATTTAGTCAAATGTCATGACCAAGATGCTTGATTCTGGTTGATAATCCAAGCAATCACAAGATTCATAGTATAAAACTATGACTAGGACACCATGCCCAACATCTGCAAAACCAAACACATCCTGCCTCTAAAGATGAGTAGTGACTTGCACTAAACAGGATAAGGGTGGTCCCAAAGATGAGCATCACGGTTCAATATGGACAGAGGGCACTTATGGGTTCATTTGACTTCAACTAAAAATATTAATCTAGGATTATTTCCATGGTCATTTTTGCAGCTTCTAGGATCAAATAAAACCAATCATGTTATGTAAAGCCACCCCCTTTAAAATAAATAAATATATATATATATATATATATATTTTAAAACTTAACAAGATTTTGAATAATAAAATTATTGAATTGAAGGATCGGATGAATTAAAAAGAATCCCTATCTCTCTACCACTACCAATTTCCTGTACAGCCGTCCATTTCTATTGACAAACAACACGAGCACATTCAGAGCCACCTATTATTTTCAGCTCATATCCTGTTCTTTCTCTTCTTTCTTCTTTTAAGATAAAAAACTGTGAATTGTTTCTTTGTGCCAAAGTCATTCCTTCATTCTCTTACCCTGACTTGCTTTACTTAGTTTTCTCAAGGATCTAGTGTAAATTTTCTAGGTCAAAACATTCACCTTTGATGTGTTGTATGGTAAAAGACAAAGACTTGGTCATCAGGCATCAAGCACCTTCTGCATTTTCCATGACAAATCATAGGATCTATCTTATTTGTGAATGATTGTATTCGTGAGAAACTGTATTCTTTCCCAACATAATAATTGTGTCAAGTTGCCATTTACATGACAATGACACATAAGAGTATGTATCATGCCTTGCTAGTGAAAAGAAATTACTTTAGAAAAGTGAAATAGTTGGAGAAAACTCCTATGTGTCACTTGTGGTACAGCATGTTTGCATAGAAGTCAGAATATGGTGTTGCGACCTTCCATTTACCTACCCTTTATAAAGCCAAACACCATTCCTTAAAAAAATTAAATTAAATTAAAAAGAACAAATAGACAAATAAATAAATTAAATAAGCTCTTAGGCAAAACCATCGATTAAAACTTTTCATTTCTGGGATGACACAGGACAAAAGACAAGAAGGAGAACAAGAATTTTTGTTCTAAAATCTAACTAATGTGTACATATCAAAGAAATCATAAATTCTAGGTTACTAACTATGAAAGGAGAAAGTTATAGTTTAATGCATGCAGAAACCAGTGTAAGCTTGTGCTACATATGGCACTTATGGACCAAAAAGAAGACACCTCTATTATGACTAGCATGCAGCCATTTGACAAGCAATCAAAGTAGAAGATTGCAAAAGTTAAGGGCAATTTATTGAGAGAGAGAGAGAGAGAGGAAGCGAGAGGGATAGAATGCAAGGACTTGAACCATGAAATAAAGTAAAACATCAAGGAAAATAGTGCCAAGAAAAAGAATTGCACACATAGGAGGAGAGCGAGAAAGAAATAAGAGTTCAAGAATTTGAACCGTAAAATTAAATAAAATATTAAGGAAAGTAGCTCCAAATAAAAGAACACATAGGAGAGAAACAAAAGACAATAATGATAAAGCATACCCCAGGAATAAAATCTGAGATCATTTAAACATTGCACATGGGGTTATAGTGCTTTTTACACTACATAAAGGCTTATTTGATCCTGAATTCTTCCAAAAATAATCTCCAAAGTCATCTAATTGCCCCTCAAGAAGATAAGCCAATTTATTAGAGCTTGATGTCATTTAAGTGTCAAAATTATCTGACACCAGAAAAGCAACTTTAGGAAAGAGCGAAGCTAAACATCTCTGTTGTCCAAAAACCATTTACATGTCTATAAAGCAAATGAATTAAAGGCTTAGGATTCAAAATGGAAACCCAATAATGAGCTTAAATGGCCTTGACATGACAAGTGTAGCCGCCTTCCGCATAGTCAATAAATTTGCATATCCAGGGAGAAACCAATCAAACCAAAGCTACCTACTATTTCAGCGTTTTAGGAAAAATGCATATTACATATGATATCGACGAAACTATCAGTAAATTCATGAAAAGATACTTAATTACCAAAATTTCCTATTTGATCAACAATTAGGAAGCAAGATGTTGAGAAATTTAAGGCAATCACATCTTATCAAACTATAACATATGTTTTAAACCATAATCAGGATAAAAAAAAAACACACATCAAGAAAGCGGGCTAACCTTGCTTGTCACCAAGGTCCGAAGTGGCGAATGAAGAGGAATCCTGGGCATGCTTGAATTCCTGCAACTCCTTGAAATTCATCCATGGCTTCACCCACACCTTGGCTTCGTAGACCTTCTTCTTGCCGGCATCAATAGCCTCCAGAGTCAAATGATACAGCTTACCAGCAACTACTTGCTCTTTCGCTTTCAAAACCCTAGCAAACTCGAGCACCGCATTCTAATTCACCCAAAATTGTACAGATTTAAAAAAGGAAAAAAATCTACGGAATAATGGGAATCAAGAACAGCGAAGGACACAACTTCCTTAAGTAAACAGACCTGTTTCTTGTTGTGTTCTTGAACAGCAAATCGACCGAGGCCTTCGATCTCTGCGCTGTTCTGGGTTCCGATGACGTCACGGAGTCCTCCGAGAACTGGCTTCATCATGATCAACCCTTCTTCCTTTTCTTCTCTGCAAAACCCTAATTCAAATATCACCGAAAGCAACAACACGAAACTCAGTAATTTGATACAAAGATCTATCGACTTCATTGATTCTCTCTCTCTCCCTCTCCGTCTCTCTCTATGTATTTGGGGAATTTGTAATTTTGACGGTAAGAGATAAAGATGCAAAATTGTGGATTTGTGTTTAGAGGGTTTGCTTAATGGGTACGCAACGAACATGATGTCATAAAAGGGTTAGGTGATGACATTGACAGTGACTAGTTAGCTGGGCGACTTTGTCACGGAGATGATTTCGTCGTGACACGACTGGGGCTCTCTATCTGGACTTGCCCAATTCTCTCGTTTCAGGCCCAAAACCGAACGCTTGGCTACAAATCTAGAAAAAAATTTTCTACCAAAAAAAAATCTAGAAAAAATTTCCCACACCAAGCCTCGGTCCAAATTTTTTTTTTGATTCGGAATCAAATAAAATTAAATAAAAAATAATAATAATAAAAATTGAGAGATTTTATTATTTAAGTTGTATATGAGAGATCTTGATCCAAATCTTATATATAATAAATAGTATTCAAGTCAAATTGAATTTAGTTGAATAATTCATTTTTTTTATTATATCAAAATTTGAAATCAATATTATTAGATTGAAGGAACACGTTATGATCACTAAATTATCCTTTTAATAACTTAATAACTCATTATTGATAATTAATAATGGATGATTAATGATGATTATTAATTGATATGGATTTTAGTTATCTAATCAATAATGATTACTTTTCATATGTAAAATAAATAAAAAATTTTATGTTATTTTAATTTTTTTAACTTTTAAAATCATATTATTATTACAGAAATATAAAATTTATAAATATAATATCTATAGTTTTTTAATAATTATTTTAAATTAATATTATATTATTGAAAATTTGATGCAAATCATATAACATTTTTGGATTTATAAGAAAATATAATATTTTTAACTACTTAGAAAAGACAATCAATTAATTTAAATACATATCATAATAATAATTTAAATAAATATTATTTTACAAAAATGAATTAAACAAATTATAAAGAAGTGGTTTATAACAATTCTGCTCTTCTCATCAAATTGGAAGCAATTTGCTCACGTAGTTGATTTATTTGAATGGTTTAAATATCAATATCACATTTTTCTATGAGACAATGGTATAAAATTAAGATTTTGATGAAATATATTCGATATTTTCCTCCGAATGTAGTTATGTAGAGTCGTTGATACAATAACAGTATCTCTTCACATTAAATGAATATAAAGGCATCGCACACAATTTCTTTTTTGGCTTTTTAAATTTCAAAAGTCACTCAATACAACTTCAAGATATTATAAATTTGTTTATGCCCTTTGACCTACAACCACATTAAAAATCAAGTAAATAATATGTTACCCGCTCAAAATATCTTTCAATTTAAAATATTAAGTATTATCCAATTTCAAAATAATTCAACAAATAAATTGATGATTATTATAAACACATTGATGGATCCAAGACCCAAAGACAATGGAAGCAAATGTCAGGACAGTCAGATAGTGAAGATAAATGTCAGGATAGTGAAGGTAACATAGATAAAAGTATTGACGGATTTATGTATAAAAATAATGAGATTATTTTGGTCATGGGGGCAATAGCCCACCCTTCCATCCACTTGACTCGATCAAACATATCATAATAGCAAATAAAGATAATCCCGATAAAATAATTAAAAAAGATTTTGTGAGTGTCATGGCTCCCCCTTAATCCATCTATACGCGTCACTCTTACCATCCCAAATCTCAATAATATCATAATATCAGTACATGATGAAATTATTTCTTTTTTACTTTTATTTGTCCATAATTAGTTGTTTTACTTGAATTGAGTTTGCTAAAGAGAATACTAATTCATAATTAAATGTATGCTTAAGTATGTGTAAATTAATTTTAGTGACCATTTTATTTTATTTTATTATTTTCTAACACAAATTTTATATTTTTTTATTTCTCAATTGTTCATGTTTATGTCATATATCATGTCATGATGTATTAAAATTTTTCAACATTAACCTTTTCCCATTTCAAAATATTTTCAAAATGTTATTAAATTAATTAACATTTACATAAAAATTTTTATATTCTTATATTTATATATTTTTGTAATTAATTAATTAATTGATTATAATTATAATTTTTATTTTTATATTATTTATCTTATGATAATTATATATTTCATCATTTTAAAATTTTATTATAAAATATGATTATTTAATTATTTTTATAAATAATTAATATTTAAATAAAAATGTTTATACTTTTATATTTATATATTTATTCATTATTATAAAATATCATCTTTTGCATCGTTTCTAATTCTGATCTAAATATTATGGAAATATTTGTGGCATCACAATGAAGTCACCCATTTGACCATGCGGTTGACCCACTCAATTTTTAGGCTTAATGACCCGTTCGGTCTTTAGCTGCCTAGAATTGATTGAGGAGAAATGTGCAGATTTAACTTAAAATAAAAAACTTAAAAGGAACTTTAAAATAAATATATTTAAAAAATAATTTAGATCGATTAAATTTTTAAAATTAAATAATTTTAAAAATTTGATCAATATTATTTATATATTATTCATAATTGATCGAATTTTTAAAATTTGATTAAATTAGTATGAATGGTATTGATCGAATGTTAAAAGTTTAATCAATTTATAAGTTTTTAAAACTCGATGAATGTGTAAAAATTATTGGTAGAATTTTTAAAATATAAAATCCTGATTTAGAAATCTAATTTTTTTCGAAGATTGTTTTAAAAATTTTATTTTATTTTATTTTTGGTCAAAATGCTTCATGTCTCCTGCTTGAGATCGGAAGCTTCCCTGAAGCATCCGCAGATTGCATTGAAGCTCACGGACGGACTTAGGGAAGCATCTGCAGATTTCATTGTCACATCGGCACGACTTCCTTTGTCATTTCTTTTTAGAAAGAGAGGGAGTGAGAGAGAAATAGAGATGGGGTTGGAGATCATGGAGCCAAACGCGTGCATTAGAGGTTGCTGCAGAAGCGAAACCATCCCTCTTCATCTCTCCCCTTCCTCTTACTCTCTTCTCTTTCCAATTGCCCGAGGTACTCCTTTGATTAATACATTCTCAGGGTCTAATTTTTACTGAAAATTAAGCATTTTTTGGGGGATTTTTGCTTTTCAGGAGCCGAGAGCGTGGTTTATGAAGGAAGATTGGATGGGAAGAAAGTGGCTGTGAAGAAGCCAATGCTTTCTACTTCTGAGGACCTTGATAAGTTCCACAAGGAATTACAACTCCTAGGGTCAGCTAACACTCATCTCTCTCTCTCTCTCTCTATGCATTGTTTAATGCCATTGTGGTGATAATATAATTGGGTTTAAATTGAATGAAATTAACTTTATCTTATTTCAAATTCTTGTTTGGATATTGGAAAAAACATATTGATAATGTCAAAATGGTGGTGACGATTTGGGTGCTTACTTTTGTTGACAAAAATTTCATGAAGCAAGCTTAATCATCCGGGGATTGCCACTCTGGTTGCAGCACATGCGAAGCCACCTAACTACATGTTTTTCTTTCAATTCTATGAGTCCCATAATCTGGCTCATAAACTCCATGTTGAAGAATGGAGCCCGCCAATTCACCAGTCGCTTCAATTGATATATCATCTTGGTATGTTCTCCTCTTGATTTATTTTCTCTATAAATTTTAATATATATTTGTATTTGGTCTTCATATTGGGTGAACCATGCTAATAGCAAAGTTAGTTCCAACTTACATGAGGTCTAGTCTAGGGTTCAATTCTTGAAAGGAACATACTTGTCCCTTTATGTTTTACTTCACTTTAAAAAATTGTTCACTGTTTTTGAGGTACAGCTTTAGGTTCATTTGGATGAGATCTCTCTCTTTCCCCCCTCTTTCCATGGATGTGCATGTGTACACAGTGAAAAAATCCTAGTTATTTAGATTAGATGCAATGGAGCAATTTCTCTAAAAGAATTATAATGTTCACTGCTCTTACAACAAATTAGCATCATGAAGTCCTCCTAGATATGACCTATAATTCTTGAGATGTATTTGACGTGATTGACCATTGAACTCTTGCCAACTAGAAGCATGGATATGGGTATGGTGTTCAGCATGGTATAAATATGGTGTCAAATTTTCAAATTAGGGTATGATACAACTTTCAAAAGTTATATTAATATATTATAAGGATAGAAGTTTGCTTTTTATTTTTTTTTAACAGAACAAGTCTAGTCAATTGGATGTGTAAAATAATTTTGCACCAATGGATGGTGTCTTTTAAACTAATCAAAAGTTGGAGAAACATATATTTGAAATCTTCGAATCATATTTTAGGAAATTGTGTTACCCGGGATCCAAATTAATTTTACACAAAGGCTTCCTTTTTTTTTTTTTTAATCCACTGTCTCTCTTAGTCTTTGTTCATATATCATTAACAGCTAGACATATTCAACTACACACTACCTGCTTAAGGTCACTGGCAGGCTGCTGTTATTGATTCACAAATAACTAATATATAAATAATATGAAAGTAGACCCATTGTTCTACTATGTTGCCATGTGGGATCTTGAGAGAAATTTGCATTTTTGATTATTGTAACATTTTTGGCTTGTAATGTCACATGTCGATATTGTATCTCTCATGTGTTTGTACCTCTTACAATATCATTTGTATGAAAGGGAAATGTGAATATTTTAAAATACTAACACGCAACATGTTGAATGCTTGAGACTAGGAATCACAATGGGTAGGATTGGGTGGAAAGAGTATTTCCATCCTAGACCCATCCAAAACCAAAAGAACACAAATGAGTAAATTCCAAACCCATCCCATTCGGTAAACAGGAATGGATTCCCAAATTCAAACCAGTTTAACCTTTGTTATACTAATATTTTGAATAAATCTAGAACATATTTGTTTCATAAATACAAAGATAGAAACTTAAAAAGGGTCTAAAATCTAGGGTTTGTAAAAAACATAAATGATTATGAGGACAATTATAAGTGATGTTATAATTATTTCAAGCATAAATGGGTGAATTTGTATATCAAAACTAATTCCTAAACCTGCCTCAAACCTCAAAAGGGTTTTGAGTAAAAACTCCAAACCCATCCCAAACCCCTTTATGAAGACATATCTAGAGTTGACCTTAATAATGATTCATATGGTCTTCAACATGAAAATGAATTGCTTAAGTTTTATATGTGTTGACAAGAATGCTTGCCCTTGTTATTTGTGTTTAGTCTTCTCTCTGCATTTATATGATAGTGCATTTGTTGTGCCTATTACATACCAATTGATAATTTCCACGTCATGATTATTATTTTTTCTCATACTTAAGTTTTAAGACTTTGCTTGTACTGTTTCTTCTAATAGCTAAAGCTCTGCAATACCTAAATGAGGTTGGGATTGTACACAGGGATGTAAAGCCAGCAAATGTTCTTGTAAATCTCTTTCATGACTTCCTAAAACTTGTGTTTTCAACTTTGATGATTTACATATTTTATCATTTCAGTCGGTAAAATATTAAAGACTCACTTTTAATGCAGCTTGATGAAAATCTCTATCCGTATCTAGCAGATTTTGGATTGGCAGAGTACAAGAAAGATCTTAAACAAGTTTCTGCTGAAAACTGGAGATCTTTTGGTAAGCCTACCGGTGGTTTTCACAAGAAAAATATGGTTGGAACTCTTATATATATGGCACCTGAAATATTGAGGAAGGAGATTCATACTGAAAAATCAGATGTCTACAGCTTTGGCGTATCAATTAAGTAAGACCTAAGACCTGTTATAAGTACATTACAAATGTATATTTTGTTGCTGTTGGTCGGCTTCTATTTTCTCTGTTTTATGTATTTGGCATTAGCTATATTAGCGTCCTTGTATCTTGTCAAATTTGCAGTTTGTGTAATTCTTTTTTCTTACACTGGCTACTATATCTGGGAAGCTTTCAGATGGATTTCATGAGAGATAGGATCGAGGGAGAGTGAAAACTTCATTTACCATTTCAATATCAATTCTAATTTTGTTTGTCCCCATCTTCTTTTGAGATTATGTTGCATTTTCACCTATAGAAATTGTTTATTTCAGCTCTTTTTGGTTGCTCCTTGATGCTCTCGATCAGTATTTCATTGTATACTATCGTTTCTATGTTTTATGTTCATCATTTTCATTTGATTAGACTTTTTAATTTGTTAGACTAATTTATGCTCCCTAAGATGAATGAATCATAGAGATATGCACTTTAACTAATTGTTGGATGAATTATTGCTTTTGGATATCTGTACTTAGTCTCTTTCATGGGTCTAAATGTTTGTCGATTTCAAGCCTTATATTTCGGAATATAACATTATAGAGCTTTAGGGATGAATTATGGGCTATATTTGTCAGGAGTTGTATCTACTACAGGCACCATCCTTAAGTGGGCCATGGCTTCTGTTGTGTTTCAACTACAACTAGGTTCCTTTGCTTAATTTACATGACAGACAATTTGCATTGGCCCCCCTTTTTCTCCTGGGAAGGGAAGAGACTCCCTCTGTGTTGAAGTTCTTCCCATTTTTATATGTTAGTTTTATATTAGTGGTTTGCACATAGCCATATTCTGTCAAGAACATCTAGTAATGCACAAAACATCTATCTTTTTGGGATTTATTTAGTGAATAATTGGGATATGTCTTTTTTTTAATATTTTCTCTAGTTATTTTCTTTTCTTTTTTTTTCATTTTTCATTTTTGAATAATGTAGAGCTAAATGTGTATCCTATTGGTATGAGCTGGATGATGTAATGAGCCTTTCTCCCCAGTTTCATAAATTCATTTTACAATATCCTGTCTGTAGCGACAATTATTTAGAGGAGCATTGCATACCACTTTTGTTAATTATCACAGGCTTTGCATATTATTGTGCCAAGAGCATGACTTTTACTCCAATGATTGCAGTGAGCTACTTACTGGTGTTGTCCCTTACACAGATCTCCGTGCTGAAGCCCAGGTTAGTGTTATTGATTTCTATATTTTCGTTTCTCTTGTTATTACTGAATACAATGGTCAAGTGTTTTAAGTTTTGTACCTAGTAATTGAAGCTCATACTTACATAGTGATGTGGGATTTTTTTTTTCAAAAGATACTGTCTTAATACATAAAAGGATAACAAAATACCATTATTCCTAGGAAATCGCACCTAGGGTTTCTAAGAATCACTTCACTTTCTATTCATAAAAAAAAAGGAATCACTTCACTTACCAGAAAGAAAGAACTTGGGCAATAACACCTGAATTTTCTTGGAATCATTCACAAAGAAGGAAATCACACCTCCTACTAAAGTACTGGGCTTCATTCTATAACTCTTCTATTCTCTCTCTCTCTCTCTCTGTGTCTCTGTGTGTGTGTGTGTGTGTGTGTGTGTGTGTGTGTGTGTCCTTCATGACACGGTTTTATAGATCAACTACTTAAACACAGTAAAATTAACCATTAAGTACTCCTCACTAAGCATAAATTGAACCTAGACATCTTTATATCCCTAACTAAAGCCTACTCAAACTGATGCAAAGCCCACAAAATCCTTTTGGCTTGACCCTTATAGTCCACCACAGGCCCCAAATGCAAAATTACAAAAATGCTATTAAAGAAGAAACTAAAAGATCCAAGTATTTTGCTTCTCATAGGAAACTTGAAACTCACAGTTATTGCAATTGGCATAGACATGGAGGTGTCTGCTCCCCCTCTCCCCCCCAGAAAAGAAAGGCTCTTATCTGTTTATTTATGCAGGTACTTTTGGTTCTTTACTTTGTATCCTACAATGTTTAGTTACTTACTTTAGGACTATTTACTTGACATAATGCTAAGCCTTGATCCTCAAAGTATACTGCATGCAGGCCCACACTGTCCTTGAAATGAATTATACTGAGCAGCAACTTACAGCGGCTGTGGTGTCAGAAGGATTGCGACCTGTTCTTGCCGGTTGTGAGATGGGTGCCCCAGATAGCTTGCTGTCATTGATACAGAGGTGTTGGGATCCAGATCCTCAAAATAGGCCTTCTTTTGACAATATAGTTGTGGAACTTGATCAAATTATGGCCCAGAATAAAGTAATAACAGAGGACACGGTTTCTAGTGAACATCTGGTTTATTCTAGTGATCGGCTTTCAGATGAAGTTAGCAAATCTGGATCTTACCTGGAGAATGTCAACTGGTTAAATCAAGGGGAGATTATTTCAAAAGCAGCTTCCTCAGCTAAATCTGGTGCTAGCATCTGGCTTGATTATTTGGATGATCCCATGGCCTACACTCCAGTTTTGTCCTGGGGATCCTTTGCTACCTGTGGGCGAAGGGAGAGTATGGAAGATACACACTTTCTCATGCCTCACATGTGCAATGAAAAGGAAATTCATGTATTTGGTCTCTTTGATGGCCATCGAGGTATGGAAAAGTACTGCACTTTCTACACTAAAGGTGCATTTGGGGCCAATGTCCAGGAAGAGTGATTTCTTTTGACTATTGAACTGCATTTTGCAACTAGTACACTTACTTTACTAGATTATTGCATAATTTTTTTGAACATGCTACTTCTGTGGCCCAGTACATTTTTATCAAGTCAAAAGAGTAAAGTGGTCACCTGAACAACAGACCTTTGCTTTAACCTCTGTTAGAAAGAGAAGACTGAAGCTTTTCCTTTTATGGCTTGATCTACTTAGTACGGGTCTGTGTTTGTTCTCGGCTGCTACTCCTTTCTACCTTTGAGTGCTTCATTTTGTTTGCATATCAGGAAAAAAAAGAGATATGTTAGCACATTTAAATGAACTACTTTATACTTGTAAACACACAATTAGAAATGAAAATATAATGGTCTATTTGTGGGTGAGTCTTGGCGTAATGGTGGAGTTGTTCATTTGGTGACCTCGAGTTCACGGGTTTGAGGCGTGGAAACAGTCTCTTTGCAAAATGCAATGGAAAGGCCGAGTACATATATGCCCACCTTCTTCTTACCCCCGCACTAAGTTGAGGAGTATTTTATGTATCGGGTGAGCCCTTTTTAATGGTATGGTTATTCAAAGAACTGCAATGACCAATAAATTGAAGTGGAAGCCACATTGAATCCCATGTCAAATATGACACTTGCCACATGTGACATGATAATTTTTATCTTTTTATTACATTTTATACATTAGATATGCCTCTAATATTTGTTGAGTACTTGAGGAGTATTCAGTGCAGCTATTGGATGCTTTTTATTTGTTAAATGTTATTATCTATCTGCCTGAGGTGCAAATTATAATTTTATTGACAGTTGAATGTTGATAGATTTCTTATTTGCTAGGTGATCATGGAGGTTTCAAAGTATTCAACCACCGTGTTAGAAGCAGGGGAATCTATGGCTAGGGCTAGAGTATTGTTTTCTTTGAGTAGGACAGTCTAGTTTGATCAAAGTTTTGTCCTTTTATATATGTTTTTGTGCAATTTAGTTAGGGAGCTAAAACTTATATTTTAATAAGTTCTGTGATTAATTTGCAATATTTGGTTAGGGGTTTATAACTTGAGTAGACAATTGTCTTTTCAATATCTTTTTCAAATGGAAATTGAAGAAAATTTCAAAAGGAAACCCAACTTTTCTTTTTAGCTTCAAATCCTAAATTTTGTCGAAGCATGCCCATATCTTCCTGCATCATTATTTGTCAACTAATAATATTCAGAGCATAAAGTTTTAATAAAATACTAGCATTTGTAACTAATATATCTATTTTTTGGGGATTGCGTTCTACTATTTTGAAAGGTGTTGTATGCCTTAACTCCCTCTCCTGCTTGAAGCTTAAAGCTTAGCTAGCTTTATTTGTTTCTTAGACCCAACTAATTGAATAAGTTCTGTTATCATCTAATGAGAAAGCTAATCAAATAAATGGTCTGCTTGCCCTCTTAAAGATCATGATTCCAATTGAAGATGTCTGCTGAATTTGACCAACAGAGAAGTTTCTAGGGAAAGAGATTAACCTCTTCATTGTTTAATATTTCTTAATGCTGGATGGCTATAACCATTTCCAATCTTAGAAAGATGTTGGAACAAGCAGATCCAGTTAGTGAATTAGAACAAGAAATGTGTTTCTAAAGGATTCATGCTCTCATTCTTTTGACAATTCCATTATTTTCAGAATCCATTCTTCAAGTTGTCTCCAAAAAGATCTAATGCTTTTCACAGTTATTAAAGTGAAAGCAATATAAGTGGCTTCATTTTATATGCAGGTGCAGCGGCTGCCGAATTTTCTGCTCGTGCTTTTCCTGGCTTCTTGCAAACTTTGGGTTCCTCAAAGAGGTGTCTTTTCCTTCTGATTTTAAGGTTTTTCAGACTAATGTGTATTTTGCTGCTGAATCTTCTTTGTCATATTGAAGCAGCCCCTCAGATGCTCTTGTTGAGGCATTTCTGAAGACAGATGTTGCATTTAGGAAAGAATTAGATTCTCAGCGTGCTATCAGGGGACATATCATGAAGGACTTCCACCCTGGTTGTACTGCAGCTGCCGTGCTGATTGTTAAAAATAAGCTTTTTGTAGCGAATGCTGGAGATTGCAGGACAATCTTATATCGGGCTGGCCATGTAATTGCTCTTAGTAAGGTTAGTGTGGAACCAGACATGGTTTAACTGGGCCGGGAGTACCATTAAAATATGCAAGATTTTAAGGCAACTAAATGTTTGTCAGAGAAAAAACTTGTTATTGAAATATCTGTAAGAGAATTTTTTGGATTACAGAGCAACATTGTGCATGTGTGCGTGTGTGCATATAATTCATTGTCCAAGTAGAGTTATTCTGAGAATTTTGAGTGTGCCATGACCTTGCTGGATGTAAACAAGACTTTTGAGTTAGGTAATCAGGCTGACTTTATAGCTGCTTGAAAAATAGTATTTTTTTAATTAGCTAGTTTTTATTTATTTATTTTTTCATTATATGATTATTATGTTTTTCTTTGGTATGATAGGATCATGTTGCAAGTTGTCTTGAGGAGAGAGAGCGTGTTACTAAAGCAGGAGGGCAAGTCAAATGGCAAGTGGATACATGGAGGGTTGGCCCTGCTGCTCTCCAGGTTTCCTTTGTTAACTTTCAGGATTTTTGTGCTCAATACTTCATTTCTTCTTTGGTATACATTTGAGTATGCTATTAGCTACTGCATTCTTCACATATTTTTGATAAGAAAAAATAGTATATTTTGCAGTCTGGAAGATATTGTTGTAGATTTGAAATTGAGAGCTAAACATTGCTTGTGATAAATAAATATAGAGAAACGACAACTCTGCTGGATGGAAAAGTTAAAACTGAGGGAACATTAGTTTGGAATCTTAGTCTCTGTGGACAGCAAGAGAATTATGGCTTTTTAAAGGTTAATTCATAGCAAAAAGTGCAGGAAGGATCATTTAGACCTTAGATGAGTTGGCCCAAGAAAAAATTTGTTCTCAGGAGTACAATTGTGGGATTTGTGTTCCTCCTTTTTCCGCCCCTTTCCTTTCTTGTGTGCCACCCGCCCTTCAGAAGGGGGGTGGGGTTGCAAAAATGAGCAGAGGAGTAAAATTTATGTTCTGCAACATTTTCTAATGCATAATTTGTGGGCCTCCCGCCTTCCAAGGGGGGTAATATATGTTGAAAAATGAATGTTTAGAAAAAATGGTGTAGAGAGAGAGAGAGAGTGAAGAAAACTTCTATTGAATAGAAAGAGTTTTATAAAGTAGGAACGATTGTCCTTTCAAAGCTTGAACACGAGATCAAAGAAAGAGAGCAAGAAGAGAGAAATACAAAAGAGGAAGAGGAGATTGTTCTTCCATACATAACCTATCCAAGACATCCCTATTTATAGCCCAAGACCCCAAACTAGCTGTTAGACACAAAACTAGCTGGTAGAGAGGGGGAAAAAAAGAAAAAAAAAAACCTAGCCGTTATAAATTTGCCCAAAATACTCTTGGTTGATTGGGCTGTGATGTTGGCAGTTTCTGGGATGCATTCTTGGACCCATTTTGGGCTTCTTGGTTGGACTTTGAAACTTCAAAGCTTGGGCCAAAACATGTGCTATTAGGCTGGACTTTTCTGGACAAAAATTATGGGCAGATTCCTGGGCAGCTTGGGCTGTCCTTTTCTTAGCCGTTAGCTAGGTTGTGATGCAATGAGCTATGCAGGATTTTCTTGGAGCAGAATGGTCTTGATGAGACGACCTAACTTGATTATTTTTCTTACTTTCAATACTCCCCCTTAAGTTGGGCGAATAGATGTTGATAAAACCCAACTTGCCAAGGATGTTTTATAGATGACTAACCATAGTTGGCTTAGTGAAGATGTGAGCAAGTTGCTTATTGCTCTTCACATGAGTCATGACTATAGTTTTGTCCTCCACCTTTTGCCGAGCAAAATGCCAATTGACCTCAATGTGGTTTGTGTTCTCGTGAAGGATTGGATTATAAGAGACGTGGATAGCTAATTGGTTGTCACAACACAGTTGGATTGGAGATGAGGATGGATGTCCAAGCTTTCAACCATACTATCTCACATGTAGTAGATACCATAGCTCTATATTTTGCCTCAGCACATGATCTCGATACCACATTTTGCTTCTTACTCTTCGAAGATACGATATTACCTTCAAAGAACATACAGTTGCCCATTGTAGATCTTCTATCTTCAAATCTCTTGCCCAATCAACATCACAGTACCCGATGATGGTTGTACTTTGGTTATTCTTCATGCATATTCCACCTTTTGGATTTCCCTTCAAGTATCTTAGGATTCTTTCAACAGCCTTCTAGTGCTTTAACTTTGGTGAGTGCATATGTTGGCTTATTCTGTTTACTGCAAAGGCAATATTTGGACAGGTGATTGTAAGGTATATGAGCTTCCCAACAAGTCTCTGATATCTCCTTACATCTTCAAATGGTTGGTCATCTGATTCACTTTTTTGAGCTGAGGAGATTGGACTGTAAGCTGGTTTGGCTCCTAGTTTACATGTTTTACCAAGAAGATCAAGTGTGTATTTCCTTTGGGATAGAACGAGTTCCTTATGAGAATAGACAAGGTTTAAACTTAGGAAATACCTTAGTATGCCTAAATCTTTTACTTCAAAATTAGTCGTAAGAAATTGTTTTGTAAGAGAAATTCCATTCATGTTCTTCACAGTGATAATAATGTCATCTACATAAATAAATACAATGGTGATTCCTTCACTTTGATTTTTGATAAATAATGAGGAGTTGCTATTACACTTGATGAAACTATTACTGAGAAGGGCAGAGCTAAGTTTAGTGTATCATGCTCTTGGTGATTATTTGAGTCCATAGATTGTCTTGTTTAGTTTGCATACTTGGCCATCCTGATTATTATTGAGGTCTTGAGAAATTCGCATATAGATCTCCTCTTTAAGTTTTTCTCGAAGAACATTTTTTACATCCATTTGAAACATTGGCTATCCAAGATTTGTAGCTAGAGACATAATCACCCTGATTGTGCTTATTTTTGCTATGGGGGCGAAAGTTTCAGAGAAGTCTATTCCCTGAGTTGGGGTGAATCCTTTTGCAACTAGCCTAACCTTAAATCGTTCAATGGATCCGCCACTTTTATATTTAATTTTGTAGGTCCATTTACATCCTACAACTTTCTTTCCTTTAGATAAAGATGTTATTTCCCAAGTCTCATTTTTATCTAAGGCTTCCGGTTCTTTTTTCATGGCTTTCCTCCATTCTGGATATTCCTTAGCCTCATTGAAGATCCTAGGTTCTTGAAACTGGTCTATGCCACTTGCGAAAGCTTGGTGACTTGAGGAGATGCTAGTTGTAGAATGGATTTCAGAAAGAGGATGAGTTGTGTTAGTAGAACTTCCATTATGAAGGAGGCCGCTTTAGCCTAAATAATCTCCTTAGTGGAGGTGGAGAAGGCGGTCCATTTCCACACTCTTAGTTTGTTTTTGGATTGGATTCTTGAGTTTGAGTTCCCCTTTGCTCTCTTACTTCTTCAGCTTGAGGGAGGATTGGATTAGTTTCTTCCCTTTCATTTTGGTTTGGATTTTCAGAAGTATTTTCTCTTTGATTTGATCCATCCTCTTGATTCGATTGAGGGGTTATGATGTTAGGAACTGGAATGTGCAGGAATATGTGCAAATTATGAGGTTCATGTTCCTTTATCCTTTTTTTTTTCCAGAATAATAGAACTCATTTTCTACAAATATTACATCTTTTGATGTGTATATTCGATCGGTTCATATTCCTTTATTTATTTATTTTTTCCCCAGAGTAATAGCACTTATTTTCTACAAATATTGCATCTTTTGACGTGTATATTCAATTAGAGATCGGATCAAAACATATGTACCCTTTTTAAAAGG
Source organism: Dillenia turbinata (assembly GCA_037126225.1). Taxonomy (NCBI): domain Eukaryota; kingdom Viridiplantae; phylum Streptophyta; class Magnoliopsida; order Dilleniales; family Dilleniaceae; genus Dillenia; species Dillenia turbinata. The sequence goes on along the minus strand of JBAMMX010000004.1, from coordinate 14,957,628 downwards.
AGACACCCAATAAACACACAACGCCTCCCCCTTTTATCTAGTTTATACCTAAGATGAGAAACATTATGAACATAGCATACACATCCAAATACTTTGAGATGTGAGATGGTTGGCTTCAAGTTTCTAAGAGTTTCTAACGGAGATTTGCTTTGGAGAACTTTAGTTGGGAGACGATTAATTAGGTGTTTAGGCATATGAGCATGGAACATAATTGTTCTAACTATTTTCAAAAATGCTTATTCTTTCTTTTTGTTACACTATTTTGTCGAGGTGTATTAGAAAAAGTTGTTTGGTGAATTATTTCTCTTGATTCAAGGTATTTTTTGAAGGCATGATTCATGTATTCTCTTCCATTATCAGTTCTTAAGATTTTGAGTTTTGTATCAAATTGCTTAGTGACATATTGGACAAAATTTTTAAATGCCTCATAGATTTGAGATTTTGATATTAGCATATAGACCCAAGTATATCAAGATTTATGATCCATGAAGGATATATAATACTTGAATTCTTGCCTAAATTCTATAGGAGATTTCCAAATGTCAGAATGAACAAGCTCAAAAGGACTTTCATATTTGGTTTGCGAACTGGGATATACATTTCTGATTTCTTTTCCAAATATACATGTTTTACAATGTCTATTATTACAATCTTTTGTCGGGAGTAGCTTTTTAAAGTTTGTTCATTTGGATGATTTAGTTTAACATGCCATAATACATATGAGTTTTCTATGCATGCTATAAAAGTTTGGTTGTCTTCGTCCAAAAAATATAAGTTGTTTCTTCTTGACCCTCTACCAATCACTTTATAGGTCTTAATGTCTTGAAAAACAATGGTATTGGGGTCAAAGACAACCTTGTAGTCTAGGTCTTAAGTGACTTTCCTAATGGACATAAGTTGACATGTGAATTGAGGAGTATATAAGGCCTCGGTTTTTCTTCCAAGTAATTCTACCTCTCCTATTATTTCCATTACTTTAACCACTTTAGAATTTGGTAAGGATTTTATGTTTTGAATTTTTTTTCCTTATCCCTAAGTGCCACAATCAGAATCTATTACCCATTTTTTGGAAATTAAAGAGGAGTTTAGACTGGTACCTTGATTGCCAAGGGACTTGGTCACTTGGTGGAGCATCTTGGTGCTTTATTCCATTTGTGACCCCATATTGGCTTGGTGAGCTTGAGCTTTGTTAGGGAAGACGTCTCAGCCAGCATGGGAAGGTCCTCTCTTTGGCTTTAGATGAGGGTGGAGAATCTAGCATTTCTCTTTGACATGCCCGAGTTTCTTGCAATAAGTGCAGGTAGGGCAAGGTTTCTTTACTTTTGGAGCTTTGTTGGTTTAAGCCCTCTTTTCTTCAATCATGAACCCATGGGTTTCTAGCTTAGAGGATTTAGATTCTTCCAGCCTCATGCCTGCTGTTGCTCTTTGAATCATGAAGTGAACTTCTTGGTAGGATGGAAATTCCTTCATCCTTAGTATTTCCTGCCGGACGTTGAGGAATTACTCTCCAAGAGAATTAAGTAGGCTGAAGGATTTTATCCTCGTTCCTTTGTTGCTGAATTGTTCTGATGTCGGAGGTGATAGGCTGCAGGGATTTAAGCTCATTTCATAGATCCTCACATTCTCCAAAAGGTTGGGATAGAGGTTTGCCTTCTTCCTCATGCTAGATGTTTGCCTTTTTTATTTTGAAAATCCGGCTGAGGTTATATTGTTGACCGTAGAGGCTAAACATCTGAACCCACATGGCCTTGGTGTTTGGCGCACAAGTCTTGATGTTCCTATGGACTTGATCTATAGAAGAAATACCTGGTCATTTATCATCTTCGATGCCTTGTGTTTTGGCCTGGATTTATGAAGAGGTGCATTTTGTATGTGATCTAGGAGATTGCAAGAATTTAACACTCTCTTGACACTTGTTGTCCATTGGAAATAGTTGGAAGAGTTTAAGATGACCAATGACTTAGAAAGAAGAGTGGCACTTAGTTTGAACTCAGAAGAGTATATAGAAACTTCTCTTTGTATTGATACCATGTTGAAAGAATGAATATTTAGAAAAAATGGTAGAGAGAGAGAGAGAAGAAAACTTCTTCTATTGAATAAAAAGAGCTTTACAAAGTAGGGATGATTGCGCTTTCAAAACTTGAACACAAGATCAAAGAAAGAGAGTAGAGAGATACAAGAGAGGAAGAAGAGATAGTTCTTCCATACATCAACCTGTCCAAGACACCCCTATTTATAGCCCAAGACCCCAAACTAGTTGTTAGACACAAAACTAGCTGGTAGAGAGAGAAAAAAACTAGCCGTTATAAATTTCGTCTAAAAAGCCCTTGGTTGATTGGGCTGTGATGTGGGCAGTTTCTGGGATGCATTCTTGGACACATTTTGGGCTTTCTTGGTTGGACTTTGAAGCTTCAAAGCCTGGGCTAAAACATGTGCTATTAGGCATGACTTTTCTGGACAAAAATTATGGGCAGATTTCTGGGCAGCTTGGGCTGTCTTTTCTTTTTTATTTTTTTATTTTAGCCATTAGCTAGGTTGTGATGCAATGTGCTATGCTGGATTTTCTTGGAGCAGAATGGTCTTGACAAGAGGAGCTAGCTTGATTATTTTCCTTTGTTTCAACAATATAGCGGGTATGGTAGTTGATTCCTAGGGTGATGTGCCAATCTGGTTCGTAAAAAGTGGGTGACTGGTACTCCCAATTGCAGGTTTTTGATGACACGACCTTCTGTGATGATGACAGAATGACATATTATTGTGTGCTACCTTGTTGCAGGAGTAACTTCACTGACAACTTTAGTGGGTTCAATCCATGTCACCTAGACTTTCACTTTCCCTAGCCGTGTGTCTGTCAGCTGGACCCAACAGGGATATGTGTAATGGGTGTAGGACACTTGTGAAATTTTGGTCCAAATAGTGCACATACCCATGTTAGACATGTACTTGCACCTCACAGTTGTACTGGAGTCCATGTAACATAAGTGTGAATATTGTGGGCATTATCTCCTATGCCATGGATTCTTATAGATAATTGATTTTAGCAGCATAAGTTTCTTTACTACTACCATCGTTTTTTCCTCTAATTTTATATCTTTATGCACTTATTCAGGGACTGTAATTTGTTTATGTAAACAAAGTCAGATGGTCATGTAGTTGGAGTTCCTATGAGTGATTTGGAACGCCTTCATTCATTAACAAGTTACTTAAAAATGTGGTTTTTCTTAAAAATTCTTATTGTCTAGGATGAAGGTACAATGGATAGTAAAGCTCAGGAGAAAATTGTTTACTTCCATTATCATTATTATTATCCAATTTATATCTCTGAGCAGTAATTAGGGAGTGAAATTTATTCATCTCATTTATTGGAGTTTCAAGGAGTAACTTCGAAGTTATATCCATGATGTAGGTTTTCTTAAAACTTCTTATTGTCTAGGATGAAGGAGAATGTGCAATAGATAGTAAAGAGAAAACGACTAGTTTGTGGCAACCGACTCAAAAGTAAATAATGAGCTCCACGTTGATTTTCCTTCCAAAACCTGTATTCGTGTGTAAATATTGTTCGAAGAAAATATAAGATTATGAATTCATGTCAGAATTTTTTTTTTTTTTTTTTTTTTTTTTTTTTTTTTGTGGCACACTAATAAACAGGTCACACGGTCCATCGGTGACGATGATCTAAAGCCCTCTGTGACTGCAGAACCTGAGATAACGGAGATTGGCCTCTCGGCTGAACATGAATTTTTGGTAAGCTGATGCTAGTACTTGTCCTTGAGTTTCTGGGGGGCAGCTTTTGGGGGGGGGGACCTTCTTTTACTTGTGTTTTACGTTTCTGTTAGTGCCTTACTAAAATTTGGCATGTGATAATATAATTGGTACAGTCCACTTGTCCTATCACGAATTTGGTCATATGAGTCTCAGTGGACACTATTACTAATGTCTTCTTCAAGTTTAGGAACAAGAAGAAAGAATAATCTTAGATGGTTCAACTTTGTAGGTGATGGCTAGTGATGGATTGTGGGATGTAGTGAGCAATGAAGAGGTTGTGAGCATCATCAGTGACACTGTTAAAGAGCCTGCTATGTGCTCTAAAAGATTGGCAACAGAAGCTGTAGAGCGTGGAAGCATGGATAATGTAACAGTTATTGTTGTCTTCCTACGCCCAGTATCTACTGCCGAGAGAGTTTATTAGCTTCATGGCTTTTCTTTCTTCAGCATGAACCAATGCTCAATATGAAAAGCCACCATTCCGCAAGCACAGCATGATGCATAAAACAGTTTGTGACCTGTGACTGATGGTACCTCACTCCTATGCCTTGAAGGACATGGTTGAGTCTCCCTCTCTTAAGTGGCTAAAAAAAAAAACCCAGTTTCTTTGTTTAGAAGTTATGTTTATTCGTATTGCAACTTCTTTGGTGTTGATACATAATTTATGTTTCCAGCATTATTTCAATGAATAAAACTAGAATTCCATTTTTTGGGGTTTCTGACAAACATTTCCTATCTACAAAAAGGGGGAAGAAATTCAAAGCCGGTATGGCTTTACGTGTCTGAGTGTTAATGCCCTGCTTGGTAGAAAATATAGGAAAGAAAATTGCACTATGGAAAAAAAGTATTTATTTTTTCTTTTTCTTTCTCTTCTTGTTATATCTCTTAAAATCTTGAAAATATTTTTCAAGCGTAGGGAAAGTAAAGGAAAATGACATCTGGAATGATTTTGCTTCGCTTTTATTTTATTTTTTTAAATTTTTTTATGGTTGAGAAATGGCAACTAACAAATTTAAGTAATATTATCTTTAAAAGAGAAAAGGGAAAATCTTTATGTCTTCTCAAAATTCTCATGCATTGAACAAACAAGGAAAAAACTGCATAAATAAAGTTTATATAAATAGAGAAAGTCCATTCACAATGTAATCGAAATAGGTTGATAAGACGTTGAATTGGCCAATCATGTAATATTGCAAAAGATCGTACTCTCCTTCATATCATGTCAAATTTAGCGGTGCACATAAGAAAAAATTCCCATAGTAGAGAATTTGTACCGTAAATCTACTACATTTTAGACCACACCTAATCCAAATTATACTAAATGTGTACCACCATGATTGATTTAGTAGAAAAGGGTGTTAAAACCCCTTAATTATGATTGAGCTTAACTCAATATAGGAATAGAAAAAATTGAGAGATCCCATTCGGAAAAGAGAATTGATCATGGATTGGTTCAGATTAATCGGGATAAAATTTCAAATACCGAATAGTATGACAACCTATGACACCAAAAAAAAAAAAAAAAAAACTAAATGTGTACCATTCCTTACGTATTGAATTTTATCGGAACACTATATTATAGATATTGGTACCATGATCTACAAATAATAATTATTAAGGGGAGAGCGTCTCTTCCAATTTTTCTTGTTCTATATTGATTTTCTTGAGAACAAATAAGGTCTTAAATTTTGAAAGGCTACACTTGCAAACTTAATATTCTAAATTTTAATATTGTAAAGAACAAAAGTTGGTGGAAGCGGGCATGGATTCGACTAGACCAATCCTTTTGGACGGCAACTGATTAAGGTTATTATAACTACATTAAACCTATCCTCTTTTCATTCATTTAAGATAGAGAATTATCAAAATTTTGTTCCACTACCTTGTACACTCTAACCTATAGTATAGCCGATTTAATGTAATCGGTAGCACTCTCAAGATAAGTTTTGAACACAATTTTGCAATGGTTTATTTGGAGAGCAACGATTGACCTAAATTTAATTTTGTAAGATATTTTTGTACAGATTGAGTAACATGTTTGCCCTAATTGAGATATACATACATACATACATACATACATACATACATACACATATATATAAATATATTTTGGTTCATCTTGCACCAGAGACTATTAATTTGCATTTTTGTATGCTTTTAACGGTGATGACTTCAGTTCCAAGTTTTACCGCGGTGTTTGGTTGGAGGGCGAAAGCGAAGGGAAGGGAGAAGGTAAGGAGAGTGATTTTATGGCTTTCGCTCTCCTCATTTTTCTTCATCGTCTAATTCATCCAAGGAAAATTTAGGTTTTAAAGATGTTAGAATTAATTAGGTTTTTTTTTTTTTTTTTTTTTGTTATACAAAAAGATGTAAATAAACACGATCGAATCAAGACAGGAATGATAGAAATGGAGAGTCTCTATCATTTGACTGTCCCTGAGGGATTGAATTAATTAGGTTTCAAAAGAAGTGTGGACCTATGATGCACGGAAATTTCTTAATATTAACGTTTCCTATTTCGAAAACGTTTCCTGTTTCAAAAACGTTTTCGAAACGTTTCAATATATTAAATTAATTTATATTTATATAAAATTCTTTATATTTTTTATAATTATATATTTTTCTATATTTATTGAATTATTTATTTATTTAATTATAATTTTTATTTTTTATATTAATTATCTTATGATTAATAATTATATATTTGATCATTTTAAATTTTTGTTATAAAATATGATTATTATATTATTTTCATAAAATAATTAATATTTATATAAAAATTCTTATATTTTTTATATTTACGTATTTGTCCAAGTTTTCGTTTCTTATATTCTTATAAAATGTCATTTCGTCGTATCGTTTGTGTTGGAGGTATTTTTGACCCCACAGATAACTGCCATTTCTGACTCGAATGGGAAGTCTGCGTTGATATGTTCGTCTGGTCTCCTCGGATGGAAAACCTGCAAAAACCCCCACCAGAACTGGTCTGGCTGGGGGACTCTAACGCTCAAGTCAGGAAGGGTAACCAAACGAAATATGGCTGAGAGAAAAGGAAAAATTGAATACAGTCGAGAGAAATATGATCCTGGTGGCCTCTGTCGAGTGGATATATCGGTCGAGTGGATGTCGGAACCCCTGTACGTGTGTGCAGCATGTATGTATATTGCACAGTAAGCATTATGTATGTCGCATGTGAAGCCATATGATGTGATACAAAAGCATACGTATAGAGTCATAACTCTGATCCTGTGTATAATCGGTATAAAAATCATACCTCTGGTGGAATATATTTGGGTATGAAACCCCCTCTCTGAACGATGTATAGAACTGACTACCGAGTCATCTAGAATTATGTATTGAGCCCTATCTTCGTTGATGTATGGAATTGGATATAAAACCCTACCTTTATTGATGTATGGAATTGTCTCCCTCTGGTGCGTAAAACCGAGTCCCCTTTTGAAGATTGTCTATATTCTGTATTTATAGCTTTTCCAAGGGTGTAGAAAATCCTAGTTTCCTTTTGCTTGAAATCTTTCAAGATGGTTAGAATTGTAATTAGAAACTTCTGAAAGATTTAAACTACCTTGAGAAATATGGAAAGATTTGATCTTGATGGTGATCGCTTTCCTTATCGGATAATCATGCATGATTTTGGAGACCTATTAAATAGGGTATCATCATTTACCCCCACTCCTAATTGCATTTTGAAGAAATGGTATTAGGAGTAGAGTGAATTGTAAGAGATCTTCCAGAAGACCGAAAGGTCAAGAGATCAGTAGATCAGTAGACTGAGAGATCAAATGATCGAGAGATCGAGTCATCGAGAGATCGAGTCATCGGGTGATCGAGAGATTGACAGATTGACAGGTTGAATAATCGTGAGATCCAAATGTCAAACGATCGAGCGGATACCAGACCGTCAGGTCGAACGATCGAGAGAATACCAGACCGACAAGTCAAGTGATCTAGAGCATACCAAACCGACAAGTCGAATGATCGAGAAAACATGAGACCGGCAGGTCGAACGATCAAGAGAACACCAGACCGACAGGTCGAACGATCGAGAGAATACCAGACCGACAGATCGAACGATCGAGAGAACACCAGACCGACATGTCAAATGATGAAGAGAATACCAGACCGACAAGTTAAACTATAGATCAGGGTGTCATAGGTCCTTTGGGGAATTAAATCCCATCGGAAGATCGGGCCGACATGGGCCAGTCCGGGAGTTCTATCCTAATTAATGACACGTTCGAATGTTAGGATTTGGGCGACTTAAACCCGCAGTACAATAGGAAACTTTTAAATAGAGGGGTTGTGTCTACCTATTCGGGGAGTTTCATCCCTTATTGACGACAAGTACGAATGATAGGAGTTGGGCGATTAGCCCCTCCGAGCGATAGGAAATCTTTAGATAAAGGGGGTTGCGTCCACCCGTTCGGGGAGTTCTATCCCTTATTGACGATACGTACGAACGATAGGATCTGGGCGACTTAAACCATCCAAATGATAGGAAATCTTTAAGTAGACGGGTCGCGTCTACTCGTTTGGGGAGTTTCATCCCCCATTGATGACACTCTACGTTTGGGAAAGCTCATTTGAGAGAGTTTAAATGAGAGAATATCATGAGACAGATAATCGATAGATTATATATGCAAGGCTAAGGATCGAATGAGGTCAGGAGGTTAAATAACCAACCGATCGAGAGATCAGGAGTCGAGATATTAACAAATCAAATGATGGAAAGACCAACAAGTCGAACGATTCGGATGATTAAGAGGTCTAGGGACCAATGGGTCGTTAGAGATCAACGGATCGAATGATTAAGAGACCAACGGATGATTAGGCGGTCTAGGGACCAACGGGTCGTTAGAGATCAACGGATCAGATCGAATGATTGAGAGACCAACGGATGATTAGGAGGTCTAGGGACCAACGGGTCGTTAGAGATCAACGGATCGAATGATTGAGAGACCAAAAGATGATTAGGAGGTCTAGGGACCAACGGGTCGTTAGAGACTACCAAGTCGAGAGATTTAAACAAAAGTGTTCGGTCAAGCAGTGACCAGGAGTGTAGAGAGCGCGTGTTATGAAAAGTAAAATATCTGAAAGCTAACCTAAAGTCTGTGTCCAGCAATACAAGAGGCTAGTGGCTGAAACAAGAGAAAATAGGGCCGCGCCACAAGTTATCGAATTGATAACAGTATCATCTTGTTACAAAGAGTTTGCTTCTTCCGCTGTGCTATGTGATGAGTAAGACCTTGTATGAAAGAAGCTCACTTGTCACCCTCGCATTCTTGTGATAAGACTAGGCGACGATGGCCTAACATTCGACAGGAGCAGGGTGATGTGAGCCCATTCGGCGAGTTAGGTCCCAACATTAGGTAGAATTAGGGTGATATAGGCCCTCCGTTCAATAGGATTAGAGTGATGCTAGCCCATTCGTTCGATAAAATCAATGTAACTTACCCCCAACATTCAGTAGGAGCAGGGCGACACTAGCCCGTTTGTTCGATAGAATTAGGGCGACTCAGGCCCGACGTTCAGTAAGAGCAGGGCGACACTGGCCCGTTCGATCGATAGAATTAGGGCGACTTAGGCCCAACATTCTGCAGGAACAAGGTGACTCAGGTTCGACGTTTAGTAGAATCAGGGCGACTCAGACTCGACGTTCAGTAGGAGCAGGACGACTCAGACCCGACGTTCGGTAAGAGCAGGGCGACACTGGCCCGACGTTCGGTTAGAAACCTTAAGAGTTAGGGCCGTGTCTGCCCGTTCGAGGAGTTTCATCTCAACTTAATGACATATTCGTTCAGAAGATTTGGGCGACTGAGACCCTTCTTTCGGTTAGAAACTTTAGGAGTTAGAGCCGTGTCCGCCAGTTTGGAGAGTTTCATCCCAACTTAACGACACACTCGTTCGGAAGATCTGGGCAACTGAGACCCTTCGTTCGGTTAGAAAGCTTAGGAGTTAAGGTCGTGTCCGCCCGTTCGGAGAGTTTCATCCCAACTTAACGACACATTCGTTCAGAAGATCTGGGCGACTGAGACCTTTCGTTCAGTTAGAAACCTTAGGAGTTAGAGCCGTGTCCGTCCGTTCGGGGAGTTTCATCCCAACTTAACGACACAATCTTTTGGAAGATCTGGGCAACTGAGACCCTTCGTTCGGTTGAAAATCTTAGGAGTTAGGGACATATCTGTACATTCGAGGAGTTTTATCCCAACTTAACGATACATTTGTTCAGAAGTTCTGGGCGACTAAGACCCTTCGTTCGACAGAGTCGAGTCATAAAGATTTTTCAGCTTATCAGTTAGTTGCTTCCCATAGACGGCGCCAATCTGTTGGAGGTACTTTTGACCCCACAGATAACTGCCATTTCTGACTCGAATGAGAAACCTGCGCCGATATGTTCGTCTGATCTCCTCGGATGGAAAACCTACAAAAACTCCACCGGGACTGCTCTGACGGGGGACTCCGATACTCAAGTCAGGAAGGGTAATAACAAAAGAAAAAACCGAATACAGTCGAGAGAAATATTGCCCTAGTGGCCTCTGTCATGTGATGCATCGGTCGAGTGGATGTCGGAACCCTCATGCGTGTGTCTAGCATGTATGTATATTGCACAGTAAGCATTATGTATGTCGCATGTGTGAAACCATGTGATGCGATATAAAAGCATACGTATAGAGTCATACCTCTGATCGTATGTAGAATCAGTGTAAAAATCGTACTTCTGGTAGAATATGTTTGGGTATGAAACCTCCCTCTGAATGATGTATAGAGTTGACTATCGAGTCATCTAGAATTAGGCATGGAGCCCTATTTTCGTTAATGTATGGAATTGGGTATAGAACCCTATCTTCATTGATGTATGGAATTGTCTCTCTCTGATGTGTAAAACTGAATCCCCATTTTAAGGATTGTCTATACTCTGTATTTATAGCCTTTCCAAGGGTGTAGAAAACTCTAGTTTCCTTTTGCCTGAAGTCTTTCAAGATCGTTAGGATTGTAATTAAAAACTTTTGAAAGATTTAGACTTTCTCAAGAAATACGAAAAGATTTAACATTGATGGTGATTGTCTTCTTTATCAGAGAATCATATATGATTTTGGAGACCTATTAAATATGGTACCTTCAGTTTGTATCCGTTTCTGTTTTTCCGTTTCCGTTTTCATGCTAGGTGAGGACAAAGTCGGTGAGCACATCTTGTTGAGGTGTGTTTTAACACTTCGGCCGAACGACATTTTAGGCTATGCCTAACCTAGCTTGTGTTAGGATCAGTGTGTTTTTTAAAATATAAAATCCTACATTTTAATATATTTCAATTATGCTCAAAATCAAACAATTGTAACGGAAGAGAAAAATATGAAAACATGAATATAATATATGAAAGGATTGATTTCATCAAAAAAAAAAAAAACAAAAAAAAAAATGAAAGGATTGAACACGAATAAATTTAATTTACAGAAATGTAAAATAGAAAACAATAATACCGGATTCAATTTTTCTTACTGGTATTTGAATATGCATCTCCCATGCCTTCAATCTCCATCGATTTAAGACTGACTTCAAGCCGTAGTCATCTTCCCTATCACCTCTGTGATCTCTCGTCTGAATAATCTCGGTGGACAAATCAACCAGAATTGGTTCTCCATGTGTTAAAACCTTAATTCCTTTTCTGTGTGTGAACTAATACAGGATAATAAAATGCTAAAGATTTATAAAAAGACATGAAGACTAAAAAATCTTGTAAAGAATTTCTCCTCTCTCACATCTGATGCAACCCCTAAGAGCTTAAAGTTCTTGTATATATCTCTCTGAATTTTTTCAGAATTCACAAATAGATCCTGAAATTTTCAGAAATCACAATTCAAGTCAAAGATTATACTATTGCGTTTAGATTCTTAATATGTCAATTTCTCTTTCTCTTATTTATTCTTTTAATTTAACACAAAAATAATATCAAATCGTATAATTAATAAACATGAAGTGTTTTAAGGTACAGAAGGGATCAAGTACATATTTATTTTGGTTTCAAAATAATTATAATGTAATCTACTATTTCAATAGTTGTATTAAAATTATTTAAACTTTAATTAATTTTACTAAATAATTAAAACTGCACTCTAAAAATAACTCTTATATAATTTACAGAAATCAATAAATAAATATCTATATTCTTATCCTTGATCGGTAGAAATTTCTATATGCAACGTCTCTATGTAATGCCCGACAAAATATACAACAACTAACAACAATTTAGATTTTTTATCCCAAATTTTGGGGTCGATTATTTGAGAGATAAATATTTGGAGGATTAAAAAAAATATAAGAGTATTGATTTAATTTGTACAGATTCTCTTACACTACTATTTCCTATCTAAAATCATGTTCTCAACTAAATTCATAACAATCATGTCTTTACGAATAATTTGTATTCAAATTTTCAACGGTCTACCCCCATGTTTTACTAAATTTCCTATCTTTAAGTTCTCGATTTTTCTAACAGGTACGTTCTTGGATCTTCATTGCACATACTCATACCATCTCAAACGGTACTTTCGCATCTTATCCATAATTGAACTAACTCTCAATTTATTATACATCTTTTCGTTTCTAATTCTATATTTTTTTTTAGTTTTGTCACATATCTATATAAATATTCTCATTTCAGTTATAATTATTTTATACTCTTATTGTTGTTTAATGGTTTAACACTCAGTGTCATATAATAGTACCGGTCTAATTGTAGTTTTATAGATTTTTTTTTAAATGCAATGGTATCATGTGATCACAAAGAATTCTAAATATTCTTCTTAATTTCATCCAACCTGTTTAAATCCTATTGTTTATATCTTCATCTATATTACCATCATTTTGAATGATGGAGTTAAGATATTTAAAACGTTCACTTTTTGGTACATCTCTTCCTTCTAATCTAATCATTTCTTTATCATCCTGATGATTGTCACTAAATCTACATTTCATATACTCAGTGTTGGACATACTCAATCTAAATGTTTTGAATTCCAATGTGATCATTCATAACTATAATTTAGTACTAATATTTTCTCTAATTTCATCAACCAATACTATATCATTTACAAAAGGTATAGTATACAAAAGGTATACACTATGATATTTTATTTTGAATATTTTTTGTGATTTCATCTATCATTATTACAAAAAGGATGAGATTTAATGCCGAATCTTGTTGGAATCCAATGTTAATAGGAAAGTTATCGTTTAGACCATCGTAAGTTTTTATATTGGTCATAGCTCCTTCATGCATATCTCTAATAGGATTAATGTATTTCGAAGATATCATTTTTTTCATCTGCGCCCACCACAACACGTCTCTAGGAATCCTATCATATGTTTTTTTCTAAATCAATGAATACAATATGTGGGTCTCTCTTTTGTAATCTAAATATTTCCATCAACTGTTTTAACAAGTGAATTGTTTTAATGGTGGATCGTCCTGATATAAATCCAAATTGATTTTGAAACACACTTATCTTTAGTTTCAATCTATGCTCTATTATTCTCTCATATAACTTTATAGTATGACTCATGAATTTAATTATTTTGTAGTTGGAATAATATTGTATGTCTTCTTTTTTCTTGTACAATAGTACAGTGCGCTGTCCCTCCATATTTGAGGTATTTTCTTGGTTTACCAAATTTTGTTGAAAAGAACCGTTAACATTATTATATCGAATTCATTCAAATATTTTCACACTTCAATAGGAATGTTATCAGATTTTATGATTTTGTTATTCTTCATTCTTTTTAGGGTTTCCTTTATTTGATGAGAATGAATTTTATATTTAAAATCTCAATTAATATTTTCTACAGGTATTGCGATATTTCCTACACTTATTGTACTCTCAACGTTAAAAAAATTATCAAAACAATCTCTTCAACACTTTTCTATATATTTATTTCTTACAAGTATACTATTGGTTTCACTCTTAGTATATCCAATATCATTTAAATCTTTTCCCTTCCTCTCCCTTAGTTTGGCAATTTCGTAGATATATCTTTCTCTATCTCTAGCCTTCAGTCTCTTGTATAATTCGTTATATACCTTACTATTTGATTTGTGGATAATTTTTTTTATCTCTTTTTTTTGCACTTTTGTATTTTTCATATGCCTCGCTATTACTATCACGTTTAAAGTTTCTATAGCACTCTCCTTTAGTTCGAATATTAGTTTGTATTTTCTTATTTCACCATCACGACTCCTTACCTATTGGATCCCAACCCTTAGATATGTCAAGAACCTCCCTATCTATACTCTTAATATTATTAGACATATTTTTTCATATTATTTCTGAATCATCATTAGCAAACCAATTTGTTATTTCAATTACTTTATTTCTAAAAGTTATCATATTTTCTTCTTTTAGATTCCACTACTTAATTCTTAACTCCACAAATGGTCAACATTATTTTTGCCATTTAGGCACATATATATCTAAAACTAAAAAGATATGCTGATTTGTTACACTCTCCCTCGATATAACCTTACAATCCTTACAGGTCATTCTATCATCTCTTCTAGTAAAAAAAAAATCTATTTGGATAGTATTCGATCAACTTCTATATGTAACTATGTGCGACTTTTTTTTCTTGAAGAAGGTATTTACGAGTGCCAAATCGAATGTTACGACAAACTCTAAAATGACACCTCTTGCCTAATTCCTACTACCAAAGCTAAAGTTTTCATGTACGGTTTCGAATCCATCATTTTTCTCTCCTACATGTCCATTTATGTCTGCTCCAATAAATAACTTCTCTTCACTAGGTGTGATTTGTATAAATTCATTTAAATCTTCCCAAAATTATTTTTTAAATAATTGTCTCTATATCTATTTGAGACACAGACATACTACTATATTAACTACGTTTTCTCCATTTACTAAATTGACAAGCATAATTCTATTTTCTTTCCTTATTATCTCTACTACATCCCATAATAGGTCCTTATGTGTAATTACTCCTACTCTATTTTTAGTTTTATCTCTACATGTATACCAAAATTTATGACTATAAGACTCTATTACTTAGTCTTCTCTCCCACCCACTTTGTTTCTTGGAGACATATGATATTAAATTTTCTTCTATTAATTATTTCTCTTATCTCTTCTAATTTTTCGGTTAGGGATTCTATATTTAAAGTGACTAGATAAATTCTATCTTCATAGACTATCTTATTTACCCACAGCCTAATGTCCTTTGTTAACTTATTACCATACCCAAGGTTCAACAAAATATATAAATAAATATACCATCACATGCTCAATTATTTAATATCTTGAATCTCTCGTTCATAATAGAAAATATTTAAATATTCAATTTGTCTTTCAATAGTGGTTGGAACTTGACAAAATTTTAAGAACATCAAGTACGATGGAAAAATGTACCACTTAATTCAGTTTCTAGACAATCGATTAGGATAATTCAAGAAAGCAATTTCTGACATAATTGATATAGATTCTTTATTGTATATGTATGTTCCAATTAACCAATACCATACGCCAAATAGAAACTTTTGACACATAAAAGATCTTACTCATGATACATTAAAGTATACAGTTCTGACTTTATAGATTTATCCATATACACTTAAGATTAAGTGTACATAAAGTACGTACAACAATAGAATGTTAATTTCCATTCACATCACATTTTAAGATGTTACTCAATAGATTATGTTTAGTGCTAACCCCATGCATTAGCTACTATTGAATTTGAACCCTATATGATGATTAAGGTAAATAATTTCTGACAATTAGAAAGCTCACAAAATATAGCTTAGACCTTGATGAAGTATCCACCTTCATCAATCAGTTATAAACTATTTAATTTAGATTGATATAACTATCACTTATACCTTTGTATGCATCGTCTACCTAATCACATATACAAATCACACAAATCACTCCATTGGATTTTAATCATATATAAATAATATGTAAGACTATTTATCTATTTGAATTAATAAATCAAGCATTATTTTAAAACAAAAAAGTCATTACATAGCTTTCTTAGTATATAAAATAATAAAAACTAGTGGATAACTATGATTAAATCCCAATAAATTTCTATTTGCATAGAAGACTCTGTTCTACAAGTCTAATATCATGGCCCCCTTTGAATCTAAGAAGTTATTTATGATAAAAACTAATGATCTAGGTTCTCAATATCAAATTATGGCAATTAGTTCCGGCATAACTACTACAACTCTAAGTTCAAATAGAACTTCTAGAGTCACTCAACCTTATCTACTTTTGATACTGTCACTCAAACTTGTTTACATAGTAGAGTCAGAAATCCAAGATTACTTTTTACTCTTCTTGATGTAATAATATCACTGATGGAGTAAAATTTATCTGGAAGTCAATTTTTGAGTGTTTCTCTGTCTGATTGGAAATGCCATTCCATATATCCCATTATTACAATATCATTGGATTTGTAACATAGCTCATAATCCCATTATTCCATATATCCCTATGAATCTAAGAAGTTATTTATGATAAAAACTAATGATCTAGGTTCTCAATATTAAATTATGGCAATTAGTTCCGGCATAACTACTACAACTCTAAGTTCAAATAGAACATCTAGAGTCACTCAACCTTATCTACTTCTGATACTGTCACTCAAACTTGTTTACATAGTAGAGTCAGAAATCCAAGATTACTTTTTACTCTTCTTGATGTAACAATATCACTCATGGAGTAAAATTTATTTGGAAGTCAATTTTTGAGTGTTTCTCTGTCTAATTGGAAATGCCATTCCATATATCCCATTATTACAATGTCATTGGATTTGTAACATAGCTGGTAATCCCATTATTCCATATATCCCTATGAATCTAAGAAGTTATTTATGATAAAAACTAATGATCTAGGTTCTCAATATTAAATTATGGCAATTAGTTCCGGCATAACTACTGCAACTCTAAGTTCAAATAGAACTTCTAGAGTCACTCAACCTTATCTACTTACATCTTTCACTCAAACTTGTTTACATAGTAGAGTCAGAAATCCAAGATTACTTTTTACTCTTCTTGATGTAACAATATCACTGATGGAGTAAAATTTATTTGGAAGTCAATTTTTGAGTGTTTCTCTATCTGATTGGAAATGCCATTCCATATATCCCATTATTACAATATCATTGGATTTGTAACATAGCTGGTAATCCCATTATTCCATATATCCCTATGAATCTAAGAAGTTATTTATGATAAAAACTAATGATCTAGGTTCTCAATATTAAATTATGGCAATTAGTTCTGGCATAACTACTACAACTCTAAGTTCAAATAGAACTTCTAGAGTCACTCAACCTTATCTACTTCTGATACTGTCACTCAAACTTGTTTACATAGTAGAGTCAGAAATCCAAGATTACTTTTTACTCTTCTTGATGTAACAATATCACTGATGGAGTAAAATTTATCTGGAAGTCAATTTTTGAGTGTTTCTCTGTCTGATTGGAAATGCCATTCCATATATCCCATTATTACAATATCATTGGATTTGTAACATAGCTCGTAATCCCATTATTCCATATATCCCTATGAATCTAAGAAGTTATTTATGATAAAAACTAATGATCTAGGTTCTCACTATTAAATTATGGCAATTAGTTCCGGCATAACTACTACAACTCTAAGTTCAAATAGAACTTCTAGAGTCACTCAACCTTATCTACTTCTGATACTGTCACTCAAACTTGTTTACATAGTAGAGTCAGAAATCCAAGATTACTTTTTACTCTTCTTGATGTAACAATATCACGGATGGAGTAAAATTTATCTGGAAGTCAATTTTTGAGTGTTTCTTTGTCTGATTGGAAATGTCATTCCATATATCCCATTATTACAATATCATTGGATTTGTAACATAGCTCGTAATCCTTCTCTCTTCTAAATGTTTGAGTGTGTGTAACATTGCTACCTAATGAGTTGTTCTTAGCTTTGACTGATATTTACAATTGATAAGTTCATTTTATAAACATATTTTGGACATAATTTCACGAACTTATCATGCATTTTGACATAGGTTGGATAGATTTTCTGTTCAAATTAGTTAATTATGCTTTCAGATTTAAAATTAAATGGAAATCAATTATCGATGAGAAATCGGGTGACAAAAGAACAAAATAACGAATTGTGAAAATTTGTGATATTGTGGCCTACTATGCAATTTTAGATCCATTCTTTTAGTCAGGGTGACAGAGGTCCCTTCGGAGAGATAGATCCCTTTGTTAGTGAGTTTCTTTCCCATATGCAATTGGAGTTCGATGGAATGCAAATGACAAGGCACACGTGTGTTCACTACCTAATGAAAGAATAACATGGTGGTAACATAAGGAACATGTAAGAGAATCGAAACGTACCGTGAGATTACTTCAAGGTGGAGACCGAAGGTTCTTGATCACAAGACAATGTCTCGATCCCGAGCCAAGTTCTGAATTTAAGATTCATGTGTTTCGGGCTAGGTAGGGCTTCTAGGGCGTTCAAACTTGACCTACCCAAGATAGCATTATAAAGCGAGGGGAGGTTGACCACATTGAACATCGTTATAGCTATCATATGGTTGGGCGGCACACCCAATGTGATCGGGAGAGGAATGATCCCTTCGGAGTATATCCATTCACCGGAGAGTCCTTTGACTAGACCTTTGTGGGGTTGTAGATGTGCGGGGCCAAGCCCCATTCATTTGAAAGTATCCCAGTATAGGAGATCACACCCCGCTCCTTGATCGATGAAGACCCTTCGGACTTCGTACGGACCTATTTTGGCAGTGATAACGAGGGGTCGTGGCGATTTGGGTCTACCCTAACTAGGTCTTCATCGGTGAAATCGATGATCGGTCACTTGCCTTTAGCTTCTTTACCAACATGAGTCATTAACACTTTTGGCAAAATGGGGACAGGAACGTTAGGCAAATAGAAAATTGATGCAATTAGGTATTCAGCCTTGCTTCTTTGTGGACTGTCCGAGGGGTCTGAAATATCCAATGGGGGCTGAGGTGCTCGAGAGGTTCGCTCCTCATGAATTTGGAGGATCACTCCGTCTTAACCATTAGCCGGTAGTGGAGCGGTCGGTTGATCCTCCAACCCATTCCACCTTGGTAGTGGTTGTCAGTTGAAATTCGACACGTCTCTTCCTTCTTTATTGATGAACCTTTGTAACCTCCCACTTCTAAAAAGGAATTCAAGCTCATCTTTGAGTTTTTTGCAGTCATCAGTCGTGTGATCGTAATCGCGATGAAAGTGACAGTACTTGGTCCTGTCCTTCTTGGGATCGTCCTCTGCGGGGTGAGGAGGCCATCGAATATAAAGTTGATCCCTGATCTGGAGTAGAACTTGACTGGGGTTTTCTTTAAAAGAGTATACGTATTGAACCTTCGAGGAGGTGGAGGACCTGATCGGTTCCTCTTTGGTGAGAGTCGTCGGGGCGATCGACTACGTTCTCTCTTGGATAATCGATTTTTCCTTCGGTCGAAGGCCTCAGCATCTTCGGCCACGATGTACTTCTCGGCATGAGAGTAGAACTCTTAGATAGTGGAGAGAGGATTTTTTGTAATTGAAGTTTTCAAGTCAGAGGGGCGTAATCTGGTGAGTAGCGCTGTTAGTGCGATGGAATGGTCCAAAGACAAAACTTTTATCATCTCTGTTTTGAACTTTTTCAAGAAGTCCCTCAGAGGTTCATCCTCTCTTTGATGTAACGATAGCAAAGAGGTGGATTTTCTCTTTGCTCCCTTACTTATCACAAAGTGAGCCTCAAATTATTGTCAGAGTTGAGAGAAACTTTTTATACTCAGTGATGAGAGCGAATTGAACCACGTTAATGCGTTCCCCTTCAGAGTGGTAGGGAAATATTTACCATGGCGGCATCTGTTATATCTCTTGAGATCATTACCGTCACGAAGTGTGCCATATGATCACGAGGGTTAGTAGTTCTGTCATATCTTTTTATGGGAGGCAAAAGCACGCCATGGGGTATCGGTTTCGAAGAGACCTTCGGGTCAAAAGGCAAAGCATTAGTAGAGTAGAGGAGGGCTTAGTTTTCTCGAACATTGGCCCATTTGAGTTTGTCAGCAACAAGTTGCTTAACTTGTCTTCTTAGGTCTTCGGGGTTATGGTAGGAAGTCACCAAGGGCTCGTGATTGAGCGGTGGCATTTGTCATCAAAGGCGTACATGTCCAGACCCTCCTGAAGAAGACTGGCCCTCGGGCCTTACGGCATGACTAAGGCCTTCCAACTGTTTGCTCATGTCTTGAATTTTGGACTCTAGTTTGTCCATTTAGGGATGACTGACTTGTTTTTGGGGTATTGGCACAGGAGTTATAACTGGGTGTTCTTGAGGCATAGGTTGTGGAACCTACTTTGAACGAGGGGGTTGATCATGAGTGGGAGGATCGTTAATAGGGCGAACGGGCACCACAAGAAGGGCTACATTAGTGGGGGTAGCAGTATAGCTATCTATGAAGGATGTGACCTTTGACGCAGTTCTGGTTCTCTACTTTGGAGGTATATTGGTCTGGTAATCCTGGGAACTCAACAAAGATTCTATAGTCTATTTCCCACAGATGGTGCCAATCTATTGGAGTTGGGTCTTGACTCCATAGATTCAGTTTCTTGTGACTCAAACGGGTACTCAATGAAGATGTTTGAAACTTATAAAAGACTGCCGAAGGGTACTTCTGTGGGGGAGGCTCTATCGCTCAAGTCAGAAATAGCGATTTTTGAATGAATAAATAGATAGAGAGAAAGGGAGGACGGATCTCCCTGTGACTTTTGTGTGTTCTGTGTTGAGTTTAGAGAACTTACCTAGTTTAACGT
The DNA here is from genome assembly GCA_037126225.1 of Dillenia turbinata. Lineage (NCBI taxonomy): Eukaryota > Viridiplantae > Streptophyta > Magnoliopsida > Dilleniales > Dilleniaceae > Dillenia > Dillenia turbinata. The sequence continues at coordinate 14,936,994 of JBAMMX010000004.1, read as the reverse complement.
ATTGAGAGCCTTTATATGATGTTCCTCTAGAGTCGTATGATACCAAGGTGTCATAACCCTAGTTTCCTTATGAGATGATCTGAGAATTTCGGATCCTGATCGTCAAAGATTTGAAGTTGTTATCATTTAGGAAATTAGATTATACAAAGAGATTATTTTCCTTATTGATTAGATCCTCAAGGGTTTCCTTCCCTATCTGGGAGATATATTACGTGTTAAAATAGAAATCTCAATCAATGGTAGGATTCAATTGAGTGTTACTCTCCAGAGGTTGAGGTGTTTGGTACCTTAGGTATTCGGTAGTCGTTGGTCGAAAGAGAAAAAGGGAGGGAGTGACAACCGTTCGCTCTTATTGAATGCACTTGTAGATTGAATCGTATAAATCTCATCGAGGACCAGCCGAATAGTGAATAGGATGCCATAGAGTGAAATTTCTTCGGAGGCTCAGGGTGACGAAGACCCATTCGGAGAGATAGATCCCATCGAAAGAACAGGGCGACATAGGCCCATTTATGCTTAAATGTATTGAATATATTGAATCATAGGCCTTATGTCGACTATTGAACGCGCTCTGTGCCATATATTGAGCCTTTTCAAGAGGGTCCAATCAACATTCAATTAATATTCTTTTCTTTCTCCATGTTTCTTGCATAGGTAATTACGATTACTAATGATAACATTCATCTCACGTCTTCCTCTAGATATCGTATGTAGTAGCATATCTTACCTTTTGATTGCAACATTTTATCTTTGCAAATAAGCACACCAACTAGACAATTCCATATATGAATATAAACTAGGCATGCACCCTATCCATAATTTTGGGTGGTCTTAATAAAAGATTAAGAAGGATCAAGTTATGGATTTGAGCTACTATGTCAAGAGTATATCTCCATAATGATATTGGAATTCTAAGATCATATAACTAATCATTGAACGAACCATATCCACTAATATCTTTTTTTATTCCCTCATCAATACCATTCTATTTTGGTAAATTCGATATTGTTTGCTATGACACAATCTTTGCTGTGAGAGATATGTCTTGAACTTGTCAATGAGATATTCATTATTTCCACTAGAATGAAACAACTCCATATGTTTTACCTATCTAATGCTCCATAGGAGTCTTAGATACTTTGAACTCATCAAAGTTTTCGGATTCATGATGCATAAGTAAATGATGATAATTTTAAATCAACCATGCATGGACTTTCATACCCAAAATTAAGATGTCATAAATGTAATTCCAAAATCTTGGGTTAAATCTTTAACCTTTTTTGATGCACATATCAGATGAATAGTTACGTACGGATCTATCTTTAATTTTCACAACCTAAGAGTTTTTGATTTTGTTGGCATATTTTCAAGATCTTCAAAACCCTCAAATGAGTCTCCCTTTTTTTTTTTTTTTTTGGGCTAAAACGTGTTGTTCTTTTTCTACAAAAGAAGGAAAAAATAAACATTTTCACATTCCAAAAAAACTAACCATTTTTGAAATTTAAAAAACTAAGGGAGTTGAGAGTTGGTTTTACACAAGAAAACTACTCCCTCCCCTCTCTTTATCTCTTTACATTTGAATTTCAAAAATTGTTTTGGGTTAGGTCAAACTCTCATGGGCGACCTGGTACCCATTTCTAATATCTCTCACTTGCATATGAAGGCTAGACCCATATTTAGTTCAATCACTTTCATATATTATCAATTTCATACAAATAAATGAATCATGTGACTAGTGAGTATATCAAGAGTTCAGAATTATATACCGGTTAAAAATATATAACAGCTAACCATTTAATAAATTGAGGATACCATGTCTTGCTATACTTTAGATTTTTTTTGCCACACATAGTCAATATATTTCTTATCCCTCCAAAAATATAAATAAGAGCATACTTGACTCAATTCAAATTATGCATTCACAATTATGTTTTAAAACACTGAGTCAAAATATAACTGGTCGGTCTGTGAGTACAAAATGACGTGTCAGCTATAAGATAGTCTTTTTTTTCATACTACTACCTATCTACTCCAGTTTAGCTACTTTCTTAGACATAGACCGCAAAATTTAATCAACCATGGTTTCTTGGTGACCTGCTAAAGTAGCAACACTAAAATAAGGTTTCAAAAAACAGGTGAAAGTTCTAAGGGTATTTGTATGCGCTTAAATACAAACATCTAGATCTCACACAATGAGATATAGAGAGATTCATCAACTCATTACTCATATGGTCATAATAGTACATATGTTATGAAAGATGTGCTACGATGGCTATTTTACTCAATTAGAAGTGTTTGTTTCTTTCAAAAAATAATGTATCGTACAAGTCTTAGTTTAAGTGTATCATAATACTTGACTTGAGTTTCTCTTCTTATAAGTCCTAAAAAACATAAGAATTTCAAGAAAAACTTATATCTGGCTCATAGAAAAGTGTAATGGATTGTGAAAAATCCATTTCGATTATCAAGAAAATACATAAACGGTAATTTCATCTTAGTTCTCTACTAAGACAACATATTTATGTTAATCAACCACAAATTAATATTGTCTCATCTCTACATACACATGGATATTAGAGGTGATTGCTCGTGTGAGAGAGCCAACCTCCAAAACTTGTCCAATATACTTTTAAATCAAGACATAATAATTTGTAAATTCAAAACAAATTCAAATGTCATAGAATTATAAGCATTACATCATAGTTATTGTATATTCAATTACAATTACATCCTATGCAATCTAAGAGATTTTACATGTTTCAAAAATATATCTACAGGTGTAGGTTTTGTGAATGGATCAGTCATCGTCAAATGCGTAAACATATACTTTAACATCACCTCCCTCTTTTCAACATATCTCAAATAAAGTTGAACTTAGTATCTATGTGTTTGGTTCTCCTATGATATTAGGGATCTTTTAAGTAAATAATAACTGATTGATTATCACAATAAATTATTTCAGCTCCCACTGAGTCGCTTACGATCCCCAAATATTACAAAAACCTTTTTAACCAAACACATATTTGAACTACAGAAGTACAAGTCACAAACTTTACTTCCATTGTAGATAGTGATATACACGTTTATTTCTTACTTCTCCAAGAGATGACGCCATTACTCAGCAAGAAAATATAATCTGAGGTGGACTTATATTCATCTAAATCGCCACCTTAATCAACATCTGTGTATCTACTCAATGACAAATCCTTTCCTTGATAATAAAGGGAATAATCTACAGTTCTTTTTAGGTATTGCAAAATCCGCTTTACAACAGTCCAGTGACTCCTATCCAGATTGGATTTATACCTGCTTACTAAATCCCCGACATAACAGATGTTAGAACGAGTGCACATCATAGCGTATATCAGACTCCAACTGTCACGCCCCGATCCGTGATCCAGAGGCCGTGAACAGTCACCTGTTACCTCGGACATCGGCCCAACCCTACCACGTATCCTCAAGGTAACGCAAGACTAATCATAATTTCAGTTACAAATATTTTATTAGTATTTAAAATACAAAAGTCCTCATATATATATACACTACAAATGAAAGTTCCTTTGTTTCATACAGTCATTCTAACATGATCAACTAATATCCTCAAAGATATATCAGAAGTTCCATACCGTAATATGTCTATAACGATAGTCTCTAGAATTTGTGTACGATGATATTTATCAACATATCTCTCTAAATACTATCTTTGTAAAATTTAAGAAAATGAGGGGTGAGCAAAATTATTTACTCAGTGGTGAATAATCGTTACATGTAGTTAATAAGTGGTGTGAAAATGGAGTATTAAAACCATATATATATTATATATATAAATATACTTTATACCATATTTCAAGTATGTATGGCAATTTCAAACACATTTCTCTAACATCATCATCCGTAAAACATATGCATCCAATTTCATGTCATAAATCGTAGAGTTATGCCAAAACAAGCTCTCAGCAAGGGTCTGCCTCGACCAATGACAAGCCACCAAGGGTTTTTCTTTTAAACGGATAAACGACCCTAACCTTGACGTTGGCGTCGGGCCTCCCCAAGTGCTAGACTGAAACGTCATTTAGTCCTCCCCTTTTCGGTTCAACTTGGCTAGTCCGAAAATCAAGTATCGTATACATGTCACCTAACCATGTGGAGTGTCTGCGTCTCGATGACATCGCAATTGTGCAACTATCTATATGATGAGATGGGTCTGCTATAGCATACAAGGTGAGTCTGCACAGGATAACGCCTATTGTATCATAATATCATGGCTATAAGTACTATCCCCGATCTATAATCAAGGGAATTCAGGTACTAATGCCCGAGCACCTAGTCTCGCATCAAAATCATCAATCAAACAATCGTGCCATATATGTCAAGGGAAAATTATGACATCCGGTATCTCGTGTATTTTCATTTATATATCATTAAAGTATATTTCATGGTTCAAAACATGGCACATATATTTTTCATCAAAATTCATGGGTGCATATTAAAAGAAATTTTGGGATACTCCATTTATCACAAAATCGTTATCAAACCATTTAACAAGCCATTTCACAATTATTTCATAAAATCATATTTTAAAAGTGATAGAATATGATTTTGCTCATTAACTACATGACAACAGTAAAACCCACTCACATGTATGGGAAGAGTACACCACTCCCCTAAAACCTCGATACTCAATGAAGTCGCCCCTTGAGTGTAGTATAGTTGTCTACTCCTAAGATAATAACACATATATATATATATATATATATATATATATGTCAATCCCCCTATTCCTTTCAATAATTTCATCCTAGTTTGATTAAACCCAATTCCAATTCACCCTAGTTTGTTTAAGCTCATACATCTACAAATTTAATTTTTTTTTCAAGTTCGACTCTTGTGCAGTCTTAGGAAAAATATCATAACTTTCTCTATATAACTCAGAATTGAGTGATTTAAATTGCTATAGAATGGTAAGAGACGGCTCTACAACTTTTACGTTAAACATTTCATAAAATTCCAAATGAAAAATTTTAGAAAAACTTGTTTCTGCCTCAGTTTGAATCTTAATTCATGTTCTATCCCGTTTCAGTAAAAATACCATAACTTCTAGTACACTACTCCGATATGAGTGAAATTTAGCTCATTTTAAAGATAAGACAGAGAGCTAAAACTTTGATTTTTTAAGTTTCTCTAAATTTCATATAGAAGATATTTTAAAAATTTATAAAATATACTATCCGTACAGAGGATGAAAAACAGAACATGTCATTTTGCTGTCCCTTTCCAAAAATCACTAGAAATCACATTCTTAATGGAAATTTTCGTGCCATACCTTATTTTAAAGCTTAGGGAGTCTAGTTTACTCATGAACAAACGGTTTAAAGTTTTGAGTCCTACACAATGAGATATCATGGCAAGACTACACATAGCTCAAAATTGAAAAAAATCATATCTAGCATGCTAGTACATGCAATTAATTTCACTACTTGTAAAGACTTCAAATTTAAGTATTTTACCTTCATTTGTAGATCCTTTGCTAACTAATACCCATCACCTTGATCTTAATTTTCTTGAAACCTTGATCACCTTAGCACCATAGTAAAATAATTCATTAAACATCAATCTCTACACAATCCTTATACTATCTCAATCAACTAGAGATACAGAGTCAAGAATCTTCTTACCTCTTTTACTTGTGTTTCTTCTCCAATACTCCAAGAATTCCACTTGAACATTCAATAATCCTTCTTTCCTTACTAAAATTTTCGTCCAAGTGATGTGAATAGAAGAGAAAATAGTTGGTTTTGGTCTTTTTATAAACCTAATCAAACTATCATGACCCTTGATTCATTTTGCATGCATGCTTTATCTCATCCTACACTTGTCAAGACTCCTCTTATGTACTTGAAATGGTAGCAAGCAACCACCATGCATGCAAAAGAAGTGTCCAAGTCGGCCAAGAGGGAAGAAAGCACAATAAATCTGCTAAAATCCCATCTAACCACATTTTATGTATTAATTTTGTTCTTTACAAGCAACCTTCTTCCAACTTTGTTAGTGGAATGTCCTATGTGGCCACTAATAGTATTGGTATCCTCTTGTCCAATCATTTGGCTCCAAATGTCCATCCTTGAGTGTTTTACAACTTAGTCCCTCAACTTTCCTTATTTGCATTTAGACCCCTAACTTTTAACAATTTGTATTTTTGATTCCTATGAAATTTTATTCGAAATTTATTAAATATGTGAAATTTTATTTAAATATCTCTATTTAAGTGTGTAGGCTTTCTCTTAGCCATTTTTGACTTCTTTAGGCCTTGTCGACACTTGTCGAGAAGGTTTTTGGCTTATCGATAAAATTTTTGGTTTTAGTGATTTTGATACGAAATCTCAAAATAAATAAATAGATAATTAAAATTTCATTTTAGATGCCTAAAAAGGATGTTAATATATATATAGAACCATGAGGAGTGGTACATGATACACAGTCACCAAAAAACGGTGTTACACTAACAGTGCTGGAAAAAGGTACTTTTGATTTCTCTTGTTTCTCATCGGCAGTTTTTGAGCACCTTGATAGGCTTAAAATTTCACTTTTAGCAATAGGAGTATCAATGGATTTATAGTTATCCATCCTAAATAGTTCTAAAACTTTCTTAATATAAGATTCTTAAGATAATGCCAACAATATCTTAGAATGATTTCTGTGGATCTTAACATCTAATATGCATTCTGCCTCACCCATGTCCTTCATCTCGAAATTTGATAACAACCATTTCTTGATACTCAGGACATACTTCATATCATTTTCGGCTAATAATATCATCGATAAATAGAGATAGAATTATAAACTTGTTATTGGATTTCTTGACATAAATGCAATAGTTTTTGTCTATTATCATGAAGTCATATAAGATTACAGATTTGTGAACTCTCAAATACCATTGTTTTAAAAACTGTTTAAAGCCATAAATTGATCTATTCAATTTAAAAATTTTGTTTTCTTGGCTTTTAACTATGAAACCTATTGGCGTTCAATGTAGATTTCTTCTTCAAGTTCTCTACTGAGAAAAGTAGTATTCACATCCATCTAATATAATTTAAAATCTAAATTGGATACAATAGCCAACAATAGGCAAATATAGCCAAATCTCACTATTAATGAAAAGATTTCTTCATAATCTATACCCTCTTATTCAGTATAACTTTTTACCATCAATCAAGTTTTGTACCTCTCAATTGTTCTATTAGTCCTACGCTTTACTTGGGAACCCGTTTGTTCCCAATTGTTTTGCACCCAGATGGAAGATCAACCAGTTCCCATACATGATTTGATTCCATTAACCCCAAATTTTCTTTCATTGCTTTCACCTACTCATCCTTGGTAGGACAAGACAAAGCCTTATTCAATTTTTTACACTTATCTTCATCCTATGAAGAAATGATAAAAGCATACCCTTCAATCTCGTAATAATGTTTGGATACTATTTTCCTAATATATTTCTAAATCGATAATTCAGTTGGATCATTAGAATTTGAATCTTTCCCACTAGAATCATCTAAGGATTCAACTTCTTGTGGTTCTAATGATCCATTTGGCAAAGATCCATCTAGAGGTGGGCATGGGCTGGTTCTGACTCGAAAATCGGCCCAGCAGGACTGGTTTAGCCCCGACCAAAAATGGCTCAAGGCAAAGAAGTGTCGGTTCTGGACTGGCCAAGCTACAGTAGTTGGGCGGTCTGATTCAATTGGTTTTAGAACTAAGAATCGGCCCAGCTCGGGCATGGGCACAAACCAGCCTGGACCAGGAACCGAACCGCCGATTCCAATAGTCATTGGAATCAGCCCAACCCGGTTGGTTCCAACGGTCATTGGAACTGGCTCGGCCCGATCGGTTCCAATGATCATGTTTTTTTTTTTTTATTTCTTTCCCAAAATACCACTCCAAACAGCTATAAACGGTTAGTTTGAGGGGTATTTTGGTCCATAGGATAAAAAATGGTGGCTATAAATAGATGCAATTCATTTTTTAATTCCACACAATTTACAATCTATCTACAACTCTCTCTCACAATCTCTCTACAATTTACATCATCACTTTTTTTTCTTCCACCTATAATTTGTAACTTCTCACCATTTTTTTTCACCTACAATATATATCACCACACTACAAAAAAACATTGATTTAGTGATGAATTTTAGCAACGAATCACTTTCGTCACAAATCTGCAAAACAAAAAAAGAAATCATTGCAAATCGGTAATGAAATTAGCAAAAAAAAATTTTGTCACAAAATTAGCAACAAAAATAAATTTCATTGCAAAATCTGTGGCTAATTTTTGACAAAAAATATGTCGCCTAATTTGTCGCAAATTAGCGATTAAAATATAAATTTGTTGTTAAATTCAAAACGAAAATGAACTTCATCACTAATTGAGCGACGAAACACCTTTTGGTCACTAATTTAGTGACAAATACGTAATTCGTCGCTAATTTAGTGACAAATAAATAATTCGTCATTATTTTCATGATAAAAAGATTTTCGTTGGAAATTTTACGACAAAAAATATAATTTCATCGCAAATTCTGTGACGAAAATTATTTTCGTTGCAAAATTTGCGATGAAAAAAATTTTCATCATAGAATTTGCGACGAAAAAAAAATTTTGTTGTAAATTTAGTGACATAATTTATTCATTGCAAATTCTGCGACGAAAATATATATTTGTCACAGAAAATTCGATTATCTGTATCTAAATTTGTTGCCAATTAGCGGCAAACACGATATTTGTGGTAAAATTCGTCGCTAATTTGATAACTTATTTGAGATTTTACGATTAAATTCCTTTTTTGCTCACTTATCTATCCATTTTTAATTATTCCTATTATTAACATTTTCTAGAGTTAAAAATTGATTTGAAAATGGTGACATGCATTGAAAGTGTAGAGAATCTTAAGATGCTCACCGAACCAATAACTTTTAACAAAAAATAATTCATTCATTTTTTGTTTATATAAAAGAATGGTAATTTAGTGTTATCTTTTATAGTGGTACAATTGTTTCATATAATGATAAAAATATACATTCATTTTAATCAAAAACTTATAAATTTGTGTAAGTAATTGATTCACTAAACTAAGAGTTAAAGGAGGAACATTTGTTCATTAATGATCAACATAATGAATATTTTCTATCATTATGTTATAGTATGCATCATAGGCAAATATCCCTAATAATTTGTCTCTTTGGTTAGTAGTTTAGTACATTGAATGAATTTTTTGTTACAAAATTTGTCGCAAACCACAAGCGTCGTTGTTAAATTCACTTCAAATTGCAACGAAAAAAATTGTTCATCACTGATTCAACGACGAAAAAGCTATTCGTCATTGAAATCAGGGACGAATTGAATTTTCGTCGCTGAAATTAGCGACAAAGATTACGCTTCGTCACTAATCTGCGACAAAGATGGTCATTCGTCGTTGATCTGGGATGAAGACTTCATTCATCGCTAAAATCAGCGACGAAGATGTATCTTCGTCGCTGATGCGTGACGAAGGGGTTCTTCGTCGCTGAATTTAGCGACGAAGGAAGGATTTGTCGCAAATTAGTGACAAAGATTCTTCTTCATCACTGATTTACAACAAAATCTGATAAGAAAATCTTTCGTTGCAGAATTCCACTTTTCTTTCAACACTTAGGTCTTCTTTCTCATTTTTACTTAGCAACTCTTTCTTATTTTTGAAGAGCTATGAAGGGAGATTGGTTCGGGTGCTGCGAAGGAAGATCGTTGGGGGTGCTTCAATGGTGGATCTGCGAAGATGAAAGGTAATTTCTCTGTCTTTCTCTCTTTCTTTCTTGCGGTCGCTGGATCTACAAAGAGAAAGGCAGATCCGGCGGCACAACCGCCGGATCTGCCGTCTTAGGGTGAGGGGGAGCCTCCCCCTCTTTCGCCCCTCCCCCTCTTTCACGGCCTCGCCATGTAGGAGGGCTTTCCCCTTCATAGCCCCACCGCGGGGGGGCACTGCCCCCCGCGGCCCTACTGCGGGGGAGGGGCTCCCCCCTTCAGTGACCAATTTTAGGTTTTTTTTGGTTATATATTTTTTTAATTGTTATTTTTTAAGAAAAAATTAATTTTTTTAATTTTGTTTTAATAATATTTTACTTATTTATAATTGTTATTGTTGTCTCTAAACTTGCCATTGTCGAGCATTTGAATTGGAATTTGTTGCTGCTATTGATATCCGAGACCATTGGAGGAATATTATTTGGTGGTGAGGAACATTTTAATTTAGACTATGATGATAAGTAATTTAGAATTTTTGTTAGTGAAAAATGTGAATATGTTAATGTATATGTTTGTATTATTTTGATTTCAATATTATTTCCTTCATTTGTGCTTATTATAATTGTATTTAGTGGTTGATTTAATGATGTTACTATTTTATTATGATTTTTTAATTTTTATTTTTTATATAGACTTGTATTTTCTTGTAGTAGTGGTGTTTCACAAGATTGGATCATATTATTTTTTTAATGGTTTTGAATTTATAAATCTTTTAATTTATCTTGTATATATTCAACTTTGTCCTATCGATTTTCATTATCTTCTAGATTCTGAAAGCCTAAAATATTTAAATACTTGGAATCCCATGTGTTGATATTAGATCACTTTAAACATTAGGTTAACAATCAAGGACAATTTATCATAAATCTCATTTCGATTAGTTAACTATCAAATATGTTAATGTTTAATATTTAATAATTTATTTGATTATATGGTAATATTTAATGTTATAATAATAATTTGTAAAATTAGTTTAATATTAATTAATTTTATAATATTATTTAATATTATATTAATTTTTTGTGAAATTAACGTTATAATATTTAATATTTAAATGCGTAATTTTATGAGTATGTGTGCACTTATAATTTTTAATATTTTTTATCAACTTAACTGGGATTAATGATGTTACTATTTCATGAGTATGTGTGCACAATCACATATTCTATCAACGTAATTGTTTATATATTTCATCAATGTAATCTGACTGTTTTTTTTTTTACTCCAATCAAATAACTTTTATTTGTAATAGTTTTTATTAATATTCTAAGTTATAAAAGGCTTTATGCATCTAAGGCTACTACTGAATACATGACTTGGTATGCAAATCATAAAACATAAGAGGGGCTAATGTGTCTTCTTTCATATGCAGAGGTATGACACTATTTTGATAGAATATATCCTGAGTTTGCGAAAGAGATTCGAAACATTATGTTAGGCCTATGTGTTGATGGGTTTGCTCCATTTGGCAAATCAGGAAGAACTTATTTTTGTTGGCCAGTTATCTCAACTCCCTATAATCTTCCACTTAGTATGTGCATGAAGACACCGTATATGTTTTTGACATTGGTCGTGCCTGACCCGTAAAATCTGAAAAAGTTAATAGATGTTTACATGCAACCACTGATTGTGGAGTTGAAATAACTATGGGATGAAGGTATTCCTACATATGATGTTCATACTAATCAGATGTTTGTAATGAAGGCTACTCTTCTTTGGATCATCAACAACTTTCCGGCCTATGGTATGTTATCGGGATGGAGTACCGTGGGGATTTTAAGATGTCCAATATGTATGGAGAGATCAAAGACATTCAGATTGAAACATGGGAAGAAGACGAGTTATTTTGATTGTCATAGACAATTTTTACTACTAAATCATAAATTCAAAAGGAATAAAGAAGAATTTACTAAGAATAGAACTGAAAGAACACCTCCCTCATTGAAATTAACCGGTGAACAAATTTGGTATAGAGTGCTTAACTTTCCATTTGTTATTGAAGAGCCACGTGGTACAACATATGGCTATGGAAGTACGCATAAATGGACTAAGTGGAGTATATTTTGGCATTTACCATGTTGGAAAACTCATCTGATTCATCATAATCTCGATGTAATGCATATCGAAAAGAATGTTTTTGATAATCTGATAAATACATGATTGATATCACTAGAAAAATGAAAGACAACTTGAATGCAAGAAAAGATATGCGACTTCTTTGTAAACGACCCACTCTTGATGTCGATGAAAGTAGTAGGGGACCAAAACCAAAGGCAATTTATACATTGAATAAGAATAAGAGACGGACTATTTATGAATGATTGAAATCATTGAGATTTCCTAATAGTTATGTCTCAAATCTTTGGAGATGTGTTGATTTGAAGGAATGTAAATTGATTGGTTTGAAAAGTTATGATTGTCATATATTTATGGAAAGACTAATTCCTATTGCTTTGAAGAAACTCTTACCAAATTTTGTATGAGATGTCATTATGGAGTTAAGCATTTTCCTTCATGACATTTGCTCGACAGTGTTGAGATATTTACACATGGAGACGTTAGAGAGAGATATTCCAATCATTTTGTGTAATTTAAAAACGATATTTCCACCATCATTTTTTGATTCCATGGAACATCTTTTTGTTCACTTGTCATATGAGGCCAAAGTTGGAGGTTTCATCCAATTTTGATGGATGTATCCATTTGAAAGGTGAATTTTTCATCTTCTATATTTTGTTTTCAATGCATGTCAAATGACTAATTTCATTATATATTATTTTCTAATATACCTTGTTTTATTACAATTAGATTTCTATATCATTTAAAGAAAAAAGTGAAAAATAAGGCATGTGTTGAAGCATCCATTGTTAATGCATACATTGTGGAGGAAGTGACAATCTTTGCCTCAAATTATTTTGAACCTCACGTACAGTGCACGAGGCGGAGAGCAGGAAGAAATGATGAGGGTCCTGTTGATCTCAATTTGAAGTCATTCTCAATTTTTAACTACCTTGATCGACCAAGAGGACCATATAAGCGTAGATACTTAACTGGTCAAGAATGGTGGACAGCCCATGCATATATTTTACTAAACTGTTCAGAAGTGACGTCATATTTCGAGTTAGTATATATTTGCTAATTGATGCATTTCTTATGTCATAAATTGTTTGTGATAAAATTTGTTTTCTTTGATTGTAGGATTTTTCAAAATTTATACTCTAAACTTTCGACACATGAGTTTGATCGTTTTTGCAATGAAGAATTTGCACCATGGTTAAAAAAATATATAAGTAGACTACAAATTATTTACATCTTTACTTTAAAATATATTAACATATTTATTTGACATTAGGTTCATGATAATCAAGTTCAAGTTAAGTAAGAATTGCTAATCCATCTGTCATGGGATTCAAAATCAAGGGTACGAACTTAGCCAATATATTTCATAAACGAATATAATTTTCATACTCAATAATATGGAATCGGGAAAACTATAATGAATAGTTGGGTTTGTGTTCAGTCATCTAATGATTGAAGTGCAAAAATAGAGGCTGAGTACCCTGAACCAGAAATGTGGGTTGTTTTATTTATGTGTCGATAGTTTGACCCCGTCAAAAGGATAAAGGTGCATCCACAGTTTAATTTGGTTAAAATAAATCATAAGAAACTGTATAAAAGATATGAACCATTTGTGTTGGTACAACAAACGATTTAAGTATTTTATGCATCATATCCTAGTTTGAAACGTAAAAAAATTGATTGATGGGTTGTTTGTAAAACGAAAGTATGGAAAAAAATTGAGAAACGTTGGGAAGACATAACATATCAACAAGAGGAAGTTGCCAACACATTTCAGACCGAGGAATATAATATTCCAAAGTTACGAGATCCCAACGGAGTAGTGATAGATATGGATCCAAGTGAAATTCATGAGGATAACGATGAAGAATCTAATTTTGAGATAGATGATGAGGATGAGGATGATGATGATGATGATGTTGAAGAGTTTAATTTTGAGATAGATGATGAGAATGAGAATGACAATGAGGATTTTGATTTTTGATGGTGGGTAAGTTTTGTTCTCTTAATATAATAAAAATCTGATATTTATTTTGATATATGGTAATCTATTTTTTATAGTGGATAAGTTAGTTTAGTGTTAATTTGCAAATCTCATTACTCAATTTGTTGTCTATTTATTGTCTCGCGCTTAAATTTATATATTTCATTTGTTAATATACTGTCTTTTTTTTCTATAGGTCATTATAGAAGATTTTTTGACATATTGGTGCCTTGTTTTTCGTATTTATTTTGTCAATTTAAATATGGTAATTTTTTTTCATATATTTCATTATATATCTGATGAATATGCAATTTTTATTTTCTTTATCATTCTAATATTTATGGTTGATAGTTTCGACGTGACGGCCATAGATGAAATACTGATGGAAGATCATGCTCTTCACCATCGCAGTTCGCTTCAGTACCTTCGCAATTTCATTCCCTTGCTGCCAATGTACCTTCGCCCCCTTCGATTGCAGCACCTTCCCATTCTCAATAGAGGGCTGGTAATGTACCTTCGTCGGCCCCTTCGGTGCAATTTTCATATATTGAGAGGGAAGACAACCGAGAGATGAGCCATTTGCGGAGATTTGTAAGTATTAAATTTTAAAATTTCATAGCTATTGTTTCTTTTATTTGTCAAACATATGATTCTTTTAACTATCTTATTTATTTACCATTGTTTGTTTGTAGCTTTAAGATAGATTTACAAATTCTATCCATGTTATTCATAAGCTCAATAGAATAGTGAATAACCATTGGGGAGGGGTTGCGATGACTTCACAAGCACCCCAGATGCAACAAAAGAGCTATGGTGGAGCGAGTTCAAGGTAAATTATACCAATCAGTTTATATATGAAACTAGATTTATAACTTTAATATAATCAATTGGTTTTTTTCTACTGCAGTGAACATTCACTTGGAATGAGATTGAAGAGTTAGAAATAAGAAGGATTTTTTTTTAAAAAAATATGGGAATCACATTCAAAACGTACTAAATCATGCAAAGACCAGCGGAAAGAAGCCAAACTGCATCACCGAGGAGAATTGGGGTAGGATTGTGGATTTTTGAGAATCCGATGAGAGTATACGATGAGTGAACAGAACAGAAAAAACCGAGCTTACAATTCTGGGGAATCGTCTGCGACGTATGCGGGAAACTCAATCAATATCGATAAAGATAGAAATAAATTGGTAATTTTATTCAAACACTAATTTTTAATCTAATTCAAACTATTTCATTATTTCTAACAGTGTTTTTTTAGGCCAAAGAAATGAAAACCGAGCCATCATTCATAAATATTTTCACGCGGACATTTCGAAAAAAGGACAAGACGTGGAGCGGGGAGAGAGCTAGAGCAATTAAGGTATGTAATTTCAGAACTTTCAATTATTTAATGGACATTTTCAATGTTGATTTGAACATATTGTGTTGAATCTACCATAACAATGTAGGAAGATGAATTTATTAGGTTAGTCACTTTTAAGGTTTTTCTCATTACTTTCTTGATTTTTTGATTCCTAATATATAGTCTTTCATTTCATCATTATTAATCTAATTTTGGATATGGATAATATCTTTGCACTCAATCTCTATTTTGCTGTATTTAGCTATACTTTAAAAGAGATCATTCCATTTAATAATTCCTAGTTTAAGCTATAAAAACTGAACATTCAACATGTCCGCTTTGCACGATTTCACTTATATCTCTTGAAATATCCACTTGTCATTTATATATAATCTTTGTATAATGAATCACTTGATAGAGATTTTTTTTTAAATTTTTTTTCACTACTTTCAACTTATTCAATATTAATATAAATATTCATAATTTAGATCCTATAAAATAATATTTGTAAAAGTATTGTTCTTTCTTTAGACAAGTTATATAGTCTCATGATTCATATTACTAATTTTTTTTTTTTTAATTTTCCTTCATATATATATCTAATTAAGATTATATGCGTTTCTATTATATTGTTATTTTAATTTTTTTTTAATTTTCCTTATAACAATTCAGGAGAGATATGATGACCTTTTACTGAGAAGTTTGAGTGTTAGTGATGATGCTGGCTCATCTGAGTCATCTGTTGATAGTATGGCTCTATGGCTTGAGGCAACTGGTGGAACAAAATGGGGTAGAGTACTTGTGATGGGTTCTTTGAGCAGAACTTGCAAAATCGTTGGTACATCTTCTTCCACCTCATCAGCAATAAGGATAGAAATAATGCAATTGAATCAAGAGGTGAGCCACTTGAAAGAACTACTAGTGCAAAGGGACAATGAACTTTAAGAGGTACGCACACTACAGAGACAAAGAGATCACGAATTGAACGAATTTCGCACACAACACATGCAAGAATTTAACGAGTTCTGCGCACAACAGATGTTAATCGTGCAACATCTTCAGTTAGCCTCAGTTCCAAGTCAGATTCCTCATTCTCTATCTCCTCCTGATAATACTCATGATGGTGATGATGTTGATAACATATTCGATGATGATGATGATGGTGGTGGTGGTGGTGTTTGAGATTGTGGATTGTTATTTGATTGTTACATTTGATACTAGTTACTTTGATTTTCTTGGTTCTCTATGGTCATTGATATTTGAACAATGGGACTTGATGTTGCTCTGCTTATGTTTGATAATGCTATGATGATTAATTGTTGTTGAAATCTTAGTTGATTGATTTTATTGGATAATTAGTTACATTCATGAGTACAAACAACATAAATTTGATATTGATGACGGTTGGATGGTTAATTGTTGATGATATAGAGTGTGCAGATATAAAACAAGTTATATAGGGAAAAATAGTCTAAATATGCCAATAAAATTTATTTTTGTCGTAAAAAATTCAGATTCGTCACAAAATATGTCGCTGATAGTTATATTCATCGCAAATTTCGTTGTTAAAAAATACCAAATTCGATGCTAAGTTGGTTTATAAATTCAAGTTAGCTATTAATTTTGCAACGAAAATATCTCATCGTAAAATTCGTTGCTAATTTGCGATGAAAATATTATTTGTGGCTAAATATGTCCGACAAATTTTGCTACAAACAAGTTTTGCTGCAAAATTTGCAACGAATTTTTTCATCCCAAATTTTGCGATGACTATTTTGCGACAAAAAATAATTTTGTGGCAAACTTTGTGACGAAAAATATTTTCGTCGCAAAATTTGCAACAATTGATATTTTCATGGCAAATTTTGCGACGAATATGATTTTTGTCGAAAATTTTGAATGAAATATTATTTGTCGCAAATTTTGCGACGAAAAAAAAATTTCGTCATAAAGTTTGCCACAAAATTATTTTTGTTGCAAAATTAGTCGCAAATTTTGCAACAAAATATTTATTTGTGGCTAATATGTACGACGAATTTTCTAACAAAATATATTTTGTTACAAATTTCGCGACGAATATTAAATTTTTCATCGCTAATGTTTGCGACGAGTTATTAGCGATGAAAATAATTTTGTTGCTAAATTCGTTGCAATTTGTTTTTGCAATGAATTTCTCTTAAAAATTTGTCGCAATTTTCGTTGCAAAACCTTGGTTTTTTTGTAGTGCCATTTCTTTTCCATAACATCACAATTTTCAACATTTCTACGGATTTGGCAAGATTTGAAGGTTGAAAGCTTAAATTAATCAAGAGTTGAAAATAAACAACCGCAATTTATGTTAAATCGATACCATTTATTTTTTTGCATTTTTAATTTTTTTTTCTTGCAAATTTAATTCATTGTTTTTAATTTTTTTACTTTAAGTTTTTTTTTTTTTTTAAAAGAAAAAATGGCCGGCACTACTCATCACAATTTTCTCACCAATCTCCTCTACCACCATTCTTTTTTCAAGAAGATTTTTCCAAACAAATTAATATAGATTTAGAAGTAGAAGAAAATCAATCTAGTCAAACACAATTTAATAACATATGTACTAGAAAAGATGATTTCAATGTGTGAGATTTTTTTATTAAAAATTTTGAGTAGCCAAGGATCACTTGCAAAATATGTCAACAAAAATATAAATTTTTAAAGAATTGGGGAGTAGGCACTCTTAAAAGATATATTGTAAGAGATCACCAAGATAGATTACCCCAAACTAAGCAAACACAAATAGTTACTATGGGGAGAAATGTCACAGGTATATTTAAGTATAATGCAGAGGCTAAAAAAGTAGGTCAAATTGAATGGATAACCCATAAGGAATTACCACTTAATATTATTGAATGTGAAATCTTTGAGGAATATATTCAAAAATATTTATAATTGTATTATAAAAAAACCTATAGGAAATCGGGTAGAAGGAGATCGATAGATCGGTTTCAAGATTTAAAAAATGGTCTTATAGCAAAACTTAATACCATTTTGAGTAAAGTTTCTTTAACTTCGAATACTTGAAAAGCTAGAAAAGGTGAATATTTTATAGTGGTCACATGTCATTGGATAAGTAATTCTTGGGTTTTAAAAAAACAATTTTATCTTTTCAAAGATGGGAACATCCACATTCGGGCGCAGATATTGTTAAGGTAATAACTAATATTTATCGTGAATTTGAAATAATCGATAAAATTTTTTGTTTGTCTTTAGATAATATTTTAGTCAATATTTGTACTGCTAATTCGTTAAAAAATATTTTAAAAATAGTATTAGATGAAGTATTTTTTCATAATAGGTGTACATGTCACGTATTAATTTTATATGTAAAAGATGAATTAAAGGCCGTAAAAATAATTTTACAACCTATTCGTAAGCTAATTTATCAAATTAAAAATTCTATTGAAACTCAAGAATTTAGTCATTTATGTCAATTAAATAATTTAAAATATAAAAAATTTAAAACAGAAATTGATACTGGTGGAACTCCACATATGATATGTTACAAGGTATTTTACCATTTAGAAATATTGTAATAGAATTTGCAAATTTTAATTACGATTATGGTTTTATTGATAAAATTGCTTTTGATTTTGCAAAAAACATTAACTGATTTATTAGAAATTTTTTATATTTGTATAAATTTATTTTTTGATATATATTACCCAACAACTCATTTACTTTTACCTAGTTTATGTAAAATTTGTTATGTATTTAATCAATTTGAAAATATAGAAAGATTTACAGAAATAGTTAAATTAATGAAAAATAAAATTTTAAAATATTATGAAGAAATTCCTATTTTATATTTGGTAGATACTGTTTTGAATCTTAGGGTAAAAGTTGAAAGGGTAGAAACTTTAATTGATTGTTTTGTACAAAGTTTTCCTACGAAAATATATATTAGTGGTCCATATTTAAAAAATATGACATCCCTTACTTTACAAAATTTATTTACATTATATCAAAATGAGCAAAATAGTACAGCTGCTAGTGATTTAGGTGGTAGTTCTTGTAGTTTATCGTTAGCGCGTTCATCTAATTTTAAGTTTAATTCTATACATATGTTAGGAAAGAAACAAAAAACATCATCATCTTCATCATTGAATGAGTTCATTTATTATAAACAAATATCAATGTTAGAAGGTTTTGATAACGATGATCAATTTGACATTTTAGGTTGGTAGAGAAATAATTTTAATTATTTCCCAATTATGGCCAAAATACCCAAAGATGTATTAATCCTTTTGATGTTTACAGTGCCATCGGAAAGTGTTTTTAGTGCAAGTGGACGAATTTTAACACCGAAATGATCAAAATTGGCAGACATTACTTTAAAATCTCAAATTTGCACAGAGGATTGGTTAGATGCGGAAAAAGGCGGCAAGACATAAACATTAGTTTGACGGAAGAGGAAGAAGATGAAGAACAAATTTTTAGTATAAAAAAATGTAAATATGTATTAAAAAAATCATTCATGTAAAAATATCAAATGTAACTATATTTAGTGGATTTAAAAATCCAAGCGAAAGTTTGATAGTGGACATATACTAAATTTGGTGGAATGACTCTAAAAATTTCTTATGTCTATTTTTTTTCTTCATATTTTTAGTTTCTTAAAAAAAAAAAAAAATCCAACTAAAAACAACACAAAAAACTCAACTAAATTAAAAACAAAACTTAAGTAAAAAAAAAAAAAACCCATGAAACCCCAACAAAACCCAAGTATACAAAAAAAACCATAAAAAAGAAAAAAATAAATAAAAAAAAAATTAACAACCCAAAAAAAAAAGGAACCATGGAACTGGCCTAGCCTGGCATGGTTCAGCCAGACTGGTTCACCGGGTCGGGTTGGTTCCAAAGAAAATCTTTTTGGGCCTGGCCCGGCCCGGAACCAGTTCCTCTTGGAACCGCGGTCGAATTGGCCCGCGGTTCCAGGAACCGCTTGGAACCAAATAGGGAATTAGCCAGTTTGGCTCGGTCCCACCTCTAGATTTATCGTTTGAATTATTTAATTTAAACAAAGGGTCTCATTTACTGGAAAAATCTTTCTCTAAAAATGTCATATTTTGTGATTCAATTTTGGTTACAATACCATCATCGCGCTCATCGATGAATATATTACATTTTGATTGGTCAGAATATCTAATAAAAATACATTGCTTTCTATGGGGACCTAACTTTTTAAATTTATTGGAAGAGTCTTGAATATAGAGTTCTAATCTCCAAGGTCTGAGACCATCAAGACTCAGTTTTCTATTAGTCCAAATTTCTTATGGTATAGTTGGTACTGATTTTGAAAGCATTCTATTCAAAATATAGGTCACAGTTAATAATGCATCTCCCTAAAAGAAAATGGACAAGTTAGCTTGCACCATCATAGATCTCGTCATATTTAGTACTGTTCTATTCCTCCTCTCGGCAACGCCATTCTGTTGAAGTGTATGAAAAATAGGCAATTGTCTAATTATTTTATTTTCACTATATAAATCATTGAATTGATTTGATAGATATTCACGCCCTCGATCTATTCTTAAGATTTTAATTGTTCTATCCATTTGATTCTCTATTTCGTTCATATAAGTCTAAAACACTCAAGTGTTTCAGATTTTTGAGAAATCAAATAGACATGACCAAATCGAGTAAAATCATCTATGAATGTAATGAAATATGACGCTTCATGTCTAGTCTTCATATTCATTGGACCACAAATGTCATAGTGAACCAATTGCAATAGAAATTCAACCCTCATGGCCATTCCAAATGGTTTTTTAGTATCTTCTTGGCAGGACAATATTCGCAAATTAATAAATCAACTTTAGTAAGCAAACCCAATAGTCCTGCTTTCATTAGTCGATTTATTCTTTCTTACTCAATGTGACCAAGTCTAGCATACTATATTTTGTTATCAATATTAACATTACTAGAAGAACAAACATTTAACAAAACATAACGATTAACGTAATAGTTAAACATCTATTTGTCATAATCCAAGTCATAAAGTCATCCAAGAGATATTTAGATCCATAATATATACCATCATAATTGATATTAACCCTATTACGAGAAAAGTTCAAATTATAACCAAGTCTTAGAAGAATAATTACAGAAACTAAATTTCATCAAATTTTCGGTGCAAAGAGAATATCATGTAAGATTAAGATTTGACCACTTCGTAACTTGAGTTTGCATGTACCAATCCCTTTGATCTTGACTCTCGCATTATTTCTAATATATATCCATCTTGTATCAAGAGAAATTCGATAAAAATCCACAAATGCTTCTCGATCTCTTGTCACATGATCTGTTGCTCCTGAGTCCATAATCCACACATGATAAGATTCAGAAAATAAAACAGTACTAAAGACATATAAAACACTCAAAAAAGTGTATCAAGTTGCTACCATTTTTGGCTTGGGACATTCTCGAGTAAAATAACCAAGAGCTTTATAATTGTATCACTTCAACTTACTCTTATCATTTTTCTTCCAAAACCGCTTACATTTGTTTTTGTGGTTGGAGTTGTCTTCTTGGACCCTCCTTCAGCCTCACTTCCTTTCTTGGTTTTCTTCTTGTTCCTCTTGCGCTTAAAGTCTAAAACTTTCTGGGAACTAGATTCAGTTACAAAGGCATCAAAATTGATTTTGTGGTGCCAAGCCACTCATCTTTGAGTTCCATGTGGCTAGCAGTATCAGAGAAAGTCTTTATGCTATCGTTATGAGTCAGATTAACTTTCAAGTGCTCTTACTGATTTGGAAGGAATCGAATTAAAGTTTGAACCTACTGTTCATCAGAGAGAACGTGATTAGCTGATTTCAATTCCCTTATCATTTTTGATATGATCCTTAGATGTTGTTTGATACTGTGATTAGCTTCCTTTTTATACGTATCAAACTTGATAGTCAACTGCTTCAAATAGGTCACACTAGTACCTCCATATTTCTAACTGAGGTACATCCATATGTCATGAGTAGTAGGAAATTGCTCGCATTTATAAATTAGACCATTAATAACAGAATTGACCTGGATGTCACGTGCAGTGGAATCTTTCTTTCTTTCATGCCTGGTAAACTTTTTGATGTCATCTTTGCTGAGTAGTGTTTTCTACTTTAGGATCTTTCATGATATGGTTAATGCTTTCTAAGGATCCTGGTTTTTCAGCACATATCATATCTTATGACACCAAATATCATAGTTGTCGCCGTTGAATTTCTCACCCTTGTTAAGGTCCGCGATTGTGGATTTTGATGCCATGGTCGGGGTTTTCAAAAAGAGTGATCGTGAGTATTCATACTCATACAATACATACAATTTTGTACTTAAATATGAAAACGAACATAATGTATAGATTCGAAAGTTCACTAAATTCCTAATCATCATTTATGATCCAAATGTTTGATTACCATAAATTTAATTTTAAAGTAACAAAATTTCATAAATTTTAGATGAGAATTACTTAAATTCTTTTAATCTAAAAACTCCTATTCAAATACTTCAAATATTTAGAATCATATGTAATGGAACATATCTTTTAAAATGCATGCAGAAACACATATTTATGAATCTTTTTTAAAATGTTAAAGATATTTACATTTTAAATACATACATAAAAAAGAGGTGATCTACATCACATAATCATAGGTTTCTATTAAACATAATCATAGTACACAACTATGTTTCAAAGAAAGGAAAAAAAAGAAAGATACAACCATTCATTATTTTCTTCCTCTTTCTTTTCTTCAATATATATACGACTAATCTTGTTAACCATTCCTATTGATAGCTTATCAGTGATAGTAAATCTCCTAACAACACATGAACCAAAGCTATTTATCCTTAAGAATAATGGTTTTTTCATGTTGATTTCTATCTGTTTTGCTCTCCACATTTTAAATAATCTAATTCTGAAAGTCTTAACAATCATTTAATTATCCTTTTCTATTATTTTATCAGCCATTCTCGCCAAAACATCAGGAAGAGAATTTCTTATCATGTTAATGTCAACATGAGGACTCCCAAACCGGTAACCCAAATGCAAAAACTCCAAATGTTTTTGATTCATAATCCTCAAATGTTGTGGCACAGTGTGCGTTGGATCTATTTTATAAGTTCTCATTATATTCAACTTTGCTAAACGCTTTAGAGTTCTTTCGTCTGCTTTCCCCTGAAGAATGCTAAGAGTGCGTTTGAAAATCATCATGTCCTAAAGAAATAGGATATTATTGTTAGATTGGTCACGAAACCAATTACAAAAATTTTTTTAAAATACCAACTCTAATCATTATGCTCAACAATCAATTAATTTTATGTCAAAAAAACAATTTTTTTACATATAAATAAATGAGCACAAAATCAAATAGGTATTGAAAAATTTCATTTGAGTAGCCAATAATACAAAAGTAATTTCCTTAATTTATAAAAAAAATTCAGAAATTTTTTGAACAGAAAAATGATTTTGTTTTGTAATTTTTTAAACACTTTATTTATTTAAAAATAATAAAAAATATTTTTCAGTTCCAAAAAATTAATAAAAAATTATAGAAAAATTCTCATGCGATTCAGAATTATTTTCATAAATTTTTCTAGCCAGAATAGGCACCTCATGCGCCCCCACGCATAGCCGTGAGGGGCTGCATGTGGTCAACCATGTGTCCACTCACCCATGCAGGCACGTTACCTCCACGCACCGCCATGCTGACGGATTCCGGCAACTGGATTTTGGCTACCCTCATTCTTTGTGTCTCTGATTCCAATGGTATTCTTATATTTTGGATCAAATGCCTATAGCTTATGGTTTGGGTCACACTCACATACGGACGAAAGTGGGATTGCCTATTGGTCACTGTTCATCTTCAACCTTGGTTCTGAAAAATTTTGCATTTCGACTCTAATTTCTAATGATCATATCTCCCTCATTTTTAAACCATTTTGCACATTTTTTATATGGTTGGAAAGGGTTTTTTCACAAGGAATCTAACCATGTAAATAATAGATCATGAAACATAGTGTGCTAAGAGTTATGAGTATTTAAATTTCCATTTAGGGTTTCAAATATTTCTAAAAATACCAAATGTGTAAGGATGATATTCTGTAGAATTATTTTTCATGTTATGGGCATTCTACTATTAAAATTTTAGAATATTTTGACAACTATAATGGAAGTTACCATTAACAATTTTTACACTAAAACTGCATTCTAAGTTGCCCTAAAAAAATGGCATTTTATGATAATCCATATCATTTTCTCACATAAAAAAAATTAAGAAACAACCTAATATTGCTTTAATAACATTGATGATAATTTTAAATCAGCCGTGGCCCTGTAGAGCAGTTGCAGACGAGGATGGCTCACCTCCTGCGAGCTTTCGCTTACAGGCAAGCCTTACCGCAATGGCGAGGCCTTGGGGCCGGGATTGAGACCACCACTGTGGCGGTCTGCCGCAATGGCCTCAATCGGGTCCACAGCCCTTCCTCGTCGCCTTGGCTGCAATCTGCCGATTTCCAGCTGCAGTTGCTGCCATCTACGGCGGAAAACTGCCGTGGTGGTGGCAATTGTTCCCTTTTCTACTCTCCGCTACCTGTGTAGTGGTTCTGGCCACCATCTGCCAGAGTCTTGCTGGAATTGTCACCTCCCACGGCAGAGATCCTCTGCCTGGATTCTACGGTTCAAAATCAATTTGAACATCTGAGACCCTAATTTTTTTTAATTGAAATTGTTTTCTAGAACAAACAATTTTCAAAAACCACGAAAAAAAAAGATGTTTTCATTAAAAAAATGAAAGCCCTAAAAAAATCAAACTAAAAAATTTATGCTCAAATCCTATAAATTAAACTACTATTTTTTAGAATTGGTGTATTTTTAAAATATAAAATCATATTTTGATGTACGAAATTAAAAAATTATAACGGAAATGAAAAATACAAAAATATGAATATGAAATATCAAAGATTATATGAATAAATATAATTTGTAGAAATACAAAATAGAGAATAGTAATACCCGATTCAATTCTATTAATTTAAATTTAAATCTACATCTCATATGCTTGAATTGACTTTATAATTTTTCCTATACCTCAATTCTGATGTCTCCAATGAATGGACATATCAACTTGAATCGGAAATAAAATGCTAGAAATTAAAAAGGCATAGAGGACGAAAAATTTTGCAAAGAATTTCTCTCCTCCTATGTCTTATACAAACCCTAAGAACTTAAAGTTTTTATATATTCCTCTCTCAACTTTTCACAATTCATGAATTTAATTTTACCAGTGATAAAGGTTGGAGTGTTTTTGCTCGTCCCAATTGTCATGCCAAAAAAAAAAAAGAAAGAAAAACAACTTGCATCCCTTTAATGTCATCGGACTAATTTCATGTAATGATGCTAATTTTCTTGGTTTCCTATTTTAATACACCAAAAAAATTATATAAGGATTTAGCGACGAAATTAGGGATTAAAAAGTGTTGTCACTATTTTACAATAAAATTAGCAATGAAAAATTATTTGTGGCAAAATTAGCAACGAACAGGAAATTTGTGATTAAATTCGTGACTAATTAGTTATGAAAAAAATTTTTTTGGGACAAAGTTGTGGCTAATTAGCGACGAAAAAAATTTCATGGCTAAATTCATAACTAATTAGAGATGAAAAAATTTTTGTCACAACATTTATCACTAATTAGCGACAAAAATATTTTCGGGCAAAGTTAGTGGCAGAAAACGTGTTCGTCTCTTAAATTAGTGACGGTTAGGTTATCCGTTGCTAAAATTAGCGACAAAAACATCTCTTCCATCGCTAAATTAGCGACGAAGACACATTTTATTACTAATTTTAGTGACGAAAGTGATTATTCATCGCTAATTAGCATCGAATTTTGTAATTAAATCTAATTTTATCCACTTTATAACGAAAAAATAGTTCTCGTAAATTTACAACAAAACTAGAGATGAAAAAATGTTCATTATATGGTTCATCGATAAAAGCATTTGGTTTTCATACATTTATAATAACTAGATTATTTAAATAAATTTGTAAATTCTGTTAAGGTTATGATTAATAAAAGAAATGTAATTTCTCTAGAATTGTTCATTGATAAAAAGTTATGATTGAATGCATAGTGAATATTATAATTTTCACCTAATTGATCATTTACATTAATAAATAATTCAACCAATGTCTAACGAAATATTACCATATGCAGTAATAGGATCTTCTACAAATATATATTTTATCTTTTGGTTAAATACAAGATTAAATTAGCATTGAGTAATATTTTTGGAGATCAGGCAAAAGAGTTTGTATTTATTCTAACTATTATCAATTATAACTTTTGGAGAAGTAACAAATTTATTTAAATAATATAATTATTATTAATGAATCACGTGATAAATATTTTTTCATCTCTAATTTTGTTATAAATTTCTGAGAATATCTTTTTGTTAATTTTATTGCTAACAGTTAATTTATTATTAAATTTGTTATAAGAAGTGGATAAAATTAGTTACAAATTAACGATGAATAATCAATTTCATCATTAATTTTAGCAATAAACAGAGCTTTCGTAGTTAAATTTAATGACGAATGAGATGTTCATCGCTATGTGGATTTGTTGCTAATTTTAGCAATGGCCCTGTTTGTGACTAAGCTCAGTGACGAACAGTCATTTTCGTCGCTAAATCAGTGTTTTTTATTTCATTGAGTTAGTATTACGGAAAAAACTTTTGCTCTCCCGCTCTCACTCTTGCTCTCATTGCGCAATCCAACGAAGTGCTAGGTCTGCGCAAGTGGGAGAGAAGATCTGCTTCACAAGCTTATAAATTTGAAGAAGATTTCAAAGAAGGGGTGTTTTGTTTTGTTTTAACAAAGATTCTCAAATCCTAAGGTAACCTTTCTTTTTGCCTATATGAATCATGTTTTGTTTTTGAGGATTTTTGTTAGGTTTCTTTTTAGGGGATTCCGATTGTTTCTGAGGGTTTTCTACAGATCTGGTTAATTCCTAAATCATGTTTTATTTTTGAGGGTTTTTCTACAGATCTACATGTTTTGTTTATTTCACTTTTCTAGGGGTTTTCATTGTACTTGTCAAATCTACTTGAAGATATTAGGTTTCTTTTTGGGGGATTCACATGTGTTTGTGTTGAACATTAACTAGGGTAGAAGATGAAGGAGAAAAAGAACACGGCCCATTAGTGTTGTCAGTGGTCGTGGTGTTGTTAGTAGAGTTGGGACTCGAAGACCAAGAATTTGGAGAAGAGGGATTGTTTGGTGTGGTGAGAGGAGGAGGCAAAGCAAAGCCATCGTTAAGAGTTCGGGTTGTAGACGAAGTGTTTGATGAAAGGCCTAACTGGGTTTTGGCTTTGAGGATGAGAGATAGAAGGAGTTCCGCATGTTCTCTTTTGAAGGCCTAGAATTTTGGTGTATGGAGCTATAAAAGGAAAAATGGAAGTACGTAAATGTGCTTCATGCCTTAATGTGGGTGGCACTTCGCAGTTTCTCATGCAACTTTCTTTCCCTGATAAACTTTCAAGGTTTCACTATTTCAATCTAGTACAGGATTTTGTCTAAAGCTTACCATGGTATAGTGATGATATTAATTCTAATATGAACCCCATTCGCATATGTCACCTCTTATGGAGATTGTATGCAGTCTCATGAGTTTGAGATCACTAAGTACTGCCCCTTGGCATTCCGTTGTGCATCTGCAGTTCTGGTACATTCTTGGGTTTGCCAAAACTTTAAATCTCATGGAATGATGGGTTCAATAGTGTAACTTGTACATGAAGTAAGTATTTGATGGCACTTGTGAATTAGAAGAAAGTAAAGTACTCTTGCTAATTACTATAATTTCTCATCATAGGTTGGTGACTTTGCGATTGACAATCGTGCTGACATTAGCCGAACTTTGCACTGCATTAGTGCTCTCAGGAATGGAAAAGGTGCTATTATTGGTCTAACTTGTGTTGGTCGTGCAATATTAGGAAGTGCCAATTTACTGCGAGATTTGGTTAAGGATGGGGCTTCCTTGTTGCTTATTGGGCCTCCAGGAGTTGGAAAGACTACAATAATTAGGTCGGTAGATTTGACATTGTTTGGGCTTAAGAAAATTGATAGCTATTTGTTCTGCTCCATTTTGAAATGCATAAATAAGTTTTTCCACTTCTCTTTATTTTGTAAACATTATTTTTCCCTTAAAGTCCTCTTCTTGTCATTATTGGCTCGTTTTGATGCTAGTTTTTGCTTTTCCAGCTCAACTGGTGCCTTTACACTACTTGACAATTATGCCATTCAATAGGCAATACAAATTGTTACTATTTCAATAATGGTATTTGCTAATGTTCAGGAAAAAGTTTCCTTATGATAATGAACTGGGGAATAAAGTACGTTTATCCCTGTGATTTGAGATGCATGATTATATGCGCTGAACAAAGGTGTGTTGTAGTCACTACGAGAAAAAGGGTCTTCGACGACGGAAATTACCGACGGAAAAAAATCCGTCGCTATTTTTTACGGATTTGCGACGGAAAAATCAGCGACAGAAAAATCCGTCGCTAAAATTAGCAATGGAAATTTTCCGTCACTAAAGCTTTTCCGAAAAAATTAGTGACGTCCGTCACTAAAACTTATTTTTTTTTTGTTTTTGTTAAATATATTTTTTTTGTTTTTATTAAATATAATTTATATTTTTATTAAATATAATTGTGCCTTTTTATTAAATATAATTTTTTTATTAAATATAATTTTATTTTTTTGTTAAATATAATTTTTTGTATTTATTAAATATAATTTTGTATTTTTATTAAATATAATTTTATTTTTTTGTTAAATATAATTTTTTGTTTTTAATAAATATAATTTTGTAATTTTATTAAATATAATTTTTATTAAATATAATTTTGTATTTTTATTAAATATAAATTTTTTATTAAATATAATTTTGTATTTTTATTTAATATAATTTTGTATTTTTATTAAATATAATTTTTTTTTGTTAAATATAATTTTTTGTTTTTATTAAATATAATTTGTATTTTTATTAAATATAATTGTGTCTTTTTATTAAATATAATTTTTTTATTAAATATAATTTTATTTTTTTGTTAAATATAATTTTTTGTTTTTATTAAATATAATTTTGTATTTTTATTAAATATAATTTTTATTAAATATAATTTTGTATTTTTATTAAATATAATTTTATTTTTTTGTTAAATATAATTTTTTGTTTTTATTAAATATAATTTTGTATTTTTATTAAATATAATTTTTTTATTAAATATAATTTTGTATTTTTATTAAATATAATTTTATTTTTTTGTTAAATATAATGTTTTGTTTTTATTAAATATAATTTTGTATTTTTATTAAATATAATTTTTTGTTTTTATTAAATATAATTTTGTATTTTTATTAAATATAATTTTGTATTTTTATTAAATACAATTTTGTATTTTTATTAAATACAATTTTGTGTTTTTATTAAATATAATTTTGTATTTTAATTAAATATAACTTTATTTTTTTTAAATATAATTTTGTATTTTAATTAAATATAATTTTGTATTTTTATTAAATATAATTTTGTATTTTAATTAAATATAATTTTGTGTTTTTATTAAATATAATTTTATTTTTTAAATATAATTTTGTATTTTAATTAAATATAATTTTATATTTTTATTAAATATAATTTTGTGTATCAAATATAATTTTTGTTTTTATTAAATATAATTTTAATTTTTTTTGTTAAATATAATTTTTTTATTAAATATAATTTTGTATTTTTATTAAATATAATTTTTTGTTTTTATTAAATATTAATTTGTATGTTTATTAAATATAATTTTGTGTTTTTATTAAATATAATTTTTGTTTTTATTATATATAATTTTATTTTTTTAATTAAATATAATTTTGTATTTTTATTAAATATAATTTTTATTTTTATTAAATATATTTTGTATTTTTATTAGATATAATTTTTGTTTCTTAAATATAATTTTATGTTTTTATTAAATAAAATTTTATACTTTTATTAAATAATGGTACTGTATTTTTAATATTGAGAGTTATAAATAAAGTATAGAAGTAGAAAAAAAAACTAATAACACAAATGTAATGGTGGCATGGTGGTTAAGCCTCTCAAGTTTTCTCTCTCACATCCGGGTTCGAAACCGGGTGGGAACATATTTTTAGCACATTTAGGCACGGGCGGGTCGGGTGGGTGGGTCAGGCGGTGGCTTTAGGCATTTGGGTTTGCTCTAACTCACTTCAACGATGGATTAGCGACGTAAATTTTTCGTCGCTAATCCGTCGGTAATTTGAAAACCCTAAAACAAAATTAGCGACGGATTTTTCCGTCGCTAAAAAATCCGTCGCTGATCCTTCGCTAAAATTAGCGAGGTGACTTTTAGCGACGGAAAAATCCGTCGCTGATTTTTCGTCGCTGATACTTTCAGCGACGGAAATTTGGGTATCAACGACGGAATTTTCCATCGCTGATACCCGGTCGTAGTGAGTGTAGTAGAAAATCTAATATTCTTTGCTAACTTAGGAATGTGTTTCGGAACATTTCTACTGATCCAAATAGTATATGCTACATAGCATGCAAACATAGCAAAAAGTGTTTCTGGGGATTGAAATTGTTTATCATTTTGGTTAATTATCACTTTAAATTTGATTCTCTGATTTGGATTCTGTTTCTTTCATTTCCTTTGTTCCATGCACTTCTTCAATTTAATTAAATGATGCCGATATAGTCATTCCTATCAGAGTCACTGTAGGTTTGATCCTTGTTCACATTTTATCTCTACTTTCTTACGTAATATGGTTGGACAAAATAATGATGGAGGCACCAAAAATGAGTCATCAACTTAAAGGAGATAAAAGGAGTTGTTGATCTGGTTGTTGTAGGATTTCTCATAAGTGGTTTAAAATGCTCTTGTTTGTCCATTGTATTACTTAGGTATTGATTGAAGCAGTTGAAAATCATATGCCTCAAGTGATTGTGATTGATGAAATTGGAACAAACTCAAAGCAATGGCTGGAAGCACGATTGCTCAACATGGGATACAACTAGTTGCCATGGTTCATGGAGTGACTATTGAAAATTTAATGATGAATCCTGCCTCGGAGATGCTTGTTGGGGGTATACAAGTTTGATATTATGATCTTACCATGCTTAGTCAGCTAAAGTATCTTTTCTTACCATGTAAACATATAATTCCTTTCCTCATTTAATGTGCAAATAGAATCTCCTCTGATCATGTCATTAGTTGCACAACTTTGAACTTAAGGTGAGTCTATGCTCAAATGTATGGATAGCATAAATTAGAATAACTTGCAACTTCCAGTGAGAGACAAATTTGGGCCTAGCAGAAACAGATTGACTTGTCCCCACCTTGTAACAAAAAAAAAAAAAAGAAACAGCTTGACATGGCATGACACTACAAGAAAATAGGCATTCAGTGACGGAAATATCCGTCACTGAAAATTAATAATTTGTCGTTGAAAACTATCAGCGACAGATTTAATCCGTCGGTAATGAGGTCGTTGAAAGTGACATCGCTAATTTTAACGATAGAAACATTCGATCGGTAATTTTTCGATGGCTTAACGATGGATAAAACCATCGCTAAGCCAATATCGATGCTAATCCGTTGATGATTTCTGCCATATTAACGGCGGATTATCGACGGAAAAAATCCATCACAAAGAAATCAGTCGCTAATCCATCGGAAAAGGGTTGACGGAGATCAGAAAATTAGCGACGAATTAGCGATGTAAAATTTAATGACCGCAGAATTGTCGCTAATCCATCAGTGATAATTCCCTACAATGAAGGAAATCAGGGACAGATCACCGACAAATATCTTAGTGACAGAACAAATTTTAGTTGCCAATCCCTTGCTAATTAGCGAGGGTTCTGCGAGGGGAAATTTTCGTCGTTGATTTTCGTCGGCGATCCGTCGGAAAGACCTTTTTTGGACGATAGAATTCAGTGACCGATCAGCACTGGTAGATGTTATCGATGGAAGATATCCATCGAAAATCTATCGCTAATTTCAATTTTCTGGGTTGCAAATTTCTTAATGAATTTGTTATCCAATAACTTGTAACCTGTAAATCGATGTAGCTATTCGAATGCAGTTCTTATAATACCTAGTATATCAGAAGCTCATATTCCCAAAGTTCAATGTAAACAAGAAAATGAACACAATCTCATGTGACGAAACTCCAATATTACAACAGATTAAAAAAGTAAGTAAATTAAAGTAAAGTCTCATGTAATGATAATGCAACGAGTACATTGAATAGGTGTTTAAAATGAACAACAATTCGTAAGGTTCTGAGATAAACTCATAAAATAAAGTACAAGTCGTTATGTGTACATCAAAGTGCAACTCATAATGTTCCATGAAAGAAAGGACATCAAGATAAAATCATCAAAGTCACTGAGATGGGTGATTAGAATCTGGAGACTGGGTGCTATCAAAGCCAGGTGGTGTATGTTGGATACCTATTTGTGCTAGTATCTCACGAATTTGTGCCTCTGTTTGCTCTCTCACTTGACTTTGCACTTCTTCTAATATTTCACTCCGCATGTTCTGTATCATTTGATTTCTCATTTCAGCCATCATTCTTCAACCTCTTTCTTAATATACATCTGCGACGAAGGCATGCATGGATCTGAAGTGGCACCAGAGGAAATTTTGGATGGTATGTCATCAATTCTCTCTCCAAAACCATATACACGTCCCTTCATTCGACCCCCTATCAGCTCACACCACGATTTGGCATTAAAGTCTGGCTGACTAGTGCTATCTGATCCATATTTCTCCTTAAGCAATTGTTTGTACTTGCCCTACATCAAGCTTACATAATTAGATTTCTAAAATGATTGATATTTAAATATTATATATAATTAAATAATAATGAAAGTATCTTACAGTAACTGCTTCCGACTTCTTGTCAACGTACTGTCCTTTTCTTTTATGATGCCTATGAGTTCGATTGAAGAGTTCAAGATGGGAAACCGATTGCATACTTTTTTCAGCCTGGAAGAAAAAAAGAGAAAACATTAGTAATTATAAAAATGTATAAAAATTAGGAAGACTCTGTAAAGAAGAAGGAAATACAAACCATCTTTTTCATGTGTATCGCAAATGGAATTGAACTGGATGTGTGCTTTGTAATTTTTCATTCTTTTTTTGTATTCTAGTTTTGTCTAATCGCGTTTGATTTCTGTTGCCACTTGGCTGTACTCTAGTGTTTCTCAATTAATTCATCCCAAACAACAACTGTCATTTACGTGGGGGGATGATCTTTGGTTTCAGATAAATTGGTAGTTCCCAGGGCTTCCATTGCTTTCTTCCTTGCCGACGAAAGCATATCCAAATATCTCCAACTACCTGAAACTTTCCATGCATTATATATCGGAACTGAATCTTCATCTCGCCATTTGAATGTTTGCTGTACATATTAAGTTGGCACCAGTGGCTTGAATGTTTCCGGTGTTTCTCTTTAAAAAAAAGAGAGGGCACCTGAAATGTATGAGGTGGAAGCTCCCAACCTTGTTCCAAAAACTTCACTATCTATGCCGCGCTACACCAACCAAATTGCAATTCCATTCGAAATTATTAAAACAAAAGAATGCGAAAAGCAAATAACTTGAATTATCAATAAAATTGTAATATAAAAAAAAAAACCACAACCCCCCGGGATATATATATGAATCAACAACAAAATAGGACAGTTATCAATTACTTTTCCTTCATGGTATTATGGGTATCTTATTCTTTGATATAGCACATAAGATTAAATTTCAATCAATAAAATTATATGAACTTAAACGTGTTTGATACCCATGAGCTGACCTCAGAATTAAGCTCAATAGTGACAAATCAAGGTCAAGAGGACCTTTCCCTCCCCCCCCCCCCCCAAAAAAAAAAAGAACAAAAAGAACAAAAATCATCACTAAATAAACATTAGCAATTATGTATCACCTATGTTCTGTACTTTACATTTACTTTGAACCAAAAAAGGGAATAGGGTCTCCAAAAAAAAAAAAAAGAAATAAAAAAAAGGAGAGCAAAAAGATGTAAATTGAGTGCCCTTAATATGTTAGAATTCAAAGCCCACTAAGCTATGATACACGAAATTGGTGACTTGACATCCAATCTTTCACGTACACACAACCTGCTTTTTTATGCTTATAATTGTCCTATACAATTTCTCGTGATATATGTTCAATGAATATTCAATACATTCACAAAATTCTTAGGAAAAAGAATGTGCTCTTTAGATAACGAAAGTCATATGTTTATGGATTAGGATTAAGGGCATGCATGAGACAAATTTGTCTTTTCAAGTTGCAAGTTTGGATTGGATTTTGACAACTTATGGAATCCAAAGCAATGCAACATTTATATCCCATTTCAAGGTACGACCCAAAAGTGATCCCTTGTGAAGATTCA
This sequence comes from Dillenia turbinata, assembly GCA_037126225.1. Taxonomy (NCBI): domain Eukaryota; kingdom Viridiplantae; phylum Streptophyta; class Magnoliopsida; order Dilleniales; family Dilleniaceae; genus Dillenia; species Dillenia turbinata. The sequence continues at coordinate 14,902,243 of JBAMMX010000004.1, read as the reverse complement.
TTGAGGTATGCGACAGAAACCCTAAGGGAGAAGACGTAGACGATGATAGTGAAAACCACAAATTTGTTATATCCTAGATAAAGACGAAGACAGTGAAACCCTAAGGGAGAAGACGAAGACGAAGACGAAGACGAAGACAGTGAAGATTCCAGTAGTTATATCCCATTTGTCTTCATCTTCTTAAAACCCCAAAATTCAATTGATTGAAACCTTAAGGGAGAAGACGAAGGCAGTGAAACCCTAAGGGAGAAGATGAAGTCAGTGAAAACTCTAAAATTTATTAAAACCCTAAAATTTACAAAAACAGATGAATGAAAAAGAGGAAATTAAAAATTCAAAACCAAATCGAAAGGGAGATGGGGATGGAGAAGAACTATACCTTGAGAGCGACTTCAGATCGGTAATTTCAACTCAGGCTAGGGATGGGGTGCATCGATTTGGGACAACGAGAGAGCAGAGAGATAGAGAGGAAAAAAAAAATATCAACAAGTCTCATTCGTTAGAGTGTGAACATGTGCAATCCTAAAATTGAGTTTTGCGATGGATCAACGACGTAAATATTCCATCACTAATATACGTCGCTAATTCGCTCACTGATTTGTTTATAAATTTTCACCTGTTTTTTTTTGTCCAGCAACGATTTTAGCGACGGAAAAATTTTTGACGGTAATGTGTTGTTAATTCCGTCACTACTTTATCCGAAAATTGTCGCGTGGTACGTTTTTGAGATTGGTGCTTATTTTAGTGATGAAATTACCGATGGATCTTTTTCGTCTCTAATTTCGTCGGTAAATCCATCTCTAATCTTTAATTTTTTTCCCATCCGCCTGTTGTTAAACTGTCGTAGATCCGTCGCTATTTTCAATGGATAAGTTTCCGTCACTAATTTTTGTCGCTAATAATATGTTTTCTAGTAGTGTGGGTAGATAAAATTTTTATGGGCATTGAGTTGAAACCTCTACCAGAGATGCCAGAAGAGAAAAATGCTATTTCTTTACATATGATACTTGTCTTTTTGGCTGTCGCTAGGAGCACATCATTGGTGCTTAATTGTAAAAATGACATGAGATGCTAAATTAAGATCAACATATGAAGGACGTAATGATCAACTTCTCTGGGGCCTAAGGAGGCATTTTCTCACCTTTAAATTTTTAGTTGATATGTCAGAGAGCTTATTTTTAGACATTTGAGGAATTTACATATCGTCATTGTAGTCGGTATGCTTGGTTCATACTTGACTATGATGAATAAAATTCTCTCACATCTTCAATTTAATTCATGTCATGTGCTTTAATTGATATATGTGGGTTTTTTTTATTATTATTTTTTAAAGTTCATGCATTTTCTGATCTCAAGGCACAACCAGGTGCATTTTATGATATACATTGCTCTTACCTTAGTCCCCATTGCTTATGTCATACATTTCATGACCCCATGTCAACTGCATTTATCTAAAAATGTTAGCTTAACTATTTTCAAAATTCCTTGATCCAAGTAGACTATTTTCTGAAAATTGCTAGCAGCTCTTAGAAAATTTGTGGCCGCTTATTTTAAATTATGTTAATTATGTCTGGCTTGGCTTAGAATAACGACCTATATTCTGATCATTCTTTCTTTGCACTACTCAGAGTGTAACTCTTGGTGATGAAGAGGCAAGCCGATGGGGTGTCCAGAAGACAGTACTGGTGGGAAAAGGTCCCTCAACATTTAGGTGACAAGCTACTGGATCTCAATAGCAAACTATTCATATTGAACATAGTAGACTAGCAGAATATCACCCTTTGTTCTGTGGCCTATTCATGAGGAATGTGGCCTATTCATGAGGAATGTTTTGATGTTTCTTTGATTTTGTTCCTATTGATATTTTGTTGGTTTGGATTGATACTTGAATATTTATGGATAATATTGAGTTTATTGATTTTGAAAAGATATTTGAAATCTGATTATTTTGTTGATTGGATCGAGAAAAGTCTTAGATTTATTGGATTGATATTAGTAGATAAATTTGATATTTATGTTGATTGGACAAGACATTCTTCTTGAATTGGGAAAATTTCAAAAATAATAAATTTTTTTGACTAAATTCTCAAATCCTTCGCTAATTTTGTCACCAAATCATATTGTTTTTGTGGCTAAATTCCAAGATTTGTTGATAAATTTGTAAAAGTGTGTTGAATTTAGCAACGAAAATAAGATCAATTGCTAAAATTAGCGACGAGTTTGGGAATTAGTTATTAAATTTAGCGACAGAGAATCCGTTGCTAAATTTAGCGATAAAATTTTTTTCTTTACTAATTTTGTGATGAACTTTTTATATTTCGTCACTAAATTTTTGAGATACGTTATTAGCGATGAAAATTTTTTCATTGTTAAATCCGTCGCTAAAGTAATTAGTAACATATTTTTTTAAAATTTTCGTACTAAATCTGTTGCTAAAACCATGTTTTTTTGTAGTGTATATAGATAACCCCCTTATTTCTTTTTGGTTTCCTAAGTTCCTGGTTTGTGCTTTTTTCTTAAATTAATTTCCTTTTAAAGTATTAGTTCTTTCCTACAACTAAGAATTTTTTTACCCATCTTTTTTTTTTTCACATTTTGTTTATTCTAGTTTTTTCTTATTTTCTTATTTTTTTTATTTTTAATAATCATTGCCAAATATCTGTTTGACAACACAAAGTTCATAAAAGAAAATGTACAGAAATTCATGAACCGATTCAATGCATTTCATTAGTTTGTTAAATCCAACAACTACTAGAGGAAGGTAAGGTTCAGATTAATATGATTACATGTATCTTAAAACAAAGTATTTTCTCCATTTTTCATTGTGAAACTTGATCTTTATGTTCTACAATTTATTTTTTCACGTTTGTGAATAAAAAAAAAAGTGGATTCTAAATGAAGTTTAAAAACGTACATAGACAATTCCAAAATCATGATAACCTAAATTGGTAGTCCACGCATGCTTGAGTAGTTCAATGGTTTCAACAAGTTATATGTTCTATGACTAATCCTTTTCTCAAAGAAATTACTATATCAAGCTATAATTTTAAATATTAAATATTTCTTTTTAAGGGTGAGGGTTGAGGGGGGAATCCACTTGCTCCCTTTGGTTCATTGATTGACATAAATCAAGAATTATCTAGAAAGAAATGCCTCATTCCCCTATTCGCAAATATTAATTTTCTTATTCAAGTTGACTAAATTAGCGAAACCCCAATTCAAAAAAGAAAGAAAGAAAAAATTTGCAATTGTAGATGCATATGGATGAACCAGTGCATCTACCAAACCTTCTATGTAATATTAACCTTGATAGCTGTCAATATTTGGCTTTAAAAATCTTGGCATTACCATTTTGATCTGATTGAGCCGGGTAAGGGAACCTTCGGGTGTGCAGGTGTCTATGGTTGTTTCCTCTTTCTTTTTAACAATGTAAGCATTTAGATCCAGCTCGACTTGAGTTCTACAAAAAATATCCATCTTGAATATAAAATATTATTTAAATTTGATTGAATTTACCTTGAAAAAATAAAATAAAAAAATGATTCAAACGCAACTTTAATTGTTAGCTTACCTTAGAAGAACTTTGAAGGGCCCATACTCCTCAAAGTTTAAAAGTATTTCATAATGCTCCTTATAACTAATGGTATTTCATTGGCACCCCTTATAAGTTAATGCATTATTATTCCTACCCTATTAAAGAAAGTTTTATTTGTTTCCCCCCCCCTAATGTCACTAGTCTAGGTCATTCATTTCTTGTAATACTAAACGAGTTGAATTTGAGTACTACAATACTAAGTTGCAGGAGATTCGAAACCTATTAACTAGTTTTGCAATTACTAGTTGTTAATGGTGTGTAAAGTAAGCCTCATACAATCACTGTGTCTTCTTTTTTTATTTATTTTTAATTCACCTGCAATTTTCATTAAAAACTCAATTTGGAAGAAATGGTGATTTTGTCCCTTAGGCGACCAACTATGGGAAAAGGAAAAGGGAAACGTATAACTTTGTTAAAAAGGTGGTATGTGAAGATTATGCTATTAGTTTTAAACCTCCATAGAAGGATGCGAATCTCGATATCTGATTTGTGATTACATATGTTATCTCTAGGACCTCTTGATTGATCAGTGAACCAATTGGGAAAACTTGATCGGAGCATTGATGCAAATATTTTAGTGATCAAGTTAGACTAGATGTACAAAGCAAAGAAAATGTGTGTGCTGTGTGAGCGCGAGAGCTATTTGTACCTTACCTATGACTTGATGTAAAGGGGATACAAATCTCGATTACCAATTTTATAATTATTCATTGCAAATGGGACTATTTGTATGGGGCACACCTGAGAGACGACTCCACTGAACAATTCGCCGAAATAGCTATTTTAGTAATCAAGTCATATTAAATCTAGAAAGCAAAGAAGATAGGAGAGGAGAGATAGACAACGTGAAAGCGAAGAAGAGAAGAGAAGAGAGACATAGACAACACACACACGGAAAGAGAGATCATTTATATCTTACCTAAGTAAGACATACCATGCCTAGTTATAAAATACCGTAGTTGTGACACTGATGCCTGGTTATATCTTACCTAAGTAAACCCTATGGGAAAAGGGAAAAGTATAACTTTGTTAAAAAGGTGGTATGTGAAGATTATGCTATTAGTTTTTACACTCCATTGAAGGATGTGAGTCTCGATATCTGATTTGTGATTACATTGTAATCTCTAAGACCTCTTGATTGATCAGTGAACCAATTGAGAAAACTTGATCGGAGCATTGATGCAAATATATATATATATTTTGATACTGATACAAATATTTTAGTGATCAAGTTAGACTAGATGTACAAAGCAAAGAAAATGTGTGCGTTGTGAGTACGAGAGTTTTTTGTACCTTACCTATGACATGATGTAAAGAGGACACAAATCTCGATTACCAATTTTATAATTATTCATTGCAAATGGGACTATTTGTATGGGGCAAGCCTTGGAGACGACTCCACTGAACGATTCTCCAAAATAGCTATTTTAGTAATCAAGTCTGATCAAATCTAAAAAGCAAAGAAGATAAGACGAGAGGAGAGAAAGAGACAACGTGAAAGCGAAGAAGAGAAGAGAAAGAGACATATAGACAACACATACACACAGACGGAACGAGAGATTATTTATATCTTACCTAAGTAAGACATACTATGCCTAAGTTATAAAAAACCCTAGTTGTGACACCATCGAAATCGTCCATCACGTGTGCTTGTTCATTACCCGAGGGGCCTTAGGTTCCTTTCACTTTCTTAGAACATTCTGGAACATGGGCCTCAACCGGCTCTAATTTTTTTGGCCAAGTGAACTTTTTACTTTATAGGCGGAAAAATGTAGATTAGTCATGGACTCGAGCATGCTTAGCTTGGTATGCGGGTAGGTTTTGGTCACCTCGGTCCTAGTTATTTATAAAGCCAAAGGCCTTGTTCTCCTTGGGCAGATAGTGCTCGATTTAAGTAGAGGAGGGCACAACACTCGCAATCGAAGAGAGTGAGAGAGTAGAAAGTAGAATTAGTTGATATTATTATAATGTGAAAAGTAATATCTAAAAAAGGGTTTGAAGTTCCGCCGCAACTCAACAACACACAGATACTCTTTTAGGTGACACTAGGATGTTGCCTCATTATAGTAAAATGTCTAATTTGAGTATAGTTACTGGATTCCAGGGGCCAAGAGGGCTGTGGCATCCCTAAATGTTTTAAAAACTGTTATGCCCTTAATTTTAAGCTTCTTGCATTTAGACCCTTTCAAAAATTTCGATTTGGCCCCTAACAATTCAAATATTGCATATTAGCCCCACAAATTGTTGGCTTCTGCATCCACCCTTGAGGTTAGGCACGTCCCATCAAACAAGATATCTAGATTTTATTTATTTATCTATTTGTTTGTTTGTTTGTTTCTTTAAGCTAGGGAGGGTATCACTGATCAGTGTCCTCCACTGGATGAATATATTAGCAACGTCACAAAGCTTATCTCAATGAAGAAGAACCAATCTGTCTAAACAAAGCATTCAACCATAGCTAGCAAGATATTATGGAAAGATTGTATAATTAGTGATGTTTTTGAAATTTAAAATACCATACTTGGAATTGGCAGCTTTCGTTTCATTTTCTTTTAAAAATTAAGGAAGGAATGAAAGCTCAGCAATTTATGGTTCAATTAAAGAAGTATGATGAGGTAGGCAATAGTTTAGAGATCTGAACCATTTAAAGAAATCAGGGAGAAAGCTGCAATAAGTTTCTATTAATCACATAAAATTGTGTGCTGATCTTAATAATTATTTTTAAAGAAGGAATACTTATTTACTTTTAATATTAAATAGGGCAGCACGTAAAAAGTAGGTTTAAGTGCAAGGATATAATTGGTTTTTAATAATATTCCTTAATACGACACGTGACTAAAAAGAAGCACACAAACTTGATCTTGTCTAGTCCACAACTTTGCTTGTTTCTCTCTTTCAAAATTGTTGACATATATAGCTCGAGATTAGGTTTGAAATTTATATATGTAAATGTAAAACACTTGGTGGATTGGGTTGCCACTGGACATATATTCTCTGAATCAAAATAATAATAATAAAAAAATCGAGTGACGCATCCGGATTAATCTCAAAAACCCTTTCACCAATCTTGTGTTTATTGTTTATTTATTTATTTATTTGTTCTTCGTAAGCCTCCCATCGGCCAATATACAGGATATTTTTCTATACATGGAAGATGTTATAGACATACCCTCTCCTCTCAAACTTACCCATTAAATATGTGAATCCGCTCATTCTTCAAACCCCACAGAGAGAAGAAAAGCAATCAACTTGGCCTCCATTCTCTCTCATTCTCTCTCTCTCTCTCTCTCGATGGCTCATGAACCAAAAAATTATTTGTTGGAGGCTTTGGCAAGCAAAGGGAAAGAGGTAGTGGAAGTGATACAAGTGAGCGAAGAGGAGAAGAAAGTTGTTGATTTAGATCGTGAAAATGGGAGTTTTTATTCATCTGAAGATGAAGCCATGACACCCGTTCATGACTTACTAGATCTGAAACTCAGCACCGCCAATAATGATCAAAATGTTCCAAACTTGGAACTGAATTTGCTCGATCCCAAACCTGGAAAGGAACAACTCAAGGAGAAAGAAGAGGGTGAAGCCACATCCTCTCGCAAGTACCACTGTAAGTATTGCAAAAAGCATTTCAACAACTCGCAGGCTCTGGGGGGTCACCAGAACGCCCACAAGCGGGAGCGTGCGTGGGCCAAGAGGGACAAGGAAGCTGATGCCCATTTCCCACTCCTTGACCCGCAACTGTTCCATCCCATGGATCCTTATGGGATGCCTTCTCTTCAAGGGCCTCTATTCAATCGAGCCTTAGGGGTGAGGCTGCAGTCTATGATCCACAAGCCCCAATACCCATCCTGGGGTTTTGGTGGGAAAAGGTTTGGGTATGATGGGTGGGTCAAGCCGGGGCCCATGAGCCCGCGACTGCCACCTTTTCGTAACATGAGCATTGAGGATTATTCGGCCGGACTTGATGCTTTCCAAGCCCGTTCAATCCCTGAAGGCACTGGTGGCGACCATATGGGTTCAAATGTTGATCTTCAAAGTGGTACCTTGTCCTTGCTTCGAAGCTTGAACCCAGCCAAAGGAAATAGTTCTGGCAGCGGAGGCAGCAGCAGCAGTTCTGGCATTGATTTATCTCTTAGGCTTTAAATGAACTTCATCTATTTAATCTATGTTGTTTTGTAGTTTGCAGTGTCATTTGGTGCGGGGCTTTGTATGTTAGGAGTAGGTTTCATTATTTGGTGATTTCCTGTATTTATTAAATCAATCAATTATCAGGGGTTGGATGTTCTTGTTGCTATGAAATTAAATTTTTGAAAAATTGACTAGTTGCTTTTGTGTGATTGGAAGCTTTTATCGAATTCAATTTTTTTTTTTTAATTATGTTGTATGATTTTTTTTAATATATTTTTTTTTTACAATTATAAATTGTCTGTGATCATGCTCATACCTATTGATTTTTATTTCTTCTACAGTACCCTAAATGATTGTTAACTACGTGAATCGCTCATATCATAAGATTGATTGGTTGCATGATAGATATATAGGCGAAGTATTGCTAGAGTTACGTTCATTGTATTGAAAAAAGGATTTATTTGGATTTTTGTTTCTAGCAAGATGTTAAGGGCTTGACATGGCAGATTAAATTCAAGTTGTTTATGGAGTATTGAAGTATGTTTAGATGCCATCCAAGCATGAGGAAACATGTTCATGAACTTGCAACAATTAGAACTTTCCATTTTCTCCAAATGTGATGTTTGATAGGAGGGGATATAATAAAGTAATGCACCTAACAAATTGTACTTTGTTCAACATTCCAAAATTTCCAATTTTTTTGTTTAAATCTTTTTCTTTTGTTTTCTTTTAGTCTGATGTGCATAAAAGTTAATCTATTTTTAGACTTCATGTGTTTGTTGCTTTCAATTTCCTTCTAACAAAACTGAGTTGAGATTAAAGGCAGGCCATATGTTTGGTGATTTCTTGTATTTGCTTCCCAGTTTGTCGAATCAAACAAGCAATTTCTAAATGTTTACCTTACATGATTACTACGTATGTAATCTCACCTAATGTTTTCCTCTTTCTGTGTGAAACTTGATCTTTTGTTTCTTATCCACACAAAAATAAAATTTTTAGGTTCCTCTCTCTCTCTCTCTCTCTCTCTCTCTCTCTCTCTCTCTCTCTCTCCTGCCATCCATCTTAGGGTGCTTTGGTACCAAGAATTGAAACTTGGCCTACGCTTGGAGTTGTAATTTCCACTTTTTTAATGAGTAGTTTGGTGAGAAATGGTGAACCCTCTACTGTAAATGGTGCATCTCTCACAGCAAGTATGGTTGATCATCTTCTCAACTATGCATTGATAATCGTCTTGGTAAGTTATTGCTCACCGGTTAGAATATTACATCATCTCTTTCATCGTCTTGCATTATTATTGAGCGAACATACTCGACATGCCCTGTCCAGAGTTTCTTCCCTTTCTTTTGGCTGAAAAAATACAAAAATATAGATAGAAAGAGACTTCTTGCTCTCTCTGGATCTTGATCTCGGACTCGCTCGTCAACACTGTCTACATTTTACTTCGATCGATTGATTGAGCAGCTCACTCACGCTGCTCGACCAGGTAAGTACTTCTTTCCCTCTCCCTCTCCCTCCCCCTCTCACTCACTTTCTGTCCCCTCGATTGAAAGCTAAACCTGTTCCTTCGATCGATCGATCACTCTCTCTCTCTCTCACCCACTTGATTTCCTCTCTTCGATCGATCATTCACCTCTTCCTCCATCTTCGATCAATCACTTCGATTGCTCGCTCTCTCTCTCACCAACTCTGTTCCTTCGATTGTCCGCCCCTTCCGACCCTCTCTCACTCACTTGATCCATCCCTTCCCGTCCTGCACCCAGATCTAGCACCCTTCTTGCCTCTTCTTGCCTCTTGCTTCCTTTACCTACCTCCCATGATTCATCCTTTTCCCTTAATCAATTCCTCACCCAGATCTAGCAATCGACAGAAGCCGTAGGTCTGGATCTATCCTTCGATACACCCAACCAAAAACCCAGATCTCGATCTCCTTCAATATAGCGCAAAATAGGATTTGTCTTCAGATCTTCTCCCTTGGTCACACAGAGATTTCTCCATAGACAAAGATCTACCTTCAGATCTCCGTAAGGATCCAGGCCGTAAACTCCCCTCCAGAACATCAGATCTACCTCGAAACACTAGATCTCGGATGTAATCTCCTCGCGGTCGTGAGCCCAGACCTGACCCCTTTCTCCTCCATAACCTCCCTCGTGGTCGTTTAACCCCCATTACTTTTATTATCATTATTATAATTATAATTATTATTACTATTAATACTAGCATTAATACTGGTAATATTATTATTATAACCATTATTATTAGTATTACTATTATTAGTAATTTAATATCATTAATCTTGTCATTTATCTCTGTATTATAGTTATTAGTATTATTATGTTTTATTATTATTTGTTTATTTTTAATATTGTTATATTGTTATTGTTGTTATATTATTAATATAATATATATTACTATGAATTTAAAAGTAATAAAATTTAAAATATATCAAACTCATAGCGGTATAATTACAATATAAAACATATTACTTTATTATTACTATATATATATATATATAGATATAGGTTTTTTCTATCGTTTTATATTATTATTTGAAGAACTCCACCATCGTCAATCCCAAATCCAGATAAAAGTGTAGGGTTGCAGTAGGCTGACAGTGAGTGTAAAAACCTTTTATCAAATTACGAATGAGAGACAAATATAGAAAAACGTATGTGACATTTACTCCTTAGCGACACGTTACATCGGATCTCAGGTGCAGTGATAAGTTACAAAGGAACGTTAGGGTGCGAACAAATAAAATAGTATATGAGGATAGAATTCGTTTAGCCACTTAAAATATAGAATCTCTAATTGAAAAGTTAAGAAAAATATGTGAAGTAATGAATATAAGAAAAATTAAGATAATGTGTTTTTAAGAAACCAAATGGGTGGGAGAGAAGGATAGAGTAATAGAGTTTTATAGTCATAAGTTTTGATACACAGTTAGAGATAGAACTAAAAATGTGATAGGAATAATTGTATATAAAGATCTATCAGGAGATATAATAGAGATAAGAAAGAAGTGAGATAGAATTATGTTTGTCAAGTTAGTAAATGGAGAAAACGTAATTAATATAGTTAATGTGTACGCACCCAAATAGGTATAGATGCAATTAGTAAGAAATAATTTTGGGATAATCTAGATAAATTTATAAAACTATATCAAGTAGCGAGAAGTTATTTATTGGTGGAGATCTAAATGGACAAGTAGGAGAGAAAAACGAAGGATTTGAAACTGTACATATAAACTTTGGTTTCGGTGGTAGGAATGAGACGGAAAGTACAATTCTAGAGTCGCAGTAGCGTTTGATTTGGCATTAGTAAACACGTTCTTTAAGAAAAAAGAGTTACACATAATTACTTATAGAAGTGAGGCAAATGCTAATCAGATAGATTTCTTTCTCACTAGAATAAGTGATAGAATGACCTGTAAAGATTGTAAGGTCATATCAGGGGAGAGTGTAACGACTCAGTACAGATTTTTAGTTTTAGACGTACGAGTGCCTAAACGATAAAAGCAATATCAACCATATATGGAGCCAAAAATTAAGTGATAGAATCTAAAAGGGAAAAATGTGACGACTTTTAGGGATAAAATAATTGGAGTAACAAATTAGTTTATTAATGATAATTCAGAAATAATTTGGAATGATATATCTAATAACATTAAAAGTATAGTTAGAGAGGTTCTTGGAATATCCAAGAGCGGGGCTTCAAGAGGTAAAGAGTTATGGTGGTGGACCGACAAAATACAAACTACAATCTAAATCAAAAGAAAGTACTATAGGAATCTTAAAAGTAATAGTAGTAGCGAGACTTATGAAAAATACAAAAAGGTAAAAAAAGACGTAAAAAAAATTATTTATGAATCAAAAAGTAAAGTGTATAACGAATTGTACAAGAAACTAGAGACTCGAGATGAGAAGAGAGAGATCTATAGAATTATCAGACTAAAGGAGAGAAAGGAAAAAAATCTAATTGAAATTAAATGTATTAAAAGTGAAACAAATAGTACACTTGTAAGAAATGAGAATATAAGAAAGAGGTGAAGGGAATATTTTAATAATCTATTTAATGTTGAGAGTACAATAAATATAAAAAATATAGAGATATCTATAGAAAAGATTAATAGAGGATTTAAACGTAAGATTCGTCCCCATGAAATAAAGGAGGTCATAAAGAGAATAAGAAATAACAAAGGCATAGGACCCGATGGTATCGCTATCTAGGTATAGAAATATTTAGGAGAATTTAGAATAACAATGTTAACGATTCTTTTTAATAAAATTTGGTAAATAAAGAAAATGCTCCATCCATGGAGAGAGAGCACACTTGTCCTACTATATAAAAATAAATGAGACATATAAAATTGCTCCAACTATAGAGAAATTAAACTTATGAACCATACTATAAAGTTATGAGAGAAAGTGATAGAGCATAAATTGAGACGGAAGATAAGTGTGTTTCAGAACCAATTCGGATTTATGCCAGAACGATCCACTACTGAAATAATTCACTTGTTAAGACAGTTGATGGAGACATTTAGATCACAAAAGAGAGATCTACATATGGTATTTATTGATCTTGAGAAAGCATATGATAGGGTTCCAAGAGATGTATTGTGATGGGCGCTGATGAGGAAATAGATCTATTTGAAATATATTAACCTTATTAAGGATATATATGAAGAAGTTGTGACTAATGTAGAGACTTACGGGGAGTTGAGCAATAGCTTTCCTATTAACATTGGGCTCCATCAAGATTCGGCATTGAGTCCCTTACTTTTTATAATAGTGATAGATGAAATCACAAAAAATATTCAAGATGAAATATCATGGTGTGTGCTCTTCGCAGATGATATAGTTTTGGTTGATTAAACTAGAGAGAGTATCATACTAAATTAGAGTTATGGAGGGATACGTTAGAATTTAAAGGATTTAGATTGAGTAAATCTAAAACTGAATATATGAGGTATAAGTCTAGTGACAACTCTCAGGATAATGAAAAAACGATTAGTTTATAAGGAAGAGAAGTTTAAAAGAGCAAACGATTTAGATATTTTGGTTCCATCATTCAGAATGATGACAATATAGATGAAAATATAAATAATAGAATTCAAACGGGTTGGATGAAATAGAGAAAGGTATCCAGAGTTCTCTGTGATCGCACGATACCATTATATTTAAAGGAAAAATTCTATAGAACCGTAGTAAAACTTGTTTTATTATATGATACTGAATGTTGGGCCATTAAACAGTAATAAGAGTAAAAAAATGATTTTAACTGAAATGAGAATGTGTAGGTGGATGTGTGACAAAATTAGAAATGATAGAATTAGAAACGATGAGATACGTAATCAATTAGGAGTTGGCTCAATTGTAAATAAGATGTGAGAATACTGTTTGAGATGGTTTGAACATATATAACGAAGGCCTAAGGATGCACCTGTTAGGAAAGTAGAGAATTTAAATATAAGAGATTTAATAAAACGTAGAAATAGACTATTGAAAATTTGGATGTAATACATTCGTAAAGATACGATAGTAATGGATTTAGTTGAGCAAATGGTCTTAAATATGAATGAATGGCGTAGGAGAATACGTACAAATTAAATTTTTTTTTTTGATTTTAATAGTTTTCTCTCGTATACCCGACCCTAAATTTTGAGATAGAAGGACTATATTATTATTGTTGTTCAATAATTACACCATTAACCTTAAATATCAAAACTTTATTTCAATCTAATTCAGTTTTAAGAAGATATTTTTAAGATGAATTTACCGGTGGGATCTTAGTAAAACAAGGCGAACAATTTTATAATTATCTAACTTTCACAATCAGATGCGAACTTGAAAACCGGTTATTAATAAAATTTTCAATTGTCTAAAATTATTGGAAGGAAAACTACTGTCTATGGGAGGTACATTTTATTTGATCAAACATGTTCTCTTCTCCTCTTTATTATCTCTTTATTTTTGGTTACTTAAAAACCTGTAGCCAAGCAACTCGTAACCATTCAGAGGAAATTTCTGTGGCATAGGATATCGGATAGGGGGAGAATTTGCAATGTTGCATGGAATTGGATGGCTCATGGTTTAGGAATTGATTTTATTTAGTCAAGAATAAATCTCTTCTTTTAAAATGGTTTTGGGGTTTTAATGATTCTAATGGCTAAGGCCGGCAGTGCTTTATCATGCGAAAATGTAGCCCTTCTTTCCATAATGCCTGCCTCTTTTTATTGGTGCTTTCTCTACTCTTTGGAAAGGTATCTACTCTTTTATCAATGGGAATAATGAGTGTGCTACTACATTGAGATCAAGCTGCATTTTGATGTTGGCAATGTTCACATGATCTATTTTTGGACGGATTTATGGGTAGGTGGAGTTTGTTTAAAAGCCTTATTCCCACTTCTTTTTCATTTGGTCTGTAATCCTACCAGCTTTGTGGTTGGATGGGAGGATGGGAAAGTGAAACTTGACCAGGGATTTCCAATGATCATTTTCTAAGTGAATGAAATTCGGCAATAGCAGGATTTGCTTAAGTTAATCTCGATGAAGTTTCTGAATGATGGCATGATTGATAAATTGATCTGGGCACATGAATCTACCCGCTAATTCACTATAAAATCCTGCGGCCATTTGCTTGATATGGTTTTGCTTCCTGGTGCCCCTACTTCTAATGTAAAGATATGAGAGTCAATCTTTATTAGGTTAGCCATCTAAAATAGGTGGTGCACGCATGATTTTCTTGTGAGACAGAGGCTTGTTTGATCTATTGCTGTATTTTTTGCGGTATGCAAGGTAAAAAGATAGAACATCTTTTTCTCCACTGCCCATGGATTTTTGGAGTAGAATTTTGAATTGTGGGTTTGTCATTGGAGGGCCTCTGGTTCTCTGTGTGACCTTATTGCTGAGTGAAAATATATGATACATAGTGCTTTCCAAAGAAAATTTTGGTTTCTTATTCCATATTTTTGCGATCTGGTCAATATGGTTGACGAAGAATGACTGTAACTTCAATCATGTAGCTGTCCCCTTGGCAATATAAAATAACAACGGTGGGAGACCTCCGTCCATTCTGGGTCCGACAGAAAATCGATCCGGTTTTGTTGGGGTACAGATCTGGATATCGGGTGATGGCTAAGTTAGGACCAAAAAAAAAAAAAAAAATCATGTAGCTGTCAATTGGGATAACCTTCTATATGTTTACGCCGGAAATGATACTGCAGCAGGTCTAATTCAATAGACTAGAACAACTGCATTTAGACCAAGCTAGATTTGTAAAACACTGCATTTTGAAACCCTAAAGTGGGATGTTGATTGTGATGGATCATTTGGCAAAATTCTCAAGAACGGTAATGAAGCAGAGCTTCTTGCAATTAAAAGGGCTCTCGAGATATCTCCTTGTAGACTAATGCAACTCTGTATTTTTAAATTGTGGAGTTTGACTCTATAAATACTGTGACTTGAGTTTATAACGCATATCTATCTGTGGATATCAAAGTAATGCTTTCAATTCTATCTTTGTTGTTCCACCCATGTATTGCATTTCTGTTGTTAACGGTTGTAGAAGGTGTAATGGGTTTAGAGATTGCTAGGTAAAATAGTTGGCAGACAAACACAATTGTTTGCTTGGTTGTAACCCTTCTTGTCTAGCTATGTGTCCTTATTGGCTAATCAAATATTTTAATGAAACATGTCTTTTAATGAAAAAAAAGGATGGTTTACTTAACATGGTTTTCTTCATATGACTTTCTCTCAATCGATATCAACCTTAGTTTCAACAAAGTTCATAGGCACTAAACGAAGCTGGACTAATTTGTTGCAATTAACATTTTTAAAGTTTAAAGGCATTTAACCATTTCTTCTTTCAGCAAAAAGACTATATTCTTTGAAGTTGCACCAGAGAAGAGGCTGAAGGCAAAAAGACTCGGGTACTAGCAAACTATAGTAAACTAAAAGCAACATCAAAGACCAGTCCTAAAGATTACCCTAGATAATATAAAGAAAGTGTCATGCAGAAATTTCACAACAATTTTTAATGTTCTCAAAACCCTAATCTTATATAATCCTCACCTCCCTTGTTCAAAGACCATAAAATTTGGAATCACAAGATTTGATTTGAGAGCATTATCATATCATCACCCCACGCACTATACTAACTCACACGAATAGGGTTAAAATGTCTCATAACTCTATAATTTGATACTAGGAGATACAATAAAGCATTATGTGTATTCCGAAGTTTTCTTTTCTTTTTTGTTTGATTTGTATATAAATAATATTTATGCTTCATTTATTTGGTGAAAAAATAATAAATAAATAGAGAATTCGTGAAATTAAATAGTAGAGTCATTAATTAAACATAATATCTTAATGACAAAAGAATCATCCAAAAACTCTATAAGATCAAACCTTTATCTTGTTCAACTTGAATCTAAAAATATCTTTTGCAAGATAAATTCATAAGAAAATGGGATCTTAAATGTATGTTCTCGGATTTTTCTAAATTTATATCAACCTTAAGTTCAAAAAGATTTTGCAAGATCGCAAGCACTTGGTGGAACGGAATAATTTGCTGCAATGAACTATTTCTTCCACAAGCAAAAGAAAAAATATTTATAGAGTGGAGGGAGAAGACAATAACACCAGCCTTTTAGCTGGATACGAAGACGTTCCTAAAGACAGCCTAGAACTAAAAAGAGCCTCAGAAGTCAACAGCATTTGATATTCACAACCCTGACCATAGATTTCAATCTTCAATAGTATAAGAAGATCAAAACCAGACCACTGCAACTTCCACCTTATTTAACTGGTAACGCATCCTCATTTTCTAAAGTTGCCGAAGCATGTGTGATAACGATACCTAATATATTAGAACTCGGCACATCAGAAGAAGAGTGGATGCCATATTTCATGAAAATCCAACAAACACCATAAGAATCTAGGCATTAAACTAAATACAAAACTTTATTAGAACCTTCCAAAATCAATTAACCACTTCTGATTTATTAACATTCCAGCTTGACATTTGTATACTAGAACTACCTCTGCATCAATGGGTCTTGAAACTGCAATTAATTGGTACAAAAAAAGGAATAGAGGAAAGAACATGTCAATAATCACTCGACTGGCAACTATAGATTCATTTTACTTATTTAATCATGAAATCACTAATGCAACCAAGCTACAGCTTGATATGGAAGGATATCCTAGTATGTCGCTAGCCAAGGGCAGTAGATATCACTCAACGTTCCTAATTGTGGATGCCATTCAATACCATAAGGTCATCTACTTTGGAATTGTTCCCTACATGCATCGCGTGTGCTGAATAGAAAACTCAAAACTCTTATAACATTACTTTCATTTCATTGTTGTCCAGTTTATATAACGATTACAATGTGACTCTTTTAAAAAATAAGAGTTACTAAATACTAATTAGTTGCAAAATGGACAAGATATAATTCCAACACAGAAACTAAACATTACACTTAATACTTGTTAGTTCCGACAAAAAGGTACAACAAACCCAAAATATTTGACTTTACCGTCTTCAAGATATTAACTATGCTTGTGCATTTATATTCCTTGCCTGAAGTCATCGCTTACAGCCATCCAGAGTTGTTCATCCACCTTTCTCTTCTTCAACCACGAGGTATCATTGATCAAATTGAAGGAAAGGAAAACAATCCGACCAAATAGGACAGCTTGATGTCTGTGTGCTAAACTAAAATATTTTTGAGGAGAAAAATTGAAATCTAACATATCTTTCTAGATGGTGTACACACAACTTTTGGTTCTCTTATATCGAATTTGATAGACCTGCTGCCATAATGGGTATTGAAACCAAGGTTACCTGATCTAAATAGAGGGGAGAAAAAGATAGGTCAAGAATCACTCCTCTAGGAAAGGACTCTTTTAAGTTTCCACGCAAGCATGAGAGAAGCAAGCAAAGTAGAAGCTTCGCCAAAAGCAAAGTGAGGAAGTGGTGCTGTCGACAACATCTAAGGGCTTTATCAACCTAATTAATTGTGAAATTGCTCACGCTACTAAACTACCACTCAATTTGGAAGGATATCCTCGAATGTCGTTGAACCAAGTGCAAGTGAAAATGTCACTTGATGCTGCTAATCGTGGATGCCACTCAACACGACCAAGTTGCTACTTGATTTCATTTGGAGAAATAACTCACTTCAAGCAACATATGTGCCGAAAAGAAAATTCAAAACTTCACGTTTATTGTTGTCAAGCTTATATAGGAAGTACAAAATGACTCTGTAACAAACGACAATTGCTTGTTATACATAATGCTTGTTAGTTCCAATGAAAATATGACTCCAACACAGAAACTAACGTTATTCATAAAACTAATTATACATAATGCTTGTTAGTTCCAATGAAAGAGTCAATGAACCTTTATTAAATATTTGATTCTACTAATTTCAATATATTAAACATGCTTTGGCATCATATCCCCCTCCTGAAAATAGCCACGGTTTGACTGGACTGTGAAATCGGATCGTATAATTAGTTTACAAAATCATCAATTGATTCATGGTCAGAGAACTGAAACTGCGACCATACCTACAAAGTTCAGCTCTTGTTCCTTATTTTGAAGAATGAAATCTGCCAATTTAAGCCAATAGATTTTTTTAAAAAAAAAATTTTGAATAGATATTTTGGATTTATTATCCAAAATGATGACAACATAGATGGAGAAGTAAATCATAGGATACAAGCGGATTGGATGAAATAGAGAAGAGCATCTAAAGTTCTTTGCGATCGCATGATGCCACTCTCTCTGAAAGGAAAGTTTTATAGAATGACAGTAAGATATGCATTACTATATGGTATCAAATGTTGAGCCATTAAACAAAAATAAGAGTAGAAAATGGTTGTAGTAGAGATGAGAATGCTGAGATAGATGTGTGGTAAAATTAGGAAAGATAGAATTAGAAATGAAGAGATACGTAGTAAATTAGGAGTATGTTCAATAGTAGATAAGATGTAAGAGTATCGTTTGAGATGCTTTGGGCATGTACAATGAAGGCCAAAAGATACACCAGTTAGGAGAATTGAGAGTTTAAATGTTAGAAATCTAGTAAAATGACGAGATAGACCATTAAAAATCTGGATGTAATGTATTCACAGAGATATGACAGTTAAAAGGTTAATTAAAGAGATGATTTCAGACAGGAATGGATGGCGTAGGAGAATTAGAGAAAGTTAAATAATCACTTTTCGTATTTTATATGTATTTGAATAGTATTGTGTCATTTTTTTTTAATTTTAATTTTTATATTTGTTTCTCAAATGCCGACCCCAAATTTTAGGATTAAGAATCAGGTTGTTATTGTTGTTGTAATATTTTTTTTTTAAATCAAAACTACAGCCATTAAAAAAAAATACTTCAAGAATTTTGTACTTTGTAGAGAGATGATTATACATGGATACAAATATATTTTTTATTGAGTTGTAAGTAGTATATATGAAGATAGAGAGAGCTGAATATGTTAATATTCAAAAAAACTTCCAATATTTATTTGCGTTAATATTATTATAACATATTAAAAAAATGAACAATTCAAAATGTAACTTTTATAGTTCACTAGATAATTAAGAAATTTTATAACAAAATATATTTAAAAAAAAAACAGGTTTTAGGAAAGTTAGTCTTTAGGATATTTTGAACCGAATTAGTTAGATTTTTTAAAATCAATAGTCAGGTATTAAAAAAAAGAAAAAAAACTATAATCATTACTCAACTTATATTTTGTTAATGAAAAATTATTATTAAGTTACTTTCTTAAAAAATTGTATCTATATTCTCTATTAACTTCACAATTAGCACATGACTCCCAAACCGATAAAGTTAGGGTCTAAAGCCAACCAGTAATGAACAACTTGTCATGGTGAACCATTCGATATCCACTCTGCTTCTTTTGGTCCAATTTTGTATCAAATTCTTGTTATTGTTGATTCCTTGACATTAATTAGATTTCAAACCCTTCCTCCTTTCTTTTTTTTTTTTTTCTAATTTATTTATTATTTATTATTTATTACTTATTTTATTTTTAACTTTTGGTTTTGAAATTAAAATCGAAACATGGATCGGAATCAGAACTGATGATTCTGAAACTAGAATCAGAATAGCCCTTTGAAATCTGGAACCAAGAACCGACAATTACAAAACTGTAGCCATATCTATCCCTTCCTTTGGATGTTAAAAACTTAGATAAAGTTGTTACATTTTTTATTCTTCATTAAATCTCAGCTTCTCTCCTCCAAGATCCCAAAATTCCAAGGCGACAAATTTTTTTAAGAGTTGAAATGGATTGGAGGGAAGTTATCTAGTGGGATGAGTCCATGTTATTTTTTTTCCCTATTTTTCTTCAGTAATGATGACATATTTCATAATTTTGTTCATATTATGGGTAGTGGCACCGACGCCATCGTCATTCCCAATGCCGAACTTCTTTCTACAGAGAATTAGTATACTTTTAGAAGTTGTCTAACATTTATTTGGAATTTCATGTGTATTAGTTTTATGTATTTTTATGGCAACTTGTTGGAGCTTTACAGCCCAATTTTATTTTATTTTATTATTTTTTAACAAAGAGGCACTTAGCGCCGGTTATAACCATCACTAAATGCCGCAATTTTTAAAAAGAGGCATTCAGCGGTGGTTAAAATTGCCGCAAAAATACAACGGTGATGTTGTGTCGATCTTTCTGACGGCTACTGTGAAATGATCTCGCAAGTGGCAATTTTAACGGCGGCATGAGAACTGTCGTTAATGCGTTTTGTGACAGTTTAGACCTCTGTAAAACACCACTCTTAACCACCATGAATGTTTTGATTTAGTGTTATTGAAGATAAGATGAATACATCCCACCCAATAATTTAATACATTGATGCTGATTAGTGTTTTGGGTGCTATATTGCTGAGTTTCTAAGTTATTAAAAAAAAAAAAAAGAAAAAGAAAAACGCTTCCTAATACAAAGCCAAGTCGCCATCCTACCTTGCATCGGAAAAAACCGTGAGCCTAGGTTATACCGTAATAGAAACATGAAAAAGAAATTGATAGGATCTGTTTCGCAAAATTTACTGTAAAGAATGGGTCTCGCTCGACAGCGGCATAAGACTCTCAATCCATTGTATTCAATCCACTTACGCGTAAATGGGCTTATATCGCCCCGTTCGACCGAAAGAATCTATCTTTCCAAGTGGGTCTCAGTCGCCCCAATCATCTAAATGAGTCATGCTCCGTGGAAGCCTGCTCACTAATCATTCTGCTCCCGATGATATTTACACGGTTTAACCTACAAGAGCATTCAATGGAACCGAATGCTCTCATTTCCTCTTTCTCTCTCCCGACTGATGGCTACCGAATAAATCGAACATTTCTCCTCACAGTCAGTAACACTCAATAGAATTTTGTCTCTATTGAGCTTTCTATTTCAACACGAAACATATTTTCCAATAAAGGAAGGGAACTTCGAGAATCCAATTGATAAGAGAAAGAATCTTCCCGTATGATTCAACTTTCTAAGTGATAACAATATAAAATATTTGACATTTATAAATCTGGAATCCTTGGATCATTCCATAAGAAAACTAGGGTTGAAACGCCCCCGCAACAGCACGATTCTCAGAGGAACACTATATAAAAGTTTTCCAAGTATCAAACTAGGTAACTCCTCTAACTCAACACAGGACACACAAATATTACAGGGAGATCCGTCCTCCCTTCTTTTCAGTCTATTTATTCTTTTGAAAACCGCTATTTCTGAATTGAGTGTGGGAACCTTTTTCGTCGAAATATCCTTTAACGGTCTTTTACAGGTTTCAAACCTTCTCATTGAGCACCTGTTCAAGTCACAAGGAGCTGAATCTATGGAGTTAAAATCCACCTTCAACAGGTTGGCGCTGTCTGTGAGAAACAGATTTGAGAATATTTATTAAACACTCAGGACTGATCAGATCAACATGCCTCCGAAGTGAAGAACTAGAACAACATCAAGGGCCATATCTGTGGTAGATAGTCATACCGCTACCCCCACTCGCATAGCCTCTCTTGCGGCACCTTCTCGACCTGTCGACAATCCTCCTGCTCATGAACAACCTCCTCGCTCGAAACAGGTCCAACAGCCTGGGTTGCAGGAACACCCAGCCATGGTTCCCACATCGATACCTCCAGAACGGGTTAGTCAGCCTCAGATGGATAGACTAGAGTACAGAATTCAGGACAAGAGTAAGCAATTGGAGGGCCTTAGTCACGCTGTGAGGCCCGAGGACCACTCTTCCTTCGGGGGGATCTAGACGCGACTATCCTTGACGACGAATACCACCACTCAGCTACGAACCCTCGGTAACTTCCCACCATAACCCCAAAAATCTGAGAAGACAAGTTGAACAACTTGTTGCTGGTGAATTTAAGTAGGCCAATGCCTGAGAAAACAAAGCCCCCCTCTACTCTAACGTTTCGCCCTTCGACCCGAAGGTCTCTTTGGAACCAATGCCTCACGACGTACTTTTGTCTCCTATGGAAAAACATGATAGGACAACCAATCCTTGTGACTACATGGCACACTTCGTAACGGTAATGGTCTCAAGAGATATGACTGACGTCACCATGTGCAAACACTTCCCTACCACTCTCAAGGGGAATGCGCTAACATGGTTCAACTCACTTCCACCACTGAGAATAAGAACTTTCTCCTAGTTTTGACAGTAGTTCAAAACTCACTTTGTGATAAGCAGATGAGTAAAGAGAAAATCCGCCTCTCTATTGTCATCGCATCAAAAGGAGGATAAACCCTTGAGGGAGTTCCTGGAGAGGTTCAAGACAAAGATAATAAAAGTTCTGGCCTTGAAGCATTCTATTGTGTTAGCAGTGCTGCTTATTGGGTTGCACCCGTCCGGTATGAAGTCTCGATCACGAAAAAACCTCCCTCCCCTATCCAGAAATTTTACTCCCATGTGAGAAGTACATCATGGCCGAATACGCCGAATCCTTCGACCAAAGAAGGAATCGATCATCCAGGAGAGAACGCAATCGATTGCCCCGACGACCCTCACCGAAGATTAACCGATCGACTCCTCTGCCTTATCGAAGGTTCAACACCTACACTCTTTAAATGAAACTCTCAGTCAAGTTTTGTTTTAAATTAGGGATCACCCTTATATCCGATGTCCTCCTCAACCTGTGGAGGATGAGCCCAAGAAAGACAGAAGCAAATACTATCACTTCCACCGCAATTACGATAGACAAGGATGATTGTAGGAGGCTCAAAGATGAGCTTGAATTCCGTATCTGAAGCGGGAAGATAGCATAGAAGGAAGGGATATGCTGTATCCCGATAGACAAGCACCACCGAGGTGGAATGAACTGAATAATCGACCAGTCGATCCACCACCAACTAACCATCAGGACGGAGTCACTATCCAAATTCGTGAGGAATGAACTGCTCGAACATCTCCACCCCCATTGGACTTTCCGAACTCCTCGGATGGTACACAAGGAAACGAAGCCGAATGCCTAATCACACCCATTATCAATTCACCTAACGTCCCTGTTCCTCTCCCGCCAGAGGTACTCGCAACTCACGTTGAAAAGGAAGTAAAAGGTAAGCGACCGATCATCGGTTTCACCAATGAGGACCTAGTCAGCGTAAATCTAAACCGCCACGATCCCCTTGTCATCACCACCAAAATAGGTCCATATAAAGTCTGAAGGATTTTCGTTGATCAAGGGGCAGGGTGCGACCTCCTATATTAGGATGTTTTCAAACGAATGGTTACAACCCCGCATATCTACAACCCCATGTGGGTCCAGTCAAAGGGTTTTCTGACAAATAGATATATCCCGAAGGGATTATTCTTCTCCCAATCATGTTGGGCATGCCCCCAACCATGCAATGACTATAACGACCTTTAATGTGGTCAATCTCCCATCGCTTTACAATGCGATCTTAGGAAGACCAGGCTTGAATGCCCTGGAAGCTCTACCCAGAACTAAGCACATGAAGGTAAAGTTCAGAATTTCACTCGGAGTTGAGACCTTGTCCTACAATCAGGAGTCTTCAGCCCCCATCCTGAAATAGTCGCACGATACGCTTTGATGAGCTCCACATGTCTCTTACATTTTTATTATGATGTTCCTTCACCTAATAATGAACACACGTATGCCTTATTGATTACATCCTACTGAACTTCGACTTCCTATGGGAAAGAAATACCCAAACGAAAGGATTTATGTTTCTAAATGGACCTCCGTTGCCTTAACTAATGAAAGGATCTATCTTCCTGAATGGGCCTCTGTCACCCTAACCAAACGAATGGATTTATCTCCCTGAACAAGCCTCTGTCGCCCTGACTAAATGAAGGGATCTATCTCCCCGAACAAGACTTCGTTGCCCTGACTAAATGAAAGGATCTATCTCCCCGAACGGGCCTCCGTCTCCCTAACCAAATAAAGGGATCTATCTCCTCGAACAGCCCTCCGTCGCCCTAATCAAACGAAGAGATCTATCTCCCCAAATTGGCATCTGTCGCCCTAACCAAATAAAAGGATCTATCTCCCCAATCGGGCCTCCATCGCCCTGACCAATAGAAGGGATCTGTCTCCCCGAATGAGCCTCCATCGCTCTGATCAAATGAAGGAATCTATCTCCCCGAACGGGTCTCTGTCGCCCTGATCAAACGAATTGATTTATCTCCCCGAATAGGTCTCCATCGCCCTGACCAAACGAATGGATTTATCTCCTAAATAGGCCTCTATCATCCTGTCGTTCTAACCGAATGAAGGGATCTATCTTCCCAAATGGGACTCCATCGCCCCGACTGAACGAATGGATTTATCTCTCCGAACAGGCCTCCATCACCCCGACTTGACGAAAGGCGTTCCTATTCCTCTTTATCCTAGCAAATATTTCCTGGAAAACTTGAGATGCTCATGAACATACACAGTTAGAGAATACCCCATGATAGGCTAACATTCCTTAGAAAAGCCTAGAATTACAAGACAAAACTGAGAAGTCCATTTGAGACAATGAGGGAACCATCCCCTGTTATCAACACGCATCGATCGAAAAGAAATATGCAAGAGAGTCTCATTAAGAAGCATTATGATACAATGATATCAGAACTACATAGGCTTTGGAGGAGTAGAGGTCTCCCAAAGAGAAGTCCTTTATCCACCACACTCAGGGCACCAATTGATCTGATAGAGGGTATATCCTGACCCATCGTATCCCGATTGGTCGCCTTCTTGATTGGAGGTAGGGCTCCCTCTAATCCCAACTGACAGATTATCTCTTCGGCACACCGTAGTCTCTCTATCAATTCACGTTGAGTATCTCTAGAGGAAGCAGCACATTGGAGTAAAGTTTTTTCAGATTCAATTGCTCTTTGTTTCGCCACCTGGAGAGACTCCTCACGCAACTGAACCAACATCTCAGTAGTATGCAACTGCGTCTCGAGGGCCTTTTTCTCAATTTTCAAACGCTCATAGTAACTTCGGAGGATCTTAATCTCCCCTTCGGCCAACGAAGCCTCGCACGCCTTTTTTGTCCCCGTGACCTTTTCCTCCCGATCGGTAATGCCCCATAAGGCCCCAACTTGGGCACTCAACTGATGGACCTTCTCCTCTAAGTGTCCAACAGTCTGCTTTCTCTGTCGCTCTTAGAATTTTGCTAGAGCCATCATTTACGAGAAAAGAGAAATCACTCTATAATAAGATGAAGACAAAGTGAAGAAAATTCAAAAAATGGTACCATTAAGCCAAGACACTTAAGAGCTCCGTCAGTTTGTTCCATGGACATCTTGTGCAGCTCCAAATCGCAATGATGAAAATCGACCCGATCAGCTATTTTCTCTACCTTAGCCAAGTCCACATAACTATACTATTTATCCCCAGAGCTAATGGCAACTGTTCCTCTCTTCTTCGACCCCTTGTCACCATAAAAGGAATGGATGTGGATAGAAGGAGGGATAATTGTTCCATTAAGTACCTTGTGTTCCCCCTTATGAGAAGGCCGTAGCGGAACCGCGCTGGACGGGCCGAACAATTCTTCAGTAAGTATCACTGTCTCCCTTGACACCCTAGCTTCCACGCTGATCGATGGATTTTTGCCAAGTCTCTCCGATAGCGAAGTCCTCTCATTCCTGATTGATAGAGTGTGATCAACGCTATCCAACCCCTCTGGTTCAACCTTGAATATCTTTGACGAAACCGCAAGCATGCGCTCCTCGATGTCCTGGTTTGTTTCATGACCATTCCCCGACAGATAATCAGGATGAACTAATTTCCACCTTTTCGTTAGGGGGAGTGTTGTTAAAGTTTGGGTCTTAGACTACCCCTCAATCTCTGCTAAAAAATTCTCAAAAGGCAAATCCCTATTAATCGTAACCTCTCTTAGCATAGAGTCATCTACGAAGCCTGAAGTACTAGTCAACCCGATCTCTCTCCTATTAACTAAGAGAGGCCTGTCGATCCTCATCTTCTCTCCTATCAGTAGACTCGTCAGGGAGAGCATGTGATTGTCTGTCAAAGAATCGATCAGGATAACCCTTCACGTAGACCTACAGTAATTACCCATTGACCGCACAAAGCGAAAGTGATGAAAAGGGTCTAAAGGCTGCAATCCCAACGCAGGCCTTCCCTCAGCACTAAGAAGCACTGGCATGAGATCCTTGTTCTAGAATTCCACAAAAAAGTACTTACACGCCCAATCACTACTAGAGGATTTCTTATAACGAAACCTATAATCGGATTCGGGACGAGTTTGCAGCCTATACCAATCTTGAACCAAACCCTTCTTCGTGCATCTCACCAGAGGAAAAAGAGCCACCAGGACATTAAAATCAAAACGAAAATGATAAAACCCTAACAAAGAAGTCAAAACAACAATTAGGTGCCAAGATCCAGGAGTCAACAGAGTTGGAAATATATTCCAGTACTGTAACACTTCAACGAATGGACTGGTATATAATACCTTCAAACCAAACTTCACCATCTATTCATACATTGGGACACATCCCTTTGGGGTCCTATTCGCTCTATCGCTATTTGTGGCTGATACTAGGGTGTAGTCATCACCCACTAACATAGTGGTCTGAACTTCTTGGAGTTCCAACGTAGACATGGTACTCATACTTTGAGTAACAGAACCTCTCGCCATGCCTTCTATGAAAGCTTTCCTGTGTATAAAGACAATTTGAAAGAAGAAAGAAATAAGCGTGAGGCGGTGAAAACATCAGATCCCCTAGCATGAAAGTATTTATAGAAATCACTAGAGGCAGCTCACGGAAGCCGAAAAGACACTCATTATATTAAAGGTTTGGTGTCTTTTTAGAAAAGTCATTACTTATGACGCTTTTTTCACGAAACGATACCACGAGTTAGGGGCAAATGATGGGATCTGTTTTGCAGAATTTACTGTAAAGAATGAGCCTCACCCATAGCGACATAAGACTCTCAATCATTGTGTTCAATCCACTCTACCTCGCCAAGCAGGCCTCGGTCACCCCAACCATCCGAAGGAGTCAAGCTCCGTGGAAGCCTGCTCAGTAATCATCGAGCCCCCAATAATATTTACGCGGTTTAACTTGCAAGCGCATTCGGTGGAACTGAACGCTCTTCTTTTCTCTTTCTCTCTCCCGACTGATAGCTACTGAAGGAATCGAACGCTTCTCCTCCTAGTCAGTAACACTCAACGGAATCTCATCTCTATTGAACTTCTTATTTCAGCACGAAACATATTTCCCAAGAAAGGAAGAGAACTTCGAGGATCCAATTGATAAGGGAAAGAATATTCCCGTATGATTCAATTTTCTAAGTAATAACAATATAAAATTTTTGACATTCATAGATAAAAGCTTTCAAGACGTCAAGCCAGATAAATCTTCTAACTAAACACAGGACACATAAAGATGACAAGGAGATTTTTTCTCCCTTTTTCTCAGTCTATTTATCCTTTCGAAAACTTTTCTTTTTGATTTGAGCGTCGGAGTCTCCCTCACCGGAGCACCCTCCAATAGTCTTTTGTAGGTTTCAAACCTCCTCATTGAGCACTCGTTCGAATCACAAGGAGCCGGATCTATAAAACCAAAACCCACCTCTAACAGAAATTGATGCCAATGAACTATAATTCAACTAATATCATCTTCTTCTTCTTTTGTAAAGATATTGAGTTCATACTTCCTTATGTAAAAAAAAAAGTGAAATAGAAAATGATGGGAAATGATATGAGAAAATGATATTTTGTAAAAATACAAAATATGAATAAATGCATAAATATAAAAATATAAGAATTTTTATTAAATATTAATTATTTTATGAAAGTAATAGGACAGTCATTTTATAATAAAATTTAAAATGATTAAAAATATAATTATTCACTATAAAAAATAGTATTTTTGTGATGAATTTTAAGATGAACTTCTGTGAAAAGTCGTCGCTAAAAGTATTTGTGATGAATTTAGTGACTAATAAAAGTTCGTCACTAAAAACTTGTCGCAAATATTAGTGACGAAATTATAAGAAATCGTTGCAAAATTTTTAACGAAAATTTACTCTTCACAAATATCATATTAGCAACGAATGATAGTTCATCGCAAATTTTGTGACAAAATTTTGTTCGTCGTAAAATTTGCAACGAACAAGTTTTTGTCGTAGAATTTGCGAGGAACAATTCTTCATCCCAAATTTAGCAATGAAATATGATCGTTACAAAATTTGCAACCAAATATTATTCATCACAGAATTTGTCGCTAATTTATCGACTAAATTAGTGACAAAAATTTTGCAAAGAATTTAGCGACAAAATTAGTGATGAAATTTTGTGACAAATTTAGTAACACATTTGTGACGAAATTAGCGATGAAATTAGTGATAAATTTAACTACGAATCTGGAATTTAGCGACGAATCTGAAAATTTTAGTGACGAATTTTGTGACAAACATAAAAATCAGCGATGAATTTTATAACGAATCTAGAATTTTTGAGACAAAAATCAATTTTAATGACATATTTTCACCATTTTCCCTGTATGCCTTATTTCTATTCATTCATATAATATCCAACATCATCACACAATAATGTTTGACATCTAACAGCCATCAACTTCAAATTTCTTGTCTTTGCTCATCTATACAACTAATCATCTAACAACATCAATCAAGTAATAATTCAACAACAACAACTAATCATGTTAACAATGTCAATTGTCACAACAACAACACTATCAACAACAACAACAATATCAAATCACAATGTTTAAATGTAATAATAAAATTAACAATATTTATTGTTTAAGTAATCATATTCAAATGTAACTATCAAATAACAACAATCTCAAGAAGCACCATCATCATCATCATCATCGAATACATCATCATGATCATCACCACCATCAGCATCACCATCACGAGGAGATAGGGAAGGGAGAATTTGACTTGAAGCGGGGGCTAACTGAAAATGCTGCAAGATGAGTCTCTGTTATGTGTTTACTTCTTAAAATTCATTGTCTCTTTGCGCTGTATGTCTTTCAACTGACTCATCTCTTGGGTCAATTGTATTATTTCTATCCTTACTGTTGGCGGGGTGGAAGAAGATGGACTAATGATTTTGCAAGTCCTATTCAAAGAACCCATTTCAAATACTATCTATCTTTTTGCTCCACCAATTGTCTTGAGCCATAGAATCATACTATCAATAGATGACTCAAATGATGCAGCATTATCATTACCACTCGAATTTCTCAATAAAAGTTTATCATATTTCTCTTGCATTATCATAAGAAAACTTAGAAGAAAATTAAAATAACAATTTAATAAAATATCTAACAAAAAATCAAAATTTAAAATTTCGTTCATTATTAAGCCATTGACAGTTGATAATAAGACACAAAAAATAATATATCTATCATATATTCCAAATTTAAGAGACTTATGGAATAGAAATTAGACATATTTCTATTTATATATTTAGTTGCTTTATCCATCAAAGTGCTACTCAAATAATGAGGTGTCCTCTCATTGAAATTAAAATTCTACAACTATTAGGAGTTTGAAACTCTGACAGATCCAATGAGGAAAGAAATAACATTGGTACGTAAGAAGATTGACCTACCATTAGGAGAGGGGGTTATGGGTCTTGTGTTCAGATTATAAAGACATTATTCATCCTCAAAATTTAATTAATAATGATTAAATAGAATAGCATATATTAGGAATCAAAGAATCAATTTAGATGGTGAAAGGAAACTTACGAGAGACTAACCTAATAAATTTATTTTCCAACGTTGTTATGGTAGGTTCAATACAACATATTCAAATCAATATTGAAAATGTCCATAAAGCAATGAAAAGTTTTGAAATTATATAACTTAACTACTCTATCTCTCTCCCACTTCAAGTGTTGTTTTTCTTCTGGAATATCCATGTGAAAGTGTCTATAATAAATAACTCGGTTTTTATTTCCTTTGTCTAAAAAATAACACTGTCAGAAATAATAAAATAATTAAAAAATAATTGAATTAAATTAAAAAAATTAGTGTTTTAACAAAATTATCAATCTATTTCTATATTCATCGATATTGATTGAACCTCCCACATATGTGACAGACGATTTCCCAAAATTACAAGATCGGCTCTTCCTGTTTTGGTCACTCCTTCATCCGCTCTCATTGGATTCCCAGAAGTTTGAAATTCTTAGCCAATTCTCTTCAGTGATGCAATTTGGCTTCTTTCTGCTTGTTTTTGCAAGATTTAACATCACTTGGATGTGATGATCACATTTTTTGTTAAAAATTCTTCTTATTTCATTCTCCTGATTCTCATCCCAAGTGAACTTGGCTATAATAAATATAAACAATAATAAGTTATATTAAAATTATAAAGTTAGTTTCATATATAACTGAAAGACATTGAACTCTCTCCACCATAACTCTTATGTATCTTCTGTCGTGCTTGTGAAAGACATTCAAACTCCTTCCTAATGGTAGTTCATTATTCTGTTAAGTTTGTGAACGATATATACAGAATTTGTGAATATATCATAAAATTACAAACAAACAATTGTAAGTAAATAAAATAATTAAAAGAATCATATGCTGCATAAATAAAAGAAATAATAGTGATGAAATTTTAAAATTTAATACTTACGAATCTCCGTAAGGGGATATCCCGTTTTACCTGTCTTCCCCCTCAATATGTGAATGTTATACCGAACGTGCAACCGAAGGGGACGACAAAGGTGCATTAGTAGAAGGGGAAGGGGAATGGGAAGATGCAGTTGAAGCGAACTGCCCCTCCCCTCTCTCTTTCGGGTGAGGGGGAGGGACCCTCCCCCTCCCCTCTCTCTTTCGAGCAATGCAAAGGAGGGGAAGGGCCCCTACCCCTCCCTTTTCTCTTTCGAGAGAGGTACAGGAGGGGGAGGCACTCTCCCCGAGTTCGGTGGCACTGCTGCTTCCAGATCTGGAGTTCGGCGGTGCTGCCGCAATCGGAGCATGTGTAGATTAAGAGATTCTTAAGTCAGAGACATACGTTTGCTACAACTCGTGAGAGAGAGTGAGAAGGCGTGAGAGAGAGACAAAGTGAGAGTGAGAGTTTGAGAGAGAAACACTTGTTTCAACAAATTTACAATCAGTGATGAACATGAGTGTTCGTCGTAAATTCTACAACGAAGAGCTACGTTCGTCATAGAATCTACGATGAACACCGTGTTTGTCACAAATTCTACGAAGAACTAACCACTTTGTCGTAGATTCTATTACAAATGTGACATTTCGTCGCAAATTCTATGACGAATGTGACATTTCATCGCAGATTCTACGAAGAATAGAGCTCTTTATTGCAGAATTTGCGACGAATATGTGAGTTCGTCACAGATTCTATGACGAACATGAAAATTCAATGTAGATTTTATGATGAATAGGAGCTTTCGTTGCAGATTCTGCACGAATTGATCTTTTCGTCATAGATTTTGTGACGAACAATGCTTTTCATTGCTAATTCTGCAATGAACTATCCTATTTGTCACTGAATTAGTATGCGTCAGTTAACTGTGTAACTTTTTCAGGTCATCAATGAACTATAAATTTGTCACTAATCAATGATGAACTATCATTTTCGTCACTAATTTAGTGACGAATTACTATGTCCGTCGCTAATTTACAACGAATGATTTTTTTGTTAGAAATTTACAACGAATTTAGCAACAAATGTATGAATTTGTGACAAATTTTGTGACAAAAATTTAGTTCCATCTACTAAACTGTAAAATTATAGACAAACTATCAATAGTCTTTAAGTTCAATACATGCAATAACAAAATTATAGACAAAAATATATTCATTATATTGATCATCAGTAAAAAAAAAAGTTCTTTTTCATACTTAGACAATGAATTGAATACTTAATCAAATTTATAAGTTTGTGACTTATATAAATGTATAGATATATGTTTATATGAATAAATTCTACCATTGTGAAAGATAATACTCCATTACTTTTTTTTTATATAAATAGAAAATGGATGTATTATTTATTGTCAAAAGTGATTGGTTTGGAGAAAAACTTAACATTCACTATGTATTGAAGTCAATTTTGTTACTTTAAAAATGGTTAAAAGTAGAGATAATTGAAAAAGGTTACATCAGTGAGTGTAGAAGGAATTTAATCATAAAATTTGAAAAGAGATTTTAGATACCATTGAAATTAGCAACAAATTTAGCAATGAATAATTAGTTTGTGACTCATTAGAAACCAATTCAGCAACAACTTGCTAAAATTTTGCGACGACAGAGTTATTTGATGCTAATTAGCGACGAATTTAGTGACAAACATGCGATGGAAGGATCAGTTGATTGGTAAATTAGTGACGAACGAAATTGATCATCGGACATTTAGCGATGAATAAAAATGTTCGTCACTGATTTAGTGATGAATTTTGTAGTCATTACCGAATCAGTGACAAACACTATATTTGGTCACTAAATCAGCGACGACTTTGTGGTTCGTTGCAGATGTGGTGACGAATACTATATTCATCACTGATTTAGCGACGAACATCCATGTTCGTCGCTAATTTCTTTGCAAAATAGCAACGAACACATTCTGTTACTAAAATCTATCACTAAATTCATGTTTTTTTGTTGTGAATAATTATAGGGTAAATAATATAAAAATTATAATTAAATAAAAATAATTTATTAAATAAAAATATAAAAATATAAAAATTTTTGTATAACTATTAATTAATGTAGCATGTTGAAATGTTTCAGAAATAGAGAAATATTAGTATCGAGAAGTTTTCATGCATTATAATTGTAAGCACCCACACTAATAATATAGAGCTTTGCCTCCAAGTTATGAAATTAAACTAACCTTTTGCGCTTGTGTATTCCATACTACTGATGTCTATTTATTTAGAAGCTTAAAACATGTAAATCAAACAGGGAAAATTTTAGCATGGTGATGAGGTAATTGTATTCTACGAGCAAGCATTGCTAACAATTAATGCACCCGATAGCTTTTTCAAAAAAAAAAAAAAAAAAAGAAAGGAAGAGTTAATTCCTAGTAGTATCTCTGAATTATTTAATAATTACATTAACAAAGTTTACCTAACAACTTACAAAATTCCTATTCGAAAAGTAAACTGATTGTATTATTAATCTAAGGGTTTGAGATTTAACTGTTGGATTCTCTGCCTAGCTGTTAACACAATATGCAAATCAAGATTGCTTAATAACCCATGAGGTTAGGAGACTGAAAAATCTACTTTTGAACACAACTTAATTATTTTGTTTTTTAGATTGGCAATTGCATAAGCTTCAAATTGAAAAAACAATGTATATTCTCAATCTCTACTTCGTTTATGTCATATCTCAAATCTATATTAGTTTATTTTCAATGTACATTAGTTTTATTTATCTAGATTGCTTAGAATGACAATTGCACATATCTAACTTGGTATACTAAGATATTAAATCTCAAATATAAGGTAACACCTGGTAACCTTTTGGTCCCTTCCCCTATGATCGGTATATAAAATTCAGCTTGGGTTTATTATAAAGAAATTAAAAATATTTTCAAGTAAGGAATAAAAACATATCCCTTCTTGAAGAGGTTAAAAGGATTACTCCCTCTTAAAATTAATTAATATATTTTATTTTAGAAAGTGAAAAATGCAATTTTTTAATGTAAGAAAAAAAATTGAAACTAATATGTTGAGAAAGCAAAAATTTGGTTTGAATTAATTTTTTAAAAAGAAAAAATAATGATGTTTAGTTTTAAAGGGAAAAAAATAGGATTTAGATCTTCTAGAGAATATTTAACACCAGTGTGTTTAAAAAAAAATAAAATTTTAATTTCCCAGTGTTGGTAAATACCCATATAGGGGCATTTTACCCTAGGTAAAAAAAAAAATCATATTTGAATTTTGAATGGGATTTGGAATAACTCTCATTCACTACCAGAAAATGGACCGACAGATAATAATCCGTCGCTATTAGCGACGGATTAATGATGGAAAAATTAGCGACGGATTTAGCGACGGAAAAATTCATCGCTAATTGTTCCGTCGCTAAATCCGTCACTAAAATTTTTTTGGACAAATTAGCAATAAATTTAGCGATGAATTTTATTTCAGTGACTAAATTCGTCGCTAGAAAGATTAGCGACAGATTTATTGAGAGAAAAAATTTGTTGCTAATTTTTCCGTCGCTAATCCATTGCTAAAACTTGAAAAAAAAAATTTGTTTTTATTAAATATAATTTTTTGTTTTTATTAAATAAAATTTTGTGTTTTTATTAAATATAATTTTGTATTTTTATTAAATATAATTTTTTCTTTTTATTAATATAATTTTTTGTTTTTATTAAATATAATTTTTTGTTTTATTAAATATAATTTTTTGTTTTTATTAAATATAATTGTGTCTTTTTATTAAATATAATTTTTTCTTCTATTAAATATAATTTTTTATTTTTATTAAATATAATTTTGTGTTTTTATTAAATATAATTTTGTATTTTTATTAAATATATATATTTTTTTATTAAATATAATTTTGTATTTTTATTAAATATAATTTTTTGCTTTTATTAAATATAATTTTGTGTTTTTATTAAATATAATTTTGTCTTTTTATTAAATATAATTTTGTATTTTTATTAAATATAATTTTGTGTTTTTATTAAACATAATTTTGTGTTTTTATTAAATATAATTTTTTGCTTTTATTGAATCTAATTTTGTATTTTTATTAAATATAATTTTATGTTTTTATTAAATTTAATTTTGTGTTTTTATTAAATAGAATTATGTGTTTTTATTAAATATAATTTTGTATTTTTATTAAATATAATTTTATATTTTTATTAAATATAATTTTGTGTTTTTATTAAATATAATTTTTTGTTTTTATTAAATATAATTTTATGTTTTTATTAAATATAATTTTGTGTTTTTATTTAATCTAATTTTGTATTTTTATTAAATATAATTTTATGTTTTTATTAAATAAAATTTTATGTTTTTATTAAATTAGGGTATTGTATTTTTAATATTGAGAATTAGAAAGAAAATATAGAAATAGAAAAAAAATAAACCAATAACTCAAAGTTGATGGTGGCATGGTTGTTAAGACTCTTCGTATATCTCTCTTACACCCGGGTTTGAACTGGGGCATCAGCATTTTTCAACAAATTAAAAGTTGGGGCACGGGCGAGCAGACTGGTTGGGGTCGAAGCCGTGGCAGGAGCATGCGAGGCGGGCGGGTCGGGAGTCCGGCCTCGTGCTCTTAGATTTGATTATATTCACTTCAGCGATGGAAAATTTCTGTCGCTAAAATCCGTTGCTAATCTGTCGGTAATTAGGAATAATTTGAAAAAATATAAAATTAAATTAGCGACGAATTATTAATGACGGAAAATTTCCGTCGCTAATCTATCACTAAAATTTTCAAATTGCCGACGGATTAGCGACGAATTTTGTTAGTGAGGGAAAATTTCCGTCGCTAAATTAGCGAGGTGACTTTCAGCGACGGAATTTTTTGTCGCTGATTTTCAGTCGACGGAAATTTGAGTATCAGGGACGGAATCCGTCGCTGATACTCGTTTTTTTAGTAGTGATTACCCATAGTTACCTCTCTATATTTATGGTCAATTTCCTTTTGTGTGAGATAGCAATTATTCCTTTCCATTGTGAGAATAGAGAGGATATGGAAAGATCTTGTTGTTCTTGAGAGAAGAATAACATTCTGGATCCAAGGGTTTTGACGATTGAGAGAGAAATTTATATCATTGAGTTTTTAAGAGAAATACTCTATTGAGAGGGTTGATAAAAATTCAGAGTAGGGAATTGTTACGGTGATCCAATCACCGGGCTTAAAGTTGCGACGTTATGAAATTACGGTGATAGTTCGATTTTTGTGATTATCACCCTGACTGTGAAAAAAATCGAGATAGAATTCGTAGTTCTTGGAGTTTCGAGCATTGCTCACTGAGATATATCTAGAACCCTAATTCTTTAATAATTCTGAGAATTTTATTATATGATTCTGCTGCATGATTGAGTCACCATGTTCTAACACCTAGAGAAAGAAAATAAATATTGTTTGTTCTACAAAGAGAAACCATATTTAGTACTTATAAAGAGAGAAAACTTCAAACCATTGTTATTAGAAAGAGCTAATGTAAAGAAAGGGAAAATTAACATAATTAGTTTAGAGGTAAAATCTAGATTTGAGAGAAAACTCAAATTCATTGCTTTTAGAGTGAGAAAATATGAATTAAATAATTATTTAGAGAGACGGATTAATGTGTTAGTTTTACAAAAAGACAATTTAAATTTAGTTTTTTAAATGGGAGAAAATTATAAAACAAATTTGATTTTTCTCAGAGAAAAAATTGACATGTTTAGTTTTAGAGAGAGAAAAATTAAATTTCATTTCTTTTAGGTAAAGAAAAAACTTATATTCTATGTGCTGAGAGATAATAAAATTAACATTTTTGATTCAACGTCTGAGAAATTCCTTTTTCAAAAACAATTAACGTCACAAGTTAAACAATAATTTAGAAAATTTGTGTATTTTCAACAAAATTACAATTTGCCATTTTTATATAAACAAAAACTAATCTATTTCAGAAATATTTTTAAATTTTTTGATGTGAAAAAAATGTCTTAAAACTTTGATAAATGAAACTGATTACTGATTTTTTTTTACTAGAGAATGAGAATTGGAAATGGGTAGAAAATTGGGTTAGAAAATAAAAAAAATAAAATGTATTTTTGCTACTGAACTGGACGATAAATTTTTGTAGGGAAAGTATATTATTTTTTTAGGAGATGATTAAGAGGGAATGTTGGTATTATATATATATATACTGATAATCTTATTATCTCATTAATTTTCATTCACGTTCTCATTTCCATTTTTCCATCTCTACATTGAGAAATAGTAATATTGCGAGAGTCACACTCAAAATCTCATTTTCCATCTCATTAAAACTCACTTAATACAAAAATAAAACAAATAACAATATGAGAGTCACACGCAAAATCTAGGCTCCTTGCAGTCTTTTATATTATTATTATTATTATTATTATAGTTTTTACTTTTGGAATTAAAGCGCAACTTAAAATTTGCATATATAGTATACTATAATATCACATTAATTAGTTTATAAGAAGTTGTACCATAAAAGTTTTTAACCTAAAAACTAGTGTTTTACCAAAATACTTATAGTTCAAAAATGTTTTACCAAAATCCTTCCAAGCAAAATACTTATAGAGATTTTTTGCAAAGCAAATAAAGCCAAGCACCTGAAACCAACTGCATTTTAACCCTGTTGAAACCACCGGCAAGCAATCAGAAACATTTACTTTCACATAATTTCCTTCGGTTCTATTAAAGTAATTTCCACTGTTGAACACACAATGTCTCAAGAAAAACATTTATCTGCATACCTCTTCAGAAAACCAATTAACTCAGTTTTTAGTTCACCAATGATCACTAGTAGGCGACCCATATTCCTTGAAGCACAATGATTTTTTTATAAAACAAAGGTCAGCTGTTCGTCATCCAGCTTTATAAAGGAGCTGGGCACAAGCATGCATGGGGAGAAATCCAGAAGAAAGAGAATCCCATCAGACGAAATGAAATATCTAATTTAGCACTCGCCCTTTGCATAAGTAGTCTTTCACAAGCATAAATTTCACTCAACCAAAACCACATTGCATATAAAAATATTCTCTTTCTTTGTATGATTAAGATCATATATAGCCGAAGCTCGAGAATTGACAGGTGACACAGTATAAGGACGCAAAAGGCGAAAATTTAGAACAATGAATTGCATGGACACATTTTATCAGAAAAACATAAAAACATGAAAACTGATTTTCGTGTTGGAAAAATTGTGTTATCACATCACATATTGCACACCTATACGACCCTGACCCTTGTCGAAAGTGTGTCTATGTTGGACTTGTCCTTTGGACGCAATACTATACTACACACTTCCAATTTTCATAATTTTGTATTTCATATATGAAGGTCTTAAAATAAACCAATAAACAATTTTTCATGTTAAAATTTTCTGGATCTAAATTGAGTTATAATCACTTAACTCTTTTGGATAATTGGATATTCTAAACCGAGAAAGTATTATAAAATCGGATCATCTCCTATGTTTTACAATTCAAATATCTTGGTGGAGAATGATCGATACTTTTTCAAGCCCTTTCTCTGATATGAGAAAATTTCTCTCTTTATCACTCTCTCTTCCACACACACAAAAAAATTGGCTGCTTCTTCCTTTTTTTGTTATTCCCGTCACATTGAAAAAAAAATGAAGAGCCTCCTTTTTTTGAAAACATTAGAGAGAGAGAGAGAAAGGAGTTGAGGGGATGGTTATTACAAATAACCACTCCCACCCTCATTTTAAATTTAAACAAAAACGGAAAATGGGTAGACCCGCCCTGTTTTTCAATATCTCTCACTTACACATGAGGGCTAGAGTCGCATGTAACGTGATCATTACAATCAAATATCACCGATTTCATACAGACAAGTGGATTGTGTGACCTGCAAGAATATAAGAAGCTCTAGAACTATATACCGGTTAAAAATATATAACAATTCAATGTCGATGTGGTGATGAGGACATCGTATATCTGCTATACCTCAGATCTCTTTTAATCAATACAGTCAATGCATCTCTCATCCCTAAAAAAATAATATAAGAGCATACTTGACTCAATCCCAAATATGTATTTACAATTATATCTCTAAACACTAAGTCAGAGATATAATTGACTGATTTATAAATACAGAATAACGTGTCAGTCAAAAACAGTCTTTCTTCCATATTACTAACTTTCAACTTTATTTTAACTGCTTTCTAGACATGCATTGCCAAATCGAATCATCCATAGTTTCTTGGTAATATGCTAAAATAACAACACTAAAATAAATCTTCAAGAGACAGATGAAAATTTTAAGGATATAATTTGAGATTAAATATAAATTTTTGGGTCTCACATAATGAGATAAAGAGAGATATATCATCTGATTATCCATATAATCACATAAGTACACGTGGTATGAAATATATGCTACGATACTCTTTTTTCTCATTTAGAAGCATATGTCTTCTTTTCTGAAAAATAACGCATCATATAGGTCTCAATTCAAGTGTATGCAAATATTTGATCAGAGTTTTTCCTTTTTTATAAGTTCTCCAAAATCTCACAATATCAAGGAAAAACTTATACCCAGCTATTCGACAAGTTCAATGGATTGTGGAGAATCCATTTCAATTATCACTTATGTATATGTAATCGGTAATCTCATCTTAGTATTTAATTAATGAGGTATATATATATGTGTTAATTCACCACAAATTAGCACTATCTCATCTCTACATGTCACACAGATATTAGAGGCGATTATTCGTATGAGAGAGCCAATCTCCAAACTTATTTGATATACTTTTTAAGCATAGATACAAGAATTTTAGATATAAAAGCAATATTCGAATATTAACGAATATGAGAATTATATCACATATACTCTATATATGATTACAATCACAATCACAATCATAATAATAAATACTATCACAATCTACGTAACCTATATTCTTTAACATGTCTTACAAACATGTGTTTAGGTATTGGTTTCATAAAATGACCAACTACCACATATGTGTAAACATATATTTCAGTGTTGCTTTCTTATTTTCAATTATATCTCTAACAAGATTGTTTTTTGTGTTTATATTTGGTTTTGTCATAATATTTGGAGTCTTTCATATAAGCAATAGTTGATCGATTGTCACAATAAATCATCAAATTCACACTAACTTGTTTACTACTCTCAAATATTGCAAAAATCTAATCAATCAAACTCATTCTTAAATTGTGGAAGCATAGACCATAATTCTGCTTCAATCGTAGAAAGTGATACATAGGTTTGTTTCCTATTTTTTCATGAGATAGTGCTATCATTTAGCAAGCAAATATAATCAGAGGTATATTTTCTCTCATCTAAATCTTTTCATCAATTAGCATTCGTGTATCATTTCAATATTAGATCATTTCCTCAATAACAAAGGAAATAATCTGTAATTTCTTTTAGGTATTTCAATATCCTTTTCACAATAATCTAATCACTCTTCCTTAAATTGGATAGATACCTGCTGACCTAAACCCATAGCATGACAAACATCCGGATGAGTATACATTCGAGCGTACTTCAAACTCCCAACTATACTAGAATGTAGTAATTTGGATATTTCATCTATTTATTAGGAGTTTTTGGGTATATGTCATTACTTGAACACCTTTAACTACAGGAATATCAATGAGTTTGTAGTTTTCTATGCTGAATAGTTCCAGAACTTTTATAATGTAAAACTTTTGATATAATCCTAAATCTCTTAGAACGATTTCTATAGAATTCAATTTTCAATCTGTTTCACTCATATCCTTCATTTTAAAATTGGAAGACAACAATTTCAAGATTTGAAGGACATATTCCTTATCATTCACGTCTAACAAAATGACCTCGATATATAGGGATAGAATTACAAACTTGTTATCGGATTTCTTTACATAAATACAATGGTTTTTCGTCTATCATGACAAAGTCATAAAAGATCACATTTCTGTAAAATCACAAATATCATTGTCTTAAAGACTGCTCAAGTCTATAAGTTGATTTATTCAATTTACATACTTTGTCTTTCAGGCCTTTAATGACAAGACTCTTTGGTTATGCCATATAAATTTCTATCTCAAATTCTGTATTGAAAAAGACAGTCTTCACATCCATCTGATATTATTCTAAATTCAAATTGATCACTATTGCCAACAATAGGCGACTGAAAGTAAATCTCACTATCAAGAAAAAGGTTTTCTCATAATCAACAATCTTTTATTAAGTGTAACTTTTTACCATCAGTTGAGAGTTATACCTCTTAGTAGTTTTATCTACCCCAGACATGTAACTGGGCTGAGCCGGGCCGGGCCCGGTCCAGTTCAATGCTGATTCCTGGAACCGTGGGCCGGGCTGGCCTCGGTTCCTAGGCTAGTCTAATCTGGTCCGGGCCGGTTCCACTTAAAAAAAATTGGAACTAGAACCGGCGTGTCGGTTCAGGCTGGGCCATTGCCTTTTTTTTAACTCTCTCTTTTTTTCCCTTTCAATTGACTTTTTTTAACTCTCTTTTTTTCCTTTTTAATAACACGTATTTTTAGAATTTTTTTACTCTTTTTTTTGTAACTCTATCTTTTTAATTCTATTTTATTTTTGTAACTCTAATTTTTTTTAACTTTGTTGTTGTTTTTTTTTTTAACTCTCTTATTGTGATTTATTTCTTCACTTTGTTTTTTTTTTAATTCACTTTTTATAAAAAAATAAGTTAAAAATTAGATATACAAAATTTTTAGAGTGAGTTAATGCGTGAAGGTAATGAACCTGAGGACAAAGAAGGGTTATAATTGATTGGAAAAGTTAATGCGTGAAGGTAATGAACTTGTTTAGCTACTAAATACTCATGAAAATAAGCAAGACTTCGTGTGGCTTTTCTTTCGATTTGTACAAAGTTTGCAATCATATATTTGAGAAATAAATATGTGTATGCCATATAAATTTTGAAATTCAAACAAACAAATGATAATTCTTGATATGGGTTTTGTAAAATTCTTAATTATTTTGTATTAGATAACACAGTTTTGTCCAATGAAAATAAAACTAGATAACTTCAACACTTCAAAAGTCTGGACACATGTAGCCAAACCCAGATGCATATAAAGAAACAAAGGCTAAACAATCATAAAACCACTTTCAGAACATCTGGGTGTTTTATAGATCTCGAAGGGCAAAAGATTTCTCCTTTTCAACCATCTCAGATCTAAGCAAGAACATTAAAACAAAAACCATGAAGAAAACCCTAATTATTTTCTAAGCAATTCTCAATGATCCCCAGAATTAATGACTTGAAAACCAAAATCGCCAATGTCTTTATTAGGAGAGAGGACAAGACTAGCAAAGTGTTACCTTTGCTTGGGACCCAAAATCTTTCTCCCTATGGATCTTTCTAGGGTTCCTGTTGGTCAAGTGCAGAATGCAAAGGAAGCCGAAGGGGCTCTTTAGAAATGCAGGTCAGTAAAGCGGGAAAAAGTGAAATGCCATTTATGGTCCCTAATGGTATTTATAAGCATGATGTTTCTTTGGGAGGTGGGAAAATTTATAAGTAAAATACCATTTATGGTCTCTAATGGGGTGTTAGGAATTTATAAGAAAACTTTTTGCTCCATTGCCTTTTTTTTTAACTCTCTCTCTCTCTGTTTTTTTTTTCCCTCAATTGGCTTTTTTTAACTCTCTTTTTTTCCTTTTTAATAACACATATTCTTGGAATTTTTTTTACTCTTTTTTTGTCACTATTTTTTGTATTACTCTCTCTTTTTTTTTATAACTCTATTTTTTTAATTCTATTTTATTTTTGTAACTCTAATTTTTTTTAACTTTGTTGTTGTTTTTTTTTACTATCTTGTTGTGATTTATTTCTTCATTTTGTTTTCTTTTAATTCACTTTTTATAAAAAAAATAAATTAAAAATTAGAGACACAAAAGTTTTAGAGTGGTTCTACTGAATTCGGTATACGTCCACTACCAAGCTCATCACTTGGATTTTAAAATCTACTAATTTTTTTGTTACATTATTTAGATTTTTACATCACTTTGATTTTTTTTTATTTACAATGATTTTTATACAAAAAAATTATTATTATTATTATTCTTCTACTTCTTGTTCATTATCTTTCGAGGCCTTGATGATACCTTGTATTTTTTTTCTGCATCATTACAATCTTTAATACAAATTAAGGAATCTAAAGTGTCGTCCGCTAAATTTATACGTTTCTCGGTTAACACTCGATCACCTACACTAAAAATACTTTCCGATGGCACTGTGGACACCGGAGGGGTTAGTACATCTTTGACCACTTGGACCAAAATTGGATAATACAATGCATTATTTCTCCACCAACCTAATATATCATATAAATCTGTATCATTAAAACCTTCTAAATTAGGTGTTTG
Source organism: Dillenia turbinata (assembly GCA_037126225.1). Classification (NCBI taxonomy): domain Eukaryota; kingdom Viridiplantae; phylum Streptophyta; class Magnoliopsida; order Dilleniales; family Dilleniaceae; genus Dillenia; species Dillenia turbinata. The sequence goes on along the minus strand of JBAMMX010000004.1, from coordinate 14,858,916 downwards.
TTTATATAAAAGTAATTCATTAAATGGTAATGAAGAAATTCTTTATTTTTTTCCTAACATGTGTAAGAGATTAAATGAAAATAAAGATAATTGAATGCTACTACTACTACTACTCTATTACTTACATTATTAGTATTTAAATTATTATTTTCTTTTTTATATAGTTCAAATATTGATTGTAAAATATGAGATATTTGTTGTTTTAAAAAATGTGGGTTAATAGATATTTCTGATGGAAAAAATTATACAAAACAATCTATTAATATTTCAACATGTTCAACCTTAACACATGGATCTAATGCACTTGTAACTAAATATAAAATCAGAATTTCTTCATAATATTTTAAAAATTTTGTTTTCATACAAAGAACAATTTCACTAAATCTTTCTTCATTTTCAAATTGATTAAATACATAAATAATTTTACAAAGATTTGTTAACATTAAATGAGTAGTTGGATAGTAACATCCGAAAAATAAATTTGTACATGAATAAAAAATTTCCAATAATTTAGTAAGTGTAGATACAAAATCGAAAGCGGTATTATCAATAAAATCATATTTGTAATTAGAATTTGCAAATTCAATTAAAATATTTTGAAAATGAAGTACACCTTGTAACATGTCATATGTTGAATTCCACTTAGTGTCATATTCTATTTTAAATTTTTATATTTTTTATTATGTAACACACATAATTGTCCCATTTTTTGGGTTTTTGCAGAAGAATTTCTTATTTGATAAATTAAATCGCGAGCAGATTTTAAAAATAATTCCCCCATTGCTAAATCATCCTTAACACATAAATGAATTATATAGCATGCACATCTAACATGAAAAAAGTTCCATTTAAAATTGTTTTTAAAGAAGTTTTTAAATTATTAACTATTGTAGTATTAGTCGAAACATTATCAAATGAAATAGAAAAAATTATCTCATTTATTTCATAGTCATAAACAACATTTGAAATTATTTTAATTATATGTGCACCGGAATGTGGAAATTCCGAACGTTGAAAAGCTAAAATTTTTTTCTCTAAAAACCATGAATTATTTATTTAATGACATATTACTACAATATAATACTCCTTTTTATGCTCACTTTTTCAACTATCCGAAATTAATGAAAATTTACATTGAGTATTCATAAATTTTGTAATTATACCATTTTTTAGTTCTTGATATCTATCTAATGATCTCCTCCTACCAAATCCTTCACTACTTTTTTTATAATCGGGTTGTAAATATTTTTGTACATATTCTTCAAATACGGAACATGCAATTATGCTAAGTGGTAATTCTTTTCTTACTAGCTATTCTATTTGTCCAGTTTTTTCTTTATCCAAATTATATTTAAATGTATCGGTTATATTATCTCCTCCTATAGCAATTTGTGTTTGTGTTGTTTGTGGTAATTTATTCGAATGATTATTAACAAAATATCTCCTAAGTGTGCCTACCCCAAACCCTTCAAAAATTTATATTTTTGATGACAAATTTTATAAATTGCTTTTTGTTCATCAATTTTTTTTCTAAAAAGTTTTCATATATTAATATCATCTTTTTTAGTGCGTGTTGTGTTAGATTCTGTGTTATTAGATTCAGTTTCTTCCAAAAGAGTTTCAATATCTATATTATCGGGAATTTCATCTTGTAAAAAAATAGAGGAAGAGGAGATTGTTGAGAAGATTGTGAAGAGTGTGTTCTGACCATTTTTTTAAAAAATTAATTTTAAAATTTTAAAATAAAATATACGATTAAATTTTTAAAATAAAATTTAAGATTAAATTTTTTTAAAAAAAATTTAAGATTTAATTTTTTTTTAAAAATTAAGATTTATTTTTTTAATGCAAATGTAATGTAAATACAAGAAAATAAAGATGCAAAAAAATTAAATGTATCGATTTGACGGATATCGCGGTTGTTTTTCGTAAAATCTTGAATTTGAACTCTCAACCTTGAAATCTTGCCAAATCTTGATCAATATTGAAGGTCGTGAAAAAATTTGAAATCCTCCCTTAGCTTCCACCCAGATCGTTCTGTAACAAGAGCACCAGGAAAGTTCCCAGGTAAGAGGTGGAGCTAGTTTATCCTCGCTTAAATATCTCTTTCCTTTGACAATTAGTTGCCACTAAACAGAATTTTTTTAGACATGCTATGCCGTTGCATACTAGTGAATGAGTTTTACAAAAGTTTAAAATACAAATTTGAGAATATATTTAATGAATAAAATGGTGGAAACATAGATAATGGTGGAAATGATAATGGAAATGGTAATGGAAATGTTGTAGAAATTGGTGTAGAAAATGGTGAAAATAGTATAGAAAATGGTAATAAAAATGGAGTAGAGAATTGTAGAAATGGTGTAAATGATAATGAAAATGATGAAAATTGAGAGAATGTAGGAATATTGAGAGAATGTAGATGTGAGAGAGAGAGAGATTTTGTTGTGGAGATTTTAGAAATATGGTGTTAAGTATTTATAGAAAATTTTTTTGACTTTATGGACCAAAATAACCCCAAACTAGCGGTTTTATAGCTGTTGGGAGGGGTAAAATTTTAAAAAATTCAAAAACAAAGGGGACACTAGCCGGTTTCGAACCGGCATGGCCCGGCCGGTTCCAACTAACCGTTGGCACTGACGGGTCGGTTCTGGGCCCAGGCCGGTTCCGTGCCCGTGCCGGTTTTAGGCCGGGCTGGTTCAGCGGTTTCAACTTCCTGGAACCAGACCGGCTCGGTACTGTTTACGAGTCGGTCCAATTCGCTTCGTCTGTACTGATCGGGCCGGGCCTGGGCTGCATGGCTCACGAGCTTGCTGGGCCGGTTTTCGGGCCAGAACAGGCCTAGTTACATGTCTAATCTACCCTACGCTTGGTTTTGAGAATCCACTATTCTCAATAACTTAGTGCTCGGGTAGAAGTTCAACCAATTTCTAGAGTATGGTTGGATCTCGTTGACTCTAATTTTTTTCCATTGCCTTTTTTAATTCACCTTTGGTGGGACAAGAGAGAATCCCATCTATGTTCCAAGACTTTTCTTCATTTTCTAGAGAAATAATAAATATATGCCCTTTAATCTTAAAGTGACGTTTGAGCATGGTTTTCCTTATACTTTTCTGAGTTTATAATTCAGTTGGATTACTAAAATTTAAATCTCTCCCACTGTGATCAACATCATTCCAATAATCCATTACAGACAGAGCCATTTTTTGAATTAACTAATTCAAACAAAGGCTCTATGTCTTTGGCATCATCTCTATTAGAAAAATCATTCTCTAAAATTGTGATATTCCATGATTTAATTTTTACTACAGTACTATCTCCTTATTCATTAATGAACACTTAAACTTTTAAACTGATCGAAATATTTGGTTAAAATACTCTTACTTCTATAGGGCCCCAATTTTCTAAATTTATAGAAAAAATTTGCAACACAAATAGCTGATCCCCAAAATTTAAGATCACTTAAACATGGTTTTCTACTAGTCAAAGTTCATATAACACGTTGGTACTGACTTTTAAAGGCATTTTGTTCAAAATATAAGCCACAATCAACAAGCCATCTCCCCAAAAGAAATTGGTAAGTTAACCTGTGCCATTATGGATCTTATCATATCCAATAATATTCTATTCATTCTCACTATTACGCCACTCTTGTAAGGTGTAGAAGGAACGGTCAAATATCAGATTATTTCTCTTTCATTACTCAGATTCTTAAACTAATCTTATAGATATTCACGCCACCTATCAATTCTTAAGGCCCTTTATTATTCTATTCTTTTGATTCTTTACATCGGTCATATAATATCTAAAACATTAAAATATTTCAAATTTGTGAGAAATCAAATAGACATGGTCTAATGATGTGAAATCATCTATAAATGTAATGAAAAACAAAACTTCACGTTTAGCTTTCATATTCATTGGACCACAAACGTCCGAATGAACTAACAACAATGGAAATTCAGCCCATATGGTTTCTTCAAATGATTTTCTCATCATTTTACCGGCAAGACAATATTCACATATTGGTAGATCAACTTTTGTGAGTAATCCCAATAGTTCTACTCTCACTAGTTGATTCATCTTGTCTTATCCTATGTGACCAAGTCTAGTACTACATCACATCATCAACATTTTCAAAATAATAAAACCATTTATAAACTGTTCAGAACCAATATACATGTCATTTAGATACAAATTAATCTTGTCTCTTTGAAAGTTCAAAATATAGCCAAGTTTTAAAAGAACAAGAATATATATAGTTTCGTTAAATTTCTGACATGTGGAGAATATCACACAAAATTAGAGTTCGGCTATTTTGTAACTGCAGTTTATAAGTGTCAACTTCTCTAACGTACACTCTTATATTATTCTCCACATAGATCTATTTTCTACCAGAAGGAATTTGACAAAAATCCATAAATGTCTCTTAGTCAATTCTTATATCCAAAATTGCTCTTTTGTGATCCGACACCTGTCTCATTCCTTTCTTGCTTTTGTTTTAGTCTCTCTTATGCTTAGAGTTCGAAACTCCCTTGTAACTAGATTTTACAATAAAAGTATCAATTAGGGATTTTGCAGCACTAAGCCACTCATCCTCAAACTCAATGTAAAGAGCAACATCGGAGAAAGTTTTCAGACTATCATTATGAATCAAACTGATTTTTAGGTGCCCCCACTTAGCAAGAAGGGATCAGATTAAGGTTTGAACTTGCTACTCATCGGAGAGGACATGACCAGCTGATTATATTAAAAAAGAAATTAAAAATTTCTCTATAACATGATAATGATTCTATTAAATAACCATAACATGCAAAAGAAAACATATAAATAAATTATCTCGATCATAATAGATCCATTCGAGATACCATACTTAAAACTCACTTAGATAGCCTATCCCTAGGAGTAAATCTCCTTACAGTATATGGGAAACTATTTATATTTTGGGATAAACTTTTCTTTATTTGGATCTCTATGTTCTTGAATTCCCACTTTTCTATCAACAATGGCCTCATATCATCAAGAATCATATGCCCATATATCGTCAAGAATCATATGCCCATTCTCAATAAGCAATTTATCAACCATGTTGGTCTAATAAGGAGATAAGGAATTCCTTAGTATGTACATGTTATCTTTCCAAAAGGCATGACCTAATTGAATAAATTTCAACCATTTCTATTCAATGATCTCCAAATGATCTAGCAAAAAATAAGATGAATTTATTTGGTACGTCAACATTTAACCCAATTTTATTAAATGTTTTAAATTTCTTAAATCTTTTTCCCTCCCTCAGAGACCCAGAAGTTCTTCAAGAATATGTCAAATTATCACAATTTTTCTAAAAATAGAAACAATATTAAGTTAGACACATAGCTAACCATAATATTATAATAAATCTCAAAAATATTTAATCCAAATAATATGCTTAATTTTCAAATAATTTTATATTGAAAAAATAAATTCTTTTTTCATATATAAAAGAAAGAGCATATAATTAAAATAGTGTAAACAATTTACCCTTAAGTAACCAAAATTAAGAAAATAATTTTCTAAACTTATACAAAATTTTTCAGAATTTTTCGGACTGAAAAATAATTTTTTTATAATTTTTTAATAATTTATTGATTTAAAATCAATAAAAATATTTTTAACTTCAAAAAATAAATTAAAAGTTGTAGAAAAATATAAATAAATAAATCATTTATTTTAATGAAAAATCCAGCCAAAATGGACATCTCACGTGCCCTCACATGCCGCAGGGATGGGCTACCCAATTAGGACATGCGCCCACTCTCTCTTAGCGGTGTGTGCATGCCACGCCGCGCCTTCTTGGTAGTTTTTGACCTTCATATTTTGGCTACCCCCATCTTTTTGATATCTTTGAGTTCATTGGTGATATCAGTTTTAAGATCGGACATCTGTAGCATAGGGTGTGGACTCCATGTGCGGTTGCAGAGAGTGGGATTGGAACATTAAAACTGTTCATCATCTTCAATTTCCTGAATTTTTTTGGCATTTCGACTCAATCTTCAAAAGGTTATATCTTTCTCATTTTTAACCATTTTTTGTGATATCTATATGGCTGGAAAGTATTTTATGAGACGAATCTAATCATGGCCAAATTCATGTTTGGGGTTTGTGTTTTTGTGATCGTGCAATGACAAACAGAAATTCAAAGAAGGATTGAAATCCTACATTCAGCAATTGCTTTGAGCAGCATCGTCAACATCCACACAATCTTTACATCACAATATTGGCAAAACAAAGAAACCCGACATCACATTCCAAATAAGTTCCCATACATAAGTCAGACAAAGCCCTAAACCCAACATAAACAAAACAGGAGATGAAGAAGGAATGTCCAAGAGAGCCTTAGAACATGAAAATAGAGGAGACACCAGAAACCGGTTGTCACGGCTCGATCCTCGGATCGACCACGCGACAGCCGCCGCGAAATCTCGGTATACGGGCATAACCTCCCCATATATCGGAACTCCGCAAGGCTACAAAGACAGCACCACAGTTCTTTCCATGCATCAATCATCAAAAATAGAAAACATCACATAACAAAACACATGCAAGGACTCATCTGGTCCATCCCTGTACACACGAGCACACATCGGGGAGAGGGAACCTGTACATGCGCATTTACACATCAACACACAATCGGGGATAGGGAACCTGTGCATGCACGGCACACAATATGGCCATCCAAGCCATTTCAAAGTTTACAATATAAGGAAAGCACTTAACAAACAAGAAGTCCCAAAACATAGTCGTAGGATTTTTCTAACACTTGCCTGAAACAATCAAGCTAATGTCAGTAAGATCCAAATGATATGAGTTGTCCAAGACTTCGTGAAATCGAAAGAAAATAACCATTCTCAATATTACAAACCAAATGTCCCACTCAAAAAATGGGTTTTTACCAAAAATGAGAGAAGAGAAAATAAACAACAAACCACGTAAGGATTCCATCAATACTTGTTCCTATACAGGAAACAAGTATCAATTAAATCCGTACCAAAAGAATTGTACAAGTCTTCCTTTCCATGGAATTCAGTTCAGATCCAAAATGACTATATATCATGATGTATACCTACAAAAGTCAGCTGGTAGGCCCTCCCCAAGCTCCAATCTCTGTCACAAGTCTAATCTTCCTCTGAAAAATGTTAAAGAGGGGGGTGAGTATTATAAATACTCAGTGAGTGGAGTGCAATGGCATGATTGTGTAATAAATAAGGGTGAAAGTGGGGAATGTCAAAGCATACTTCAAACATCATTTTCCATATCCAAACATTTCAGTAATTCAACACCATTTATAAAATATGCATCCATATCAAACATTTTCTCAGAAAATCACAAGGGTCCCATCAAAAACACTTCCGCCTTGCGTTTGGCCGAACCAAGACGGAAGCCCGCCAAGGGGTTTTCCATTTCAGTTTTTCAAAATTACCCCCTTCCTTGGCGTTGGCTCGAACCTCACCGGGGTACAATCCGGATAGTCCGACGTGGCAGAGCAGAGGCCGCATACCTCTCTCGCATATAACCCAAACCAACGTCACCCCGTCGGGTCGCTCCATGGGGGGTATGACTATAGTCATCTACGGCACCTTTCATTTCACAATCATCAATTCACAATACCATAATTTCGCAATCATTCAAACTTCAATCCATATGCCATATTTTATCAATTCAATCCGAAATTCATGCTACAAGCATTTACCATTCAAGAAGTCAAAACAGACGGCACAAGTTCATGTAAAATCACATAGGATGCATTCATACTTCAAATTTTCATTTTAGACATCCCACAATCACAAATAATTGCATAAAATCATATGAAAATCATTTCAAATCATTTATCAAAGAATTTAAAGATATTTTGCTTATTTACTACACAACGATCCGTCCACTCACCTCTAGGGAGGGTATCCACTCCCTATTTCCGAAATCAACTCAAAAAGACTCCCCTCGAGTCTCCAAAGGTCAACCTAGACCAATCAACACGAATAATCAACAATTAAAGCTCTATTAAAGGGTTTTCAAATTTCCCTTTTATTTACAATAGCCTTAACTACACAATTATATTCCTAAACTTTCGTTTCATCAATCTAGAATCATTTCAAATCACTAACGACTTTAATTTTTCAATATTCCTCAATTTATCGATTTTCTCCCGAATTACATAATCTTAATTTATTTCACACCAATTTTAATTCAAATCCCAAGGAAAACTGCGCAATTCAATCAAACAAAACTCTATTATTATCTAAGACATCCTATCACAACCCAATTTATATCGAATTCTAGATTTAACCTAAATAATCACATGTAAAATCTCAGAAAACGCATTCAATTCAGATTTAGCATACTTTCAACACATATACAGGTCTTCTCACCCTAAATTAACCCTAAATTTATTCACTTGTCAAGGGTTTGGAAATTCCTTCACCTAGGGTTTTCGCAGTTCACAACCCTAACTTCAGTGTATGCTCTGCTCAGTCCAAGACCTGTTCCAAATTCGAAGCACAGTTCAGTAAATTAGCTCAATTACCATGAACAATCGAAACCCTAGAATTACAATTAGGGTTCAGCCTTTACCTGAGAGAGGAAGAAATCGTAGTCTAACTAGGGTCCTCGAATGTCCATTTACTGCTGGTCTAAGGCGGGTTGCCGAAGAGGGATGCTCGCACAGAGCATCACGCGAGCGAGAGGGAGAACGCGAGGTCTCTGTCGCGCAAGGGTGAGAGTGAGAGACACTAAAGACTGAGGGACTGCGAGGGAGAGATAGGTAGAAAGTGATGGTGCGGGACGAAGAGGTGGCGACCGCGGTGGTTCGCGGTGGCCGCGGTGGTGGCGATCGATGGAGGGTGAGGTCGAGATGGCGAACGGGGAATCGCGAAGGGAGAGAGAGTGCAGAGGCCGGAAACAGAGAGAGAAATAGAGAGTGAGTAGAGGGAGAGAGACGACGGTGGTGGTGGCTAGTGGTGGTTTGCGGTGAGGGAGAGAGGCGGAGGAGTGCGGTGACTACGCGAGAGGGAGAGGGAGCAGGGGGTGAGGGAGTGAGATCGATTAGATACAAATAATAATTAAATAAACTTGACAACTAGACGGCCCTGGTGATATTAATTCAATATTACTTGAATGTTTAAAAAGATTATTTGGGTCAAAATTTATATGGGATTAAGACCATGTGAGTATTTCATCTTATTGACAAAATTTGTAAGTACTATAAAATTTCATCTTATTACTTAGCCACTATCCAAAACAAATCTTAAGAGTGTGTGTGAATATATATATATATATATATCTATATATATGATATACCAAAATACTTGACACACCTAATGTCATAAAAACCTCAAACCAAAAAAAAAAGAGTGTTTCTCTGTCACCAAGTGGTCTCATAGATACATGGATACATCTGGTAAAATTCAACAGTCCATATAATAATGTAGACAAACGCACATTATAGATGGCTTACATTAAGGCATTCTCTTTAATAGAGAAGACATTAATGTTCTAAAAAGTCAAAAATTAAAGAATCATGTAGGCCACTTAATATTAAGTATTCTAACATACAGGTGATTGAGTTTTGAGTAAATTTGAAAAACTTATAGCAATACCAATAAATTGTTGGAACTCAAGACTCTCACAAACATTTGAGACAATATGAACATTCAAGTGTACTAAAGACCACTTTTCAACACACACCGTAAGAGTATATCGGATGCACCCAAATACCTGACACATCTGATTTCTTAAAAACTCCTAAACAAAACAAAAGTGTTTATTTGACACCCAATGGTGTCATAGAAACATGGACACATCTGGTAAAATTAAACAATCCATGTAATAATGTGGACAAACTCACATTAAAGATGGCTTACATTAAGACATTCTATTTAATTGAGAAAACATTAATGTTGGAAAAATGTCAAAAATTAAGAGATCATGTAAGTGATTAAGTACTAAGTATTCTAACAGACAAGTCATTGAGTTTAAATAAATTTAAAAACTTGCCGCAATACCAACAATTTTGTTGGAACTCAGGACTCTTATAAATATTGGAGACAATACGAACATTCTAGTATATAAAAAACCACTATCCAAAACACATCTTGAGAGTACAAAGGATATTATTAGTTTATTGTGCCCTAGAGGGACATTTTAGGTAATTGATAGGGGTTAGTGGGATAACTCCCACTAACCCATAACTACCTGTAGATTATTTTTTCTCCTAGGATCTCTCTCTCAGGTTTTGAGTTTGAATGGGAGACTAACCTCTTCCTCTCTTCATGGATATCATCCTGAGTTTTTTTTTTCCACTATTGATGACTTCTACGAGTAAGCTTGAGAGAATTATTCTCTAGAGAGAGAATATAGAGGGCATGAGAAAAATTCTGCGTAGGGAATTTTTCCCATCACAATAATCGCCGGATTGAGGGTTGCAGCGTTGTGATATTGCAGTGGTGATTCGATTAACATCGTGATCACCATCCCGACCATGAGATCCGATCGAGGGATGGACGGTTTGATTGATTATTGGGAGAGTCTACACGTTGAGGTAACCCTATACCCGATCTATTTATTTTTTCAAAAATTATTATTGTGAATACTTCCGCTGTATGTAAATCAACTAAAATATCCAACATTGGTATCAGAGCTTGTTGGATTAATTAAAATAATTTTCGGATTTATTTTCGGGTATTAAAAATATAGGGTATAAAATTTAGGGTTAAGATCACGGATGAGTTTCGTGAATCCAACAATACTACTGTGTTACCCATGACCGTAGAACACGAAAATAATATTTTTATAATTTTTTGAGTACGTTTAGGTCAAGAAAATTCCGGTTGAAACATTCGGCCGTGAATAGTGACCGAACCCTTCAACCCTAGATTTGGCGAGTTTTAGGTCAAATCAGTGCATGAAATTAGTAGATCCGTGTTTGTCTCTACTAGATCTACATTTTGATATATATATTGCGTGTTGTTGATATCGGAATATGAGGTTTCCGAAAACGGGTCCAAAATACCCGGTTGCAGATAGTTTCGGGCGAAGAAGAAGCCTAAACAGTGCGACGCGTGAAGGACACGCGCGATAAGGCAAGTCCGGGCAGAGGGGTAAGGCGCGTGAGGTTCACACGCGTGAAAGGCGCGTGAACCGGTCTGGTCATCTAGGTCAGTACGACCCGGACACGTGACACACCCGACCCGCGCCGACCCCGAGACTAGATCCGGACCGGGTACGGGTTCCGACTCGCGCCCGGGTCTGGAACCGACCCGCGCACGCGCCAGAGGCTGTCCCCCAGAGCGTGCAGGCACGTGGGGAAGCGCTGCCGGTGCGTGGCGGCGCGTGGGACCACCGGCGGCGCGTTAGGTCTTCTGGAGTTGAAATTTTTTCAATTTTTGGGGGTCCCACATTCAGAAAAGTGACTTTTTGTGGGTTTTTGTACATCGAATCCTAGTCCAAATGGTGAGATGCTATCTTGGATTGTGGTGTATGGTGTGTTGATTCATACGCTTGTCTTGGGGTATGTATTCGAATTATTTGGATCTTGTTGATTCGTAGGGTGCACAAAATGTGAGAATAAGCATCACAAGTCACGATTATCTCTATGACTGCTTCTAAAATTGTCGTATTAGATCTTTGCAAAGGGGATAAAATTGAATGGTGATAAATATGAGATTTTTTCATCGGTAGATTCAATTTATCTTCGAGGAGCTAGATCTAATTAAAATTCTGAGGTATAAGATGGTGGATTTCGGGGAGGGTACCACACCTTAGAGAGACGGGATTATGAGACATTACGTGCATGGAAGAGGAATAATGGCCGAGTTAGGGCAATCCTCCTAAGTATCATGCATGATGATGTGATTCCAGTCTATAAGCAATATCCTACAGCTTTATCAGTTTGGCTCACCCTATAAAGAGTATTGTAGTGCTCTTACAGATCCTGAGATGAGGATACTGACTTATAAGTGTAATAACTTATAAGAAAAGGATTGATCATATGATGATGTAACATTTGATAAAAATGTTGAGTATGATCGCCGAGTTGGGGAATGTGACCGAGCCCACTTCGGATATATTTTCTTGTGCTGGATGCGATCCAGTTCTTCACCTGATTCATGAGAAATCATGAAAGTCTATTTCACATACGACGAAAGTATTCGTACTTTCACTAATGTAAATAGGCACAGTGAACTCGAGTAGGAGTATTTAGAGGCGAGTAGTCCATACTCAGGTCATGTTTATATGGTAGAGTCGAGCAAGGACTCCTATGGGACTCGAGATTCAGGTAAGAAGAAAACATCCGAGAAAACCAATAATAATAATACGCAACAAGAAGGATTTGGATATGACCAAGGTATAGTGCTACATCCGTAATAGACTTGGTCATTTCGTTCGTGAGTGCAACGAGTGAAAATTATCTCTTCCTTCTTTATGTGGTTTGAGATGCTCATTGTTTTCTCTCCTTCGTGGGTTATGAACACAGGAGCAACCGACCACGTAGCTCGAGATAGGAGCGCGTTTATATAGTTCCGCCTAGTGAGTCCTCAAGTAGGAGGATTTACGTACAAAAACGAAATGTTTGTCGACATCAGAGGGAGTAGCTCTTGCAAATTGGAGTTGCACAGTTGCTAGACTCTGTATGCACTTTACGTTCTGAATGTTTGACAGAATTTGATTTCAGTCTAGAATATGCTCTGTTGATTTAGAAATTTTAAAGTTTCCATTTATTACGACAATTCTTTGATTGGTTTTATTTTGGTCCGTGAAGGACTGAATGCACTGAAAGTGATTCTTTTCAATGGTATTTCTTGTTATCCTCTTAGTGAGAGAGAGGATGAACCGGTTGACAGTGAGTGGTCTGTACAACCCGCTAACCAGTCTTGCCTAGACAGCAAACTTACAAGAAAAACCATTCGACAATGCAATGAGGGTTGGGATTCCATTGCAGTCGGTTCACTCCAACATCTGTGGCCTTATGAACGTGAGAACCTGAAATGGTGTTAGGTACTCTATTATGTTCATAGACAATTACACGCGTTTCGGTTACATCTATCTGATCTCGCACAAGTTTGAGGCATTAAGGTGCCTGAGGAGGTCACTAGCGAGGTTGAGAATCAGTTAGACTTGAGAATAGAGACTCTCAGAACCGAATGAAAGCGCGAGTATTTGTTTGAAGAGCTTTGTTTCAAGAAGGACATTGCGAGAACTGACTATTCCTAGCTACTCAGTGGAGTAGAGTAGCTGCAAGAGAGGAATAGGACTTTGTTTGAGACAGTGAGGTCAATGATGGTACGTGCCAGTTTTCACGTTTCCCATTGGGGAGATGCGCTATAGGCTACAGCCTACGTCCTCAATCATATTCTATTGAAGTCCGCAGTCAGTACTCCATATGAGCTTTGGACAGGGAGGTATCCTGACCTTAGCCATTTGAGATTATGGGGTTGTGTCATATATGTTCACTATTTCTCGTATTTACATGACGAGTTAGGCCTACGAGAAAAGAAATGTGTCTCTATGAGATACTCAGAACACTCCGAGGGGAATGTGTTCTAGGTGAGCGTACGGACGACACTCTTATTGAGATTGAGTCTCATGATGCCGAATTTCTTGAAAATGATTTTCCTATGAGAGGTGAAATCAATTGGGACTTTACCTTCTATCAGATGGATGAGCGTAGTGATTTAGCTGATCCCAGTGGCAGGACCCAAGAATTATTACGGATCTTAGTTCTAGTGGGAGCAATCCATCTAGAGGTAAAAAGGTTTCCCCTCCTCTTAAGAGTAGTCGAGGACGCGTACCTAACCGTCGCTTCCCGATTGAAGGAGAGGCTCTCAGTGTGACTCTTGAGGATTACGAGAAACCTTTTAACAGTCCTAAAGGTTCTTGAGGGTTCTGTTGAGGATCATTGATTAAAGGCCATGGGTAAAAGGAGTTGATGAGAATCAACAGGATTTAGAATCTAGTTGATTTGGCTGAGGGTAGTAGGGCCGTTGGGAACATGTGGGTTCTCAACATGAAGAAAAAGGTCGACGGATTGGTGTAGAGGTATAAAGTCTATTTGATAACCAGGGGTTACTCAGACTAAGGACGAGATTACCTTGATCCATTTATTTTTAACGATTTTCGTGGACATGATATGGATCTGGAGTGAGACCAGATGAACGTTGAGACTATTTTCCTGAGTGAGAGTTTGGATGAGGAGATCTACAAAGAATGGTCATCTGGCTTTATTCCTATAGATCTGGATGATAAGGTCTGTCGATTTCGGAAGTTCACATATGACCTTAATTATCAATCCAGGCAGTAGCGTTTGAGATTTCACGAGGAGGTGATATCTTATGGTTTCGTGATGATTGAGGAGAATCATTGCGTATACCTTTTACGTTATTTTGATTCGTTTGTGATCATGTCCTTATGTGTGAATGACATTCTGTTGACTGGGAACAACAGAGAGTATCTGATGACCACGATGACGTGGACATTGTCGAGTCTTGATGTGAAGGACATGGGTGAGACTCAATTCTTCCTCGAAGTTAAGATCCAGATGGATCGCTCGAGACAGGTGTTGACTCTTTCACAGAAATCAAACATTAAGGGAGTTCTCGAGTGCTTCGAGAAAATCGACTACGACCCAGAGATATTCTTATCGCTAAAAGATTAAACCCTAATTCTTGACATATGCCATAAGACTCAGGAAAGGGTAAGGGAAATGGGTAGAATCCCTTGTACCAGTGCATTGAGTATTCTAATGTACGCAGTGTCGCGTACACGATCAGACATTTGCTTTGTAGTCAGTATGATAATTAGGTATCGATCAAATCCTAGAGGGGATCATTGGAGAGCAGTGAAAGGATTCCGAGATATCTCGAGAGAACTGCAGACCTCTCCTTGTGTAACGGATGAGGTGATTTGCATTTTGATGGGTATTCAGATATCGACTGGGTTAACATCTGAATGTATGCAAATCGATATCAGGTTTTACTGTTTTGGAGTAGCAAGAAGCAAACCTGTACATCTCTATCTACGATGGAGATTGAGTTTATGAGATGCTCAGTGGCAGTTCAAGAGAGTGTTTGGTTTCGAAGATTTTCGGATCACTTAGGGGTTGTGGCAAACAGTGGGAGGCTAGTGATGATTTATTGAGAAAATCAGGCCGCCCTTGACCACATTTGAGACCCTAAGTATCAGTAAGTCCAAACACATTGATACCTAATAGTACGTTATGAGAGACATCACCGAGAAGAGTGAAGTGACTAATTAAGTATAGTACTATACAACGTGTTGGCTGATCCCTTCAATAAACCCATTGCGATGGATTCCTGTTTGAGATATTGGAATCATTGGGTTTGCATGTATATTCACATTTCTCATCTTGTACTGATGCTTGTTGTGTTATATATATGACATGTGTGTATGATTGGATCACTTATTTATATCACTATTTTATTGTCATATATTTTCTGTTTTGTTGTGATAAATGATATGTTAGGCAGGCGTGGTCGACTCTCTCACGCGAGTGACCACCTCCAGCTCTGAGTGAGCGGAAATGAGACGTTTTCTAGTTGTAAGAGGTTTTGAGAGTGGCCCTACTAGAAATAAGTCGCCCTAATATGTGTTCAGAATGAGGTCATATGCGATATGACCTGCATGGACGTACCCACATCCATGTTGCTTGTAAGTAGCCAAGTTTGAGATCTCAGATATCACCTGCGACTACTGATATTGTCTCTGAGATATTCTCTTTGAGATCTCTGGGTAAAGTCTTATGTGTAGACTGAGTCCCATACCTGCACAGTGTTAGAGAAATCTGACATATGGCCTTTGAGAGATGGGGGATTAACACTGTGGCATGCATTTCATACCGCGTGTGATATGACGACCAGGGATAGTGAGAGCATTATTTGAGACACTGATATGATTTTGATCCCCGTTCCCACTGTGTAAGACCCGAGATTCATTGAGTGGGATCTCTTATACCCTTATCACTTTCGAATGTTTCTAAAGGTCTCGGCTCAGTGTTTGCTATTTTAGTCTGTTTACCGATGGTCCAGAAGATAAATTGAGGTCTGAGGGACAGGTCTAGGAAAGCAGCAGAATTGAGACTAATACATTCGAGTTTAGAAAAAGGAAGACTAATTGACATTATATCATTGTGTTGTATTCACCGGCATGCCTATTATGTCTGTCCATGTTGGGATGTAAACATAATAGTGGATATACAATCGACATTGATTGGGGATTACTTTCGATGAGAAAAATAACTCGATGGATGTAAGTAGTCTTGGATCTGGGGTGCAACGAGTTCTTTTTGATACTAACGATGGCTTCTCGATCATTCTAACAAGTGTATTGAGAGGTCTTTGCTGGCAGGTGTACTCGCAGGTCGCACGATGCCCAATCCTGTATGATAGTCCAGCAGGGTGATATGATCGCATGAATTGTGATCTTGTGACGAACGTAAAATACCCTCAAGTGCAAGTGGGAGATATTAGTTTTTTGTGTCCTAGAATGGCATTTTAGGTAATTGATAGGGGTTAGTGGGATAACTCTCACTAACCCATAACTACCTTTAGACTATTTTTTCTCCTAGGATCTCTCTCTCAGGTTTTGAGTTTGAATGGGAGACTAACCTCTCCCTCTCTCCATGGATATCATCCTGAGTTTTTTTTTTCCACCATCGATGACTTCTACGAGTAAGCTTAAGAGAATTATTTTCTAGAGAGAGAATATAGAGGGTATGAGAAAAATTTCGCGTAGAAAATTTTTCCAGTCACAATAATCGCAAGTTATTTAGTTTAAGTAAATTTAAAAAACTTATCACAATACCAACAAATTATTGGAACACAAGACTCTCATAAACATTTGAGACAATACAAACATTCCAGTGTACTAAAAACCACAATTCACGACACATCTTAAGAGTATGTAGGATCCGAATTTCATAAAAACTCCCAACCATATCAATTGTGTCTGTGTGTCACCTAGTGGTCTTACAGAAACATTGATACATCGGGTAAAATTCAATAATCCATGCAATAATGTGAACAAACGCACATTATAAATGGTTTACATTAAGGCATTCTCTTTAATTGAGAAAACATTATTGTTAGGAAAAAAGTCAAAAATTAAGTGATCATGTAGATCACTAAGTATTAAGTATTCTAATATGCATGTCACTGAGTTCGAGTAAATTTGAAAAACTTATGGCAATGCCAACAGATTGTAGGATTTCAAGACTCTCATAAACATTTGAGACGATATGAACATTCCAATGTACTAAAAACCACTATTCAAGACACATCTTAAGAGTGTATATGATATACCAGAATACCCGACACACCAAATTCCATAAAAGCTCCCAACCAAAACAAAAGTGTCCATCTGTCACCTAGTGGTCTCGTAGAAATATGGATACTTCTGGTAAAATTCAATAGTACATGTAATAATGTGAACAAAATCACATTATGGACGGCTTACATTAAGACATTCTCATTAATTGAGAGAGCGGTAGTGGTAGAAAAAAGACAAAAGTTAATTGATTATGTAGGCCACTAAGTATTATGTATTCTAACATTCAAGTCATTGAGTTTGAGTAAATTTGAAAAATTTATCACAATACCAACAAATAGTTCGAACACAAGACTCTCATAAACATTTGAGAAAATACAAACATTCTAGTGTATTAAAAACCACTATTCAAAACACATCTTAAGAGTATGTAGGATATACTGAAATACCCGACGCGCTTGATTTCCTAAAAACTCCCAACCAAAACAAATGTGTCTCTCTGTCACCCAGTGGTCTCATAAAAACAAGGATACATCTGGTAAAATTCAACAGTTCATGAAATAATGTAGAAAAATACACATTATAGATGGCTTACATAAAGGCATTCTCTTTAATTGAGAAAACATTATTGTTAGAAAAAAGTCAAAAATGAAGTGATCATGTAGACCACTAAAAGTATTCCAACATACATGTCACTAAGTTTGAGTAAGTTTGGAAAACATATAGCAATGACAACAAATTATTGGAATTCAAGACTCTCATAAATATTTGAGACAATATGAACATTCCAATGCACTAAAAACAACTATTTAAAACACATCTTAAGAATATATATGTCATACCCAAATACCTGACACACCTAATTTCATAAAAACACCCAACCAAAACAAAAGCATCAGATTGTCAACTAGTGGTCTCATAGAAATATGGATCTGGTAAAATTCAACAGTATTTGTAATAATGTGCACAAATGCACATTATAGGCGCCTTACATTAAGGGCATTCTCATTAATTGAGAAAACATTCATGTTATAGAAAAGTCAAAAATTAAGTGATCATGTAAGCCACTAAGTATTAAAGTATTCTAACATACAAGTCATTGAGTTTCAGTAAATTTGAAAAACTTCTCACAATTCAAACAAATTGTTGGAACTCGAGACTCTCATAAATATTTGAGACAATATGAATATTCCAATGTACTAAAAACCACTATTCAAGATACATCTTAAGAATATATACGACAAACTCAAATACTTGACACACTTAATTTCATAAAAACTCCCAACAAAAACAAATGTGTCTGTCTGTCACCCAGTGGTCTCATAGAAATATGGATACATCCGGTAAAATTTAACATTCCATGTAATAATGTGGACAAATGCATATTATAGAGGGTTTACCTTAAGGCATTCTCTTTAATTGAGAAAACAAAAATGTTAGAAAAAAGTCAAAAATTAATTGATTTTGTAGGTCACTAAGTATTAAGTATTCTAACATACATATCATTTCAGTACATTTGAAAAATTTATCGCAATACTAACAAATTGTAGGAACTCAAGACTCTCATAAACATTTGAGACAATACGAATATTTGAAAAAGAAAAACAAATGAATAAAAGAAAAAGATAGATGAAAGTAGAAACCTTGTGCAAGGGATGCAGCTAGGCTCATCGCAGGGTATGAAAGGAGAGAGACTGCAACTTTAAGCAGCTCAGAAAGAAAGGTAGAGCAAATGAAAGAGAGAGAGAGAGAGAGAGAGAGAGAGAGAGGGAGGTTGAAGAGATGGAAATTAAATGAGATGCAGCTTTTCAACATATCTAAAAGTGCGAGGATTCCCAATGCCTTTTGTACATTAATACCCTTAAACTTTTTCACATTAATGTAATCTACCATTCTCATTGGTTTTCTTTTTATTCTTTTTTTGCATACCATCCGTAAATAATGCCAATATTTATTATTTTGTTGAAAAGTATTTTTCATAAATATTTTTATAATAAAAATGTCATTAGTAACAATAAAAAAAATGAATTTTTCATAGTTCGTAAAAAAACAAAAGATAATGTTTCACTACTAGAAAAATGGGTATCAGTGACGGAAATATCCATCGTTGATACCCGAATTTCCATTGCTAAAAATATTAACGACGGAAAATTTTATCGCTGAAAGTTACCTCCTTAATTTAGCGACCAAAAATTTTCGTCGCTAACAAAATCCGTCGCTATTTTGTCGGTAATTTAATTTTATATTTTTAAAATTATTTTTAATTATTGACAGATTAGTTATGGATTAATAGCAACAGAAAATTTCCGTCGCTGAAGTAAATATGAGCAAACTCAAGTGCACGAACCCAAACGACTGCCCCGACTGCCTAACCCGCTCACCCGCCTCGCACGCTCCTGCCCCGGCCCGCCTGCGCCCCAACTTTTTATTTGTTGAAAAGTGTTCATACCCCAGTTCGAACCCGGGTGAGAGAGAGATCTGAAAAGTCTTAACCACCATGCCACCATCACTTTTGTGTTATTAATTTATTTTTTTTTCTACTTCTATACTTTATTTCTAATTCTCATTATTAAAAATACAATACCCTAATTTAATAAAAATATAAAATTTTATTTAATAAAAACATCAAATTTTATTTAAAAAATATAAAATTATATTTAATAAAAAGACACAATTATATTTAATAAAAACAAAAAATTATATTTAATAAAAAGATAAAATTATATTTAATAAAAAGACAAAAGTATATTTAATAAAAATACAAAATTATATTTAATAAAAATACAAAATTATATTTAATAAATAGAAAAAATTATATTTAATAAAATGACAAAATTATATTTAATAAAAATACAAAATTATATTTAATAAAAACAAAAAATTTTATTTAATAAAAATACTAAATTATATTTAATAAAAACACAAAATTATATTTAATAAAAACAAAAAATTATATTTAATAAAAACATAAAATTATATTTAATAAAAACACAAAATTATATTTAATAAAAACAAAAAATTATATTTAATAAAAAGACACAATTATATTTAATAAAAACATAAAATTATATTTAATAAAAACAAAAATTATATTTAATAAAAACAAAAAATTATATTTAATAAAAAGACAAAATTATATTTAATAAAAATACAAAATTATATTTAATAAAAATACAAAATTATATTTAATAAAAACAAAAAATTATATTTATTAAAAACACACAATTATATTTAATAAAAACACAAAATTATATTTAATAAAAACAAAAAATTATATTTAACAAAAAGAAAAAATTATATTTAATAAAAATACATAATTATATTTAATAAAATTACAAAATTATATTTAATAAAAACATAAAATTATATTTAATAAAAACACAAATTTATGTTTAATAAAAATACAAAATTAGATTTAATAAAAACAAATAATTATATTTAATAAAAACATAAATTTATATTTAATAAAAACAAAAAATTATATTTAATAAAAATTAGTGACGAAAAGATTAGCGACGGAAAAATTAGTGACGGTTTTTTCTCTTGCTAAATCCATCACTAATTTGTCCAGAAAAGTTTTAGCAATGAATTAATGATGAAAAATTTTCGTCATTAATTTTAGTGACGGATTTAGCGATAGAACAATTAGCGATAGATTTTTCTGTCGTTAAATCCGTCTTTGATTTTTTTATTATTAATCCGTCACTAATAATGATGAATTTTTATCCATCGGTAGTTTCCGTCGCTGAAGATCCTGATAGTGTTTCGTAAATTCATAAAGTTGTTTATGTCTAAAAGTTAGAATTGAAAATTTCATAATAAAATTAATGGCCTCATTATTTTTATTGAAAAGTAACTTTTCGAATTTGCAAATTTCGAGAACTTGCTGGTCTCATAGAAACATTGATACATCTGGTAAAATCCAACGGTCCATGTAATAATGTGGACAAAGGCATATTATGCACGACTTACATTAAGGCATTCTCTTTAATTGAGAGAACATGAATGTTAGAAAAATATCAAAAATTAAGTGATTATGTGGGCCATTGAGTATTAAGTACTCTAACTACAAGTCACTGAATTTGAGTAAATTTGAAAAACTTATGGCAATGCCAACAAATTGTAGGAATTCAATACTCTCATAAATATTTAAGTCATTATGAGCATTCCATTGTACTGAAACCATTATTCAAGACATATCTTAAGAGTATATATGATATACCGAAATACCTGACGCACCAAATTTCATAAAAACTTCCAACCAAAACAAAAGAGTTTGTCTCTCACCCAGTGGTCTCATAAAAATATGGATACATTTGGTAAAATTCAATGGTACATGTAATAATGTGGACAAATGCACATTATAGACGGCTTACATTAAGGCATTCTCTTTAATTGAAAAGACATTAATGTTAGAAAAAAGTCAAAAATTAAGTAAACCACTAAGTATTAAGTATTTTAACATACATGTTATTGAGTTTCAGTAGATTTGAAAATTTTATCACAATACCAACAAATTGTCGGAACTCAAGACTTTCATAAACATTTGTTACAACAGGAATATTTGAAAAAGAAAAATGAAAGAAGAAAAAAAAAAAAGAATTTGATAGTAGAAACCTTGTGCAAGGGAGGCATCTAGGCTCATCGAAGATGAACGGTAGAGCAAATAAAAGAGAGAGAGAGAGAGAGAGAGAGAGGAAAAAAAAAAAACGGAGGTGGCGGAGATGGAAGTTAAATGAGATGTTGCTTTTCAAGTTATCTAAAGTGCATGTCTGAATTGCACCCAAAAAATGGTTCATGTCCGAATTCCCAATGCCTTTTGGACATGAATACCCTTAAACTTTTTCACATTGGTTTTCTTTTTATTCTGTTTTTGCGTACATCCGTAAATAATGCAAATATTTATTATTTGGTTGAAAAGCATTTTCTTAAATATTTTTAAAATAAAAATTTTATGTACTAACAATAAAAAAAATGAAAATTTCGCAAGTTTGTAGAAAAAGAAAACTAATTTTTCATAAATTCATATAGTTGTTTATGTTTAAAAGTTAGAATTGAAAATTTCGTAACAAAATTAATGGCTTCATTATTTTTATTGAGATAGCAAATTTAATTTTAGTTCAAATGAATGGCAGATGAGGATTATACCAAAGGGACCTGCCTATTTAACAAATGTTGTGATGACCTGTTTTCCAAGCCTCGCACTCCTAACAAAATGGGACAGACATGCAAATGCCAAAACAACCTATACAACTAAAATGCATCATCTGAATTTGCGACAGTCGCACTCTCCGTATCTGATAACACGAAAGGAGATTTATATTAAAGGAAAATAAGTTACTTATTCTTTACAAATAAAATAATGACAAAGTCTCCTATATTTAGTGACTATTTAACCACCTACGTTAGTATAAAATCTGAAGCAAATAAAATATTTTTAATATCAAATAAACTCGTATTAATGACTCTTTCAACCATCAACTATACATCTATATAAACATAATTTATTCAATTTCAAAAGAAACACCAGACTACATGCTTTAACAAAATGAGTGGTCGGAGATAAGTAAGGATCTAAATCCCTTGTCTCAAAGGCCTCTACCCTACGATTCCCTCTTGTCTCCCTAGTCACCTAAAAATAAGGATATCGGGTTCAATATAAATTGAGTAAGTACATGGTAAACCAATAGCATGCATAACAAGCAAGTAAACAACGTAACATGGAAGTGTACCCATTATCACAAGCAATCCAAAGTAATTAAATGCAATTACTACTCTAGATTCATTATCATTCATTATAATTAAAAAAAGGAATAGAATGTCGAACCAAGTTAATATATGAGAGTCTGAAAGAGTAAGCCAAAATTTAGTATTTTTAAATGAAATCTAGGTTTTTTTGGGTTAGACATCTCAAATACTTCACATGCTTCTAAATTTACCATTGTATGGAGAAGAGATACATCCATAGTTTCTCAAACTTCGCCCGCAGGTTTCGCACAAGCTTTTGAAACTCTATATGCCATTGGTATCCTTCATGCTTTGCTCGCAAGCTTCGCACAAGTTTTCGGAACTTCATATACCAACTGTACTCTTTAAACTTCACCCACAGGTTTCGCAAAGCTTTCAAAATGCCAGATACTAACTACACTCCTTAAGTTTCACCCGTAGACTTTGCAAAGTTTTAGGAGAAATTTTTGTGTCTCTTCACATAGAGTAATGATAACAAAGATCACAATTTATCTCAAGAATTACATAGGATTCATAACCAAACATCACAAATATACAGTTGTGTGATATCAAATAAAGAATAGAGCATAGACATGTTGTGAAATGAGGTAGAATCTCCCAATTTTACATACCTTACGTTCAAGATTTGAAATTAATTCATAGAAACAACTAAAGAAATATGATGACTATTAAGTATCAAATAAACAAATACAAACATGGTACTTGCCTTAAACTTGCAAAATTTTCCTTCAAGTTCCCTTGCTTTCCTCTCCAAGCTTTCTTTCTTTTCTTTCTCTTTTTTCCTTTCCCTCTCTTTCTTTCCCTTCCTTTCCCTTTCTCGTTTCTCTCTCTTTCTCTTTCTCTCATGGGCTGCTTCTGGTTTGGAAATGGGAAGGGAAAGGGGTATTTATAAGTGTTAGAAAAGTGATGACTCATCTCCTTGTTCATCAATTGCCGACACATGTCCTCCATGTGTCAATTATATATGACCCTTATGTTTTAATTATGCAAGACATATGTCCTCTATATTTTAATTATGCAAGACACATGTCGATTGTCTTGGTTGATTGATGCTTATTCATAGGGGAAGTGGTTGGTTGATGTTTATCCATAAGGGAAGTGGTTGATTGATGCTTATGCATACTGGAAGATGTTTAAGTTGTAAGTAGAATTTTATTCACAGTTAACTTATTTACGTGTAATGTTATTTAAGTAAATATCATTTACTTAAGAATTATATGTAAATAAGACAATACCCCCTATTTGGATTTAATTAAAATAGTTTCAAGGCCTAATTGCTTAAAGAAAAAAAGTCAACTCTCCCTTCCAAGATCAAAACTCAAAATAGCTAACTTTGTTGGATTTTATTTGGAGGGCTAATGACTTAAAGAAATTCTAAAAAAATAAGTTTTAACATGTTTGATATATGAGGAACAAATTCCATGACTTTTTCTTCTCATTTTCTAGATATTTTAGATACATATTTTTTTGTACTTTGTCTCCGAGCTGGTCAAACCTAGGTTTTTAATATTCCAAGTTCCCTTTGTTCTTTATCCTTATCCTTATCCTTATCTCCTAACCTTATTCTTATCTTCTAACCTTACTCTTATCTCCTAACCTTACCCTTTTTCTAATCTCCTCAACCTTATTCTAAATACCCGATTACGTATTCAATTCTCCTATAGCATTATCATTCTACTATTAATATCTTATGTACCTAAATTGGAGTAAGTGCAATACAAATAATTTAAATATGATTAGTAAAACAATGCAAATGAAATACGCTTAGTAAAATAAGAAAAATGCAAATACAAATGCATAACTTAATTATATCTCGAAATGGAACCTTACATCCGATTCGGTCCTCCGGATTATTACTCATGCAAAAGATATGAGTACCACTTCCTCATTTCTAATTCTAACTCCCAAGATACCTCCTTGGAGGTATGGTGTCTTCATAGAACTTTTATCAATCTGATAGTCTTGTTCCTTAAGTTTTGTTCTCGAGAGTCTAAAATTTGGATTAGTTGCACAACATAAATTAAATCTTCTGCAACTTGGAGGGGTTTATAGCTAATTACATGTGAAGAATCTTGAACATACCTCCTTAGCATGGAAACATGAAAGGTTGGGTGTACCCCTTCAAATGTTGGGGGTAGAACTAACTCATAAGTAGCTACTCCAACTTTGGTTAGAATCTTAAAAGGATCAATAAATTTAGGGTTAAGTTTTTCCTTTTTCTTCCTCAATCTTATTAGATCTTTAATTGAAGAAACTTTAAGAAAAACTTTATCTCCTACCTTAAATTATAAATCTCTACACCTCTAATCAACATAACTCTTCTGGTGGGATTGTGCCATTCTAAGCTTTTCTCAAATGACCTGGATTTTTTCTATAGTTTCTTATAGGTAAGCCGACCCTGTTTCAGATTGAAGTAGCTGTTTCTCTCCCATTTCATCTGAACAAAGAGGAGTCCTACACTTTTTTCCATATAACGCTTCAAATGGAGTCATGCCAATACTCGAGTGATGGCTGTTGTTATAAATAAATTCTACTAACATTAAATACTTAACCCAACTATCACAGAGCTCCAGAATACAAACTCTCAACATATCCTCTAGAGTTTATATAGTCCTTTCTGACTGACCATCCGTCTGAAGATGATATATTGTAGAAAAATTAAGTTTAGTTCCCAACCTAGTCTGAATGCTCTGCCAAAATCGAGAAACAAATCTTGGATCTCTATCAGAAATAATAGATACTGGTATACCGTGCAATCTTACAATTTCATCAATGTAGAGTTTAGCTAATTTTTCTATAGAATAAGTCATAACAACACGGAAAAAGTGAGCTGATTTGGTGAGCCGATCTATTATCACTCATATAACATCAAATCTCTTTAGACTTTTAGGCAATCCTAAGACAAAATCCATAGTAATATTATAAAACCTGAAACTTTGGTTTAATTGCATGAATGCTTTGTAATCTATAGAATAAATTTTGATGTGGTAAATTTGAACTATAGAATTTGGTAAAGTAAAAAATGGAAATTGGGTTGGTATGAGCTAGTAGTGAAACCCAATTCTTAAAACCCAATATTGAAACTCAAATCCAATTAGCTATCCAATCTATGAAACCCAAATTTTGCCCCATACTTGAGTTCAATTAGAAAGTCCAATATTAAGTACAAAGCCCACCAACAAGCCCAAATTCTTGGAGTTAAAGTATTAGAAATCACCTTGATGTCCAACACAAGTGAAGCCCAATTCTTTGAACCCATTTGGAAGCCCAAAACTTGAATTAGAACACCTAAACCGCCCCCCATGTTTTTGCTTCTCCTTTCCTTTTGTTCTCACCCTTTCTTTAGGAAACGAAAGCTAGAAAGTCAAAAAAGACAATTAATGAAAGTATTTAATGTTAATTTTTTATGTGACGAGTCACCTTTGAAGAAATAAAAGAAAAATTGGGATAATTGTGTTTTGTGTTTTGTGAGTGTGTGTATTGGCCTTCAAAGAGAGAAATGAAGAGAGAAAGAGAGAGAAGGTATATCTTGAACCTTCTTGACTTCTTTGCATTTTATTTATTTTCTCATTCATTTCACTTATCCTTCAAGCCACTTTCAGCCAAGTCTTTCATCTCTAAGCTCTCCTAGTTCACTCTTAACATCATTTAGCAAATCTTTGAGTTGGTCATAAGAGAAAAATTGGAATTGAAATAAGATTGGTCATGAAGCTTACACTTTGGAGATGATTTTGATGGGTGCTTGAGAAATTCTTGAAGCAAGTGCAAGGTAAACTTTAAATTCATGATATTTTAGGCTTTGATTTATCTTTGAATTCATGGTGAATAGCATGTTTCATGATCTGAACCTAAAAGTGTATGGATAAGTTAGAAAAATAATGAAACCCTTGAATTTCTACAAAACAGAACATCCTGACCTTGTTGTAATGTTTTAGCTATAACTTTTTTTGCACAAAGACAAATCAAGCAAGGTTTCCTGCATATGAAACTAGACTTCTGTTCCGTGAAAATTTGATATGATTTGTTGAATCTTGATGAGAATTTAATTTTTAATGATTTTTCAAAATAAGGTATTCTGCAAAAGAATCCCCTGTTTCTGTCCTGTTTCGGCTGAGATTTTGGTTCGATTTTGAGATACCTTCTAAGCTGAATTAGGTTAAGCTCTGAACATGAGATTCGTAGATCTAAGTCTTATCTTTAATTTGAGGTAATAATTATGTGACTTGGATATGGGTAGAGAAAGTTATGACCATTTTCCCATGACTGCATAGATTAAAAATTATGCAGTTAACGCAACATAGGATACATTTACATGTCTTTGTATAATTGAAATAGATCTAAATTATAAACATAAAATTATTATTTTATGTCTGGTCTTTAAGTAGAAATTAGAAATTTGGAAATCCAAGAATGCTAGTTCAAAGTACAATTACTTTTCTAAGACATGAAGATATGAAAATAAGAAATGAGTATGAATCAATGAATGTCTTAGGCGTAGAGGTACATTTCTCCATTTGTCTATCATGAATTTGGCTTCTTAGTAACATTGGATAAGTATCTAATCTCAATTCTATGTTGTGATTTACATAACAATTAGGCGAAGATTCCTCGAATAAGAATAAAATTGAGAACTTGGATTATTGGGAGTGCACAACCTCCCAAAACAATGAGTGAGACTTTCATGTCCTGTTTAATGAGAAACGATTTTTATGTGTTTTGAAAATTTTATTTTGAAATGTGATTTTATAACTCAATTTGAGTGTGATATGTTCTCTTAAAAATATGATATTGTAAATGTGAATTTTGACATGTTATTGCCACATGAATTATATTGCTTTGTTGATTGATATTCATTAAGACAAAGATAAATCTGGATTGTTAAATAGCTTTGGATTTTAATTGCAAATGAAAACGATATTTTGGTGACTGATTGTTCACGTAGCTTTGTGCTTTAATTGCTCACTCATGACCAATTGGAGTAAGAGTGGTGTGAGTGGAGTCGAATTCTGGATTAGAATAGTGTGATGCGGGAGGTTCACCTACCTAAGGTTACGGTTGGGCAACCATGAGTCACCAATGGTGATGCCCAAACTAACACCAAGGATGAGACAATTTTTAGTAAAATGAATGAATAAAACTCTTTGTGGATCCAATCCTTGATCCCGTCCAAAGTCTTAGATTGAAAAATATGTTTATGGTAGTCCTAAAATTTTGAATGAAATACAACTCATTTGATACATAGAGAAACGTTTTTACTTTGAAGGCATTGATTGATTATGTGAATGCTTTGTGAATCCTTTTGTAATGATTAAATGGAATTTGTTGCTAATGGTTTTAGAACATGATCACACTCCCACTCATTGGCATGTACTTCAATTTCTCACTCACTGGTACATTTGTACTCATTCCACTCTTTCTTTCCTGTTTTTAGATTTGTAGATAGTAAGTACAGATAGAGGGCCTTCTTTTGGAGATCTATGAGATCCATTTCGGTTGGAGTCATACACTTCATGTAAGATAGTCTCATTTTGGGTTTACATAGTTGTAGACAGATCCATGGGAAAGGTCTATGGAGGCTGAATTATGTTGAATTATGGATTACTTGGAATAAGTTTTATTACTTTTATATATGTATGTTCATATTTTGATTTGTCACTTATATAAAGATTATGAGAACTTTACTTAGCTTATTTCGGAAGGGGTCTTATGGATGATGATTTATGATTATGGAGAACGGTATAAGGAATGAGTTTAGGTTGATAACAGGTTAGTCTTGTGGAGTCTCAGAATGTGTGCCCGGGGTTATGCACAGTTCGAGGCAACACGGCGGTTGTTGTGTGCTCAAATCTAAGAATCGGGGTGTGACAATTTTATTGGTATCAGAGATTAGGTTGGAGATTTATTTAAGTGTTTTTAAGGCTCCCATGGATCCTAGGATAGGCGAGTTTCGTGTAGGGCTAATTAGGTTTACCTAAGTTAATTCATTTCTATGGACTGAACCTTATCTTCTTTTGTAGTTGATTGCGCCTAGGAGACGCATGAGGGGAGTTACTTCCCTCCCTGCCAAGCACGAAGCTACTTCTTCTTCTCGTGCTCCGATGTTGCCTGAACCATCAGAGATTCTTCCTCTTCCCATGGTAGCCTTTTAAGAATGTATGAAGTGGTGTAGCAAATATGGAGTTAGGTTCCACCAACCAAATCAACCCAAAACTTAAGCACCACCTCCACCACCAATAAACCTTACAAACCCCGCTACACCTCTTATGCCAGTTGTCGTATCCTCTATGCGTCCCACCACTACCCTATCTAAACTGATCAATGAAAATTGGCAGTTGGGTTGTGAAACCTTTATTAGGATAAGTGATTATACGGTAGCTAAGGATTGGATAAATCGGATCTTGAAAACCATGCAGGATGGATATGGGATAGGATGATTGATATATGCTTAGAATTTAAATTACTTTAGCAATAATACCAAATATTTTGCATGAGGATGTTCATATGTTTCGGACCTCTAAGATGGCATAAAGGGAATTGATGAATTATTATATTGTACTAGGTTTAGATGGGGACGAAGTCTAGTGATGTAGTAGAGTCTCCACATTAGATAGGGAAAGTAATCAATACCAAGTATATAAAAAGACTAAAGAGCTATAGTGTTGGGAACATTTTATGAACATAGATTTGGAATATCTAAAGGAAAAGTATATAGGATTAGAGTGATGAATATTAGTCTAATTATGCTATGGTTAAGAATTTAACTTTGGAGAAATTTTCTATGAATAGGTATGATGACTTTCTTCAATCAAAATGCATACATATTGATTGATATCAATACTGATAGATCCTTTATTAGTGCTGAATTTTCAAGACATGCCGATAGGGAGTTATCTCCTCTTGGGGATGAATTGTTTATACAAATTCCTTTGGGTGAGCAATTAGTGAGAAGTTCAATATATAAGGGTTACAAAATTAAGGTTGGAGAAACAGCATTAGAGGCAGACTTGATTCCAATTGAAATATAGGATTTTGATGTAATATTAGGAATGGATTGGTTATCTCAACATAGAATCACAATGGACTGTTTAATAATAAGGGTTGAGTTTAGAAGGTCAAATGTCCCAAAGGTGGTATTTATTGGGGAACGCCAAGTATTACCGACTTGTGTGATCTCAGTTTTGGAAGCTCGAAAGATAATTAAAAAAGGATGTTAAGCCTATCTAGCTCTTGTGATTGATACAATGAAAGAGGGCCCAAACTTAGAAAATATTCCGGTGGTGAAATAGTTTCCAGATGTTTTTCTAAGGAATTGCTAGGATTACCCTCAGATTGAGAATTTGATTTTTTCATAGATTTACTCCCGGGAACAACACAAATATCCATCCCTCCCTATAGGATGGCTTCTGCAGAGTTAAGGGAACTAAAAGTGTAGCTGCAAAAATTACTTGATAAGGGGTTTATTAGGCCAAGTTTCTCACCATGGGGAGCACTAGTTTTGTTTGTCAAAAAACAATGATGGTATCTTGAGGTTTTGTATCGATTATAGATAATTGAATTGGGTGACAATTAGGAACAAACATCTTTTTCTGAAGATCGATGTTCTTTTCGATAAGTTACAAGGAACATGTGTATTTTCAAAGATTGATTTTTGATCGACATATTATCAACTCAAAATTAGGGAAAGTGACATCATAAGACTGTTTTTTGGACTAGTTATGGTCATTATGATTTCTTAATGATGCTGCCCTAACAAATACCCCAACTTCTTTTATGGATCTTATGAATCAAATCTTTCACCCATATTTGGATAAGTTTGTGATTATTTTTATAGATGATATTCTGTTGTATTCTAAGATTGATGAAGAGCATGTATGACATCTTCGAATTGTACTTCATATACTTTGGGAGAAACAGCTATATGTAAGGCTCTCCAAATGCGAATTTTGGTTGAGAGAAGTTGGTTTTCTTGGCCACATTGTATCTGGTGAGGGAATTTTTGTAGACCCTAAAAAGGTGGAAGCAATCTTTAAGTGAGAACAACCTAGTAATATCACTGAAATTTGAAGTTTCTAGGCTAGCGGGGTATTATTGGAGATCTGTCAAGGGGTTCTCATTAATAGCAGCTCCGTTGACAAGGTTAACTCGGAAAGGTGTCAAATTTGAATGGGATGACAGGTGTGAGGCAAGTTTCCAGAAGCGTAAGAAGAAATTAACTTATGCTCTCATCCTTTCACTCCCTACGAGTGGTGACGAATTTGTTGTATATAGTGATGCTAGCAAACAAGGGTTAGGGTGTGTGTTGATGTAAGGAGATAGAGCGATAGCCTATGCCTCTAGATAATTAAAGAAGTATGAGGTAAACCCAAGACTTAGAGTTAGCTACAGTGGTGTTTGCTTTGAAAAAATGGAGACATTACTTGTATAATGAGACATGTCGAATTTATACTGATTATAAGAGTTTGAAGTACTTGCTTACTCAGAAGGAGTTAAATCTAGGGCAGCGAAGATGGTTGGAACTTACTAAGGATTATGATCTTATTATAGATTACCATCCAGGCAAGGCCAATATGGTGGCAGATGCTTTGAATAGGAAGTCATCAACAAGTTTGGCAAGTATTAGAAGTAATTATCTCTCCCATCTTATCAGTAATCGGATCCTTGGAGTGAGACTAGCTAGTTCGGTTGGAGTAATTAGAAGTAATTATCTCTCCCATCTCCCAGATAAAGCGCCTTCTTTTGGAGATTTGTGAGATCCATTTCGGTTGGGGTCATACATTTCATGTAAAATAGTCTCATTTTGGGCTTACGTAGTTATAAACAGATCCATAGGAAAGGTCTATGGAAGCTGAATTATATTGCATCATGGATTACTTGTAATAAGTTTTATTACTTTTGTATATGTATGTTTATATTTTGATTTGTCACTTGTAAAAAGATTATGAGTACATAGCTTATTTCAAAAGAGGTCATATGGATGATGATTTATGATTATGGAGAATGGTATGAGGAATAAGTTTAGGTTGATAACAGGTTAGCCTTGTGGGATTTCAGAGTGCATGCTCGCGGTTGCACGTAGTTCGAGGCAATAGGGCGATTGTTGTGTGCTCGGATCCGAGATCTAGGGTGTGAGAAATATGTTCTAGTTTCCCTTCAAGAATAGGGAATGGCTCAAGTAATCCACCAGGTCTCTAATGCTCAACCTTTACCTATTGAAGTGTTAAGCATCTGTGAACAAATTCTGCCATGTTTCTCTTTATACCAGGCCACCAAAAGGATTTATGCAAATCTTGATACATTTTGGTGGATCATGGATGAGCAGAAAAGATTGAGGGGGCTTTTGGTTTGGACTCGGGAATCAGAATCAGAATTAGAATTGAAAACTTTAGAAATTTGGAATCAAAATTCGATATCCATTGTTTGGTTCAAATTTTGGTATGGATATGATTATCATTATTGATATTTTATTTGTATATCTTTCGTAATCAGAATCATACAATTGTCCATTTCATCCTTATAAAACATATTTGATAAAAAATAGTTTTTTATGATAAAATGTTTGATAAATATTTTTTATTAAAAATTTTGCTCTTTTTAGAAGTGTGAACAGGCATTAAAAAAATACTTCTCCCTTTTTTGTAATTAAATTTTGCCCTTTTTTATTAAAAATACCTCTTCTTTTTCCTTTCCTTTGCTATAGTAACCCTAGACCTTTTTTCCCCCTTCCTTCATCGCCGACTGTCAAACCCTCTTTTATCACCAGGCATTTTTTGGTTCAGTTCCAACCCAAATCCCCTGTTCTTCTGGGGAAATCCTTGATTGCCCTAGCTACTTCCCTAAGCAGAGGAAGAGGTAAAGTCGTCTTGGATGAGGCAAGTGATTAAAGGGGCTTAATCGAACTAGAGGCTAAGGCGATTGGCCAGGGTTTTGAAACGATCAGAGGAGGGGACAGAGATGATTTGGGAGGGAAGAGGAGTTGGGGGAAGGCGGAAGGTTTGGTAGAGTTGTTGGGTTTGGGGGCTTGGAGGCGGCGGTGATGCGGTGCAGAGATGGTGGATGAGGGTTTTTGGATAGGTTCTAGAGGCATGGATGGGTGGGGAGGGAAAGGGGTTTGGGGAAGGAAGGAGGAAGAGAGAGAGGGTTTGCGGTGGTGGAGAGGGGAGAGAGCAAGAGAGAGAGAGAGAGAGAGAGAGAGGTGGGGGTGGGGTTAGTGTGAGAGAGCATGCTGCAGGAGATTGAGGGAAGTGAGAGAGAAGGATAAAAATGACCATTTTTCTTCCTTGGGTTTCATTGATGGGTTTCAACTGAAAGCCATCATTTTACATGTGTTTCACAAAACCCATATTTCTTGGATTTCATTTCTAAATTTTCATTCCCATTCCCTTACCCCAAACAATTTATATGGTTTCAAACCCATTCCTATTGACCAAACACCACTTGAATTATATGTTTCTTCCATGATCAATCTCCGAAGCCTTTGAGCCTCAGGACTACTAACCTGTCCCAAAATCTAATTGTCTCATTTAATATATTGAATTTAAACTTCCCCTCTTTAAGAACATCTTCTTTGAGTTTAATTCTTAACTCATCCATTTGTTGGGCTACTTAAATGCGATCAGATAGATCTGGTCGGACCATAAATCATGCTAAGAGAGACCCCTAGCTAGAAACCTTAGCATCAATCTTCATTTGCTTAAACTCAACTATCATTTGATTTTCTCTTACTCGTAGAGTTGCTACTAATACAGTGGATTTGCAAGCAACATTTGCTTTGCTAGGCTGATACTGAATGGTAACATCATAGTCCTTTAATAGCTCGAGCTATGTACGTTGTCTCAAATTCAACTCTTTCTAGGTAAATAAGTACTTGAGACTCTGATGATCGGTAAATATTTTATAATGCTCACCATAAATATAGTGTCTCTAAATTTTCAAGGTAAAGACAATAGCTGCAAGCTCTAGATCATGGGTTAAATAATTCTCCTCATGAGGTTTCAACTGTCTAGAAGCATATGCTATTACATTCTGTCATTGTATCAATATACAACCCAAACTAGTCCTAGATGCATCACTAAAGATCACATGCTCCTATCCACTGACCGGTAATGTTAATACTGGAACCGATACAAACTTATTCTTCAAAGTTTGGAAACTAGTTTCACATTATTCATCCCACCTGAATGGTGCATTTTTGCGAGTCAACCTTGTAAGTGGAGTAGCTATTGAAGAGAAGTCCATAACAAATTTGTGATAATAACCTGTTAATCCCAGAAAACTACACACCTCCATAACTGTAGTAGGCATGGACCAGTTAATAACCGCTTTAACTTTCTATTGGTCTAAAAAAGTTATTTCACTGAGCTAAAACTCACATTTATTTAGTTTGACATACAATTTCTTAGCCCTCAAAGTCTGTAAAGTAATGCGGAGATGCTACTTTTGCTGAACTCTAACCTTTGAGTAAAGCAAAACATCATCAATAAATACTATAATGAAATCATCCAAGTAGAGTTTGAAAACACGATTAATCAAATCCATAAAAACTACTGGAGCATTGGTTAACCCAATGGCATCACCAAAAGTTTATAGTGACTATAACAAGTACGGAAAGCTATTTTAGGTATATCTTCCTCTTAACCCTAATCTGATGGTAACCCGACCTGAGATCCAATTTAAAGAAAACTATGTCATCTTTCAATTGATCAAACAAATTATCAATTCTCGACAAAAGATATTTATTCTTGATGGTAACATGATTCAATTTTCAATAGTCAATACACAATCTCAAAAAACCATCTTTTTTCTTTATGAATAATACCGGTGCACCCGAAAGAGACACACTCAGATGAATAAATGCCTTATCCACAAGTTCTTGTAACTAGGTTTTCAATTCTTTCATTTTACTAGTGCCATTCTATATGGGGCTATAGAAATGGGTATGGTATCTGACATCACATCAATAGTGATCTCTATTTCTTTGATTAGTGGTAATGCTGACAAATCATCTGGAAATACATACGGAAAATCCCGAACTACTGGTATCTCAAACAATTGATCCTCTTCTTTCCTATATTCTGTGACATAAGCTAAATATCCGTGATAACCTCTAGATAGCATCTTAGTTGCTCAAATAAAAGATATAATTGGAGCTCTAATAAATCTATCACCCATAAACAAAATCTGTGGGCGTCCTAGTGGCAAAAGGTAAACAATCTTTCGATGACAATTAACCAATGCATAAATCTTAATAACAGGAACTTCATCTCCAAGTGGTGTAGCAACCCATAACCACCGCTCTAAAGGTTTGGACCCACAAGGTAAATGCGTAATAAATACTAATAAAATGAATGAATGCGTGTCACCTGAATCAATCGAAACATGCATGTCACTAGAAAATAATTTCATCTTACCTGTAATTATATTAGGTGAAGCATGAGCCTCCTGAGCAGTAACTACCTGAACTCTAGCTTGACCTCCTGGACCAAATGGCATACCTTGATGTCATTTCTACTGTGGCTGTGGTGGTAGAGTTGGTCTAGGTAGTCCTGGTCTCAATGAAATCTAGGTCTTTTTGGATTAGACACCCTAAACACTTCACCTGCTTCCAATTCTATCATCGTAGGGAGAAGAGATATAACTTACATTAAGGCATTCTCTTTAATTGACAAAACATTATTGTTAGAAAAAATAAAAAATTAAGGGTATGTTTAGTCGTGGAAAATATTTTTTTTATTTTTCATCTCTAATTTTCTTATATTTTCTATCTCTAAAAAAAAGAGTTGGAAAATTTAAAAATATATTCAAAAGATACGTACTTTTCTAACTTTAATTTTCTTTAATAAAGTTGAAAAATTTTAGAAAATACGAGTTTTATTTATGATAGAAAACAATAGAAAACAACTCATAGATTGTTTTCTATTTCTCCTCATAAATTGAAAAACCGTATTTTCTAATTTTTATTTTCTAAAAATTTATTTAAACACAGTTTCATTTCTTAAAAAATATTTTTTAGAAAACACCTTTATTTTTCAGAACTAAATACACCCTAAGTGATCATGTACACCACTAAGTATTAAGTATTCAAACATACATGTCATTGAGTTTGAGTACACTTGAAAAACTTATAGCCATACTGATGGGACATAACCCTAGGCCCAATTCGGAAGGGTCAGTGTCAACAGGGCCCACATAGGAGGCCCACAAAAGACAGCTATTGTCTGACTTCAATTGTCCTCTATGACAATCCATCAAAGGGTCTCAGTCATCCAGATCTTCCAAACGATAGGGTCTCAGTCGCCACATCAACCGAATGTGATTCATCAAGCGAAAGTAATCGGCCCGATCGGGTACTCAATCATTAGTCCATTGAACGAACGAACTCTAAAAACCTTCCGTCGGCCAAACAATCGATCAATTGCCAACAACTCTAATGATTATAAAGAAATGTCAAAATATCCTAATAACTCCGATTTCATATTTGAGAACAGTATCTTTAGGATCTTTCAGTTAAGGAAAGTGTCCCTCTAGAAAGTGAATGTTCCCCACAGGATAAAAATTACAATCAATTTAGAATATTGAACTCCCGAAATTTCCAGATCGGTTCGATAAGAAAAGAAGGGTTGAAGCACCCCAACGGCATACGACTCTCGTAGGTATAAAATGTCCTAAAACCCTCTAAACCAAGTACACTCTCTTGGCCTCACACATTGAGTACTCTAATCATAAGAAACCTCTCACTCTTTGAACTCTCAGTCTGTTTTTTTACATTCGAAAACTGCTCTTTCTAACTTGAGCGTCGGAGCCTCCCCCGTCGGAGTCCCCTCCGGTGGATTTTACAGGTCTCATATTCTTCTGAAGGTAGCCGTTCGAGTCAACAAGGAGTTGGTATCTGTAGAGCCACAACTCACCTCCAACAGATTGGCATCATATGTGAGAACAAACTAGAATAACTTTTGTAATTCTAACAATCATGCTTCTGAGAACCAGAGTATCCTCGAGAGACACCCCTGCTGTAGAAGGGCGTGCCCCTATACCCACCAAATCTGTTCTCCCTTCGGCACCCGATCATTCGATTCATGACCACATGTTTCCTCTTCGGCCATCCCACCCAGAACAAGTTTTACAACCTACGGCCTAAGAACAGCCGGTCGTAGCCCCATTGCCGGAACAAGCAAGCCAGCCTCAGGTGGAAAGATTGGAGTTAAGACTCCAAAGAATGAGCAAGCAACTAGAGGGACTCAGTCGGTCTCTCGAGCCAGATGGCCACTCATCCGCGGTGGAGTCCAATTATAAACGACCACCGAGATGAGTACTCCCTGCGAATTATGAGTCATCAGTAACCTCTCGACACGATCCTAAGGACTTGAAGAAGCAAGTCGAACAGCTCGTAGCCGTCGAGCTTGAAAAGGCAAGTACAAAGATAGGGGAAGATCTCCCCCACCCCCCGGGAGAATCGTCCTTCGATCCGAAAATTTCCTCAGAACCAATGCCAAGAGATGTCTTTCTGCCTCCTATGGAGCGATATGACGGGACAACTGACCCCCTGACCACGCTGCCTACTTCATAATAGTTATGGTCTCTAGAGACCTGTCAGACGCAGCGATGTGTAAGCACTTCCCCACTACTCTCAAGGGTAATGCCCTGACATGGTTTAACTCTCTCCCGTCATTCAGTATCAAGAGTTTCACTCAACTCCGACAACAATTTGAGACTTATTTTATAATCTGTCGAGGAGCCAAACAAAATCCACCTCCTTACTATCATTGCAGCAGCGGGAAGACGAGTCTCTGAGCAATTTCCTGGAAAGGTTTAAGACAGAGATGTTAAAGGTCCCTACTTTGGACCATTTTATCGCATTAGCTGCTCTCCTAACGAGCTTACGAAAAAACCCCTAGCAACCATTTAAGAATTTTATTCCCGAGCCGAGAAGTACATTACGGCGGAAGAAGCGAAGCGCTCGATCAACGAAGGAATCGTCCTAATTGAAAGGAACACAGCCGATCTCCTCACTCGTGTTCTCCGAAGAGGAGTAAACTAGGAGCTCTGCCCTCTCGAAGATTCAACATCTACACCCCGCTGAACGAGATCCCGAGCTGGGTTTTATATCAAATAAAAAACAAACCATACGTCAGATGACCCCCTCGTCCCGCAAAGGAAGATCTCAAGAAAGATAAGTTCAAGTACTACCACTTGCATCGAGACTACGGTCACATGATCAATGAGTGCAAAAGGCTTAAGGACGAGTTGGAGTTTTTGGTTCATAATGGTAAGCTGCGGAAGTTCATCGATATAGAAGGAAGGAATTTGCCTTCCCCCGACAGACGTAATACACCATGGGAGAATGGGCCACCTAACAAACCGGATCCCAGGCCGCCACACGACGAATCAAGAGGGGTAATACTCCAGATCTGTGGCGAAAACGACTGGCATGAGCCCTATGTTCCTACTAGCGTTTGCTCGGCATACGACCGGATTTTCCTGTGCTTTTCCCTTGAGAAAGATTTCGGCACTTTCCCGTTATTTAGTGATTATTCCAGTGATGGTTCGCGACACGAGACTCTTAATGGCTTACAAAGGAATCACCTCCTATCAAAAGTTTTCAATCGAACGTGTCATCAAAATGAGATGGAACTCCCCGAATGGGTGGACACGACCATAGTTCCAATCGAACGTCGGGCCTTAAACACCCTGATCCTACCAATCAAACGTATTATCAAAATAGGATGGAACTCCCCGAACGGATGGACACGTCCTAATTCCAATCGAATGTCAGGCCTTAGACGTTCTGATCCTATCGATCGAATGTGTCATTACAATGGGATGGAATTCCCCGAACGAATGGACACGGCCCTAATTCCAATCGAACGTCAGTCAGGCCTTAGACGCCCTGATCCTACTGATCGAACATGTCATCAAAATGGGATGGAACTCCCCAAATGGGTGAACAAGGCCCTAGTTCCAATCGAACGTTGGACTTTAGACGCCCTGATCCTACCGATCGAACGTGTCATTAAAATGGGATGGAACTCCTCGAACGAGTGGACACGGCTCTAATTCCAAACGAATGTTGGGTCTTAGATGCCCTGATTCTACCAATTGAATGTGTCATCAAAATGGGATGGAATTCCCAGAACAAGTAGATATGGCCCTAATTCCAATCGAACGGATGGAACTCCCCGAACGGATGGATACGACCCTAATTCTAATCGAACGTCGGGCCTTAGACGCCCCGATCCCGTCGACCGAATAGGGATGGAACTCCCCAAATGGGAGGACCTGGCCCTAATCTCTATCGAACGTTAGGCCTTAGATGCCCTGACCCCGTTGAGATAGAACTCCCCGAAAGAATGGACGCGTTCCTAGTCTTTAAAATCTCCAATCGAACGACGAGTCTTAGACACCCCGAACCTACTAATCGGGTGAACATGACCTTAATATCTAAAATTTTTTACTATACGGAGGGTCTAAGTCACCACGACCTTATCAAGCAAATGGGATAAAACATTCCAAAGGTTTTCTTTTCACGAAGAATCGTTAGAACATGGGACAAATAGTTAAACACAAAATCTTTTCGATTACAAAGGAGAGGAAGGAACGATAGGACCCTCGGGGGTAGGATCCAAATCCACTGTGGTTCTCCCGGTTAAACCTTCAAGGGGAGGTAAAGCCTCACACTGGCTGACTTGACGGAGGATCTCCTCAGCGCACCTCAAACGCTCAAGTAACCTACGCTAAAAAAGCTGATGTTCGACAGCATCTCTGGTAACAGATGCTTTGAGGTTAGCCATCTCTCACTCAGCATTTTGAAGGGACTCCTCCTGAAGATGAGCTAATATTTCGGCGGTCGCCAGTCTAGCTTCCCGTATGCGCGCCTCCGCCTCTAACTTTTCACAGCGCTCTCGAACCAGAGCCAAGTGGCCTGAAGGTGTTCAATCTGCCTGTCTCTCTCCACTTCGAAGTCTTTTTCCTTATTCTCCAGGGCATCTTTTAATGCTAGCACTTGGTTACTCAAACAGATAACTTGCTCATCTTGCTCTTTCCTCTGTTTCCTTTGGAGCTCGGTTAAGGCCGCGGTCTGGGAGGATATACACTTGTCAAAACCATGAAATAACAAATTCAGACATAGCTTAGGCAAGGAGAATGCTTACCGTAAGGTAAAGAGAGTGAATAGCTTTATCAACCTGATCCGGAGGCATCGTTTGGAGGGCAAGTTTTGGAGGAAACTCAAACCGCTCGGCTAGTTGTAGTGCCGCTTGTGAATCAATAAATTTATACTGACGGCTCCCCACACAAACCGCCAGCGATCCTTCTTTAAAATCATCATCTTCTCCATTGAGAGACTCAACCAAAATAAGAGGTAGAGCGCCGACCTCATCTTCTATATCTTGTAGAAGACATTGAGATGCCTGGAGAGACCATTCCGACACTTCTCCCGAAACAAGAATAGAAACGTGCATTACTGGGGCCTTTCTCTGTTGCTGAGAATCTAGAGCTAAAGCACTCTCGGTCGCCTCAAGGAGCTCCTCGTCCAGAGCGTCCCTTTCCCTAACTGTAAGGGGTGCACCAATGGCCATCGGCTGGCCCTCTTCCGTTTCGAAATGTTCTTAGAGAAGCTCATGTTCTCCAGTTCCCACCAACTCCCCCTCACTAGCAAGTGGGCTAGGTGATCGCACCCTTGATCTTTTCGACTGGAACTCAGGGGAAATACAAGCTGCTTTCTTCTTCGCATTCGGCCG
Source organism: Dillenia turbinata (assembly GCA_037126225.1). Lineage (NCBI taxonomy): Eukaryota > Viridiplantae > Streptophyta > Magnoliopsida > Dilleniales > Dilleniaceae > Dillenia > Dillenia turbinata. The sequence continues at coordinate 14,818,123 of JBAMMX010000004.1, read as the reverse complement.
TATTTCCTGGTTGGTGGAAATCTCCTCAAGAAGGGAGGAACTCACTATCGATATAGAATCAACCATCTCCTTCCCCCGTTGCTCCAATAAGAGAGGCCTGGTGATTTGCCTTGCTTCATCCACCAGCAAGCCAAACAACAGCAACATCTGGTCTTCTATCAAAAAATCCACCCAGATGCTCCAGTGGGTAGCCTTATAATAGCGGCCGACAAATCGCAGGAGACGAGAATGACGAAGGAGATCTGGAATCTTGATATTCAAGAAGGGCACTTGATTAGCATCCGGAAGCATTGGAAGAAGATCTCTATTCAAAAATCTCACATAGAAAAATTTATGCATCCAACGTTTGTCCTGAGATTCACTATAGAAGAACCTCCAGCGAGACTCCCGATGGGTTTGGAGCTTATACCAGCCATGGGTAGAACCTCTGGTACTACAATGCCCTAGAGAAAAAAGGGTTCCTAAAATCTCCAAGTCAAAGTGAACACGAAGAAAACTTAGCAAAGAAATCAGAGTAATCACGAACGTCAAGCGCTCGGGATAAGCAACGAAAGGTGGATATTCCAATATCTCAGAACCTCCGCCAGCGGGCCCATGTATGGGATCCTTAAACCGTACTTTACATACTATTTGTACATTGGGACACTACCCTCAGGGGCATGACTTGCTCTGTCCCCCTCCCCGGGCAACACTAGCTCAAAATCGCTTCCGAGCAACATGTCCCTATGAACTTCCATCAGTTCCTCTTCAGTCATTGCACTCTGTATATTGTCTACACCTTGCAACGAGGAAGAATCCTTTGATATTTTGTCCGCAGAAAAAAGTCTTTCGAAGAAGGATTAAAAGAGCAACGAGTAAGAAAGCTGGGGTACGAGATCTTCTGATGAATGTGAATCCTTATTAAGCGTGTAGAAAACGATTCTCGAAAACCAAAATGACAAAAGTCACACTAAAAAGTTTCGTGCCATTTCAACAATCATTACTCATGGCATCTCTTTACTAAGAAGACCATGAGTCGGGGGCAAATAATGAGATATAGCCCTAGACTCAATTCGGAAGGGTCAGCATCAACAGGGCCCATGTAGGAGGCCCACAAAAGATAACTATTGTCTGACTTTAACTGTCCTCTATGACAATCCACCGAATGGCCTCAGTCGCCCAGATCTCCCGAACGATAGGGCCTCAGTCACCTCGTCAACCGAATGTGATTCATTAAGCAAAAGTAACCGCTTCGATCGGGTACTCAATCATTAGTCCATTGAATGAACGAACTCTAAAGACCTTCCGTCGGCCAAACAACTGATCGATAGCCAACAGTTCTAACGATTCTAAAGGAACGTTAAAATATCTTAATAACTCCGATTTTCTATTTGAGAGCAGCATCTTTAGGATCTTTCAGTTAAGGAAAGGGCCCTCTAGAAAATGAATGTTCCCTATAGGATGAAAATCACAATCAATTCGGAATATTGAACTCTCGATATTTCCGGATCGATTCGATAAGGAAAGTAGGGTTGAAGCACCCTGACAGTGTATGACTCTCGCGGGTATAAAATGTCCTAAAACCCTCTAAACCAGGACGCTCTCTTGGTCTTACACATTGAGCACTCTAATCACATGAAACATTTCCCTCTTTGATCTATCAGTCTGTTTCTTTACATTCAAAAACTGTTCTTTTTGACTTAAACGTTGGAGTCTCCCCCGCCGAAGCCCCCTCCAGCGGTTTTTGCAGGACTCATATTCTTTTGACGGCAGCCGTTCGAGTCAATAAGGAGCCGGTATCTGTGGAGTCACAAACCACCTCCAACACATACTAACAAATTGTAGGAATTCAAGACGCTCGTCAGCATTTGAGACAATATGAACATTCCAATGTACTAAAAACCATTATTCAAGACACATCGTTAGAGTATATATATGATATACCCAAATAGCCGAGACGCCTAATTTCATAAAAGCACCCAACCAAAAAAAAGGTGTCTGTTTTTCACCCAGTGGCCTCATAGAAATATGGATACGCTAGGTAAAATTCAACAATGCATGTAATAATGTGGACAAATGCATATTATAGATGGCTTACATTAAGGCATTCTCTTTAATTGAGAAAACATTATTGTTAGAAAAAAGTCAAAATTAAGTGATTTTGTAAACCACTAAGTATTAAGTGTTCTAGCTCGCAATACCAACAAATTGTTGGATCTCAGGACTCTCATAAACGTTTGAGACCATTTGAACATTCCAATGTACTAAAAGCCACTATTTAAGACATATCTTAAGAGTGTATATGATATACCCAAATACCCGACACAACTAATTTCATAAAATCTCTCAACCGAAACAAACAGTGGTCTCAGAAATACGGATGCATATGGTAAAATTCAATAGTACGTGTAATAATGTGGATAAACACACGTTATGGGCAGCTTAGATTATTAAGGCATTCTCTTTCATTGAGATAAAATTAATCTTAGAAAAAAATCAAAAATTAAATGAACATGTAAGCCACTAAGTATTAAGTACTCTAACATAGAGGTCATTGAGTTTCAGTAAATTTGAAAAACTTCTCGCAATACCAACAAATGGTTGGAATTCAAGACTCTTACAAACATATGAGACAATATGAACATTCCAACATACTAAAAACAAATATTCAAGACACATCCTAAGAGTATATATGATATGCCCAAATACTCGACACACCTAATTTCATAAAAACTCCTAACCAAAATAAAAGTGTCCGTTTGTCACCCAGTGGTCTCATAGAAACATGGATACATCCGGTAAAATTCAATAGTCCGTGTAAGAATGTTGACAAATGCACATGGTAGACGGCTTACAGTAAGGCATTCTCATGAATCGAGAAAACATTATGTTAGAAAAAAGTCAAAAGCCAAATGATCATATAGGCTACTAAGTACTAAGTATTCTAACATATATGTCGTTGAGTTCTAGGAAATTTGAAAAATTTATCACAATACTAACAATTTGTAGGAACTCAAGAATCTCATAAACATTTGAGACAATACAAACATTTGAAAAAGAAAAACAAAAGAAGAAAAAAAGAAGATTGATGAAAGTAAAAACCTTATGCAAGGGAGGCAGCTAGGCTCATCGGAGGGTATGCTAAGAGAGAGACTGCAACGTTAAGCAAATAAGAGAGAGGGAAGGAAAAACAGGACGTCGTAAGGATGGAAGCTAAATGAGATGTTGCTGTTCAACATATCTAAAAGTGCATGTCCGGATTCCCAATGCCTTTTGGACATTAATACCCTTAGGCTTTTTCACATTAAGATAATCTACCTTTCGCTTTGGTTTTATTTTTTATTTTATTTTATTTTATTTTTTTGCATAACAATGCCAATATTTATTATTTTGTTGAAAAGCATTTTCTAAAATATTTTTAAAATAAAAATGTTATGTAGCAACAATGAAAAAATGAATTTTTCACAAGTTTGTAGAATAACAAAAGTAATTTTTCATAAATTCATATAGTAGTTTATGTTTAAAAGTTAAAATTGAAAATTTCATAATAAAATTAATGTCTTCATTATTTTTATTGAAAGAGTAAATTTAATTAAAAATTTTAGTTCAAATGAATTGTAAATGGGGATTGTACCAAAGGGGCATGCCTATTTAACAAAATTGGTAGGAGAGAAATTTTATCTAATTTACTTTAAACCAACTTTTTTCGAATGCACAAATTTTGAGAACGTGGGTGTCTCATGGAAACATGGATCAATCTGGTAAAATTTAATAGTCCAAGTAATAATGTTGACAAACGCACTTTATAGATTAAGGCATTCTCTTTAATTGAGAGAACATTAATGTTAAAAAAAAGTCAAAAATTAAGTGATCAAGTCGTTGAGTTTGCGTAAATCTGAGAAACTTATGGCAATGCCAACAAATTGTTGGACCACAAGACTCTCATAAACATTTGACACAATACAAACATCAGTGTTCTAAAAACCACCATTCAAGACACATCTTTAGAGTGTGCAGGATATACCGAAATATCCGACACTCACGATTTCATAAAAACTACCAACCAAAACAATTGGTCTCATAGAAACATGGATACTTCTGTAAAATTCAAAATTCCATGTAATAATGTAGACGAACCACATTATAGATGGCTCACATTAAGGCATTCTCTTTAATACAGAAAAATTATTGTTAGAAAAAAGTCAAAAATTAAGCGATCATGTAGGCCACCAAGTATTAAGTACTTCAACGTACATGTCATTAAGTTTGAGTAAATTTGAAAAACCTAGAGCAATGCCAACAAATTGTAGGAATTCAAGACTCTCATAAACATTTGAGACAATATGGACCTTCCAATGTACTAAAAGCCACTATTCAAGACTTATATTAAGAGCACATATGATATCCCCAAATACCCGACACACCTAAATTTCATAAGAACTCCCAACCAAAACAGAAATATTTGTCTATCGCCCAGTTGTCTCATAGAAATATGGATACATCAGGTAAAATTCAATAGTACGTGTAATAATGTGGACAAATGCACATTATAGACAGCTTACATTAAGAGATTCTCTTTAATTGAGAAAACAATAATGTTAGAAAAAATTCAAAAATTAAGTGATCACGTGAGCCACTAAGTACTTGGTATTTTAACATACAGGTTGTGTTGCCAAAAGCTTGGGTGTGAGTAGAGTGAAAACGATTTCATTAAAAAATCACTCTAGTATAAATTCCACCAAAAGAGTAATTTAATAAAATAATATATCATTACAACTATACCTAATAAAACTATTAAATAACAAAATAAAGAACACCAGAATTTAATGAGATTTAGCCAAATATGTCTATATCCTTATTTGGATACTATTAGAAAAATATTTTATTAATTTCAATAAAATATTATGAAAGAAAGAGAAGAAATTGCCCAAAAGAGAAAAGAAAAAGCAACCCTGGGGTGGATTTCCCAAAGGGTAGGAGGAGTCCTTTTATAGCCAAACCCTTCCCCACTCTCTGCCCGATGTGGGATCCCCACATATATATTTTTTTTTATCACATTCACTAAATTTCCACTTTGGCCAAAAAAAAAAAAGAAGGGAAAGAAAAACCTTACAACTCTCTCCTATAATCTATAATAGTGTCTACAAATTTAATTTCAATTTTCAATAATATTGATCAAGTCCAAACAATATTGAAACTTAATCATAGTCACCACTTTTGTTATCATATCAGTAGGATTCTTTGATGTTGGAATTTTCTGAATTACAACTCCACCTTCTTCCAAAATTTCCCGTACATAGAGATATCGAACATCAATATGCTTTGTCCTTGCATGATAAACTTTGTTTTTTGCCAAATGAATTGCATTCTGGCTATCATAATGCACTTTGATGTGTTTCTGTTTTAGTCCCAGCTCACCAGACAACCCTTGAAGCCAAATTGCTTCCTTTATAGCTTCTGTAATCTCCATGTATTCTGCCTCTGTAGAAGACAAAGCAACTGTTGTCTGTAAGGTTGACTTCCAATTGACCGCTGCCTTTGCAAGAGTAAACATATAATCAATAGTTGATCGACGTTTGTCCAAATCACCAGCATAGTCAGAATCACAATATCCAACTATGCATTGTCCATTTCGTTTATCCTACTGAAATATCAAACCAATATTTATGGTATTCAGAATATACAGTAAAATCCATTTCACAGCTTGCCAATGTTCCTTTCTTGGATCATACATGTAGCTACTCACAACACCAACTACATGTAAAATATCAGGTTTTGTACACACCATAGCATACATTAAGCTATCAATAGCACTTGCATACGGTACTTTTGACATGTATTCCCATTCTGCATCATTCTCCAGTGACATGGATGCACTAAGATTGAAATGAGGAGTGAGCAGAGTACTAACTGGTTTTGACCTTTTATTCATGCCAAACTAATTAAGTACTTTACTCAATTTTTTCTGAGATAAACAAAGCCTCCCCAATTTCCTATCTCTGGTTATTTCCATGTTGAGCATTTTTTTTTGCTTCACCTAGATCCTTAATCTCGAACTCCCTTTTCAACTAAGTCTTTAATTTCTCAATTTTTATCTGACTTTTGGAAGCTATCATATCATCAACATAAAGAAGAAGATAAATATAGGATCCGTTTTGTAGCTTGTGCAAATATACATAGTGATCATATTTGCTTCTTGTGTACTTTTCCCCGATCATAAACTTGTCAAATCGCTTGTACCACTATCTCAGAGATTGTTTTAATCTATACAACGATTTTTCAAGTTTGCATACCATCTTTTCTTTACCAGCAACTTTGAATCCTTCTGGCTGAGACATATAGATTTCCTCCTCCAAATCTCCATGTAAAAATGTTGTTTTTACATCCAACTAAATTGGATCCAAATTCAACTCTACTACCAAAGCTAACAAAATTATGAAGGAGGAATACTTTACAAGTGGAGAAAATATTTCATTGTAATCAACTCCCTCCTTTTGAGCATAGCCTTTAGCTACCAATCTTGCTTTGTAGCGAACATCATTCTTGTCGGGAAACCTTCTTTCTTTGTATATATCCATTTACACCCAATTGCCTTCTTTCCTTTTAGAAGACTAGTTAACTTCCATGTCTGATTCTTTTGAAGGGACTACATCTCCTCATTCATGGCGATTCTCCATTGTTTTTGTTCTGAACTTTAGAATGCTTTATTGTAAATGGCGGGAACGTCATCAATTTCAATTGCTGATGTAGAAGCAACCATATTAGCATAACGAGTGGGTGGTCTAATGATCCTCTTTCCCTTTCTTAGTGTAATTGTTCATGTTGTTGTAAAGGTTCTTGAATTTGAACCTCCTCTTCTTCTGACTCTTCTTCTGCCATAGGAGTGTCACCATCAATTTTTTCATTTGCTAGGATACTTTTGCTCCTATCAAACTCCACCTGTTTAAGAGTACCATCTGAGTGATTTTCTTGAGTTACCTTTGATATGGTGGATTCATCAAAGGTAACATCTCTGCTAAAGATTATTTTCTTTGCTTCTGAACACCAAAGGCGTTAGCCTTTCACTCCAGCTGTGATTCCCATAAATATTGCTTTCTTTGCTCTAGGATCCAGCTTTGAGTCCTTAACTTGGTAATATGCAATGGAACCAAACACAGTAAGGAGTCATAATCTGTAGCAGGAATTCCAGACCATTTCTCCAATGGTGATTTACCATTGATGGCCACAGATGGTAGATGATTGATGAGATGACAAGCATAGACAACAACCTCAGCCCAAAATTCTTTGCCCAGCCCAACATTGGACAACATGCACCGAACCTTCTCCAGCAATGTTCGGTTCATATGCTTTGCCACCTCATTCTGTTGTGGTGTATCTCTAATGGTGAAGTGTCTGACAATACCTTCATCTTCACAGACTTTAAAAAATGGATCGTTTTTATATTCTCCACCATTGTCTGTGCGGAGATGTTTGATCATCTATCTATTTGAGTCTCCACCATCTTTTTCCATTTAAAAAAAAAATTTAACACTTCATCCTTCGTCTTTATTGTATATACCTAAACTCTCTGGGAAAAATCATCAACAAAGGTGACATAATAATGCTTTCCTCCCAATGAAGTTGTTTTGGAAGGCCCCTACATATCTGAGTGAATATAATCCAAAATACTTTTAGTATCATGGATTGTTGTGCCAACTTTCACCCTCGTTTGCTTCCCTTTGATGCAATGCTCGCAATAATCTAATTAGCAAGCTTGTACTCCTTTCAACAATTTAATATATCAGAAGTTTCAAGGATTTATGCGCATATGCCACAACCTTATTGCTTCTGACTCACGATCATTAGTGGAAGCTGTTGCTGCTGCTGCTGCTGCTACTGCCACTACCCCAACAACTGTACTACCAAGAAAATAGTACACATTGTTGTTTTTCCATTCTCCCTTTAGCACCATAAGTTCACCAGAGATGATCTTTATTATTCCATCTTTCACCTTCACATTGAAACGTTTTGATTCTAAGGATCCAATGGAGATGAGATTCCTCATCAAGTCTGGTACATATTGAACACTTATTAAGGTTCTGATTGATTCATCTTGATTTATCAGATGAATTGAACCAATCTCATGTGTGCTGAGAGGGACATTATTTGTTGTGTAGACCACTCACCTTTCTATTCTTTAAAATCAAAGAACCATTCTTGATTAGGGGACATATGGTGATTATAAGTTGAATCCAGGAACCACGTACTAGAATAACTAGTTGATGGTCCAACAAGTGAAAAGTCTGAGTCTGCATCATCACATTCAGCTATATTTGAATCTGAGATAGCTTTCCCTTTGTTTGGTTTGCTTTTATTCTTCAATTTGGGACGATCTTTCTTCCAGTGCCATTTTTCTCGACAAAAGACACATTCATCATTCATTGGTTTGAACTTTGACTTTGATCTCCCTCTCATCCCTTTACTTTGACTATGCGAATGCCATCTAATAACTAAGATTTCTGCTTCTTTACTTGAGTTTTCTTGCTTTTTTTTCTTTCTTAGTTCATAACTGTATAATACTGCAGTTACTTCACTAAGAAAGACAACAACTTTCCCGTGAAGTAGAGTAGTTTCAAGATATTTAAATTTGTCAGGAAGGGATCCCAACAACATTAGAGCCAAATCTTCATCTTTGAAAGTCTTGTCCATATTCATCAGATCAGTAACCAGCTAATTAAAGCTGGTGATATGATCATTCATAGTGATACCTGGAACATAGTTGAAGGGAAACAACCGTTTTTTAATATAGAGTTTGTTCTAACTACTCTTTTTCAAAAAATTTTCTTCCAGTGCCTTCCATAATTTACTTGCAGAAGTTTATTTTAAAAAAGTATATTTTTGCTCACTAGAAAGACACGATCAAATTGTACCATATGCCAATCTGTTTATCGTTCTCTATTCCTTCTCCTCAGCATCATATGGTTTCTTTTCTTCAATAGCAAGGTCTAAACCCTATTAGAAAAGAACATTTAGAACCTCACTTTACCACATGCCAAAATGATCGGTACTATAAAAAATCTCCACTGCAAATCCAGTATTTGTTAATACAGTTCTTGCCAGGATTGATGATGTCGACGTGGATGATTTTGTACTGTCAGTTGTCACTTGCACTGTTTAATAGCTGTTGATGCAATGCCGATTAACCCAAGAAAATCTTTTTCTGATATGGAAGAGCAGACTAGGCTACAACCACAGAGTATAATAAGATCAACCGGGTTTAATGCTGATTAGCCCCAAGAAAACCTTTTCTGATGTGGAAGATCAGACAAAACTGTAACCACAGAGCATAATTAGATTGACCGGACTCTGATACAAATTATTGTGAAAGCTTGGGTGTGAATAGAGTGTAAATAATTGTATTAAAAAATCACTTTAGGATAAATACCCCAAAATAGTAATTTAATAATACAATATATCACTACAACTATACTCAGCAAAACTATTAAATAACAAAATAAAGAACATCAAAATTTAACGAGATTCGATCAAATATGCTTATGTTCTCGGACACTACTAAAATAATATTTCACTAATTTCAATGAAATATTACAAAAGAGAGAGAAAAAATTACCCTAAAGAAATAAGAAAAGGCAACTCTGGGATGTATTGCCTAAAGGGGAGGAGTCCTTTTATAGCCAAACAAGGACTCCCTTCCCCACTCTCTGCCCGATGTGGGATCCCCACATTTTTTTTTGTCACATTCAACAGGTTGTTAAGTTTGATTAAATTTTATAAACTTCGCATAATACAAACAAATTGTTGGAACTCAAGACTCTCATAAACCTTTGAGATAATATGAACATTCCAATGTATTAAAAATAACTATTCAAAACATATCTTAAGAGTATATATGCTATACCCAAATACTCAACACACCAAATTTCATAAAACTCCCAACCAAAACAAAAGTGTTTGCCTGTCATAAAGTGGTCTCATAGAAAAATAGATACATCTGGTAAAATTCAACAATCCATGTAATAATGTGGACAAAGGCACGTAATAGAAGGCTTACATTAAGGTATTCTCTTTAATTGAGAAAACATTAATGTTAGAAAATGATGGGACAAGACCCCAAGATCAGATCCGATGAGTTAGCCTTGGAAAGCCCCACATGAAAAACTCATGAGGGACAGCTATCGACCTAGGTTCAAATACAATTATCTACCGAAGAGTTTCAGTTGTCCAGATCTCCTGAACAAAAGGGCCTTAATCGCCCCACTAACTGAACGTGATTTATGAAGTGAAGGTAACCACCCGATCAGGTATCCAATGGTCGGCTCCTCAACCGAAAGAGCCCTGAAGACCCTTCATCGGTCGAACGACCGATCGATAGCTAACAATTCCAACGATCCTAAAAGAAGACCAAAATATCCTATTAAATTCCATTCCTCACGGCGAACAACATTCTGAGGATCTTTCAGTTAAGGAAAAGTTTCCTCCAGAATACGAAAGTTTCCAAAAGATGAGGATCACAGTTAATTCAAAATATTGAATCCCCGAGATTTTCGGATCAACTCGATAAGGAAGGTAGGGTTGAAGCACTGCAGCGGTGTACGGCTCTCAGAAGTATAAAACATCTCAAAACCTTCCAAAACAGGAACGCTCTCTCAGCTCGGCCTTACACATTAGGCACTCTGATCATAGGGAATCACTTCCTCAAACTCTCAAATGATTTTTTCCTCTCATACGAAAACCGCTCTTTTCTGACTTGAACGTCGGAGTCCTCCTGTCGGAGCACCCTCTGATGGTTTTTGCAGGTATCACATCCCTTTGTTACCAACCGCTTGGGTCAACAAGGAACCAGTATTTGTTGAGGCATAACCCACCTCCAATAGTTTGGTGTCGTCTGTGGAAAATAAACTAGAGCAACTTTTATTGTCCTGACAACTATGCCTTCAAGAACTATAGCATCCTCGAGGGTAGCTCCCGCTATAGAAGGGCATGCTCATATGCCCGTCGGACCTATCACCCCTTCGGTGCCCAATTATCCTATTTATGATCACGTATTTTCTCCGCGGCCATCCCATCCGGAGCAAATTCTATAACCCGTGATTCAGGAACAGCCAGTCATGGCCTTAGTGCCAGTGCCAGAGCAGGCGAACCAGCCCCAAATGGAGAGATCGGAGTCAAGACTCCAAAGAATGAGTAAACAATTGGAGGGATTTAGTCGAGCCCTCGGGCCAGATGGCTACTCATCTATAGCAGAATCCGAATATGAGTGACCACCAAGAAGAGAGTTTCCTGAACCATTGGCTGTCTCCCAATATGATCTTAAGGATCTGAAAAAACAGATCGAAAAACTCGTGGCCGCCGAGCTTAAAAAGCAGGTGCACCCCTACACCCTCTAAGTGAATCACCATTCGACTCGAAGATCTCTTCAGAACCAATGCCAAGAGATGTCCTTTTACCTCCAACGGAGCGGTATGATGGAACAAATGACCCTCGCGACCATGCCGCCCACGTCATAACGGTTATGGTCTCCAGAGACCTCTTAGATGTAGTGATGTTCAAGCACTTCCCCACCACTCTCAAGGGTAATGCTCTGGCATGGTTTAACTCCCTCCCGCCACTCAGCATCAAGAGATTCTCACGGCTCCGACAACAATTTGAGGCCCATTTTGTAATCAATCGGGAAGCCAAGCAAAAATCTACTTCCCTGCTATCATTACGGCAACAGGGGGAAGAGTCTCTAAAGGACTTCATGGAAAGATTTAAGACAGAAATATTGAAAGTCTCCGCTTTGGACCACAGCATTGCACTAACTGCTCTCCTAACGGGTTTGCGTTTTTTTGACATGAAAGTCTCTATCACAAAAAGCCCCCAACAACCATCCAAGAATTTTACTTCTGAGCGAAGAAATATATTGCGGTAGAAGAAGTAGAAGCATTCGACCGACGAGGGAACAGCCCTAGTAGAAAGGAATGCAGCCGATCGCCCTGTCAGCCTTCTCTAAAGAGAAGCAAACCGGGAGTTTTACCCTCGCGAAGGTTTAGCATCTATACTCCACTAAATGAAACCCAAGTCGGGTTTTATATCAGATAAAAAACAAGTCGAACATCAGATGACCCCCTCGTCCCACGGAGGAAAATCCAAAGAAGGACAAGTCCAAGTACTGTCATTTCCATCGAGACTACGGGCACACAACCGACGAGTGCGAAAGGCTTAAGGATGAATTGGAATCCTTGGCTAGTGGTAAATTACAAAAATTTATCAGTGTGGAGGGGAGGAACCTACCTTCCCCCTACAGGCGCAATGCACTACAGAAGAATGAGCCGCCCGATTGATAGGATCCTAGGCCACCACACAATGAACCAGGAAGGGTGATCCTCCAAGTCCACAGTGAAGACAGTTAACATGAGTTTTATATGCCTACTAGCATCTGCCAGGCCTATAACCCTGAGTTCCCCGCGCTTTTCCCTTGATGAAGGTTTCGATTTTCTTCTGTTATGCATTGCAAACACGTGACATGGGATTCTTAATGATTTGTGGTGAAAGCACTCCCCGAGCGGGTGGACACGATCCTAACTCCTAAGGTTTCTAATCGACCTATTAGCCTCAATCGCCTAGATCTTCCGAACGAATGTGTCGTTAAGTTAGTATGAAATTTCCCGAATGGGTAGACACAGCCCTAACTCCTAAGGTTTCTAATCGACCGACGGGTCTCAGTCGCTCAAATTTTTCAAACGAATGTGTCATTAAGTTGGGATGAAACTCCTCGATCGGGTGGACACGGTCCTAACTCCTAAGGTTTCTAATCAACCAACGGACCTCAATCGCCCAGATCTTTCGAACAAATGTATCGTTAAGTTGGGATGAAACTCCTCGAACGGGTAGACACGACCCTAACTTCTAAGGTTTCTAATCGACCGACGGGTCTCAGTTGCCCAGATCTTCCGAATAAATGTGTCGTTAAGTTAGGATGGAACTCCCCGAACAGGCAGACACGACCCTAACTCCTAAGTTTTCTAATCGACCGATAGGTCTCAATCGCCCAGATCTTCCAAACGAATGTGTTACTAAATTGGGATAAAACTCCTTGAACGGGTAGACACGGCCTTAACTCCTAAGTTTTCTAATCGACCGACGGGTCTTAGTCATCCGGACCTTCTAAATGAATGGGATCAATCTCCCCAAATGGGTGGACACAACCCTAACCTTGAAGGTTCACAATCAAACACCAGATCTTGGACATGCCGGCTTAATTGATCAGGCGCATTATCAAGGGGGCGAGTTCTCCCATCGGACTAATACGATAAAACATTTAAAACTTTTTCGTTGAAAATCATTATATTCCAATGAGTTATGGAGGAAAAACTTTTTCATGTTAGATGATACAAAATTACAAGGGAGCACTAGAAGCAACCTAGGTGGAATTCGAATCCGCTGACCCCTCAAGAGGAGGCAGAGCCTCGTATTGATCGACTTGTCGAAGAATCTCTTCAGCGCACTTCAGACACTCAAATAATCTGCATTGAGAAAGCTGAATGTTGACAGTGTCTTTGGCAGCAGATGCCTTGAGATCGGCCATATCTTGTTTGGCACTTTGGAGGGATTCCTCCCGGAGACAAGCTAATATTTTAGCAGCTGTTAATCGCTCTCCTCGAATACGAGCCTCCGCTTCCAATTCTTCACAACTAGCCTGAGCCAAAGTAAGGTCTTCCTAAAGATGCCTGATCTGTCTATCTTTTTTATCTCTGATGTTTTTCTTCTGGTTTTCCAGGGCATCCTTTAGCGCCAGCACTTGGCTACTCATACGAATAAATTGCTCATCATGCTCCTTCCTTCGCTTCCTTTGAAGTTCAGTCAGAGTCGAAGCCTGAGAAGAAGTATACTTGTTAGAATCATAAGGTAATAAAAACCAAACGTAGGCCGAACAGAAAGAATACTTACTGTAAGACAGAAAGAATGGATAGCCTTGTCAATGCAATCCAAAGGCATCGTTCGAAGGGCGAGTTGAGAAGAGAACTCAAACCGTTTGGTCAGCTGTAACGCCGCTTGAGAATCGATGAAACTAAATTGACGACTCCCCACACTGACCGCCACTGATCATTCCTCAAATTTCTCTTCCTCCCTGGTAAGAGACTCAACTTGAATAGGTGGTGGAACATAGTACTCGTCCGCTATATCCTGCAGAAGGTATTTGGACTCCTAAGAAGACCGTTTGATACTTCTCCCGGAGGGGGGTAAAAGCATGCGTCACCAAGGCCTCTTCCAACCGCCGTGAACCTTGAATCGGAGCACTTCTAGTCACCTCAAAGGAACCCTCGTCCGGCGCACTTCTCTCCCTAACTTCAAGAGGCGTATCAAGAGTTACCAGATTGTTGACCGATGAACCCTCCCCTATTTCAGAATACACTAAGGGAAGCTCATGCCCTCTAGTTCCTACCTACTCTTCCTCTCCCATAGGAGGGCTGGGCGATCGGGCCTTTGACCTTTTTCATTGGGACTCAAGGAAAGCATCATCTGCTCTCTTCTTCGCATTCAGCCACATTTCCCTCTCGGTAGAAACCTCATCGAGAAGATTAGAGTCTACAACCAGCGCAAAATCAACCCACAATATTCTTTGTCATTCTAGTAAGAGGGGCTTGGTGATCTGTCTCATTTTATCCATCAACAAGTCGAACAACAGTAACATTTCATTTTCTATCAAACGGTCTATCTATAAACTCATATGACAAGCCTCACAATAGCGGCCACAGCACGCAAAAAATGAGAATTACAGAGAAGATTCGAAATCTTCACATTTAAGAAAGGTGCTTGGTTGACATCCGGAAAACTGGAAGGAGATCCCTGTTCAAAAATCTTATGTAGAAAAATTTTTGTATCCAGTGTTTATCTTGAGACTCACTGTAAAAAAATTTCCAATGAGACTCCCAACGGGTTTAAAGCTTATATTAGTTGTGGGTAGACCCTTTGGAGCTATATCGCCCTACAGAAAAAAGGACCCCTAAAATCTTCAAGTCAAAACGAATACGGAAAAAACCCTAATAGGGAAATTAAGGCAATCACAAAGCGCCAAGCACTTGGAATCAGCAACGAAGGAAGAATGTTCCAATACCTCAAGACCTCCGTCAATAGGCCCGTATATGGGATCCTCAAACTATACTTCATACATTGCTTATACACCAGAACACAACCCTCAGGGCAAAACTCGCTTTATCCCCTTCACCGAGCAAGACGAACTCAAAGTCACTTCCGAGCAACATCTCCCTCTGGACTTCCTTCAAATCCTCTTCGGTCATGGTACTCTGAATGCTATCTATTGTGTGATGAGGAAGCATCTTTCGATATTTTGACTGCAAGGAGAGGTTCTTCGAAGAAAAGTTGAAAAAGTAGTGAGAATGATGAAATGCGATACCCTTTAAAGAGTGTAAACCCTTATGAAGTGTACCAAAAAGGTTCACAGAAATCGAAACGACAAGAGTCACATTAAAAGCTCCACACGTTTTTCAACAATCATTACTCATGAAGTCTCTTTACCAAGAAGGCCATAAGTCAGGGATAAATGATGGGATAAGACCTCGAGATCAGATCTGATGAGTCAGCCTTGGAAAGGCCCACATAACATAAGGGACAACTATCGACCTACGTTCAAATACGATTATCTACCGAAGGGTCTCAGTCGCCCAGATCTCCTAAATGAAGAGGCCTTAGTCGTCCCGCGAACCGAACGTGATTCATAAAGTAAAGGTAACTACCTTGATCAGGTATTCAATGGTCAGCTCCTCAGTCAAAAGAGACCTGAAGATCCTTCATTGGTCGAATGACCGATCGATGGCTAACGATTCCAACGATCATAAAGGAAGACCAAAATATCCCCTTAACTTCCATCTCTCACAGCGAACAACATCCTGAGGATCTTTCAGTTGAGGAAAGGTTCCCTCCAGAATACGAAAGTTTCCAAAAGATGAGGATTACAGTTAATTCAAAATATTGAATCCCTGAAATTTTTGGATCTACTCGATAAGGAAGATAGGGTTGAAACACTACAGCGGCGTACGGCTCTTAGAGATATAAAACATCTCAAAACCCTCCATGACAGGTATGCTCTCTTGGCCTTACACTTTAGGCACTCTAATCACAGGGAATTACTCCCTTAAGCTCTCAATCTGTTTTTTTCTCTCATACGAAAACCACTCTTTTCTAACTTGAGAGTCGGAATCCTCCCGCCGGAGCACTCTCAGACGATTTTTGCAGGTTTCACATCCTTTTGTCGGTAACCACTCAGGTCAATAAAGAGCCGGTATCTATGGAGTCATAATCCAACTCCAACAAAAAAAAATAAGTTAAGTGAACATGTAGGTAACTAAGTTTTAAATATTCTCCCATACATGTCATTGAGTTTCAGTAAATTTGAAAAATCTTTCGCAACACCAACAAGACTCTCATAAACTTTTGAGACTATACAAACATTTGAAAAGAAAAAATAAAAGAAGAAAAAAAGAAGACTGATGAAAGTATAAACCTTATGCTAGGGTGGTAGCTAGGCTCATCGAAGGGTACGAAAATAGAGACTGCATCTTTAAGCAGCTAAGAAAGAAAGGTAGAGAAAATAAACGGGGGAGAGAGAGAGAGAGATAAATAAGATGTTGCTTTTCAACTTATCTAAAAGTGCGTGTCCCCATTCCCAAAGCCTTTTGGGTATTAATATGCTTAAACATTTTTCACATAAACGTAGCCTATCATTCCATTTGGTTTTCTTTTGATTCCTTTTTTGCATGCCATCGATAAATAATGCCAATATTTTTTCTTTTTTTGAAAAGCATTTTCTTAAATATTTTTAAATTAAAAATGTTATGTATTAACAATAAAAAAATGAAATTTTCAAAGGTTTGTAGAAAAGGAAAAGTAATTTTTCATAAATTCTTATAATAGCACTAAAAAAAAAAACCTTTAACAACGCTCAAAAATAGTTGGTAAAAACTATAAAAACTGTTGGTAAATGTTTTGGGATCATCTCCAGCGATCAAAATTTTCGCCAGGTATATTGACGCTACTAAAGACCTTTAGCAGCGGCCATGACCTCTAGGAAAGATCTAGATCTATGCCAGCGGCCATTCTGGAAGAGAACACAATGGTAAGTATTCTCAATCTATACACCCAAAAGCAAAGGCAAGAGCAAAACATTGTCTGTAACAAAGGCGGCAATAGAAGCATAAGTATAACTGATCAATGAACTTCCATGGACTTGTGTGGGTAAAAGAATGATTTTAGCACTCTTCCAGAAAATTACAGGATATTTTACAAGATATTAAAACAGAAGTATGCAATCATTCTTAGTCTACACTTGCATAAACACTAGACTGGAAGTTCCTTATTACACAGGAAATTATGCATAAAATGCTTAAATTTTATCTCACATTAATAAAACAATGTAGAAGTGGGACCAGAGAAGTTCTATTCAACCAATGTATTAAAAATGGTCAGCATCACTTTCACAAAGGAAACGACATCAAGGTAGCAGAAGTTTGTGAGAATTGGATATCTTCAATACCAAACAGTTCACTCAAAAAAAGTACCAAACAGTTAAGGAAATGGATCTTGAGACTCAAGTTCCTTTACAGGGCTGTCCCATGTTAGGATGCCATGGAAATATGATCAGCTAAATCATTTTGTAAAAACCATTAATTTCAACCTAAAAGCAATATCCAATTTATTGAAAATGGTCAAGATTTTTATTAATTAGCGTCCGTTCGTCAACATTTCATGACTGCAAATTTAAGTTCCTATCTCTACACCATTAGACTACCAACCCTGAAACAGTGAGCTTGTAGGTTTGCTTTCTACTTTAATATAGAAAAAGCTATTGTTTGATAAATGACACCCTATACGTGGGTTGACTAATAAAACATTGTCTACATGTGGTGTATGTTCGTTACTATAAGCCACTGCTAGATCATATTAAGCAACCATCCTAAAAGCAATAGCTTCAACTCAGGAGACAAATCCATGATGGAATCAAGCAAGAGAAGTAGAAGGAATTTTTGGCAGCAGCACTGCATCCAAAAACTAGTTTCAGGGAGTTTGGGACACTAAAAGAAAAGGGTTCCTGGCTTTACCAACATTAAATGAAACCAAATTTCTAGTGAATACATATAATGATATAGAATCGGAATCAAATCATAGTGGCAACAAGACTGCATGCAAGCCAAGATGCATAAGGTAATTTCAACAGTTAATTCCATATCTAATTGCTAACAAGTCAGAGGAAAGCTGTTTTAAGAATCTAACTCCTCTTCCATATATTTCATGACAAGTACATATATAGAGAAATATAGTAGGAAAAAAGAAACAAGATTACGGTATAAGAGATAACAAATAGAGGCAGAGCTACTTGGCCTCGGGGTGGCCATAATTAATTATAAAAGAAATTTTAAGAATTAAGCAATCTTGTAATTTTAATAGGGGCAGATCAATATCAAAATCTTATTATAATGCGAGTAAAATAATTTTTAACAATAAAATTTTCAAAGTATTCCTATACCATTCCTTTTGCTGAAATGAAAATGGAAATGAAGACATAAAAATTGAAGGTGCATAATCAAAACAGCAAACAACTTATGTTAATTTAATTTACTAGAAAGAAGATGAAGAAAAAGGGGAAAAAAAAAAAGATCTCCCGAACCCAAAAGGAAGTAACAATTAGACTTTGTGAAGTATAACTACATTTAGCATTACAGACAAAAATGTAACCATTCAAATCACTTGCTAAACTGCCGCCAAAGCTTTAGTGGCATTTCTAAACATTCAACTACATGTCACAAAAGATAGTTTACAATGTAAACTAGTTTCAGGAAGTTTGGGACATTAAAAGAAAAGAGTTCCTAGCTTTACCAACAATAAATGGTCAGCATCCATGAATTCAGTAGTCTTCCTGAAGGCTTGAAGGAGCTGATGTTGCTTAATGAGCTATATGACAAAAAAAAAAATAATAATAAGTGAAAACATTCCCATTGCAATATGCTTAATTTAAGTTTATGATTACTTAGCAAAAGATTAGATGAGTTGATTTTAATGGTAACTATAACATAAATCATACCTTATACAAGAGATAACAATATATTAAACTCATCAAATCATAGGGTGCAAAAATGCAAAAATAATTACCAGAGGCATTCAAAATTGACTTTGCTAATCAACTAAGCCAGCACGAAATAGTATATATATGATTAAAGGAGCATTAAAAAAAAAGCCCATATGTATAGTTCTTACCTTCATTAGGATTAAAGGAGCCTTCTTGTGATTGATGTACACTATGAGTAGATGGAATCTAATAAAAGATTATGAGTGTTACGTTTCAAGGAAAATATAATTATAAAAATTGTGATATGAAAATAATATATATATCATACCGATATGCAGCAAATTTGTCGTGCTTCCATGAGAAAATTACTTGCGCAATCATCATTACTCCCGGCAAAGTGTTTTTCAAAAAGTGTAAACATTGATTTCTTGAATTGAATGAAATCTTCTCCAGTAACTGCTTTGCCTTATTGTGATTGTGATGATATGTTTTTTGATGTAAAGGCAACAAGTCTCATGCATCTCACTCTACCTCTACTCTCAGCACCTTTGATTTGGGTAAAAACATCATCCTCCCAAGCGTTCGAAATAATTGGCCTTCCCTCACTTTGGGATCGAGAGTTTTCAATTTCTTTTCTCTTCATCTCCTAAAACATCATGCAAAAAGAAATTAATAAATAGAAGATTTATAGATCAATTCACTAAAAAAAAGTATACATAATTAAAAGAAAAGAAACTAAAACATACCACAACTTCTGATGCAGCATCGCTTATAATGGAGCCATCCTTTCTAGTTCTACTCGCTATGTACAATTCTAACCTACTTGGACTAATGCCATTTGTCTCCTTTTTCTAACACCAATGAAGTGTATAAAAAAATATATTGTCATTAGTTATCAAATAATTTACATATATACAAAAATAAGAATAATAAAAATAAAACAAAGAAACAACCTTTTCATCCACGAGCATAGAAAAAGATCTTGAACCAAGACAATGACGTTCTGGATTTCTAGAACAACATTCTTTTTTCCTAGCACTTATTTTCTATTCAAACAAAAGTTAAATTTATCACAAATATCATATAAAATCACAATATTCATGTTATTATATCACTAATTTTAATTCATATTGTATATATATTACTTATCTTTCCCTCCTCACTTTTCCAATATTTGACAAGCTCCTTAAATTGAGCAAGATCGACTCGATCATCCTTAACTCGAGCTGTCATTTCCTCTCACTCAAGTGACTCATCAAACCACTTTGCGTTTATTGTGTTCTTCCAATTTCTCCACTTCTCTCCCATGTTTTTCATAGCCCATTTTCGAACTTCTGGATTGTTGGGTTCAAAATGACATTTCGACTATAATTGAAAATCAATGTTAGTATTGAAAACAAATATAACTTAAAAAAAAGTTAAAAAATAGTAAAATATATACCAATATGATTTCCCACATGACATCTTTATTTCTTTTAGGAACATCATGCCAACTCTGATATTGGATTGGAACAAGATGACTTATCCTCACAACCGAACCAAGAAAAGTAGTAAAGCATTTATAATCCTCTCCACATGGTTGGTTGCGATCAGTAAACCTAACAAGCATGCGCTTGTCATCTTTCAACGACTAAACTTCAGCACAACGTGTTGGATCTCTCGTTTTTTTCATGGGCCTTTGTTCATGTACATCGTTCACGTACATAATTGAAATGGTAAAACCATATAAAAAATTTAATATGAAAGATGTTAGACAGTCCAAACCTGAGTTTGTATCATCTTGTATTGTATTGAAATCTTCATCTAAAGTTTGCATCTCAGCTTGCCCATCTAAAGGTGGAGCGTCATAACTTGCTAGTACAATACGTATATTACCTTTTCGTCGTGGCATAACTATTGGTTAAAGGAATAAGATTAGTAACAAACATTTGATTAATAAAAAAAAAAAAAACTAACAAAATCAAATACTAGATAAATATAGATAGAAATAAAACCTGATTTACAAAAACAAAATATTAAAAGAGATCATGCATCTCATCATCATCGGAATGCTCAACATCAAGGTGTGGTCTAATGTCTATTCCATGTGTATCTGCATCATTTCTTGCCCAATTTAGGGTTGTAGTAGTATCATTACTTGTTTCAACAATCACCTGCCCACTGGTTCCTCCATCACCCATATTAAAAAAAATCTCTAAGTTTCACATATTTGACAACAAACCAATTTTCATGCCTCTCATCCTTAACATAAAATACTTTCTTAACTTGGGATGCAAAGACAAATGGGTCATCCATCAAATCTTCACCTGTATGAGTCAAATTAGAAAAATTGACAAGTGAAAAACCATATTTATCTTTCTTGTACCCTCTTATTGGATCAATCCAATCACATCTGAATAACACAAACTTTAACATCCCACTATAATCTAACTCAATTATTTGCTTCAGTCTTCCATAGTAATTAACCTCTCCTTCAGTAGGTGTTCTATCCCTTGTACTAGAATAACTAATAGTTTGCCCTCATACCAGAACACCACTATTCTAGGTTTTTAGGTATCTCTCGCGGTTTGTGGTATGAAATCTAAATCCATTGATCATATAACCAGTGTACTGTTTAAACCTAGCACTTGGTCCACGTGAAAGCCATTTGAGACCACTTGTCACCTCCGCACTACCATCCTCCAATAAATGATCCACCTAAAATGTTAATATAACTTTCAATAAAAAATTTAAATTAAAACTAATACCATATATTATGAATTTTATTATACATACCCTACGGTTCGGCCAATCAACAAATATTTGTGAATGAAGTTTATCGATTATATAAGGTGCCAAACGTCGTCCACGATTCTGTCTTATTACAATTTGTTTGTGCTCCTTAAGAAAGGAAATAAATATTAAAAATAAAATCAACAAGGAGATATTATAGTGGCATACATATCAAAGGTTTGAGTTAAGAAGATAATCTTACTCTCGAAATGGCGTCACTACATCAGAGTTAAAAAAGATAATCTGTCCAGATGCATAGCATAAGCAGAGGAATAAGCATCCTCAAGAATAACTCCCCGAAGATCGATGTCGGCAGGAATACAAATCCGCTCTCGGTATACCACCAGTCCGTCATCACGGACTTGGAAATCTCTGCCATTACCTCTACGAATCCTATCAAGAATACCTCAGATCTCTTCATCTGATCCCTGAAGCTCCTTAATAGGGGTCGAACAAGTTGGTCTCACTTCAAAACGAGCTAGCAGTGTTCCTCGAGTATCATAAGCCAAACTGACTCCTAATACACAGAGTCCCACCAAACAAAAGAGATAAGCACTCTCTCTATATACTGAATTTTCTGACCAATTGCTCATCCAGAGGAATTATAACTAGTAGCTCCTTATCTAGCGACGGTAACAGTCTACCCGACTGTCGAGCGAAATAATACTCTCACGTAAGAATAATTCGAATCAGTGTCAATAAGAACATGGGCATCGACTCTGAATATTTTCATGGTACCCATGATGTGAGAAATTGAAAAAGGAACCAATATAGGATACGCAAAAGGTATATGTTTATATATATCAAATAGTCAAGCCTTTAAGGTTTAAACCGGTTATAACCGTACATATCATCATGAGATGCATGATTTCAAAAGAGGATCACAATAGTTAAGCTTCTAGAGTTTTAACTAGTCAAGGCGGTACATAGCTATCATGATATACATGATTTCAAAAAGAAGAATACTTATAAACTCCTAAACAGTGGGATCTACCAGAGGACTACCCATAATCATATTGGGTTCGCCTAAGCGCCCTCCTACGTCATCACATACACGCGGGCCTGTGCCCTCGGTTGCTATCGTGAAGGGTTTAGTATAGTGTTACTCCTGGCTGTAGTTCATGGAGCGGTGTGTACTGAATATGCAGGTGCTCCCTGCTGACCTGCCCATGGTCTACCCGTGTGTGTCTGTCAACTGACCTCTAAAACCTAGGTCAAGGCAAGAACTCCGAATGTGTCCCTGCTTCCCACTCTGGAAGCATCTAAGGGGAGCTCTACAAGCTCCAAGATGACGTCTATCGCAATTGCGATAGGTAGGATACTGTTATGCTATGGGATAACTAGAAACACTAGGGGCTGGTGCTCTAAACCCCTGGGGACATGGTCCCTGTCCAAATTCGGCCGATCTAAAGTCAGAGCGACCTTTGTGGGAACTAAAGCTCATACTCTACTTCAAACTCTGCCCTCTTACGGTCCTGCTAAACTCTGAGGAGTATTTGCGGTTAAACTCCGTCAGGAAGTCCTCCCACCGTAGTGACTCGATAGCATCATCACAGATAGCCTCCTATCAAGTGAGGGCATCATCATCTAGTAATCTCTCTATTACCCGCAGCCTATACTCCTTACTCAACCCTAGATCTGTCAAGATCTGACGGGTCCGATTGACCCAATGCTTAGCCACTGTGGCATCACAGAGTCCGAAGAAGTTTGTGCGACCTAACTGACGAGCTTCTTTGACCAGCTGAGTCAGCTCGTGTATGCGCCTAGGTGTAGAGGAGGTAGTATTATTCAAACAAGACACTATAAAAGGAACGACAACCGGTGGAGGATCCGGCACCACATGAGTAGGTCCTGTAGGTAGGAACAGGCACGGCCATAAGTGTCAACGCTGCCATCGATGGTAGTAGGGGTGGCATCTGAATCCAATGGGAGGTGTACCACTCATAGACCTGCCTAAATGCATCTAATGTTGGTGATGGAACCGTGACTATAATAGCTGGCTGAGAAAGTGCTAGAAGGGTACACATGATGAGAAAACATCCTCGGGTATTCTAAGTGTCTCAGGAACAAATCCAGTACATCGTCTGATAGTCATAGCCTTACAAAGGAAGAACTTTAATTAGGTATGATTCAAAGATTAGGGTTAGTTACGAAGTAACTAACCCCCTAAAATAAATAAAATTATATGTTTAAGAACTGATAGAACTAATATGCTAGGTTAGATACGCACCGTATCTAAACCCCTAAAAAGAATAACTCATATGTTTAAGACCATGTACTGAGATCTCATGATTGTAATGAAACTCTCATATGTATTGAGGACTTTTAAATCATACTTGGGAATATTTTCAAAACTATTTTATCAAACACAGCTCTCAACCCAGAACTCTGATACCAATAGAACTGTCACGCCCCGAACTGGGGTCGTGAGCTGCCATCTGTCACCCTGGATGCCGACTACATGTTTACAAAAATCAAGCAGAACTTCCCATAATTTGGAGGTCTCCCATGTACAATTTAACTTATATAATGGATATTCATCCTATCAAATAAATAAAAGGGTCATCCCAACCTCAAGACAATTAACCAAACCACAGCAGACAACCAGGACAACATAAGGCTATAAAAATTACTGGTAGTCTTAGCCACACACCTCTACTATCATGCCTAACTAAAGCATGAGCAACCGCCACACCGAGCGGACCTAAATTTTATACAATTATACAACAAATTCCCAAGTAGAAAGTTTAAGTGCTTACCGGTGTCTCAATGCAAGTATAATATGAGAGTTTCCCAAACAATATCCATAATTTATATAGTCATCCCATACAAATGTACACGGCCAACTACGGATCTCAAGACCTCGCAGGGTCAATATAAAATAAAGATTTCAAATTTCAACTTAAATTTAATTCTCACCGTCGTAAATGTCCGTATCCACCAATACGCTACCAAAACCTCTAGAGCCTGTAGCGTCACTCTATCACAATAACCCTGTCTGTGGAAGGAAAGGAGAGGGGTGAGTATCAAAGAAGATACCCAGTGAGTGAGGGGATTAATATCAAGCACAAATAGTGTAGGTGAACCATTGGAGTGTCAAACAACATTATTCGTAAACAATAATTCATGATTTGTAGCAAAATATGGTATATTCAATAAAATGAACTCATTTAATCAATCACATGATATCATACATATATGCATCCATATCGATCATCTTTTTCAGAAAATCCTGGGGTCCCATCGAAAACACTTCTATCTCAAGTTGGCCAAAACCCAGACGAAAACTCGCCAAGGGTTTTTCTATCAATGTTTCAAAACATACCGCCTTCCTTGGCGTTGGGTCGTGCCTCATCGGAGTGCGTCCGGGTATAGCCCAACCTATCCGCAAAGGGAGACACGTCTGTCTCTCTCGCAAAATATAATCCAACCCTCATCCACGTTGCCCCGTCGGGTCGCACCGTGGGAAGAATGACTATAGTAATTATCCATACACACAACACCCTTCATTTCTCAAACATCTCATAACTAGTAGGCATCCAACCCACATAGTTCATCAAAATATTTCAAAGCCGTGTGTCGATACATTTCATCAAATCATTTCAAATCAACATACCAATGCAATGGTAGAATAGAAAACATTATAGTTCTCAAATAATGGCACAATATTAATTCATTTCAAACCATGGATGTATAGTCATCGAAAACATAAATTTGTGACACTCCAATAATCACAAAACAGATTTGAAATTTAATATCATACGTCGAGTCAATGCATATCAAAAGCATGTTTTATCAAAAACACGACAGAAAACAAGTTTCACTATTTTATGCAAGAGATTAGGGTCTCACTCACAGTTCAGGGAGGGTGTGTCACTCCCCAAAATATACCACACTGTATAAGCAACATGCTCCCCTCGTTCGATCACCAAGTGTCACTACAATGACAAAACACAATATGTATATATATGATTTGTGCCACACATTTCAAAAGCCACTATGTTAAATTTATACTTTTAAATAAATCCTATGTCTAGGATCATGACTTAGGGTCTCATAGCTAGACTTCAAATGTGCTCATGTGCTGTCCCCTTTTCATCACCAAATGTAAATTTCAATTCCTCATTTCCGAAGGCAGACAATTCAACCCAAAAGCTCTAAGGTTTCCCATACCTTCCTAACAAACAATGCCACTTTAAATCACCCAATAATTTTATGCTCAAGTCTCACTTCCTTTATGCATAAAACAGTCCACATTTGCATTGCACTTTTTATAACATTCAACCTTTAAAATTCAGCATGCAACACACCAAATTAAATTCACCACTCCTTCATAATATTCCACATTCAACAATCCTTGCACATACACATACTTATATGCATTTCTTACATTTTAGGTTACTCACCAAACTAATACACATCTTATCATATTAGCCTAACATACATATATTATCCATAAATGCATGCACACACACACATATCCTTGCTTCGTTTCCATTTCAATCAATAGACATATATATTTATACATCATTCTCACACTAACATTCTGCACATCTTTCATCTTCATCTCAACCAACAAACACACATATAGAACACCACTTTAACACTATAATTCAGTGAAATGAAGTCTTACTCGATCCTCAATCGATTTTTCCTAAGACATGATCATAATTATATCATCAATTTCCAAACATTTTTAGGATTTATTCATATTTCCTAATTTTATACAAATCCAAATTCTTCAATCTTTGTATACATTCTAATGTCATCAATTTCATTCCATTTATAAATAATTAACAAAATCAAAGTCAAGTTAAATTCAATCCTAAAATTCTTTCAAAGTCGGAAGCAAGTCTAAAATAATTAATTTTCTACAATATAGAAAATCTTTGAAAAATCATAAGCTTTTAAATTCTCATCCAAACGTTTCAAACCATATGTCATTTTTAAGGTGTAAACATCTAGTTTCATAACACGAAAATCGTATTTAGATCGCCTATATGCAAGACAACTTATAATTAAAAGGATTACAACAATCCTTCATATATAAACCATTATACCAATTAACAATTCAAAACAACCTAAGAAAGACATGAATGTACAATATCCTTCATTTTACGGCTCATTTCATTCCAACCCTAAAACCCTAATACCTTCATGCATATTTCAAATTAAATCTAAAGGAAACCATTCAAATCAAGCAAACATGAATCTTTCATCTTCTAACATGCTTTTTTCATACTAAACAGCCTAATTCGCGTAAATTTTTAAACTTAACCCTCACATCAGGCATAGAATTTTCGAAATTACATTCTATTCCAATCGAACATAATTTCTAAACGTATACAAGACTTCTAACCCTAAATTTACCCTAAATGCATTCAATTAATTGAATCAGTCAGAAATCCTAGGGTTCCTCGGATCACAGACTTAGCTTTCGTTCGCCATTCAATTCAATCTAAAACCTATAACATTTCTAATTTGAAGCGAAGGTTAGCAATTAAACCTAGCTACTTAGAACATTCAAACCCTAGAATTAAAATCGGAAGTCTGTTCCTACCTATGCAGACCCGCGACCTAGGGTTTCCAAGACTCTATTGTCTTACCGGCTTGGGCTTCTGCAAAGATCGCAGAAGTGCTCGCAGCTGAGGGAGAACAAAGTGCGCGAGCGAACAGAGGGAGAGAGAAGCAGAATGCACGCTATCGCGTGCAGGAGAGAGAAAGAGAAGCTTTGTTCATGTGTGGGAGAGAGAGAAAGAAAGGGAAGAGAGAGGTGAGCCACGTACGGTGGTTAGAGTAGCCACCGTGAGTGGTAGAGAGAGGCGAGACAGTCGCAGGGGAGGGCGAATCAAGAGAGACAGATTCGAGAGTGAGTGAGATAGCGTGAGAGAGAGAGATCACGCGATCGAAGGAGAAAGAGAGAGAAACAGAAGGTGAGAGTGAGAGAGAGACGGCGAGCGGCGGAGAGGGTGGCGGAGGAAGGCAAGAGAGAGCGCGCGGCGGAGAGTGAGATCGAGAGAGGAAGAGAGAGACGCGGGAGAGAGAGAGAGTAGAGAGAGAGAGAGAGATGAGAATTAGGATTTTCTAACCCTAATTCTAATTTGGGTGAGATGCAGTGTTTTGGGTCAAAACGTTGTATCTTCACTCATACTCTCTTTATTATTATTATTATTATTATTATTATTATTATTATTATTATTATTATATATTTCTTTTTATAAAATAAATTTATAAATAATTAAATGAGTAAATAAATTAATTAATAAATGAATAAATATTCATCTATATATTTTTATACTCACTTTACATTACAAATCGGAAATACGGATACTTTAAATATATCAAAAATTTCAATTTAAAGATCCCAAAATCGAAAATCAATATAAATAAAAATTTCTCTATATATATATAAACTGGGGAATATTTTATATAATTCATGAACAGGACACTATTACGGACACTGCAGTGTCAGTGTTATAATTCCAATTGCTCAAGATCTTTAGGGTTAAGAACCCTAGAGTATAGAGCTTTAAAAATATTACAAACAGTAATAATAACTTTGCTAACTTCATCCGACAATGATTCTCTTATTGCAATTGGAAGGAACTCTAGTAGTAGAATATGACAGT
Organism: Dillenia turbinata; assembly: GCA_037126225.1. Classification (NCBI taxonomy): domain Eukaryota; kingdom Viridiplantae; phylum Streptophyta; class Magnoliopsida; order Dilleniales; family Dilleniaceae; genus Dillenia; species Dillenia turbinata. The sequence goes on along the minus strand of JBAMMX010000004.1, from coordinate 14,789,680 downwards.
TATAACTTTTTAGTCCAATTATCTTCCGTTGCTTGAGATGAACACATCTTGATATATTAGTAGAATACTCATCTAGAAATTTCAACTCTTTCAGCACCTTTAGGAAAGCATCTTTCTCCCTCAATGTCATTTGATAACAAGCATGAGGAAGATATTTAGTATTAGAACCAGGACGAGTCACAAGATGAAGATCACTTCTTATTTCCATCTCTTCAAGATCAAGTCAAGACTTATAATTGTCCTTGGACTTACCCTCTTGACCCATAATTGTGCCTACAAGTATGTCATACCAATTTTTCTCTGTATGCATTATATCAATATTGTGGAGTATTGGATTATGCTCCCAATATGGCAATTCAAAGAAGATGCTGCATTTTTTCCATCCTTGTAACTCATTTGCATTCACCGAGAAGTCAATACTCTCCAACTCTCTAAAAATGTCCGTTCCCAAGCGTTCTTTGGGTGCAGGCCTTAATTCTTGAGTCCCATCAAAAGAATGACCATCATATCTAAATTTGTGCTTCATATCTAACCATCTGCGATGACCCATGTAACAATACTTCCTACTATTAGTTAACCATCTAGATTCTGTATTATAACCACAAATAGGATATGCATATTTTCCTTTAGTGCTCCAGCCTGATAAATTAGCATATGCAGGAAAGTCGTTGATGGTCCGCGTCAATGCTGCACGCAATTGAAACCTCATTTTATTATAACAATCGAATGTTTCAACACCTACATCCCACAACACTTTCAATTCTTCCACCAAAGGTTGCATATAGACATCAATCTTATCGCCAGGGCTTTTGGGACCAGGAATAACTAAAGAAAGTATGAAATTATATGATTTCATACACAACCACGGAGGCAAATTGAGAGAAATAAGTATAACAGGCCATGTGCTATGAGTGACATTCATATTTTTCAAAGGATTGAAACCATCAGAAGCTAATGCCAACCGAACATTACGAGAATCATTGGAAAATTCAGGAAACCAAGAATCAAAATCCTTCCAAGCGATAAAGTCAGCTGCATGCCTCAAAAGACCATCCTTAGTATGGCTCTCATGGTGCCATCTCATAAGTGAAGCTGTCTTTGAGGACATAAATAACCGTTGAAGTCTAGGTACTAGAGGAAACCATCTCAAAACCATGATAGGTTTTTTCTTTCTCTTTATAGTTCTGCATTGCTCATCATTAGTTTCCAAATCATCCACTATTTCTTTCCACCTGGAAGCACCACACTTGGAGCATGTCTCATCTTTCACCTTGTCTTTCCAAAATAACATGCAATCATTAGGACAAGCATGAATTTGTTCATACCCCAAACCCAAAGCTGAAATGGTTTTTTTGAATTCATGAAAGGTATTCGGCAAAGTATTTCCCTCGGGTAATAAGTCCTTTAAGAACTCTAATAAACTAGTAAATGAGCTATTCATCCACCCATTCAAGCATTTAAGATGGAACAAGTGTACCATTGTTGAAAGTTTTGTGTGCCTGCCACAATTTGGGTATATTGGTTGTTTAGCATCTTCAAGCAACTCAAAAAACTTGTCTGAACTATGACACGATTGTTCCCCTTGATTAGCTTCAAAAGTTTGATTATTTTCTTAACCCATATTCTCATCCCTCGTATCCTCCATCTCATTCGAAATGAAGGCATCATGTAGCAAGCCATGCATATCATGGTCAAATATGTGTTCATCTACTATAGATCTGACATTGGAACTAGAAGCACCAACATGATCCTCACATTGAAAATTCCAATTGACATAACTTCTCAGAAAACCATTCCATATAATATAATCCAACACGGTGGCTCTAGAAAACAAGTATGTGTTGAAACATTTCACACACGAACACAATTTTTCCATCAGGGGGGTTATTCTTAAATGCAAAGTTTAAAAACTCAATAGCTCCTTTGACATATTATGGACTTGAACTTGCATCCAGATATATCCATGATTTATCCATCTTATAATAATATTCAAGGAGCTGGAACATAACATAAAATAAATTAGTTTATTAGAGTACTTTTGACACATAACATAAAATAAACTAATAAACTAAAATTTGAAAAAGATAGAATTATTCAAAAATATCATTTTTGGAACAACAATGAGAAACAAAATAAACTATTATGATTAGAAATATTAGTAAACAGGATATTGAAGCCAACAAAAATGAAGGAGAGTAAAATGAATATAAATGGAGCTCTCACTACCAGATAAAAGAAGAAAATGGACACAAACTTATATCCCCTTTTCTTGCCACCAGTCTACAGAATTTGTCACGCCCTGAACTGGGATCGTGTACAGTCGCCCGTTGCCCTAGATGCCAGCTGTATTTTTATAGAAAATCGGACAGAATCTCCCCATAAATCAGAGGTCTCCTATGTACAAATAAACCTGTATAATAGACATCCACCCTGTCAAATAAATAAATGGTCATCCCGATCTCACAACAATCCACCACATTCAAATCCCGTCAACTAATCCACAGCGGACATCCAAAACAACGCAAGGCTAATATAAACACTAACAGTCCTAGCCATAGACCTTTACTGTCATGCCCAACTAGAGCAATGAGCAGCCGCCACCCTGAGCGGACCTAAGTTTATACAAATGTATAACAAATTCCTAAGTTAACATTTTAAATATTTACAAATGCCTCAATGCAAGTGAAATATGAGAGTTTCGCAAACAAAAGTCCAAAATTTATACTGTCATCCCATAATATGTACACGGCCAACTACGGACCTCAATATCAAGACCACGCAGGGTCGACATAAAGTACGAAATTCGTATTTTCAATTAAAACTTAGATCTCACCGTCGTGAATACCAAATCCACCAACAAGCTATCAAAACCTCTAGAGCCTGTAGCGTCGCTCTAGCATAATAATCCTGTCTGAGGGAGGAAAGAAGAGGGGTGAGTATCAAAGAAGATAACCAGTGAGTGAGAGGATTAATCTCAAGTACAAATAGTGTAGGTGAACATTGGAGTGTCAAATAATATCATTCGTAAACAACAATTCAAGTTTTGCAGTAAATCATGGTATGTTAAATAAAATGAACTCATTTATTCAATCACACGATATCATACATATATGCATCCATTTAAAAATCAAGTAGATCATAGAGCAAGCCGAAAGGATTCTGGCAAAGGTCAACCATGACCAAAGACAGGTGCATCAGGGGTTTTATTATGCAAAGTGTACAAAAGTCGCTCTCTACCCCGATGTTGGCCGTGAGCTTAGCTGCTAATGGCTTACTCAGACTCATCAATAGAACCCCGCCCGGTGCTAGATGGTGATGGACACATGTCCTCCTCCGATGTGGGTTCAACCGGACATGCCTATTGCATGCATATAAACAGACGTTTGCGGATACCTCCTGCAGAAGCGTATCCGGACATCCCGGTTCCACTACAAATGCCCTTCGTAGCTACGAAATCAAGTCATATCATCTCATCATATCATCACATAACTAGTGGGCATCCAACCCACATAGTTCATCAAAGCATTTCAAATCCGCGTGCCAATACATTTCATCAAATCATTTCAAATTAGCATACCAATGCAACGGTAGAAGGAAACTTATCAAATTTTCAAATAATGGCATAATTTTGTTTCATTTCAAACATGGATGCATAGTCATAGAAAACATAAGTTTACGACACTCCAATAATCACAAAACAGATTTGAGATTTAATATCACACGTCGAATCAATGCATATCAAAGTATGTTTTGTTTAAAAACACGGTAAAATCAGATTTCACTATTTCATGTAAGAGATTAGAGTCCCACTCACATTCTAGGGAGGGTAATCACTCTATATTCCAAAATCAAACCAAATTGACACTTTGAGTCTCCAAAACATCAACCTAGTCAAATCATCATAATTTTTCATCAAATTTCCAATTATTTTAGGATTTGTCATTTTCCTAAGTTTGTACAAATCTTAATTTCTCAATTTTTTTTGGATATACTCTAATGTCATTGATTGCATTTCATTTATAAATAAATAATCAAATCAAAATCAAGTTTGATTCAATCCTAAAACTAATCAAAGTCGGAAATACGCTTAAAATAAATAAATTTCCTACGAAATGGAAAAATCTTTAAAAAATCATACACTTTTCGATTCCCATCCGATTTCTTCAAACCATATGTCATTTTCAAGGTATTGAAGTCTATTTTCATAATATGGAAATTGTATTTTGATTTCCTATATACAGGACAACTTATAATGAAAAGACTGCATCAATCCTTAAACTCAAATCCCAAATTCTGACTGTTTTTATGCATTCGTCAAATTAAACTCTAAGCGAAGCTATTCTAATCAAGTCAATATGATTTTATCATCCGAAACAGCCCAATTCATATATAAAATTCTATACTTAACCTAAATAATAACATATAATGTCAATCAACGTATTTCAAATCTACTTTAACATTCATCCTAACATATACAATACACTCCTACTCTAATTTACCCTAAATTCATCTAAATAAATTGAAGGAGTTGGTATTTTACCTCACCTAGGGTGGTCTGCAATCCAAAACCCTAACGTTCGTGTACCTACAACTCAGTCTGGACCTATATTATTTCTAATTCAAAGTACAGTTCAATGATTATACTTATTCTCTATTGTAATTAAACCCTAGAACTATAGATTAGAACTCTTACCCTTATCTGCACAATGGAAGAATCGTAGTCAGCCTAGAGTTTTTCAAAAGCCTAGGGTTTACTCTATAACGAAAGCTGCAGAGAGGAAGGATAGAGGGATAGAGACAGAAGAAGACTGAGAGAGAAATAGAGAGGGGCCGTGAGAGAAAGAGAGAGAATAGAGAGACAGAGGGAGTGATGACCGAGAGGGAAAATAGAGGGGTTGAGTGGCTACGGCGATTGTGGTGGTGGAAGAGGGCGATCGATGGCGGAGTAGTGGCGGAGGAGAGGATGAGGGAGGCGGCAGGTTGTGGGAAGAAGAGATAGAGAGAAAGAGAGAGATCACGAGGAAGAGAGGGTAACAGCGAGAGATAGAGAGAGAAGGAAACAGAGAGAGAGAGAACCGAGGGTGAGCGATCGAGAGAGTAGGGAGAGAGAGACCAGAGAGAGAGCGGACCGAGAGTGAGGGAGTAGCAGAACGAGAGATAGAGAGGTGGCGATGGTGGTTAGTAGTGGCGGAGCTATGGAGAACCGCGGGAAGGAGAGATCGAGAGAAAGAGAGAGAAACAACGAGTAAGATAGAGAGAGATAGAGGGAGAGAGACCCGAAAGGTGAGCGGTGGCTGTGGCGGTGTGTGGTGGTGGCGATCAGCAACGAAGGGAGGTGGCGGAGAGTGCGAGATTTCGGGAGAAAGAGAGAGAGTGACCGAAGAGAGATGAAGGAGAGAGAAGGAAGGAGAATTAGGGCTATTAGCCCTTATTCGATTTCTTTTATTATTATTATTATTATTATTATTATTATGTATATATATTTTTTTATAAGAATAGATTTATAAATAAATAAATGAGGAAATAAATAATTTAATAAATGAAAAATATATTTATATATGTATATATTTTTTATACTTCTTCACATTACGAATCGGAAATTCGGATACTTTTGAATATACCAAAAATTTGAATTAAAAACCATAAAATCGAAAATCAAGATAAATAAAAATTTTTCTCTATATAAATAATTAAGGAATATTTTATATATTTCATGAATTGGAATACAATAGTACGCACACCGCAGTGTCGGTGTTACAGAATTCCTACCCTTGTCTATACACAACTAAACCCACCACCAAGCCTATGCGACTAAGTTACAATAGAACCATATAAATCTCAATCCAGATCAGTCCAATAACAAAAGTTTGATAGGAAAGTCCAATTGCAAGACCCACATGCAAAATCCCAGTATTCCAAACTAATTATCTAAAAGCTCAAACTTTAGAGAGAATAAAAAATTAAAAAAACAAGTTACTAGAAAGCAATGATGTCCAACTTAGATCCAATTAAGTTCAGTATGGAAGACAGAATTGCTACTTCATAATGTCCAGCTTAGATCCAATTAATTTCATAATTGATCAGAGAAGGAAGAAAAACAAAAGTTTTCACACACTGGCAGTTTCTACAAACTGGTAGGAATTTATAACCCAGTCACATTATAACTGGACTGTCTTCAATGAAAACTAAGCAAAAGCTTTTTTAATTAGCTACAAAGTAATTTAGGGTTGTGAATCCATGAAGACAACATAATTGATCAGAATGTCAATCCAAAAACTCTTCTCAGCAATTGTATGACAATGCTTTGACACTTAAAATCACGATACAATTACTACAGTGTCTATAATTATAGAGTTTCTTAATAACTATAAAAGAAACATAAAAGCCTAACAAAAATTCATAGCAGGTATTCATAAGGCTTTTCAACAATGATTGAAACTTAAACAAACTAATGTTTTTTTTTCTTCTTTTGACATTATTTTATTTTGGATGACCATATAATACTATATACAAATTTCTATGTCGATTTACACCATGTCATGTCTACTATTCTTTTTCAACTTTGTACTATTTATCCATACATCTCATGTCTGACTCATGTCTATCTCTCTCATTCATAGAGTAAACAGTAAAATTACTCAAATCAAAACTTGAATCTACTAAAAAACCTGTTGTATGATGCAGCTGTGAACTGGTACAGGGGAAGAAACAAAGAACGCAACAATAATAGATTAAACCCATGTTCATCTCCATGAAATTCTTAAAAATCATTTGAGATTTCTTATAAACATACGCTGGAACCACTTGGGTGAATGCAAGTCCAGCCAATCCATTTAATTTTCTTGTTGGTTCTGTTGAAATAGTTCTCTTAAATATACCAACAAAAGGTGTCTGACAAAATAATAACAATAATTATTAGCATATCAAAAGTTGCCCCAATTCCGTGACCTATATAAAACTCTGAGGAAAAAATATAGCCAAGTGAAGCAAAGAAGAGGAAGCATAAGAAGAAACAGAAATCCAAATAATTATATGATAATTGTGAATATAGGAGTATCATATTTGCTGTGCACCAGAAATCTTTTTCTTTTATTTATGCTAGAAAAAGAAGAAAGAAACATCAATGCAAGGAGAATCTTACAAGAAAGAGAATAAGGAATGTCGTAAGAGGAAGAGAGAGAAGAGAGAAGATGTCAGAAAAGAAATCACAAACCTTCTCTCTTCTTCCAGGCACAAAAAAATGTCGATGTACTTTGACAATATCTGGATGACGACCCACTACAAGAATAAACAAGGATAAACTTCCGCATAATCTAACAAGAGAAAATATCAATCCGAACCAACAACAAAGTGGATATTAAAATCCTAAAACATGAAAATTTTTCTGAAATAAGCACCACAAAATTTTATCACAAAATTTGTCAAATTTTCTTGTTTCTCTAATTACCAGGTGTGGCCATGGAAAAATAGGACAAGATAGCAACTAGAATCCCAAAATAAATAAATAAAATAAAATAAAATATTAAAAAGACGGAACTTGATATTAACATCTAGAGAACAAAAGAGTGTTTCTTCTGGAAGATGAATTACCCCTCACTAAGGGTCTGTGACTTTGTCTAACTCAACAGGCAAGACCTCTCCTGGAAGAACGGAATTACCCTGATTTACTTGATCAAAGGATTGCAGACTCTCATGACATGCACCAGCTCTTTTGGATGCATTCAGATATGCAATCGTAATAATCACCAAGATGTTTTGGCATTTTTGTTGTTGACACTTATGAACCCCAACCCCCGGTCCCCAAACATGTAATGCGTTAAAATCATTTTTGAGTATTTCAATGAAATGACATAACTTTTATCTTCCCAAGTACAACAACTGTATGTGAATAAATTTCCAGAACAAGTTAGAACATAAATCAACTTTTTTCTTCTTCTTTTCTTTTTTTCTTCCTGATTTGTTTATGTTCTCTTCAACTTCAATGATTACTAAGACATTTCTTTCATAACTCCAATTTCATTCGCCCCAGGACTATTCTCCAACGCGGGGCATTAAGAATGTAGATTAAGACATCCATGAAGATCTGTTAAAAATGTTCTAATCTTGAAAAGTTATCTTCAATCTGGTTTCTTTAAGTTTAAGCAGTTGTCTGTGGCTGGGCTAAAGAGCTCTTGGACCAGCTTCAATTCATTTTCTGGTAGCCACATAACCCAAATATGATGTTAGCGAGGTAAATTCACTTTCTAAACAAGGTGGGGATTTAAAAAAGGATGCAAAAAAAAAAGAAATAAATCAAAGGAGACAAAATTAAGCTCAACCATATTACTGTTATATCTGATTCGTTATTCCAATTAATTTTACTCGTAAAGTCATTCTGTATCAATCTAACCACAATCAATGTATCTTTCAAGGAATGACTGTACTAATAGTCACACTATAAATTACACTAATAGTCAGTGATATTGGAATCGACAATGGCTGGGAATACCGATGTATCTTTCGAAGACCAACACAAGGAGAACAAGAGATTTAATCGAACTTGATCTCAGTATAAACCACAATCAAAACTAAAGTAGAGAGAGTTGAAAACCAAACCCTAATCGAATAGATCTGATCCAAGTACAAAACAACATAAGAAAGAAATCTATATCCAGAAATGCAAGAATGCAAGAAACCATCTGAGTAACACATAAAAACCCTAACAATTGAGAGAGAGAAGAGAGAGAGAGAGACAGAGAGAGAGAGAAAGCGTACCTTGAGGATTCGTGATTCATGGCCAACAATCGATTCATAGCCAGTGGGATTCGCAATATGTGAGAGAGATTTAGGGCTTCGCGAGAGAGAGAGACATAGGTATCATGAGAGATTTAGGACCTTGCGACTTGGGAGAGTGGGTCATGGATATCTTAAGGAGACCTTTACCAGCGGCTTAACGAAGTCGCTGGTATAGATAAACTCTGCTAGCGGTTAAACCAAATTAGCCGCTAGCATGGGTGCTATAAATAACCTATACTAGCGGTTAAAATAAATTGACTGCTGGTATAGGTATGCTTTACTAGCAGCTAAATCAGCCGCTGGTATTAACATAGATTCGCTGGCGACTTATTCTTTCCATTGGAAAATACCCACCAATACCAGCGGTTATTACAACCGCTGGTAAAGGCAGCCGTTGGCAATTGTTTTTTTTTTTTTTTGTAGTGTAGCTTATATTTAAAAGTTAGAATTGAAAATTTCATAATAAAATTAATGGCTTCTTTATTTTTATTGAGAGAGTAAATTTAATTAAAAATTTTAGTTCAAATGAAATGTAAATGGGGATTATACCAAAGGGGCTTGCCTATTTAACAAAAGTGTTAGGAGAGAAATTTTATCTAATATGCTTTAAACTAACTTCTTCTAATGCCCAAATTTCGAGAACCTGCTGGTCTCACAGAAACATGGATAAATTTGGTAAAATTCAATAGTCCATGTAATAATGTGGACAAAAACACGTTACAGATGAATTATATTAAGGCATTCTCTTTAATTGATTGAACATTAACGTTGGAAAAATGTCAAAAATTATGTGATTATGTATTCCACTAAGTATTAAGTATTCTAACATACAGGTCATTGAGTTTGAGTAAATTTGAAAAACTTATAGCAATACCAACAAATTGTTGGTACACAAGACTCTCATAAACATTTGAGACAACGCAAACATTCCAGTGTACTAAAAAACACTATTCAAGGCAAAAAAATAAAAATAGTGTGAAGGATATACCGAAATACTCGACAGTCGACACACCTGATTTCATTAAAACACCCAACCAAAACAAATGTGTCTGTGTTACCCAACAGTCTCATAGAAACATGGATACATCTGGTAAAATTCGACAGTCTATGTAATAATGCAGACAAATGCACATTACAGACGGCTTACATTAAGGCATTCTCTTTAATTGAAAAAAACATTATTATTAGAAAAATGTCAAAATAAGTGATGATATAGACCACAAAGTATTAAGTATTCTAACATATATGTCACTGACTTTGAGAAAATTTGAAAAACTAAATTTGAAAAACTTATAGCAATGCCAACAAACTTTAGGAATTCAAGACTCTCAAAAACATTTGGGACAATATGAACACTCCAATGTACTAAAAGCTACTATTCAAGACACAACTTAGGAGCATATATGATATACGCAAATACCTGACACACCTAACACTAGTAGAAAAATAGCAATTCTCGGCATTCAAAAATGCTGGTTACACTACAAAATAAGAGCAATATGCTGACGGTAAAAAATCGTCAGTAAAAGATCAAAAAAGTGTCGGTAACACTTTCTCCAACGGATGAAATATCAGTAGAGTATACACCAGTCGGGATAGGGGTATTCTGATAGTTTGTACAACCGTTGTAGCATGCATGGATGTATTGTGACATTTTAAAAAGTGTCGGTAAAACTCGTGATATATCGTCACTTACTATGTGTTATCAGATGGTACAAAATATTGACGGTATAAAAGTATTAATAAAATTTGTGGTTTTATAATCGGTTACCATGTGTTACTATATGTTACTATTTTTATCATCGATTACGAGTAACAATGCTGACGGTATAAAATGTTAATAAAATTAGTGGTTTTATCATCAATTATCATGTGTTACGAGATGTTACTATTTATATCGTCGGTTAGCATTTGATTAGAAGAAGTTACTAATTTTATCATCGTTTTTCATGTGTTACTAGATGTTACTACTTTGATTGTCGGTTACAATTGAGTTAGGAAATGTTAGTGATTTATCATCGGTTATATAAGATGTTACTACTTTCATTGTTGGTTACTTTCACTGTTGATTACCATTGAATTAGAAAATATTACTGATTTTATTATCGGTTACTATATATTACCAGATATTATTACTTTCATCATCGGTTAATATCGAATACCATAATGTCCGCAAGTAAATTACTGTATTTTATCTATAAAAATTCTAAAAATAATATAAACGTAATAATAATGATTGTATTAATATCCAAAAATTATTGATACATTTATTCATAATACAATGATGGATACATATAAGACAAAAAAAAAATTACATATCCTACAACTGCAAACATGTCACCATCTCAAACAAAAAATGTTAACTTTGATCAAAATGCTACCATCACTTGAAGGCACAATCCAGCATCAAAATGCTACCAACTTTGTGATCAACTTTATGCACAATTCTCCGTCCATCTATTCACAGAAACCAAAATGAATATAATTACATAGTTGTGAAATGAATATAATTACATGACAATATAAAAAAAATAGTTGTAAATGAAAATATTACCTCTGGGATGGAGTGGATGATGATGATGATGATGATTGACTTCTTTGTATACTTCCACCATCTGGTATTTGAGAAATCTAACAATACAACCAATAGAATCCAACTGAGTAACTTTTTTATATAAAAAAATATATACAATTACCTTTTGATGAAATTTGCAAAGTCATTGTTCGTTTGTGTCTAAATATTTGCTTTCAGTGTGAAAGCTTGAGTGAGAGTTTTGGCTAGGTCTGGAGGCTAAAAGTATACTTGGCGGAAGAAAAATTTTGGAGAGTTTTTGTTAAAAATATGTTTCGATGGAAATAAGACTAAAAATATGTTTTGTTGATTTATAAAGAACTTTGAGAGCTTTGAGAGAGGAGAGCTTTCGAGAAAATGAGGGAAGGAGGAGGATGATTTATAATAAATTTAGTTCAACCATTTGACCGCCATTTTTACAAACAAAATTTCAAAATCCGTCATATTTTCTCCGCGTATTTTTCACTTTTTTTCAATTTTTTCACACTTTTACTCTTTACCCGCCTCTTTTTTTTAGTCATTAGCTGGATTGGCCTTAATTCCTCATATTTGTTCATACTTTTAATCAATACTATCACTTGTTTTTTATGCACGTTATTCAGATTGTTCAAAAAATCACTTATTACATTTCATGCTATTTTTACCACTTTTACCGTTTGTTTCTATACTATTACTGTATTTCATACAATTTTTATGATGCCGATTTAAAAAAAATATATATCAATACATACCTATATTTTAATATCCAGTCCTTTGCAAAAATGTAATATCCAATTTCGGTGTTAGAAATATTCTGTAAAGAAAAATTTTAAATTTTATTAATTTTTGATTTTGGGGTATTTAATTGGGAATGTTTCTACCGCGATGGAAGGATTGTCCAACTCTTGAAAATGTGCAATTGTGAGTTAGTGTGTGTGTTAAGCGGATTGGAGTGACAGAGAGACAAATTGGTTTAAAAAAAAATTTGTATGTGTGTGGGCGGGCGCCCGGGTAAAGAGGCGGGCGCCAGGACTCCCATTAGGCGGGCGCCCGCGTAAAGAGGCGGGCGCCAGGACTCCCACTAGGCGGGCGCCCGCGTAAAGAGGCGGGCGCCCGGACTCCCACTAGGCGGGCGCCAGCGTATGGGGGCGGGCGCCAGGACCCCCCCTATGGCGGGCGCCCGCTTATGGGGGGCGGGCGCCAGGCCCTTCATTGGGCTGGTGTTCACGTATTCTGCATTACATATTATATATCACTATTTACTACATGTTACCATATATTACTACATATCATCACTTTGTTTTTTTTTTAAAATAAAAATAAAATTATTTAATTTAATATTATAAATAAAATTATTATTTCCTAAAAAATTAATAGCATATAAATAAAAATTAAAAAAGTAAAATATATTTTTGTGCGAAAAAATTATTAATTAAAATTATTATTGTTAGTTATTTTTTAGAATTTATACAAAATAAAATAATAATGATAATTAATTTTAGAATTAGATTTTTTTTCATATAAACTACATAATATTCATAATCTTGCCTATTTTAAATATTATACTAATATATAATACAACAATATATAATATAATAATATATATATTTTAGAATTATATATTAATTATACAAATATATATAGTATAATAATATATATAATAAAAAATATATATAGTAAAGGGCGGGCGCCCGTCCTCTTTTTTTTACTTTTATTATTTCCTGTTTTTAATTTTAAACTTTACATAACAGATTCAAAATAATATATAATTAAAGGTAAATAATTATTAGTTAATTATGTAATAATATGTTATGTTGCATAATAATTGTTTAAATAATATAATAATTGTTTAAATATAATAATTATTAACAAATGATTTAAAACTAAAACAATTAAAAATAATTAATTTATGTAATTAAATATAATTATCTTTTAGATTAGATTAAAAAAAAAAATACAAACATTGGTTGGTGCTTGGTGGGTGCTAGGCAGGGGCTGCCTGGCGCCTGCCCTTTTGCAAAATACATAGGGCGGGTGCCAGGCAGCCCTGCCGGGCGCCCGCCCATTTAGTTTTTTTTTTTTTTTTTCATTTTTTTAATTGTTTTGGATTCAGAAAAAATAAAATATTAAATTAGAACATATAATATAATTAAAACTATATTATAATTTAATAAGTAATTTATAAAATATATTACAATTTGTCATAATATAATACTAATGCAACATATATACTAATATAATATATACTAATAATATATAGTATGTAATATTAATACATAATCTAATACTAATTGTGGGTTTTACAATAATTATAGCAATGAGAGAGTTTTGATAATTTTAAAGGATATTGACCGTCAAATTTTCACAACTAGTTTCAAAACCCGCCGCTTTTTAAAATTTTGTCTCCCGCTCTACACACACTTTCACTTTTAAATGTTCTCGCCTATATTTTTAGTTTTAAATTGTTAAAATTGTTAAAAACTCACTACATGCTATATACTATGAAAGTAATTCAAAATTATCTCCCGCACTTTTTAAAATAAATTTTTGATAATGTTTTTTTTATAAAAAAAAGAAAATAAAATGAAAAAAATGAACTACATGATGAATTTTCAATAAAATTAATATTATCAAAAATTTTATATCTATGAATTTCTAATAAAATTAATATTATTAAAAATTTTGAATAAATTGAATTAGAACCAAAACAATAAATCATACAAATAATATTACCAAAAAATAATAAATTTTTAATTTTAAGGTAATTTTTTATATATATATTTAATTTTTATTTGTTTATATGAAAGTAAGATAAAAAAATAAAAAAAAAAGTGTAAGAGGAAAAAAAAATAAAAGAACGTATGAGCGGGCGCCAGGCCCCCTATTAGGCTGGCGCCCGCGTATGGGGGCGGGCGCCAGGACCCCCCTATGGCGGGCGCCAGGCCCCTCTTGTCTTGGTGCCTTTTACTTGGGACGGGCTTCTACAGACTCTAATACATATATTACATGTTATTATATGCTACCATATATTACTATATATATTACCTAACCTATCAAAACCCGTCATTTTTTTCTAATTTTTTCACATTTTTTGCTCTCATTTCATATTTTTCATTAATTAAACTTACTAATTAATTAATTAATTAATTATTATTTCTTTAAATTAAATATGAAGTTTGATATTCAAATTAATATTAATATTACCATTTGTTTTTTTTTAATTTATATAAAATTATATAATATTGATAAATTATACAATATTAGTATTATAATAATTATTTAAATATAATATTAGTATTATAATAATCCACCTCTTTTTTTAATTATGTATAATAATTATTTAAATATAATACTATGTTGTAATATAATAAATATTTAAACAATTTAAAATAATTAATGTACGTAATTAAATATAATTATTTACTAAATCATTTTATCTTTAAAAATATATTGAATTAATATATTAGATTTTTAAAAAAAAATAAAAAAAAACAAAAAAAAAATAAAAAAAAAACAAAAAAAAAGGGAAAACAGTGAGAGGCGGGCGCCAGGCTCATGCCTGGCTCACTGCTTTCTCTTTTTTTGTTTTTTTTTTTGTTTTTTTTTTATTTTTTATTTTGTTTTTTATTTTGTTTTTTTTTTGTTTTTATTGGTTTTGGATTAGGTTTTTTTTTTTAAAAAAAAAACAACAAACAAAATAAAAAATAACAGAACAGAGAGAGGGCGCCAGTGGATGCCGGTGCCCCCGGAATAAGCCGGGCGCCTGTATCCCCCACTGGTGCTCATCCTCTGTTTTGTTTTTTTTTTTTTTTTGCTTTTTATTATTATTTTTTTTAATAAGTTTGAGAATATAATGGATAATTAATTATATAGGTATAATTAATTATATGATTTTTAATATTATTTAATTATATCAGTATAATTAATTATGTTGGTACATTAGTTTTGAATTTTATATAAAATTATATAATATTCTCATTTTTTTTTCTTATTTGTTGTTTTTGTTGGAATTTATATAAAATTATATCATATAAAATCATAACATAAATTTACTATTTACTACTAGTGATCACTAATTACCCCACTATATAACTATTACTATACTACATAGCCCACGGTTCCACCATCCACACCGTCCCTCCCACGGTTCCACCGTCTCCCATTCTACACTACTACTAGTTATTACTAGTTATTATAAATTACCACTAGTTACCATTATAAGGGCATAACACTGATTTATTACTATTTACCACTACTACAGTTACTATCACCATATTACATATCCCGTGGTTCCACAGTCTCACATTATCACTCGTAAACTTATAATACAAACTTACTACTAGTTACCACTATATTATTATTAATTATCACTATATTACTACCACTGTATTATATACTACTAGTTACCTTTATATTATTACTACACCTCATAAAGTATTATTACTATATCTCATAAAAAGAGTTGAGACATAAAAAGTTGAGAAATGTATTACATAATGAGTTTATATATATTTTTTTTTTTTAAAGAAAGTATTAAATGGCTTAGAACTCATGCGCTGCATTTTTTATTTTTTATTTTAATATTTTTTTATTTTTAGGAAGTGAAGTTGCTCTTCTTATTTTTATTTTTAGGAAATGTATTAAATGATGAGTTTAGACATCACCTCTCATATTTTTCTCTTATCACCTTTTATTACTACATATTATCACAATCTTACCACATTTTGTTATAGTGATTCATATCATCTGTCCAAATTATCTCCTCAACTTACCATAGTCAATGGTTTTATTATTATAGAGACAATTTTAAAAGTGTCCCTAAAAGTGTTACATTGAAAACTATTCTAACAATATATTTGAATTTAGTCATTTAGCTCATCTAAATTTTACCACAAAATTTTCAAAACTGTCTCCCTATAAATTTTCCCGCCATTTTTTCATTCTTTCATTCTTTACCTGATATTATATTATATAACAATTAGTCCAATTATCATAATGTCATATTTTAACACTAAATTATGTAACAATTGTTATATTGATAATTACTAATTTTATATAATTACTAATATTTAAAATTACTAATATTGAAAATTAATTACATCATGCAATATTATTTAAATTACTAATATTAATAAGTAATATAATAATAACTTATGAGAAATTTGTGATAACTAACTATAAATATAGTCTGATTATATTATTATCTATTGAAGTGAAATATAGTGATAATTAGTGATAATACAGTGATAACATGAGGTAGACCGTATAAGGGTATGGTAAACCGTAACTTACTACTAGTTATCATAATTTTACCACCACTTACTATATGTTATCATAATTTTACTATTAGTTATCACAAACTTTCCGTAATTTAAATTATCACTATATTAATAATAGTTATAGTAAACTTATCACTATTATTATATTACTATTAGTTATCACTATATTACTATTAGTTATTATAAATTTTACCACAATTTATTATAAAATTACAACATGTTACTACTACCTATTATATACTAATAGTGTCACATTTACTGACGACAATTAATAACCGTTTCAATTAGACATCCTTTTTACAAACGGTACAATATATATGTTAGCATAGGTATAGAGTTATGCATATGATATGGTTTATCCGTCAGTAAATAAGACTCAAATAGAGACTCTTTTCAAACCGTGACTAAAGTTACCACATTTATTGATAATAAATGATAAGCGTTCAAATAGTAGATGTCGTTTATAGACGAAAAGATATATCCGTTAGTATAAATAAAGAACTTATGCAAACGGTATTATTAAATAGATAGTACAAAAGAGTTAAATAGAGACTTTTTCAAAACCGTCTCTAAACACTGCTATATTTGCTGACCATAAGTGATAACCGTTAAATTTGAATATCGATTTTTATAGACGGTTTTGCTATCTTTACTGACAGTTGATAAATTTATCCTAACGAACAATTTTATACCGTTAGAAAATATATACATTTCCTAACGGTTTCATCAAAAGTGTCTCTGTAGATCATAAAATACCATCATTAAAGCTCATCGTCAATAAAAGTTATCGTCAGTATATTGCTTTAATTTTGTAGTGTTAATATTGTTTTCCTGGAATTTCTGATTTGTTGGCGTTCTAGTTTAAATGCCGTTTAGAATGATACTGGGATAGGTTTTCTTAACAGTTTTAAATGTCATAAAACAAGAATAATACAACACCAATAACATGTCACTTATGTATGATTACGGGGCATTATAAACCATTAGTAAAAGTGTACCAAGGATATAGAAGTGGGTTAAATATCAACTAAATAGATTTTTTTTCTTGCTAGGAGAAGCGACAAAATGACTTATAAGGATTGCAAGATTATGTCGGGGAAAAAGTATAACAACTCAGTATAGGTTTTTAGTTGTATATGTGCATATGCCGAAAAGACAAAAAGAATATCGTCCGTTGGTAGAGTCAAGAATTAAGTCGTAGAAACTAAAAGAAAAAAAATTAACAATCTTTAGAGAAAATTTAATATAAGAATCAACTTGGTCAACTAATAATGATTCAAAAATTATGTAGGTAAAAATATCTAATAACATTAAAAATATAGGTAGGGAGGTTTTTAGTGTATCTAAAGAGTGGATTAAAATAGGTAAGGAGTCATGGTAATAAAATGAGGAACTCTAAACTACTATACAAACAAAATAGGAGTGTTATAGAAATCTTAAAAATGGAAAAAATAACGAAACATTTGAAATATTCAAAAATTCAAAAAGAAAGTGAAAGAGATTATTCAGGAATCAAAAAATAAAGTGTATAATAAATCATATAAGAAGTCAGAAACAAAAAATGTAGAGAAAGAGATTTACAACATCGTCAAATTAAGGGAGAGAAAGGGAAAAAAGATTTAAATAGTCTTTGTATCAAAAGTGAGACTAATAGTGTACTTATGAGGGATGAGGATATAAGAAAGAATTAGAGAGATTATTTTGATAATCTGTTCAATGTGGAGGGTACAAAAAATATCAATAATATCACGATACCTGTAGAAGAGATTAAAAGGGACTTCAAACATAAGATTTGTTCTCATGAAATAAAGGAAGTCTTAAAGATAATGAAAAACAATAAAGTCATAGGATCCGATGGCATCCCTATTTAACAAATATGAACATGGAGGGAAAGTACACTTATACCATTATATAAGGAAAAAAAGAGATATACAAGACTGGTTCAATTATAGGGGAATTAAATTTATGAGTCATGTTATAAAGTTGTGAGAAATAGTGATTGAGTATAAACTGAGATTGGAGATAAATGTATCTCAAAATCAATTTAAATTTATATCAAAAAGATCCACTACTGAATCAATCCACTTACTAAGACATTTGATAGAGACATTTAGAGCACAGAAGAGAAACCAGCATATGATATTCATTGATTTAGAAAAAGCGTATGATAGAGTTCTAAGAGACATATTGTGGTGAGGATTGATGAAGAAAAGGATTTCCATCAGATATATCAATCTTATTAAAAATATGTATGATAGACTTATCACCAATATAAGAACTTACAGGGAGTAAGTGTTAACTTTCTAATAAACATTGAACTCCATCAGGGGTTAGCATTAAGTCCAATCTTATTTACAATAATGATAAATGAAGTCACAAAAAGCATTCAAGATAAAATATTATGATATATGTTATTTGCAGATAATATAATATTGATAGATAAAATTAAAGAGAGTATTAATGTTAAATTAAAGTTATGGAGGGACACACTAGAATCCAAAGGATTCAGATTGAGCCGGTCTAAAACGAAATATATGAAATACACATTCAGTGATAATTATCAGAACGATAAAAAAATGATTAACTTAGAAGGACATGAAATATCAAAAAGTGAACGTTTTAGATATCTCAGGTCCATTATCCAAAATGGCGGCAACATAGATGAGGATGTAAACCATAGAATCCAAGCGAGTTAGATGAGATAAAGAAGGGTATTTGGAGTTCTTTGTGATCGCATGATGCCACTCCATCTAAAAGAAAAGTTTTATAGAATGACAGTAAGACCTATTTTACTGTATGACATCAAATGTTGGGTCATTAAATAAAAACAAGAGCAAAAAATAATTATAACTAAGATAAAAATGTTAAGGTGAATGTATGGTAAAACTAAAAAAGATAGAATTAGAAATGAAAAGATATACATTAAATTGGGAGTGAATTCAATTGTGGATAAGATGTAAGAGTATTATTTGAGGTGGTTTGAAAATATAAAATGAAGACCCAGAGGCGAGAGTTTAAATATAGGAGACTTGTGAAACAACAAGGTAGATCGTTAAAAAGCTAAATGCAATGTATTTATAAAGATATGATAGTTAAGGAATTAATTAAAAAAAATGATTTCGGATAGAAACGAATGGCGTAGAAGAATTAGAATAAGTTAAATCATCATTTTTTGTATTATAAATATATTTGGATAGTGCATGTATGTGTGTGTTTTAGTTATCTTTTATTTATCTCTCAAATAGTAGATTTTAAAATTTTAGAATTAAAATTTAGATTGTTGTTGTTATCGTGTTGTTCAGTAAAAACGTACCAAGGATCCCATGCTCCAAGCTTTCACAATAGTGACAGGTGTCACATAAGTGACTTACCATGACAATTAGAAATGTCATATTTTGAGTTTATCATGGCAATTACAAATGCTATATTCGATGGTTAATATGACATACTGAAATGCCACAAAAAACAATTTAATATGATATTTTTGAATGTAGGATAACAAACTTATTGTGGCACTTCTAGATGCCACAATTAAATTTAATATGACATTCTATTTTTCCATTTTTCCCTTTTAATATGACATCTAGAAGTGCCATAATAGGCTCTTTACTAATCCTATTACCGGTCACAATAAATTTTAAGAATTAAAATAAATCTTAAAATTATTATAGCGAATCATAGACCAAAATCAATCACAAAACTTAAAATGGAAAGTCAACAACAATGTATCTTCATTACTAAAAGTATCACAAGTATTCTTACAAATTAATTAAACCAATTTAAAATAAACTAGATATTTTTGAAATTGCTAAACTAGCATAAACGCAGTGTTAGAGCTCTCCATCCAATGCCATCCCAACAAAAATATTTGGCAACAAAAAGGCACCCAGCTTATAGCTTCATCCCAAGGAAAACTTCAGACACGCAAAAGATCTAATAGCTATATGCTGCTCTTAGGCTCTTAGGCTTCTTCATGGGTCACCTGCATACATTATTAGAAAAACGGGTATCAGTTATGAAAAAATCCGTTACTGATGCCCAAATTTTCATCACTAAAAGTATCAGCGACGAATTTTTCCGTCGCTGAAAGTCACTTTGCTAATTTTTATGACGAATCAGTGACGGTTTTTTTACCGATGAAATTTTTCCATTGCTAATTACCGACGGATTTAGTAACGGAAGCTAATTTTCACAACGGATCAGCAACGGTTTTTTTTTCGTCGCTAATTATCGACGGATTATTAGCGACGAAAATATTTGTGTCGCTAATCCATCAGTGAAATTCGTGAACTAAATGTGCACGGGCCCGGAAGCCAGCCCGTGCGCGCCCTCATGCGCGCCCCTGTTATAATGTTGAAAAAATTACTATCACTCAGCTTCGAACCTGGGTGTGAGAGATAGATCCGGAGAGCCTTAACCACTATGCCACCATTACATTTGTGTCATTAATTTTTTTTTTCTATTTCTATACTTTATTTAGAACTGTTAATATTAAAAATACAAAACCCTATATTAATATAAATATAAAATTTTATTTAATAAAAACACAAAATAATATTTAATAAAAACAAAAAATTATATTCAATAAAAATATAAAATTATACTTAATAAAAACACAAAATTATATATTAATAAAAACAAAAAATTATATTTAATAAAAATACAAAATTATATTTAATAAAAACAAAAAATTATATTTAATAAAAATAAAAAATTATATTTAATAAAAGAATAAAATTATATTTAATAAAAACACAAAATTATATTTAAAAAAACAAAAAATTATATTTAATAAAAATACAAAATTATATTCAATAAAAACAAAAAATATATATATTTAATAAAAATATAAAATTATATTTAATAAAAACACAAAATTATATTTAATAAAACACAAAATCATATTTAATAAAAATATAAGATTATATTTAATAAAAATATAAGATTATATTTAATAAAAATACAAAACTATATTTAATAAAATTGCAATAACCTAATTAAATAAAAATACAAAATCATATTAAATAAAAATTGAAAATTATATTTAATAAAAATACAAAATTATATTTAATAAAAAATACCCTTATTAAAAAAAACAAAAAACAAAATTATATTTAATAAAAATACAAAATACAAAATTATATTTAATAAAAATACAAAATTCTATTTAATAAAAAATATCCTAATTTAATAAAAAATATAAAATTATATTTAATAAAATGCAAAATTATATTTAGCGACGGATTAACAACGGAAATTTTAACGATGAAATTTTTCCGTCGCTAATAAATCTGAATTATTTTTTTTTTGTTTTAGCGATGGATTAGCGATGGAATTTTTTCTGACGGAATTTTCTGTCGCTAATTCCATCACTAATAGGTCCGAATTTTTTTTTTTTTTTAGCGACGAAATTTTTTTCGACGGAATTTTTCTTCGCTAATTATTTCGTCGTTGTCACAATTTTGTTATTAATTAGCGACGGATAACTATCCGTCGCTAATTTCCATCGCTGATGCCGTATTTTCTAGTAATGATAGGTTATATCTAATACAAAATTTAGAACTTTGAACTTATGCTTTGGAAACAACAAAAAGCAATACCGAGGTCCCTAAATTCTTCTCATAGACATTAGATTTTATTTTCCAATCACAAAGTATTGACATTATATTCTTTATCCAGATGGTTAAAATAGATCCTTATATAATGATCTCAATCAATGTTATTCACAAGATAGAAATTGAAGTTAAGTGTAACCAATACTAAAATTCTTCATCTCACCATCAAGAGACATGTCCCTCATATTAAGCAACACGCAGTTTTAGTCATAAACCAATACCAGATTAGTTGGCCAAGAAATAGTTACTCAAATTGCATCTCCAATTGTTCTGAACATTTTGTAAGGCCTCATTAGTTCTTCATCAAAATCAATCACCACATTTGCATGAGTAGCACACCAATGTGATCCCAATCGTTTGCCCACCCACCACAGCATGTTGATCCAAACTCTCAACAATTCCAACTGCTATAGTTTTGTTTGAATCATCAATGCTTCTAACAAAAACTTTATCTCGAAGCTAAAAAATACATATTACTTAATCAATTTAAAGACATAACCGATGCTGAGAAACAAAGAAAAAATTCCCAGGAACTAAGCAAATTCATTTTAGAATTATCAACTAAGGTCCTAGTGCTTACCTAAAGAGACCGAATAAAGTTATAATTCAACAAGGGGTTTGAAGAGTGTGATGTAGATCTATTATCAGATCTATTCTCATCTGAGGAGGTGTTTCCATATCCTCTTACACATTGCATTGCTTCTAGCTATTGGAGTGTTTCAGCCATCTTTGCAATGGTGGTAGTATGTTCGTTCACCATGTGATAGCATGTGCTACGACTAGGTATATTACCCATTAGATCAGCATTTATAACACCTAAACCATGCATCCATACTCAACCATTCCTACAGTATCTTGTGTACCTAGTGGAAGTTGAGCAGATATATCTGGATACAAGGAAAGGGTAAAGCAAATAATTAAATAGATAAATATAACTAAGGGTATCATGTAGAATTTTCATAACTAAGTAAGAAGGAAAAATGCAAAGCAGCACCTACAACTTTAAAACATTTGCATTGTCATTTTACTTACACTCTTTTCAGCAACACCATCGCTTGATAGATTTCCATTTGAATCAAAGTAGACTATGCTAAATAAATTAGCTCGAGACAAGGGATGGCGAAGTTCCTTTTCCTATATTGAGTTTGCAATCAAAGTAAGGGTAGAAATATTATAACTTTAGTTATTATTATAGCTTAAAATTTATACCTTCTCTATTCAACTTGATCAAATGATTTTTTTTCCTGTGTTGTGGTTCATATGTTTTAAATTCCTACTCTCCTTGTTTCTTGCACAAAGGATCTGAAATCAGCTTTGTTTAAATTAATCAAGACATTTAATGTAATGTACATCTTTGGCAAAATAAGAATATTCACTGTATACCTAATGTTTTTCATCTTGACATTTCACTAAGAATTTTCTCCATTGATCAGAAAGTACTCTTTCTAGTCTTTTCAATATTTGTCTTGTTGTTGTCTCTTTGGGATCAAAATGCTTAGCTCTGAGTTCAGATTTCCAATCTCTCCACTTCTTCCCAGGGGATTTCAAAGTATTTTCTTCTAAGTTTAGGGGAATATCAAATTTTTCCTGCGAACATTTAAATTAGATACACAATTTAAGTATTCAAGCTGGATACCATCTATTCATGGAGACATACTTGAATACAAATAAGTAGTTATGACAATACCTTCATAACATCTATCATCTCTCTTTCTTGCAAGATTTTTGCATACTGTGTCAATCATCAATATCAATTGGTGCATATTTTCCTATCCTGGCCAACACTCTTGGAAATAATACAAATATACTTGCATTTTCACCCATAGGATTACCATGCTTATTAAACTGCACCTTGATTTGGTCTTCATTTTTCTTAGGTGCGTTATGATTTCTACAACTATCTACGAAAACCAGCAAGAAATAGAAAAATTAAATAAAATAATAGCAAAATTTTTATAAGCTTGAATTTTATACAGTTGAATAAGAAGAAAAATATGAGCATCTAAATGTTACCGATTATTAGAATAATACCTATGTTAGGCTCAAGTTCCATGTCCATCTCATCTTCAATATTTTTATCTGTTAAAAGAGTTCTGGACTGGCCTGTATTGCTTCATAAAGCATTCTTTGATGCAAATAAAGCGAAATAAATTTTAATGTCTCAAAATTTAGGGTCGAATCACTAACCCTTTTGATGTTCGGATCTGAAGAATGTCACGAATGGATCAATCTCCTCTTTCACAATCCAAGAGTCCTTTTAATTGATGTAAATATTGTAGATCTTGTATTCACTTTTGTTAAGAATACCCACTGTGTATTCTCCCTTCCCTCAACAATGTGTTCTGCGTTAGTTACTTTTTCAAGTAAGAGAGATTAACTTCTCTTCACTTAATTAATTTTGAAATTCAAAACAAAGTAGTTGTTTAAGGGAGTTGGAGTTGGTTTTCACTTGAAAACTACTCCCTCCGTTCTCTCTTTGAATTTCAAATTACTTAAGAATTGAGTTAGGGTCAAACCCGTATGGGTGACCCGGTACCCATCTCTTACATCTCCCACTAGCATATGAGAGTTAGACCTACATTTAGTTCCATCACTTTCATATACCATCAATTTCATACAGACAAATGGATCGTGTGACCAACGAGTACATCGCTCATAGCTATACACCGGTTAAGGATATGTAGCAGCTCAAGATCTAATATAATGAGGACATCAAGTCTCGCTATACCTCAGACCTCTTTTGCTACACACAGAGTCAACATACCTCTTATCCCTCTATTAATATAAACAAGAGCATACTTGACTCATCTCAATTATGCATTCACAATTATATTTTAGAACACTAAGTTAAAAACATAATTGGTCAGTCTGTGAATATAAAACAATGTGTCAACTTTAAGACAATCTTCTATTCACACTACTATCTATCCACTTTACATTAGCTACTTTCCTAGACATGAACCGCAAAACCGAATCAATCATAGTTTTTTGGTAACATGCTAAAGTAGCATCACTAAAATAAAGTCTCAAAAAATAGGTAAAAGTCCTAAGGGTATTTAATGAGGTTAATCACAAACCTCTGGGTCTCATACAATGAAATATAGAGGGATTCATCAAACTCATTATCCATAGGGTCACAAAAGCACACGTGGTATGAAAACACGTGCTACAATGCCTTTTCTATTCAAACAAAAGCGTATGTCTTATTTCAAAAAATTAATGCATCGTGTAGGTCTTAATCCAAGTGTGTCTCGACACTTGACTTGATTCTCTCTCTCTTTATCCTCCAAAGAAAAATCACACTATCAAGAGAGAATCACACCTGGCTTCTAGACAAGTGTAATGGATTGTGGGAAATCCATTTCGATTATCTAAAGAGATAAATATATAAATGATAATCTCATCTTAGTTTCCTACTAATGTGACTTATTTATGTTAATTAACCAAAATTAACATTGCCTCATCTCTACATATCACACAGATATTAGAGGCGATTGCTCGTGTGAGAGAGCCAATCTTCCAAACTTGTCCGACATACTTTTTAATCAAAACATAAGAACTCACAAATACAAACAAATTCAAATGTTATATAATAATGAGCATTACATCATGTTCATTGCATATGCAAATACAATTATACTCTACACAATCCTAGAAATTTTACATGTTTAAGGAATACATCTCTAGGTATGCGTTTCGTGAACGGATCAGCCACCATTAAATACGTAGGGAAATATTTCAATGTCACCTCTCTCTTTTCAACAATGTCTCAGATAAAGTTGAATTTTGTATCAATGTGTTTGGTTCTCCCATGATATTTGGGATCTTTCGTGTAAACGATAGCTGATTGACTATCACAATAAATTGTCACAGCTCCCACTGTGTGTTTTAACCAAACACACTCCTGAACTATAGAAACACAAACAACAAACTCTGCTTCCATTGTAAACAGTGATAGACACGTTTGTTTCTTACTTCTCCAAGAGACAGCGCCATTATTTAGCAAGAAAACATAACCTGAGGTGGACTTACATTCATCTAAGTCACCACCCCAATCAGCATTTGCATATTCGCTCAATAACAAATCATTTCCTTGATAATAAAGGGAATAATTCGTAGTTCCTTTTAGGTATCTCAAAATCCTCTTCACAGCTGTCCAGTGACTTTTTCCTGGATTTGATTGATACCTGCTCACCAAACCTATGGCATAGCAGATGTCAGGCCGTGTACACATCATAGCGTATATCAGACTCCCAACAGCGCTGGAATAAGGTACTTTTGACATCTCTTCTTTCTCTTCAAGTGATTTAGGGCACATTTCTAGGCTTAAACTTTCGCCTTTAACCACAGGAATATCAATGGGTTTGCAGTTATCCATTCTGAATCGTTCCAGAATCTTTTTAATATAAGATTCTTGAGACATCACTAACAATCTCTTAGAACGATCTATATGGATCTTAACACCCAGTATGTAATTTGCTTCACCCATGTCCTTTATCTCAAAATTAGATGATAACCAATCTTTGATCTTAGGACATACTCCATATTGTTTTCGGCCAATAATATGTCATCGACATATAGAGATAGAATTACAAATTTATTATTAGATTTCTTCACATAAACGCAATGGTCTTCGTCTATCATTACGAAATCGTTAGAGATTACAGCTCTATAAAATCTCAAATACCATTGTCTCGAAGACTATTTGAGGCCATAAATTGATCTTTTCAATTTACAAACTTTGTTTTCTTGGCCTTCGACTATGAAACCTACAGGTTGTTCCATGTAGATTTCTTCCTCAAGTTCCCCATTGAGGAAAGCAGTCTTTACGTTTATTTAGTGTAATTCTAAATCCAAATTAGCTACTATAGTTAACAACAGGCGAATAGAGGCAAATCTCACTACTGGTGAAAAGGTTTCCTCATAGTCAATACCCTCCTGTTGAGTATAACATTTTGTCACCAATCAAGCTTTATACCTCTCAATTGATCCATCAGCCCTTTATTTAACCTTGAGAACTCACTTGTTCCCAATAGCTTTGCACCCACATGGAAGATCAACCAGTTCCCAAACATGGTTGGATTTTATCGAATCCATTTTTTCCTCCATTGCTTTCATCCACTCTTTCTTTGTAGGACAAGATAGAGCCTCATTCAGGTCTTTAGGCTCATCCACATCCCATGGAGAAATAATAAAAGTATGCCCTTCAATCTCGTAATAACGTTTCGACATACCTTTTCTAGCACTTTTCCGAACCGATGATTCGGGTAGATCATTGGAACTTGAGTCCCTCCCACTAGGATCAACTTGGAATTCAATTTGTTGCGGTTCCAATGACCCATTAGGTATAGCTCCATCGTCTGAATTATTTAATTCAAACAAAGGATCCCCTTGTGCTATATCTCCTCTATTAAGATAATCATTCTCTAAAAAAATTACATTTCGTGATTCAATTTTAGTTACAGTACCATCTTCCCGTTCACCGATGAATACATAACTTTTTAACTAATCAGAATATCTAATAAAGATACATTTCTTCCCCCAGGGACTAAGCTTTCCGGAAAGGTCATGAACATATGCTGTCGATCCCCAAGGTCTAAGACCAGTCAGACGTTGTTTTCTACCAGTCTAAAGTTCATACGGTGTTGTGGATACTGATTTTGAAGGCACTTTATTCAAGATATAGATCGTAGTTAACAATGCATCTCTTCAAAAGGAAATTGGCAAGTTAGCCTGAGCCATCATAAATCTCGTCATATCCAACAACATCCTATTCCTCCTCTCAGCAACACCATTCTGTTGAGGTGTGTGGGGAATTGTCAATTGTCTAATTATTCCCTTTTCATTACATAGATCCTTGAATTGATCCGATAGATATTCACGCCCTCGATCTATCCTTAAGGCTTTAATCATTCTATCCATTTAATTCTCTACTTCATTCATATAACGTAAAAAACACTCAAGTACTTCAGACTTGTGAGCAATCAAATAGACATGACCAAAACGCGTGAAATCATCAATAAAAGTAATTCAAAATGACGCTCCATGCCTAGCCTTCACATTCATTGGACCACAAATATCAGAGTGAACCCATTGCAATGGAAGCACAGCCCTTACGGCTTTTCCAAATGGTTTTTGAGTCATCTTCTCGGCAAGACAATGTTCACAAGTTGGTACATCAACTTTGGTAAGCGAACCCAATAGTCCTGCTCTCACAAGTCGATTCATCCTATCTTGCCCTATGTGACCAAGTCTAGCATGCCATACTTTCTCATTTATATTAGCATCACTAAAAGAACAAACATTTAACGATGCATAACAATCTACATAGCAGTTAAACATTTGTTTGTCACAATCCAAGATTAAAAAGTCATCAAAGATATATCCAGATCCATAGTACACTCCATTGTAATAGATACAAACCTCATTTCTAACAAAGTTCAAGTTATAGCCTAGCCTAAGAAGAACAATAATAGAAGCTAAGTTTCGTCGAATCTCCGGTGTAAAAAGAACATCGTGCAAGATTAGGATTCGGCCACTTCGTAGCTCAAGCTTACAAGTGTCAATCCCTCTAACCTCGACTCTTGTATTGTTCCCCACATATATCCATCTTGTAACACGAGAAATTTGACGAAAATCCATGGATGCTTCCCGGTCCTTTGTCATATGGTCTGTTTCTCTTGAGTCTATAATCCACACAGGATAAGATTTAGAAAGTAAAACAGTATTAGAAACATTTACAATAGACACAGAAGCGTCATGAGGTGCTACCTTTTTCGATTCGGGGCATTATCTCGAGCGAAATGACTAAGAGCTTTACAATTGTAGCACTTCATCTTACTCTTATCCTTTTTCTTCCGAAACCGCTTACGCTTGTTTTTGCGATTAGAGTTGTTCTTCTTTGACCCTCCGTCATCATCTTTCCATTTCTTACCTTTGTTTTTGTTCCTCTTTTACTTAAAACCCGAAGCTTACTGGGAACTACACTCAACTACAAAGGCATTAGAAATCGATCTTGCAGTACCAATCGGCTCATTCTCGAGTTCTACGTGGCAAGCAGTATCAGAGAAGTCTTGATGCTATCATTATGAGTCATATTCACTTTTAGATGCTCCCACTGGTCTGGAAGGAATCGAATCAAGGCCTAAACTTGCTGTTCATCAGAAAGAATATGACCAGCCATTTTCATTTCCCTTATTATGTTTGACATAGTTCGCAGATGCTGTTTGATGCTATCATCAGCTTTTTTTTTGTACGTGTCAAACTTAATCATCAACTGCCTCAGACGGGTCACACTGGTACCTCCATACTTCTCTCTTAGGTACACCCATATATTATGAGCAGTAGGGAATTGCTCACATTCATGTATGAGATCATCAACCACAGAACTAACCAGGATGCCACGTGCAGTGGAATTTTTCTTCTTCCACGCCTGGTAAACTTCTTGATCTCTTCTCTGTTGAGCAGTATTTCCAATTCTAGGGTCTTGCATGATATGGTTGATGCCCTCTAAGGCATCTTGCTCTTTCAGCATATACCATATCTTATGGTGCCAAATGTCATAATTGTCACCATTAAACTTATCACCTTTATTTAAATTTGCTATAATTGATTTGGATGCTATGGTCTGAGTTTTCAAAGAGAGGTAATTGTAAGTATTCATGCTTAGTCAATCATATAATTTTGTACTTAAAATCCAAGAAATTTATGATAAACGAACATAAGGTATAGATTTGAAAGATCACTAAGTTCCCAATCATCTTCCATCATCCAAATGTTTGATTATCATAAATTTGATTTCAAAGTAACAAAATCCTTTTAAGTCTTATGTGAGAATTACTTAAATTCTACCAACCTAAAAACTCCCATTAAAATCATACGAATTCAGAACATATCTCTTCACATGCTCGCATAAATATACAAATATGCATATCCTTGATATATATTTAAAAGAGAGAAACATTACATTACATGTTCATGGCATTGTTCTCAACATGATCATAGTACAAAACTACGCATCATAGAAAGGAACAGAGAAAGAAAAAAAATATACTATCATTTTTCATTTTTCTTTTCTTTCTTATCTTCCATATACATGCGTGTAACCATATTGATCATCCCAACTGAAAGCCAATCTTTCGGAGTGAATCTCCTAACAGCTTGTGGTATAGAGTCATTAATCTTTAGAGACAACGCCTTTTTCATTTTAATCTCTATCTCCCTAGCTCTCCACTTCCTAAACAATTTTAGTCTGAAATCCTTAAGGTAGAGCCACTTGTTCTCCTCTATTATTTTGTCAGTCATTCCAACCAAATTATCAGGGAGGGAATTCCTTATAATCTTAATCTCAGCTTCGACGCCTCCGAACCAATAACTCAAACGCCGAAGTTCATAGCGTTTACGACTCATAACCCACAGATGTTGCAGCAAAGTGTGCGTTACTTTTATCTTATAATACAACATTATATGTAGTTTTGTCAAACGATCTGGGGTCCTCTCATCTCTATATCTCCCCCAGAGAGGTGTAAGAGTATGTCTGATTCTCACCATATCCCTAAAATGAGGTAAATATTAGATTGGGCATGAAGCCAATCAAAGAATTTTAAAACACCTTCCACAATTATTTATACTCAATAATCAAATGATTTATATCAAAAAAATGATTTTTTCATACGTAAATCAATGAGCATAAAATCAAATAGGTATTATAAAATTTAATTTAGGTAGGCATAAGCTAGAAAATATTTTTCCAAACATGTGAGAAATTTTCAAAAATTTTTCTCACCCGTTAATTGATTTTTCTACAATTTTCAAATATTTTACAAACTTAAAATAATGAAAAATAATTTTGAGTCCAGAAAAAATTAATTAAAATTACAAAAAAATCAAAAAGAAAATTTAAAAATTTTTGAAAAAAATTCTGGCCTAAGAGGGCGCCTCACGCGCCACCCAAAGTGGCGGGCACATTGGTGATCCGCCCACATGTGCAGGTGGCGCGTGAATCACACGCACCGCCTTCCCGATTGACTCCGACCACCAGATTTTGCCTACCTCCCCATTTTTGGGATCTTTGAATCTAATGGTGCCATCGGTTTTCGAATCTAAGGTCTGGATCTTGGCGTTTGGGCTTTACAGCCTGCGGCCCGAGAGTAAGTCTGAAATTCCTACACTATTCATCTTTTTCCTAGAACCAAAAATTACTGCGCTCAACCAGAAATTTTCAAATCTTATTTCTCTCTCATTTCTAAACCATTTTTTCATTATTTATATGGTTGGAAAGGATTTTTAATAAAGAATTGAACCATGTATTTTTCTTTTCATGAAATACATTATATAAGGAGATATTTCCATTATAAGTCTCGACTAGAGTTTCATGATTCTCCAAAAATACATGGCGGCCATGTATGAAACTTTGTAGATCAATTCCTAACATCATGGGTACGCTACCTTTCAAATTTCAAAATATTTCGTGGTCTACATTCAAAGTTACCATTTTCAATTTAAAAAAAAAAAAAATGGCACTCGAATTGAACATTATTCTAATGACCCTTTAACATGATTTACATAAAAAAAAAAAAAAGGAAACACCCTAAATCATACTCTGATACCAATGAAAGCATTCTTTGCTGCAAATAAAGCGAAATAAATTTTAATATCCCAAGGTCTAGGGTTGAATCACTAACCATTTTGATGTTCAAGTCCAAAAAATGTCATGAATAGATCAATCTCCTCTTTCACAATCCAAGAGTCATTTTAATTGATATATATATTGTAGATCTTGTGTTCACTTTTGTTAAGAATACCCACTGTGTATTCTCCCTTCCCTCAAGAATGTGTTCTGCGTTGGTTACTTTTCCAAGTAAGAGAGATTAACTTCTCTTCACTTAATTAATTTTGAAATTCAAAACAAAGAAGTTGTTTAAGGGAGTTGGAGTTGATTTTCACTTGAAAACCACTCCCTCCCTTCTTTCGTTGAATTTCAAATTACTTAAGAATTGGGTTAAGGTCAAACCCGCATGGGCGACCCAGTACCCATCTCTTACAGCTTCTTCCACCTCTAGTCCAAGCCATCTATTGAAATCTGGAATTGTGAAGTCAATATCACGCACATAATGTTTAATTTGTTAATAACCAATATAATTGACACACTAAAATGCAAGTATACATAATATCACAGGAAGTATACATTTATTTAAATCCAAAATGGCCTCCACAAAATATTCATAAAACTGGGTTGTCAATTGTTTCCCTTGTGTTGGAATTAATTGAGTCACATGTAGCGGAAACATTCATAAATAATTTTCGGGAAAAATAAATATGGATTAGGTATAGGGTACAAATACCTCGAATGTGTAGAGCCTTCAAAAATCGATCGAACGTCCCTCGAACGGATCTCGTGGTCGGGATGGTGATCACGATGTTAATCGAACCACCACCGCAATACCACGACGCCGCAACCCTCAGTCCGGCGATTCGTTGTGACGGGAAAAATTCCCTACGCGGAATTTTTCTCATGCCCTTTATATTCTCTCTCTAGAGAATATTTTTCTCTCAAGTATTCATCCATGGTTGCACTCACTATTTTTTTTTCACGTACAATAATAATCAAGTAGTGGTTAGTCACCTTTCACTAAAATGTGATCCACCAAACATGGAGATAATCATGGGAAATGGGTAATATGTGGTTAGTGGGAGTTACCCCACTAACCCTATTGTAAAATGTCTAAAATGCCCCTCGTAGGCATTCTAAACAATATCTCTCACTTGCACGCGAGGGCATTTTAATATTCGTCACAAGATCACAACTCATGCGATCACATCACTCTGCTGGACTTTCATATAGAATTGGGCGTCGTGCGACCTGCGAGTACACCTGCAAGTAAAGACCTCTCGATGCACCTGTTAGGATGATCGAGAAGCTATCGTTAGTATCAAAAGAACTCGCTGCACCCCAGATCCAAGACTAATTACATCCATCGAGCTACTTTCCTCAACGAAAGTAATCCCCAATTAAATGCTCGACTGTGTAACCACTATTATGCTTACATCCCAACATGGATAGACATAATACTAGCCGGTGAATACAACATAATGATGTAATGTCAGTTGGTCTTCCTTTTCCCAAACTCGAATCTATTAGTCTCAATTCAGCTGCTTTCCTAGACCTGTCCCTCAGACCTCAATTTATCTTCCGGGCCATCGGTAAACAGACTAAAGTAACAACACTGAGCCAAGACTTCTAGAAACAGCCGAAAGTAATAAGGGTACAAGAGATCCCACCTAATGGATCTCGGGTCTCACACAGTGGGAACGGGGATCAAAATCATATCAGTGTCTCAAATAATGCTCCCACTATCCCTGGTCGACATATATCACACGCGGTATGAAACGCGTGCCACAGTGTTATTCCCCCATCTCTCAAAGGGCATATGTCAGATTTCTCTAACACTGTGCAGGTATGGGACTCAGTCTACACATAAGACTTTACCCAGAGATCTCAGAGAGAGTATCTCAGAAACAATATCACAGTCGCAGGTGATATCTGAGATCTCAAACCTGGCTACTTACAGGCAACATGGATGTGGGTACGTCCATGCCGGTCATATCGCATATGACCTCATCTTGAACACATATCAGGGTGACTTATGTTCTAGTAGGGCCACTCTCAAAGCCTCTTACAACTAGAAACAGTCTCATCTTCGCTCACTCAGAGCTGGAGGTGGTCACTCGTGTGAGAGAGTCGACCACGCCTGCCTGACATATCATTTATCACAACATATCACAAAATATATGACAATTAAAATAGTGCATTAAATAAGTGACCCAATCATGTACAGATGTCATATATATAACACAATAAGCATCAGTACAAGGTGAGAAATGTGAATGTACATGCAAACCCAATGATTCAAATATCTCATATAGGAATCTATCACAATGGGTTTATTGAAGGGATCAGCCAACGCACTGTATAGTAATGTACTTTATTTGTCACTTCACCCTTCTCGGTGATGTATCTCATATCATGGTATTAGGTATCAATGTGTTTGGACTTATTGATACTTAGGGTCTCAAGTGTGGTCAAAGGCGGCTTGATTTTCTCAATAAATCATCACTGGCCTCCCACTATCTGACACAACCCCTAAGTGATCCGGAAATCTCCGGAGCCAAACACTCTCCTGAACTGTCGCTGAGCATCTCATAAGCTCAGTCTCTATCGTAGATAGAGATATATAGGTTTACTTCTTGCTACTCCAAGATAGTAAAACCTAATATCGATTTGCATACGTTCAAATCACCAACCCAGTTGGTATCTGAATACCCAATAAGATGCAAATCACCTCCTCCGTAACACAAGAAGAGATCCGTAGTTCTCTCGAGATTTCTCGAAATCCTTTCACTACTCTCCAGTGATCCCCTCTAGGATTCGATTGATTCCTAATTACCATAGTGACTGCAAATCAAACGTTTGAACGTGTACGCGACACTGCGTACATCAGAATACTCAATGCACTGGTACAAGGGACTCCACTCATTTCTCTTGTCATTTTTTCCGAGTCTTAGGGCATATGTCAAGAATTAGGATTTAACCTTTTAGTGACAAGAGTATCTTTAGAGTCATAGTCGATCTTCTCGAAACCCTCGAGAACTCCCTTAATGTTTGACTCCTGTGAAAGAGTCAACACTTGTCTCGAGCGATCCCTCTGGATCTTAATTTCGAGGAAGAACTGAGTCTCATCCATGTTCTTCAAATCTAAACTCGACAATGTCCACGTCATCGTGGTCATTAGATACTCTCTGTTGTTTCCAGTCAACAGAATGTCATTCACATGAGGACATGATCACAAGAACGTAAAAAGTATACGCGATGATCCTCCTCGATCATCACGAAACCATGAGATGTCACCTCCTCTTGAAATCTCAAGCGCCACTACCTGGATTGATGATTAAGGTCGCATGTCGACTTCCGAAGTCAATGGACCTTGTCATCCTGATCTACAAGAATAAAGCCAGATGGCCATTCCTTATAGATCCTCATCCAAACTCCCACTCAGGAGAACAGTCTCAACGTTCATCTGGTCTCACTCCAGATCCATATCATATCCACGACAATCGCAAAAAATAAACGGATCGAGGTAATCTTGCCCTCAGTCTGAGTAACCCCTGGTTATCAGATAGGCCTTATACCTCTACACCGATCCGTCGGCCTTTTTCTTGATGTTGAGAACTCACATATTCTCAACGGCCCTACTTCCCTCAGGTAAATCAACTGGATCCCAGATCCTGTTGATTCTCATCAACTCCTCTCACCCATGGCCTATAATCAATGGTCCTCCATGGAACCCTCAAGAAACTCTAGGACAGTTAAAGGTTTCTCGTAATCCTCAAGAGTCATACTGAGGGCCTCTCCCTCAATCGGGAAGCGACAGTTAGGTACGCATCATCGACTACTCTTAAGAGGATGGAAAACCTTTTTTTACCTCTAGATGGATCGCTCCCACTAGAACCTAGATCCGTAATGGATTCTTGGATCCTGTCACTAGGATTAGCCAACCACTAGGCTCATCCATCTCATGAAAGGTAAAGTCCTAATTGATTTCACCTCTCATAGGGAAATCACTTTCAAGAATCTCGGCATCATGAGACTCAATCTCAGTGAGAGTGCCATCTGTATGCTCATTAGAAATACATCTCTTTTCTCGCAAGCCTAACTCGCTGTGTAAATGCGAGAAATAGTGAACATACGTTGCATAACCCCATAATCTCAAATGGCTAAGGTTAGGCTGCCTCCCTGTCCAAAGCTCATATGGAGTACTGACTGCGGACTTTAATAGAATACGATTGAGAACATAGGCTGCAGCCAATAACTCATCTCCCTAATGGGAAATGAGTAAATTGGTTTGCGCCATCATCGGCCTCACTGTCTCAAACAAAGTCCTATTCCTCTCTCGCGGCTACTCTACTCCACTGAGTAGCGAGGAATAGTCAGTTTCTCATAATGCCCTTCTTGAAATAGAGCTCTTTAGACAAATACTCGCGCTCTCAATCGGTTCTGAGTATCTCAACTCTCAGATCTAACTGATTCTCAACCTCGCTAATAAACCTCCTGAAACATCTCAATGCCTTAGACTTGTGCGAGATCAGATAAATGTAACCGAAATGCGTGTAATTGTCTATAAACGCAATAGAGTACCCAACACCATTTCAGGTTCTCACGTTCATAAGGCCATAGATGTTGGAGTGAGCCGACTGTAATGGAGTCCCAGCCCTCATTGCATTGTCGAATGGTTTTCTTGTAAGTTTGCCGTCTAGGCAAGAAATACCATTGAAAAGAATTATTTCCAGTGCATATAGTCCCTCATGGACCAAAATAGAATCAATCATAGAATTGTCGTAATAAATGGAAATTATAAAATTTTTAAATTAACAGAGCATATCCTAAACTGAAATCAAGTTCCGTCAAACTTTTGGAGTGTAAAAAGCATACAGAGTCTAGCAACTTTGCAACTCCAACTTGCAAGTGCTACTCCCTCTGATGTCAACAAAACACTCAGTTTCAGTACGTAAATCTTCCTACTTGAGGACTCACTGGACGGAACTTTATAAGCGCGCTCCTATCTCGAGCTGCGTAGTATTATCGGTTTTCTCGGATGGTTTTCTTCTTACCTGAGGCTCGAGTCACACAGGAGTCCTTGCTCGACTCCATCGCATAAGCATGACCCGAGTATGGCCTACTCGCCTCTAGATGCTCCTACTCAAGCTCACTGTGCCTATTCACATTAGTGAAAGTGCGAATACTTTCGTCGTATGTGAAATAGACTTTCATGATTTCTCATGAATCAGGTAAAGAGTTGGATCGCATCCAGCACTAGAAAACATATCCGAAATGGACTCAGTCACATTCCCCAACTCGGCGATCATACTCGACATTTTTATCAAATGTTGCATCATCATATGATCAACCATTTTATTATAAGTTGTTACACTTATAAGTTAGTATCCTCATCTCAGGATTTGTAAGAGTACCACAATACTCTTTATAGGGTGAGCCAAACCGATAAAACCGTAGGATATTGCTCATAGACTGGGATTACATCATCGTGCATACTACTTAGGAGGATTGCCCTAACTCGGCTATCATTCCTCTTTCATGCACATAATATCTCATAATCCCGTCTCTCGGAGGTGTGGAACCCTCCCTGGAGTCCACCATCCCATGCCTCAGAATTTTAATTAGATCTTGCTCCTCGAGAATAAATTGAATCTACCAGCGAAAAATCTCGTATTTATCACCATTCAATTTTATCCCCCTTACAAAAATCTAATACGACAGAAACGGTCAATGAGATAGTCGTGACTTGTGATGCTTATTCTCACATTTTGTGCACCCTACGAATCAATAAGACCCAAATAATTCAAATACATACCCTAAGACGAGCGTATGAATCATCAGACACCATACACCACAATCCGGGATAGCATCTCACCATTTGGACTAGGATTCGATGCACAAAAACCCATAAAAAGTCACTTTTTTGGATATGGGACCCTCAAAAATTGAAAAAATTTCAATTCCGGACGACCTGACCCGCCGCCGGTGGTCCCACGCGCCGGCGGTGCGTCGCCACGCGCCTCCACGCACCTCCACGCGTTGGGAACAGCTTCTGGCACGTGCCAGACGTGCTGCGCGTCTGGCACGCGCTCTGCGCGTCGGCTCACACGCCTGACGCGCAAGCCCGCGGATCACGCGCCTGACGCGTAGGCATGCTGGTCACGCGCCTGCACGTGCGCGACCCACGTGAGGGGGTCGGTTCTGGACCCAGATGCGGGTCGGAACCCGAACCCGGTCGGATCGTGGGTCGCGGGTCTAGGACACGTGTCCGGGTCGTAACCGACCCGGATGACCGGTCCTCTCACGCTCCATTTCGCGCGTTAATGTCACGCGCCCGCCCTTGCTTGCGTCACGCTCCTGCCTCGCGCGTGTAATGCACGCGCCCGCGGGTTGGACTTCTTCGTCTTCACCTGACGGTTCCTATAACCGGGTCTTTCGACCCGGTTGCCGGAAAAGCTCATTTCCGGCACCATTTTGACCGGAATTTTTATGAAATCTCTAATTCCATTTATTCCAAGCATCCTTAACTCGATTTTTGGAATAATTATGCCCTAAACTCGGCGTATTTTGGATCCAAAAATCCGACCGTCCGCGGTCAATTTTGAAACCCCATTTTCCGGCCATAAATATATGCAATATATATATCAAATTGAAGAGCATGAAACAAGGATTACAGATCTATAAATTTCATGCATTGATTTGCCCTAAAACTCGACAAATCGAAGGTTGAAGGGGTCGGTCACTATTCACGGCCGAAACTTTCAATCGGAGTTTTTTTCGCATAAACGTGCTCAGAAAATTACGAAAAAATTATTTTCATGTTCTAGGGATCATGGGTAACATAGTAGTGTTCTCGGATTCACGAAACTCATCCATGATCCGAACCCTAAATTTTAAACCCTAAATTTTTTATACCCAAAATTAACCCGAAAATTATTTTTAATCCAACGTATCGCTCTGATACCAATGCTGGAATTAATTGAGTCACATGCAGCGGAAGCATTCATAAATAATTTTTGAGAAAAATAAATATGGATTGGGTATAGGGTACGAATACCTCGAATGTGTAGAGCCTTCAAAAATCGATCGAACGTCCCTCGAACGGATCTTGTGGTCGGGATGGTGATCATGATATTAATCGAACCATCACCGCAATACCACGACGCCGCAACCCTCAGTCCGGCGATTCGTTGTGATGGGAAAAATTCCCTACGCGGAATTTTTCTCATGCCCTCTATATTCTCTCTCTAGAGAATATTTTTCTCTCAAGTATTCATCCATGGTTGCACTCACCATTTTTTTTTCACGTACAATAATAATCAAGTAGTGGTTAGTCACCTTTCACTAAAATGTGATCCACCAAACATAAAGATAATCATGGGAAATGGGTAATATGTGGTTAGTGGGAGTTACCCCACTAACCCTATTGCAAAATGTCTAAAATGCCCCTCGTGGGCATTCTAAACTAATACCTTGTAATGCCTTCATAAACCCAAGAAACCTCTTCATATAAATCTGATTGACTACATGAAGGCTGAGTTTGCAAAAAATTCTCAATATCTACAAGATCCATCTTCAAATCGTTTCTTGCTGCAATTGGGATAGCAACTTGCCACCCTTTCTCTAAAGGGTCTTCTACATAAAATACTAACATGACTTGACTAACACTACAAAAGGTTCATTGTGGTGCTTCACATTCTCAAAATTTATCAGAGTAAAACCATTTGCATCTTGCTTGAACCGACTCCCCTTCGAAACCCAATCACAATCAAACAATACTACAGTTCGACCACCAGTATAATGCAGCTTGAGAATATCTTTTAAGATACCATAGTAGCACAAGTCACTTGAAACAGGATTTTTGTCCTTCGTGCTTAAAAAGCTTTATGTTGTAGCATTGACCATGACCCCACTATTTTGAGTTTTTCTTTTACTTTTTATTTCTTTGATGTGGAACCTAAAACCATTTGCCATATATCTTTTATATTTAGTAACTACAAAATTAGGTCCCCTGGCCAAAGATTTCAAGTCTTTCATAGTATCATCATCATCATCATCATCATCATCATACATTTGCAACTCATTAACCTATGAAATAGACAATTATTAGTGATTCATTATTAACAAAAAATAGACTAAGCACTACATTTTATGGCAACTTCAAGCTTTGCAAACCAGACTGCAAAAGTTTCACTATGAATACGTTTAATTTAATGCTTTCAAGAACAAGGATGTTCTTCTTCAACCATTTCAAGGTGTTGACTACATATATTGTCATAGTTAGTAACTATAGAAGGTGCCTTACTTTTATTATGCAGAAGAAAGTTTGTATATTTACTTGATGTATGGTTCAATTGCTTCACAATTAAACAAGATATATTGATGTGCCTTTCTTAGATCTTCATTATTGGTCAAGTCTTGCAAAACTCCTTTTCCTAAAGGACGACCACACGTAGAGAAAATGTACAGCCCTTTTGTGAAGCTGTCACCATCATTTTCATTTCTTCCAAGTTGATTGAATTTAGTTATGACTTCA
Source organism: Dillenia turbinata (assembly GCA_037126225.1). Taxonomy (NCBI): domain Eukaryota; kingdom Viridiplantae; phylum Streptophyta; class Magnoliopsida; order Dilleniales; family Dilleniaceae; genus Dillenia; species Dillenia turbinata. Next base: position 14,749,311 of record JBAMMX010000004.1, on the reverse strand, counting down.
TCCGTCAAATATTGATAGCAAAATATGATACACTCGTCAGCTAAATATCCTTTTGTAATTGAACCCACTAGACGACTTTTATTTTGAACATAAGATTTAAGGATTTAAGGGTACAGAAGTATCTCTGATATTCACAAAGGTTAAAAAGATAAAAATGTCATAAAAATACAATAAGAAACTAAATAAAACAAAAACAGAAACAAAATTACCAGTATTACCTTTCAATAGGGTACGTCCAACGACAATGAACTGGGCCACCTAATCTCGCCACTATTGCCAAGTGAATTGTTAAATGCATCATAACGTCAGAAAAGATGGAGGGAAGATCATTTCCAACTCACAAAGTATTAAGGCAATATCCTTCTCCATGCAAATTAATCCTTGAGGACAAAGGACCTTGGAGTATAAATCTCTAAAGTACCGACTTGGCTTGGTCAAAGGGGATCACACACAGATTTGGGAAGAGTTTTTCTATAGCACAATGACAATAATTGTTGAATCAAAATGTGATTGTCATGACTTTTAAGCCCATAAATCTTTGGAGGCTTTAACTTAACACACTTAGCAATCATGGCTACATATCCATCAGGGACTTTGACATTTTTTAGAATTTTATATAACATCTCCTTCTCATTTTGTCCAAATAATAGCAATCTATTGGCATGTATATCTTTCACATTCTGACTCTCGAATCGAGCACGAGACAACCATTACATTACCCTAGAATATGGATAAACCTAACCCATACACCAAAGTACCGTAAGACATTCATCGATATCCATCCATTTTCTAAAATAATTCAACAAATCAAAATAAACCAGCATGTATTAATCACACAACCAAAGGATCAGCCCAATCTGCCCCTGTTCATCGCACAATGTGCCTCAATTTGGGTCCATTAATACCTCAAATCAAAAGAAGACTAGTACCAAAAAAAATCCAACAAAAATGCTTCTATGAATCCGATACCAAGGGGCCACATGTCTCAACTAGGCTTCCTCTGTAAAAATAAAAATAGGAGGGGTGAGTATATACTATACCCAGTAAATAAATAACATGTTATGAAAGTAAATAAGAGATAATTGTGGGCATATCAAACAATTATCTTGAAGTCATATCATCGTGCCCATAAAATTCAAGGTTCATTATCAAACATCAAGTTTTCAAATAGGATTAAATAAATCATAATGAAAAATTCATATGTATCTAGTCATATCCATATATTTTCAAAATAATAGCAATCTAGGAACTGCCAAGGGTTATTATCTTTTTTTTTCTTAACTCCCAAATACCCCCAATCTTGCCATTGGCTCGGACATCTCTTGGAGTATTACCAAGCTAGTTTGAGAGGATGATCTCAAAGACACCTTTCAAGCACAACTACCTCCTTAGCTGTAAAAACCCCCCAATCATGTTGCCTTGTTGGGCCGCACTACAGAAGGGAATGACTATAGCCATTATGTCATGCATTCAAGTAACATTTCACAAATATCATAACATGTATCAAAATATGCCAACATTGTTTAAACAATATGAGTTCAACGCCAACATGTTTATCATAGATCCAATAAACATGGCATATTATTTTTAATTCAATACATGGATGCATATTCCATTCCAAACTCCGTTTCAGGACACTCCACAATTATAAACCAATTTATAAACATATTTTTTTAAAAATAAACATTTGTAAAAATCAAGTAAAATATTTTCTCATTCAAAATTATGGTCATGCGTCTACTCACCTATTGGAAGGGTAAACACTCCAAATCCATAATTCAATTTGATGTCTAGTCTCACTTTAGGTTCTAAGTGCCTTAACTTATGACATTCAACACCAATTTCACTTGTAATGACTTATAAGGTTAGCGTTAATCGATTTTTCCCAATTTAGTATGAATCCTAATTTCATAAATCCATCAATCTATGTTTCTAAGTTCATTTATCAAATCCATTAATAAAGTATTTCCATTTACACTTTCTTCAATTCTCATCATATTACAAACCCTAGGTCTAAACCCTCAAGTTAAATCCTACAATCTAAATCAAATAATTCAAATTCATGTTAGAAAGACACAAATCTAGATTGAAAGAGCAAGATTGCCTTTAGGGAAGCCATAAATTTCGTCCAAGATCAAACTTTGCCAAAACTCTTACTTTCTCTCTCTAAAAAAATTTGAAATTTCAAGCATAAAAATCAAATTTGTGAGTAATGGCACTTAATCCATAACAATGACAAGAAAATTACCTTAATTCCGTGATTGAATCAAGCCTTGGACTTTGAGTCACAAAGCCCTAGATTTTCCTCTTTTTGGATCAAACCCTAAATTTTTCTCCAAATCTATCCTTGTTCAAGAATTTGATTAGGGGTTTGGAAGCTTTATGGAGTCGGTTTAGTAAAGATGTAGTTGATTTCAAGAGGGACTGGGAGAGAGAAGGGTGAGAGGGAGAGTGAAAGAGTAAGTCGAGAGAGAAAGAGAGAGAGAAGAGAATGAGTGGGAGAAGAGAGAGAGATTGATTGGAATAGGAAGAGAATGAGAGTGAAGGCTTTGTTTAAGCCTTTATTTAGTGGGTTGTGAAATCTCCTTCCTGTCCCTCATTGTCTTTTAGTTTTCTTCTACTTTGGTTACCCCTTTTTGTCATTGTGCAAGGCCTGTCACTACTTGCCTTGCTCATAAGTCAGGTTGCAAACAATTTAAGTCGAACTATGTGTCTAATTTCTTTTGGGGTCAAGTCTACTTATTGTTTTATAGGTCGAATTGCTTTTTTATTTATAGAGGGTTCAGGTTTGCTTGGATAGTGATTAGGTCGACCTAATTTTCTTTTGTGTAAGTCTCGGGTTGACTTAAGTCCTTAGTAAGTCGATTTATATAAATTACGGATATGTTTTTCTAACACTTATATTTGATAGGTTAACTTGTTCTAAGTGCAAGTCGACTTATGATATTGCAATTTTGAAGCTCAAGTCGACTTGTCATTGGACAAGTCAACTTGGTTATGTGCAGACATAGAATTCTGAGACCTATGTTCCTCAAGTCGACTTGATGTTTGCTCAGGTCAACTTGATGAGTTCTATACTTGGCCGAAATTCAACTTTTTGAACTCTAAGTCGACTTGTTAAAGGGAAAGTTGTAACATCGATACTTTGGTATCTTTCATATTGTGCTCTCCTCGATGTATATATGATATTGATCATGTTTACATGACCCAAAATTCACTCAGAAATTTTTCTGATATAATTATTTTCGAGAATTTCGACTAAAATTGCCAAAAATTAAAAATTTTCAATTTTTTTTCAAAAATGACCACAAAGGATCCAAAAGTAATGAAAATGACTTTAGAGTGTATAGACACCTCAAATATGAGTGAATCGCACTTCGTAGAGCCAAATTGGAGATTTTTGGAAAATCGTCTGAAAAACCCTAATCGGACGGAAATGAGCCCCGGCATGACTAAATGACCACGTTTTGACACGAAATAAATTAAGTTAGGCCTAAAATGAGATTTTGGGTCTAACTTGAAATTTTGAAAATTTTCGGGGGGCAATTTATAATTTTTATAAGTCAAGGGATTAAATCAAAATTTATAAAAATTTAGGGGCAAATTTAATAAGTGTTCTCTCTCTTAAATTAATATTTAAATAAGTTTGCAGAGAGAGAGAGAGATGAATGGATGAAAATTTGAGGTAGAGAAGAGATTTTTTTTTTAAATATATATATTTATTTATTATTTTATTTACTTTTGAAAAAGTAAATTCAAGGGTGAGGATTAACTTAGAAATTGAGTCAAAATTTGGAGCCATTGGATCATGGTGGTTGGGAAGACAATGCAATAATTGAAAACAAGAGGGTTGTTGTGAGAAAGAGTGATCCAATGGTCAAGAATTTATCTTGAGAAATGATCAATGGCTAGGATTGAATAGAACTTCTTTAACTAAGCTTAAGAAACACTTAGTTCTTTATTCTTCAAAACCGAGAGAGGCAAAAAGGCAAGAAACAAAGAGCTTCTATTATTCTTCCTCTCCATGGCCGAAAGTTGCTCCTTGAATAACCCTTGATTTTTTTTCTCACAACCCTCAAATGTTTTTACATAATTTTTCTCTACCCTAAGCCTAGTTTAACATATCCAAAAATCAGCTGAAAAGAAGCACTCTACATTGGAGATCTAGAAAGGGCTGAAAATTGAAGGGGAGGAGCAAAACTTGTTCTTTCAAGGCTTCAATCAACCTGCAGTTCATAAGGTAAACTCCCTCCATTCTCTAGTATAACATATCCAAATTTGAAGTAAAAAGGAGAAGCCTAGGTTAGGGAACCTTAGTTGGCCGAAAATGGAGAAATTGGAGGAAGAGAAAAATTCTGCACATGTTTCCTTTGTGAGAACCTTATGTTGGTGACCTTATGTGATGATTTGAACCTAGTTTAGGGTGGCCAAATGCTAGTTGAGTGTGCAGAAATTAACCTTGCATATGTGTGTGATTTTGTACCAAGAATGAGTAGTCATTGGATAGTTGAAATATGCGGAAATTTGAAATATGAATGTGTACATTTGGTAGATTAAGTGTATCCAAAAATGTATTGTATGTGTGCTGGAATTTTAGTGGAAAATTTCATGCATATGGTGTTTGTGTGTGCAATCATGAGAAGACAAGTATATGAGTCCGAGAGTGCCTAGGCAAACCTTAGTAGTTTTTCATGATTTTTGATAGATAGCTTGTAGACATCCTAAACTATAACATGTTAAAAATTGGGGTCATTTGAAGTTAGTTTGATAGGGAAACCAATAGCAAAACCGGGACAGCCAAAATCTGGAAATTTGGAAATTTTGGAAACTCCTATGGGGTAATGAGTTTCCTTGGACCGACAGCCATAGTTGCCCTTGGTCTTTTTCAATAAAAATTTTCAGAGACCTTGAACACATCCTAAGGACCAACATATCCAAAATTGAGGTCATTTGGGGCCCATCTGCTTAGTGAACCACTAAGAGAACTGAACTAGCTAAGGAATGAATCAATTTCTGACCTTAGGATGCAAAACCAATGTAATTTCTACCTTGCTACATTACTGCAACAAAACCAACTTCAGAATAATATTTAGCACAAGAAAATGAAGGGATCCATAAAATAAAAAAAAAAAAAAAAAAAAAAAACATGGGGTCAAAAATTGGACTTAGCCGGGTTGAAAATCGGACATGAAAAATGCTTAGGAAAGGAGAGTAGGTTAGATTTTGACAATGCACTGTTCTACCCTGTTTTGAGGCAGTAAGATTATCTTTGATTTCAGCCCCCTTTCCTGGCAAAAATGGATTTTGTGCTAGTTATATGAAATGTATATCTATGTCTTATCTTTCCAACGAGATAATAATCGCCTCAATCCGACCCGTGTCAAAAGTTACAGCCATTCTTCTAAAACTCGATAGAGGATCAACCATTCTCCAACACCAAACAAAGTAGCATTGCACGACCCCCTTCCAGCCCTTGTTTGCAAAACCTCAAAGAATAAACATTGTAGATATCACTATTAGACACCTACTGTGAAAATTTCAGCCAATTTTTATGAGGGAATCAAGATTTATACAAAATCTCCCAAAACTGTGCAGAAAGGATTCTGCTTCTCGGCCAAAACTTAACAGAGAAATTGGTGATCCATTTCAGACCCCTTCTAAGCATAATTGGGAGAAATCCAAAACATGAAACATTTAGGGTTATGTGTCTTCTAAATAATGTAAAAATATCAGGTAATTTGGAGTTTTTTATTAAAAGTTGTGAGGGCTATACTAAAATTAGTCAGAAAAGACTTCTGAAACGTAATGTGGGCAAAATGGTACTATTTCATGGACTTGCACTAGGAATCCGAGATTTTGGAGAAATTTCAACACAAAAAGTGTGAGTTTTTACGTGATCCAACCATATAAATTGGAATTTCCTAATTCCAACCCCGGTTGAGGAACTTGTGGTCGATTCTCGAGAATGATACGAGATTAGATTTTGAAAAACCCTAGGTTTGTCTATAACTAGGGTTGCATCATATTTATATCATCATGTACGCATCATCTGATCTCTTTAGTGACACATGTTCTACATTATGTTTATAGAGTCTCGTTGGTGATATCAAGAGGATTATTTTTGGTGTGCTTTGAGATTTGTTCCGGGAGTAGCATACCCTCCCTATTACTATGAGTGAGATTTATTATATTATGTGTCTGATGCACAATATCATGTTTTAAAATGTTTTCTGACACAAACATGATTTAATAAATATGTGACGTGAAATTTTGAATGAATTATGAAATGTTTTTTTTGTGAATTATGGAGTGTCCACAAACATGTTTTTACGCCTTGTATATGCATCCAAACGAGTTTTAAAATATGAAACCGTGCCATTGCATTTGATTTATACACGTTTTATGAAATCATCCTTGTGGAAATGATTGACATTGCTTGAGAAATGTGGTATGGCACGTGATCGATTTGATAATGATAACTTTGTGATGGGTAAATCCCATTCTGTAGTTACGAAGGATGCATGTGTAGGGTGATCCATATTTGCATCCGATATGCTTCTACGGAAGGTATCTCACATGACATCGAAAAATGGTAAATGTATAGTAATTCGACACGGTACTAGTCAGGTTGAACCCATAAGGGGGAGGGCTATGGTGCGCTGTAGTCTAGCACCTGATGAGGTCCGTCGCCAACGTCGGGGTAGAGAGCTTTTCTAACCTATTGCATACAAAACCCCCGATGCGTCTGTCATTGGTCACGGTCGACCCTTGCTAGGACTGATTTTGACACGCTCTATTCTAGCATGATTTGTTGACATGGATGTATATATATTTGAAATGTATGTGCAAAGAATGATTTATGATAAATTGAGCATTATACATGATTTCTTAAAATATGTGGAATTATTGAGAACTTTGACACTCCATTTTTCGCTGACACATTGAACACATGATGTATACCCTCTCACTCACTGGGTATCTTCCTTGATACTCACCCCTCATTTTCCGTTGTGTACAGAGATAGCTATAGTGGGACGCGTTGAAACTTATCAGCGCACGAGACTTTTGTTGGAGATCGAGGCCATTGATTAGGTACTCAGTATGATATTGGGAAGGATTTGCCAATGAAATTGTATATTTGTATACTAGGATTGTAGATAGACAATTGTGTATAAAAAATAGATGACTATATGTAATGTATGTGTATCTTATTGAAACTCTCAATTATATTCTATTGCATTGAGGCATGATTTGTATTATTGTGTACATTTACTTTGGGAAACATATCATGTTCTAAAAGTGTCCTCTAGGTTCGCTCGGTACCACCTCTAAATCACAGGAGGGGTAACTGGCAACTGTTCATGCCTTTGATGGTGGCATGACAGTATCAATCTGGTGTAGGACTGTTGTTAGCCTTACGTTATTCTGGATGGTTGACAGGGACTGGAGAATCTGAGGAGATTGTTGATTGTGGCCGGGTTGGCCTTTTTATATTGATACGTGATAGGTTGATATATGGTATTGGATGAACCTCCGACTTATGGGGAGGTTCTGCCCGTTTGGTTATAGAAAGTCAACATCCGGGATTACAGGCGACTGTTCACGGCTCCGGTTCGGGGCGTGACAAAAGTCGACTTGCCAAAATTACTTTTAGTTTTGACAATTTTCATACCTTACTAGAATTTCAACTAATTGACTCAAGTCAATTATGGTCATCCCTAATCATCACCAAAACCTATTTTACTCAACAAAAATTTTTTTATAGGATTTTCATTGATAAGTCAAAATCGATAACAACCGATTTCTCCTTATATTTATAAGGAAAATTCAATGAAATTTTTTTAACAACAAATTTTTGGTGTTATAACACTTAACTCCCCTAAAAAGAAATTTCGTCACTGGAATTTAAAAGAAAATTATATATCAAAAAGTGGGGTGTTGTTTTCATATTGACTTTTTAGTCTCCCAAATTTCCAATAGTTTCGGTCAAAGTGGAAAAGTAAACTATGGATTTCCAGCCAAGACGGTTAACACTGGTGCTTACATAACCTCACAATCTAAGTAATGCACATCTTGGTTAGCTTCTCTATATAATAAGTCATTAAAACCAAGAGGAAATGGTTTGACTTAGTAAAGCAGCATACCATTACACATATGACATTAAATCCCTTAGTAATCCTAAGAAATCCTAAGACAAAATCCAAGAAACTATGCTCCCATTCCCACTCGGGAATATGGCATGGCTAAGTAATCCTCGTGGGTTCTGATACTCAACCTTTACTCACTGATATATCAAGCACTCACTACATAGAACCAGACAACTTCTCATCCCACTCTGTAGCCACTAAGATTTTGTCCAACCAAGAGAAAAGAAGGATTCTCCCGAGAGTTTGACTAAGTGAAACAATCTTCGGTCAGTTGCTAGTCAAGTATAAAATCAGAAAAATCCTCCATAGCACTAGTCAAGTCGACATGTCATGTTCAGTCATGTAGAAAAAGTGTTGTATCAAAATCGCACATATCACCCATAGACAATATTGTATGTGTCTAACCTCTCAATTTCTTCTAGGGACACCATCATCTGTAGCCCTTTAACAGGTCCATACCCACTCCTAGCTAATATTCACAAATTTTAAAAGATAAAAATTTGAAAACTCTTGAGCCCATTTGCCTATTAACTGAGTTTTACCTTGAGAATTTTAACCAATGCAATTGATAGGGAAAGGCTTCTCATGTCACTCCAACTAAAATCATTTTTCTTGTATCTTCTGCTTGGAAACAAAAAGGGTAGTAACTTTACTTTGTCAAGCTTAAAATCTTAAAAGAGAAATAAGAGATCTCCAAACTTCATAAACTCTATGTCATGCCCCCGACCCACAAGTTTGATCACGTAACAACCACCGCATGACCTAGAGGTACGTGCAGTCACTAGCACACACCCTGAGATCCCGTAAGGCTACGAAAATACCTCTTTCCAAATTTAAAAAATCTAACACATCAAATATTTAACACATCAAAACATAAGTTTTTAACTTTAGAATAAATATATATAAATATGCTACATGAAGAGTTCCAAAATATAATTTGCAAAACATAAGTTCTAACTTCCAAAATGCCTTTCAATGGATCTGTCTACAAAGCCTCAAAATCCATAACTAGGAAGGACCAATACCAACAGTTGGTCCTAAACAGCTTTCTCCTCGGCTAGATCTAGCTAATTGTGAGGCTACTTTTATGTCTACACTTCCTCTTGAAAAGAAAGAAAAATAAGGGAGTGAGAATAAAATACTTAATGAATAGAGTGCAATGGCATGGTTGTGACAATAAATGAGTAATGAGTGTTGGAATGTCAAAATCATAATTTTAAACAGCTCATCAATTGTAGGAAGTTTGAAATAATTCAGATAATTACAAAAAAAAATAGATCCATCCATAAATTCATATTTTTTGAAGATCATGGGGTCTTTCTAAATAAAATACTCTCACCCAAAGTTTGGCCGAATCTGGGTGGAGACCCGCCAAGAGGTGCTAATTCAATTCATAACACTAATTCCCCTTCCTTGGCATTGACTCATACCTTACCAGTGGTGCTATCGGATAGTATGATGGGGGTGCAGGAGGCCGCTTCTATATCATCATTTACAATGTCATCACATCAGGTCGCTCCATGGAGAGAATGACTTTAATCATTTCCATCACATGCACCATCATTTACAATGTCTCAATCTCATCCAAGGTGTCATGTTTTTAACAATTATGTTATCAAACCATTCAACAATATTAATGAACACAATATCCAACAAACATGACACAAATTCATTCATAAACACATAGGATGCATATATATTTTAAACTCTCATTTTGGTACATCATACCATCACAAACATTTGCAAAAAAAAAAATTAAAAATTAAAAATTAAAAATCATTTATAAAAGAATTTAGAAATGTCACGCCCCAATTCAACCCCCTCGCCGAGGCTTCCTTGGCGACGGACTGCCAAGCTCTCGCTAGGACTCGGTAACTTACATGAGTAATAATAATCAAGTTTAAATTAAAAAATTTTCTTTTATTCAATCACTATGAATATTACAGAGGTCTCATATACAGGACAAGGCAATGGAACATTGATACTCGAAAAGTAATTCATGATAGGGCTCTCTCTACTCGTTTGCCTAATTCTCCTCGACTTCTGTACCTGCAGGGTTTGAAAATAATTTTTTTGGTGTGAGCTTGACAGCCCAGTGAGGTTCGTGTGTGCATGTGAAGAAAATATGCCATTGTAAAATCTACGATAACAATTTCATCAAAAAATCTTTTGAAAAGTTCCTAATGCAACAGAACATGCACAAGTAATAATAATACAGTAACATGTAACAGTACAGTATAGATAACAGTTCTCTGGCGTCTTATCTCTCCATTACAAGAACAGTCTACTTATCCCTCCCAAGAGATCCATATCCGAAAAGGCTTATCGGTCTCCCCCACATTAAGTAGACAAATCTCCTATCCACATTAATGGGGTGCTACCAATATGTACTTTAATGCTCAACAGAGCCCTTGCTTGCTTGAACAATCTCCACACATATTAGTTATATAATAATCACAAACACATACATTGATAAAGTAACAGTAGAACATAATAATAATAGTAAAGCATGATGACAACAGAAAATCATGGAATCAATACCAACTCATGGTAGTTATAGAAAATCATGGTAATAGTAGGAAATTCTAAAATTCGCAGGAATTCATGATGATTATAGAAAATCATGTTAGATTATGCATAAAGAAATATAGAAATGCAAAGAACACTCACTTTTAAAGGTTACCAAAAAATCCTCTTTCCTTTTTCTTCCCTTCCTTCTCTTCCTTTCTCTCTTTTTCTCTCTCTCTTTCTTTCTCTCTTCATCACGATTTTTGTGATGGTGTTGGTATGAAGGGGATGATTATTTATAGTTGTTAAGTGACCATGGATTTTTGACAAGTGTGAAGACACTTGTTCTCTATCTAAGTTTACTACCTTTGATTTAAACCAAGTGTCCCTCCATGTGGCAACCATAGAAGACATATACATTTGATATCTAACACTTGGCATCCATGTGGTTCAATATGTGCATAACAAGTGTTGGTGGACGGTATTGTCTTGTAGTGGTGGACAGTGATGTCTTTTAGTGGTTTATTTAAGTTTTATATATACATTTATATAGTTCTTTATGTTCATGTAATTTTATTTTAGTTTATTCACTTGCTTGTACATAAGGAAATGACCCTGTTTTGGATAAAATAGTTTTAGAATCTAGTCCTTCAAAATAAAAGTCGATTCTCCTTTTCAAGAGAAAAATTCAAAAATGTAAATTTTGTTGAATTTTAGTTTCGTAAGTTAATAATCTATAAAATTTCTAAGAAAATAGGTTTTCTTTTAATTTGATCATAAAGAATAATTATCAGAACTTTTTCTCCTAAAATAATCTTATTAATACACAATCAACAATAAGTCATTTCTTGTAATTAGATTAGGGTACATGACAAGAAAACCATTTTCTCATTCAAAACACAACAGTCCGTCTACTCACAGTGATAGGGAGGGTAGTCACTCCCAAATTCCTCAACAATAAGGGTTTTGCCATGATTTGCCTATTCAACTGCTAAGAGACATTATCAAGTAATCAAAATCATCAAAACTAATTTCTAAGTTAACCCAAAATCCTAACATTTAAAAATCTAATTTTTCTCTCACTTACTATAACTCAAGATCCTCAAATTCCAAATAGATAGCTAGTTCAATAGATTAAAACTTGAGTCTGGAAGAGAATATTATCCAATTTCGTCTCCAAAGAATCCCTCAAATTTTGGGTCACACCAAACCCTTATATTTTCCACCTTTTATGTGACAACTCTAGATCCTCAATCTTTTTTCAAGATCGAGACTAAAATTTCACTTTGGAAAGTTAGATGAATAATTTAGAACCTTATAGCATGAGTTTTTGTGGTAGATCAATTTGGGTTTAAAAGAGAAGAGAAGAAGAATAGTTCAGAGAGAGAGAGATGAAGTTCTTGGATCTCATGAGTGTTGGAGTCTTATTTCTCCTTTTATCTTGAAACTAATTTCCAACATTTACTTAACAGCCCCTTTTCACATTAAAATTTCATACAGGGTCAAATATGTCCTTTTAGGTTATTGTGAAGGTCTCCCCAATGAGTTTAAGTACTTAAAATGGGTTTATTGAGAAAAACATGTTTAGTACTAGACAAGGGAAGTTGGAATGAAAATGAGATTTTTTGGAAAATAAATTAGAAATATTAAATATTTGAAGTATTTAAAAATATGAAATATAATATAAATTGTGTATCATATAGTTAAGGTGATTGAGTGGCATAATAGTAATAAGTCTTTTTGGTCACTTAGAGAGCTCGGGATCAAATCTTCACAAATGCAAGTGGTAGTGGAGAAGTGAAATCTCCACAAATGCGAGGAAAGGTAAGTTAACCGAGAAGTGAAAATCAATCGAGAAACATGGGGAAATTTGGCTACCAAGAAGTGCATGGAATCCTGCACTAAGTACCGAATGGAGATATAAGATATCGAATGGAAATGTACCATGGAGAAAATTGGATGATGTACGGTAAGTTAATGATACAACTATTGAAAAGTATAATTGTAAATGCTAATGGTTTGATAAGTATGCGAATAGTAAGCATAAATGCAAATAGTTCATAGTTCAATAAGTGTACAAATAGTTCCACGACCGTGACCATGACCGTGAGATCTAAGTGCACCCAACACCAAGATTCAAAAAGTAAATAGAAAATATTAACGTGAGGTAGGAAACCAACTTCTCATATAGAAGTCAAATTCTATTGAAAAGACAATTTCTATTGAAAAATTAAGACTTATGGAACACAAAGCACTCTAGTAATCGAGAGCTCAAAAATTAAAAACTTATATATCGAGAGTTTAAAGAATTTCCTGTATAACCCAAATGACAAAATCCATATTAAATTAATTATTCTCTCTTATTTTCACAAGTATAAAAATTTTTTAATTGTCCTTTTAGAATTTATACCACAATCCGAACTTGTTCGGTATTACACTCTAGAATTTCCATGATGTACCAATAACAACTTGGCATTAAGGGAAAAATTAAAATTTAAACTCATTGCTAACTTCTCACCTTGAGAACTAGATAAAGATTTATTGCACATCTTTTCCCCCTAAGTCTTTTTGATTTCCACTAAACTAAACTACATTTGGCCTCAAACCATATTTCCATCAAACTAAATCAATTCAAAGCAACTCAAGTAGTAAAATTCTCAAGAAAATATAACACTTGTAGAGGAATTACATTAAACCAAGGAACCAATTTTCTCCAAATTGAAGAATTCACATTAATTCATCGGTCATGATAATTAAAACTTGCCAATAAATTTTATTTTCAACATGATTAGAAACAAATTCCAAAAACCAATAGATTTCCAAAATTCTACATTAAATTTCTAGAAACCCAAAGTTTCCAAAATCAAGACACTTCTTAGCTCATCATCCTAAGACCAATTTTAACATAATTAGAAAATAATAATAATAATAATAATAATAATAATAATAATAATAATAATAACTCCAAATCATCAAAGCAAAAATAAGGGCTCCATGTTGTAAATCGTGAGAGACTTCAACTGTCTAGAAACATGAACTATGACACTCTGTTCCTATATTAATAGACAATTCATACCATTCATGGATGTATCACTGTAAATCATATAACCCTATCCACTGACTGACAATATCAAAATTTGAGCTAATACAAACTTATCCTTCAAAATCTAGAAACTAGCCTTATATTGCTCATCCTATCTATAAGGTACCTTCTTATGAGTCACTTTAGTAAGTGGAGCTGCTATCAAGGTAAAAATCCTTGACAAATTTGCAAGAATACTTTACTAAACCCAAAACACTAAGTACCTTTATGACTGTAGCATGCGTATACCAAATACAAATGAAGACCAAGTAAGACAGAATTTGTAATGTCTAAGAGGGAATAAGGATCTAGACAGCATATCTTATGACCCCAAGTAAAAGGTTGTCCAAGACGGAATATAAAAGAGACCTCCTCTACCTCAATCCCCAGATTATTTTACTCTTTTATCAAAGGACCAGAAAATAGGGCAAGAAATTAAATATGTAGCATTCTGATGTCTCTTCCTGCCAACAACTCATTTTTAGTATTCCAATCAATATGCAAAACTACCCATAACCATGTATACCAATTTCCAAAAAAAACAAAAAAAAAATTCTCATACAAGCAAGAAGCAAAAGAAAGGCAACAATTGATCCTACATCGCATTTACACTAAAAGAAACTATTACTTAATTTCTTATTTCGTACAAACTATACGTAGCTAAAATTGTTACCAATATCGCCTCCAAGTAAGGGAGTCTCCAATGTGCAGAATCTAGATTCTAGGCAATATTATCAAAAGAGTTCAAACTCCTCTTTGTCCACCTTCTAATTGATACAATTTAAACTCGTCAAGAAGCAATCTCCTATAGATGTAAAAGCTTCAATAGTAATGAGAAACAAAGAAACTTAGATGATTTAATTTTCTATCACACTTCTCATTTTGCTCTTTAGAAGCTTCTTCCAACTTTGCGTCTAGGAGGCCTAGCCCTTTCTATTTGTAGCCCATCTTTTCTTGTCCATTTTAGTTCTAAGATTTCTTCACGAATAGAATTCCTCTTAAGTAGAGCGGGCTCATCTCCACAGAAAGCCAATCCCAAGTCTGTCTAATACATAGTTTGATTTGGAAGGAGTTGAAAGGAATAGAGGGTTTGGGGAAGGTCATAACATCCCTTTATTTTCCTTCTTCCCTAATTGAATTCATTTAAACAATGCCTAAGAAATAGTTGCATCTTATATACCATTCAAAGGACACCTCTCTTCTGGAGATTTGCTCATGAGGTAGGCCAGACTCTGTTTGGCAGGTTCTAAAATCTTGTGGACCAGTTATAGACACATAGGATCAACTACAATGCTCTCAACATCAGCTTCATTGGCCATTCCAAGTCAACTTTTTACATAAACTACTTCACTGACTCCGTAGATATGTTATTGAATCTAGCTTTCTTACTTCTATTTTAGGATCCTAACTTCTTATTTCCTACTCAAGCCTCTTATACAAATAAAGCCATTGTATGTAAGAGCATTCACTATTTCTAAGCTACATGGACAATTCAAACATACCAATTTTTTTAATAATGGAAATAATTTGTCTCTATTCAGTAGACATCATTAGGACCACTAATGCAGATAAAATATCTTCATCCTTTAAGATACATAATGGAAGGAAACCAGAAGCTAGAGTTAATACATGGTTATGACTTGACCTTCTTTAATTCAAGTCCACACATCACTACATTACTTCAGCCAATCAACAATGCACCAATGTATACTACTTTCATGGGTAAGATTGTTTGATTTAAATTAGAATTCCATCTAAGCTTTGATTCAGTGGTAATTTATGTGAAATTATACAAGTTGAATGATAACTTTTTTTTTATATACTATGAGCAGAACTAAATGCCTATTGACTAGAGTAGGGATTGTGGGTGAAAAACAAATATTTCTATGTGTATTGATAAAGCAAAACAGGCACAAAGTCTACTTAAATGGATCAATAAATTTGAAGAGAAGTGATCCAGAAGGTCATTAGCCTGTGAGTTTATTATCTTATAGATCTTACATTTTGACATACCTCTGACAACCATTCACATAGAATTTGTGCTTTATAAATGCTTACTCCCACATATGTTGAAATAAAAGTTCATGTTAGAGCACTCAAGCATGTAATTTTTTTTTCTCTATGTTGATTAATAGAAACTAATTAGTCTCTTTCTTCCAAAGATCTTCACCCTCAACCTTATAATATTGAAACTTATTTTCCTAAAATTAAAACTAAATCTAATCATTTATTCTAGACGGTGTTTATAGAAACTCAAAATATCTTCCAAAAACATCACCTGAATATCATGTCAGGATACATTAATCTATAACTGTCGCATGCAACAATTCCACTTCAAACTTAGCACAAAAGACTAGGTAAAGGACTAAATTCTCCCAGGACCCATAAGAGGTGCTTTAAAAACTCTTTGGAAACACTTTGAATACCAAAACTTTAAAATAATTTGAAAACAATTGAGAACCTTTGAAAATACTTGGGAATATTTAAAAACCTCCCAAACTTTTATAAAACAAAAACCTAGGTTCTGATACCAATAAAGTTTTCTTGCACCAACCCTCAGATCAGGTATGTGACAACTGCCGTGTTACCTCGAAATACGGGTAAGCCTAACCTATACACCAAAGTATCGTAAGACAGTTATCGATTTTCATCCATTTTTTAAAATAATTCAACAAATTAAAATGAACCAGTATGCATTCATTGCATAACCAAAGGACCAGCCCGGTCCACCCCAATTCAAGACATATATGCATTGGGCCATCACAAGGCCAGCCCAGCGATTTTAATCAAATCCACTAGGTATAAAACAAGTCCCTACTCAAGGAATCCATATCAAATTCCACCAAAAACAATTTCCAAAGAAAATTCAAGGAAATAAAATAGAGGTTCTCATTTTAAGTATACAAACCATAGTCAAAACCCAAACCAAATAGATATAGCATAAAATAAGTTTCAAAATAGTTACATAGTGTGCTTCCATTTGGGTCCACTAATACCTCAAATCAAAAGAAGACTAATGTCGAAGAAATCCAACAAAACAATCTTTTACAAATCCAACACTAAGTGTGCACAAGTCTTAACAAGGCTTCCTCCATAAAAATGGAAATAGGAGAGGTGAGTATGTGCTATACCTAGTGAGTAAATAACATGTTATGAAAGTAAATGAGAGATAATTGTGGGTGTGTCAAACAATTATCTTAAAGTCATATTGTCGTGCCCATAAAATTCAAGGTTCATTATCAAACATTAAGTTTTCAAATAAGATTCAATAAATCATAATGAACAATTTATATCATCCAGTCATATCCATATATTGTCCAAAATCATGGGGTTACGAAAATCATAGTTCTCGACAATGATCTACCACGACAAAGGTTGGAATCGCCAATGGTTTTCATCTTTTTTTCTTAACTCACAAATACCCCCAAACTTGTTGTTGGCTCAAGCCTCCTTTGGGGTGCTATAAGCTAGTCTGAGGGGATGACCTTGGAGGCATCTCTCGAGCGCGGTTACCTCCTAAGTTATAAGAACCCCCAACCATATTGCCCTATTGGGCCATACTGTGGAAGAGAATAACTATAGCGATTAGGTTATGCATTCAAGTATCATATCACAAATATCATAACATGTATCAAAATGTGCCAATATTGTTCAAAAAAATCCTCAAATCATGAGTTCAATGCCAATATGTTCAACATAGATCAATAAACAGGGTACACTATTTTTAATTCAATACATGGATGTATATTCCATTCCAAACTCTCTTTCAGAACACTCCACAATCATAAACTAATTTACAAACATATTTTAAAAAACATTTGTAAAGATCAAGAAAATATTTTCTCATTCAAATTCATAATCATATATCCACTCATCTCTTGGGAGGATAAACACTCCTAACCCATAATTCAATTTGATGTCTAGTCCCCCTTTAGGTTCCAAATGCCTTAATTTATAACACTCAATACCAATTTCACTTGTAATCACTTATAAGGTTATCGTTAATCAATTTTTTTCGATTTAATATGAACCTTAACTTCATAAATCCATCAATATATGTTTCTAAGTTCATCAAATGCATATCAAATTCATCAATAAAGTATTTTCATTTACACTTTCCCCAATTCTCATCATATTACAAACCCTAAGTCCAAACCCTCAAGTTAAATCCTACAATCCAAATCAAATAATTCAAATTCATGTTTGAAAGACACAAATCTAGGTTAAAAGAGCTAGATTACCTTTAGGGAAGCCACAAATTTCATCCAAGATCAAACTTTACCAAAACCTTAACTTTATCACTCTACAAAAATCCTAAATTTCAAGGATGAAAATTAAATTTGTGAGTAATGGCACCAAACCCATGAAAATGATGAGAAAATTACCTTAATCCCATGGTTGAATTGATCCTTGGACACTGAGTCATGAAAAGCCCTAGATTTTTCACTTTTTAGATCAAACCCTAAGTTTTTCCCCAATCATATCCTTGTCCAAGAGTTTGATTGAGGGTTTGGAAGTTTTATGGAGTAGGTTTAGTAAAAATGTAGTTGATTTCAAAAGGGACTAAGAGAGGCAAGGGCGAGAGGGAGAGTGAAAGAGTAAGTCGAGAGAGAGAGAAGAGAATGAGTGGGAGAAGAGAGAGAGAGATCGATTGGAATTGGAAGAGAATGAGAGTGAAGGCTTTGTTTAAGCCTTTTTTTAGTGGGTTGAGAAATCTCCATCCTGTCCCTCATTGTCTTAAAGTTTTGTTCAACTTTGGTTACCCCTTTTAGTCATTTTGCAAGCCTAGTCACTGCTTTTGTTGCTCATAAGTTGGCTGGCAAACAATTTAAGTCAACTTATGTGTTTAATTTCTTTTGAGTCATGACCTATTATTTTGCAAGTCGACTTGGGTTTTTGTTTATAGTGGGTTTAGGTTGGCTTGAATAGTGATTAGGTTAACCCAATTTTCTTTTATGTAAGTCTCATGTTGACTTAACTCCTTACTAAGTCAACTTATTTAAATTACAGACATGTTTTTCTAAGACTTATATTTAACAGGTCGACTTGTTTTGAGTGCAAGTCGACTTATAATGTTGCGGTCTTGAAGCTCAAGTCAACTTGTCATTAGACAAGTCGACTTGGTTATGTGTAGGTATAGAGTTCTGAGACCTATGTTCCTCAAGTCAACTTAACATTTACTTAGGTCGACTTGATGAATTCTATACTTAGCCAAAATTCAACTCTTTGAACTCTAAATAGACTTATCAAAGGGCAAGTCAACATATCAAGATTAGTTTTAGTTTTGACAATTTTTATACCTTACTAGAATTTCAACTAATTGACTCAAATCAATTGTAATAGTCCCTAATCATCACCAATACCTATTTTACTCAACAGAAATTTTTTTATGAGGCTTTCACTGATAAGTCAAAATCGATAACAACCGATTTCTCATTGAATTTATAAGGAAAATTCAATGAAATTTTTCTAATATCGAATTTTTGGTGTTACGATATCTTATTAAAAGCATCTTTAATAGGGTGAAATCCTTTTCATAGGCCCATTTCCTCCAAGTCCTTATGTAAATTATAGTTGTCTTTTGACTTTTTATCAATTCCTAATAGTATTCCAAAAATCTTTACACAAACATTTTTTTTGGTCAATATGCATAAAATCTAAACAATGACGAAGCAAGTTGGTCTTCCAATACGGAAGCTCAAAGAAAATGCTTTGCTTAGTCCAATTAAATGACTACACTAGATTGTCTTTCATATATTCACCAAATTTAATGTGGATGCCTGTTAGTTCCCCCAAAATTGTTGTCCCTATTAAATGAGTTGGTATACTTCTTTGTTCTTCAAAGCCATCAAAATGCCTATGATCCTTTCTATATCAATGGTTAGCTTCAAGAAACTGACGATGTCCCATTTAACAATATTTTCCTTTGAATGTTAACCTTAAAGAAGATGTACGCTTGTGACATATTGGACATGCCAGTTCCCCTTTGGTGCTCCATCTTCATAAGATAGCATGACCAAGAAAATCACTAATAGTCCATAATAACCTTGCACGCATTTGGAAATTTTGCTTCGATGATGCATCATAGGTAGTCATACCAACATCTCATAATTCCTTCAATTTAGTAATTAAAGGTTGTAAGTAAACATTAATATCATTTCCAGGAGATGATGGGCCAGGAATAAGCAATGTCAACATTAAGTATGGATGCTTCATAAACATCCATGATGGAAAATTAAAAGGCATCAATAAGAGAGGCCATGTGCTATGGGACACATTCATGCTCTTAAACGGATTAAAACCATCAGAAGTAAGGCCCAATCTAATATTACAAGGGTCTTTAGCAAACTCAGGATTATGATAATCAAAAGTTTGCCAAGCTGGGGAATCAGCAAGATGTCTCATTAGACCATCTTTTATACGGTCTTTGTCATGCTATTTCATAAACGATGCAATCTTAGAAGACATAAATAAGCATTGCAACTTGGATTTAAGAGGAAAGTGCCATAAAACCTGTAGGGAACCTTTCTTTTCTAACCAAAAAGATCATTCTCATAAGTCATCCATCTATGATGCTTACATTTGTGGCACTTTCTTTCCCCTTCATTTATGCCCCAGTATAATATACAATCATTAGGACAAGCATCATATTTTTCATAACCAAGTCCTATGTTCTTCAACATCTTTTGTGTTTCGTAATAAGATTTTGGTATCTCATCACCTTCTAGATGTGATTTTCTTAACAAATCAATCAATATGTCAAATGCTAAATCAGACATTTTACTAACACATTTGATATGTACTAAGTGGATGAGGAAAGAAAGCTTTGAGAAGCTTTTGTATTTGGGGTAAAGAGGTTGCTAAGAATCATTAATTAGTTCATAGAATTTTATAGCATCAATATTAGGTTTCTCATTTAACATTTCTTTACCCATGGGAATATCTTCATTCAAAACATCAAAGCATCATACAACATTCCTTGCATATCATCAACTGGATTCAACTCAATAGCTTTACTTGATGGATTGTGTGAAAAACTATAGTGTGTACCACAAGATATCTCCCCTTGAGTTAACCATTTAGTGTACCAATCAAGAAATTGTTTCCACAATAGATAGTCACTTGCTTCCTCCCTCATTACACAATTTCTATTTTTACAAACTTTAAATAGACATAAGATCGTATCATCAGTATTACCATTAGCAAATGCAAAATCAAGAAATCTTTTTACTCCCATCTTGTATTCATTACTTGATCGTGGCATATTTGTCCATTTTTTATCCATCATAAAGATTTTAAAGTTAAACTTATGTAAATCAAGTAATTAAAAAAAAAAACACCACAAACCCATTAGGGTTTAATAACTATCCTAGAATAGCAAATGATGACACAACTACACTGAGAAACATAATACGTGCACTTAGAAAATTGAATAAAATAGGGCTATTGGGCATGGATCAATGGGAAATTAGAAATATCAGTAGAATATATATTGTGAAAAGTCTAAAGGATTTAGTCAATTACAAATTATCGGGCCTATAATGATCAATTACAATCCTCTTAACGGATATGCAAAAACTCCAACCTTTGCAACCCCAATTAATGTGCAACAATGGAATCTTCACAAATTGGAATCAGAACCAGAAATCCTCTTGATTTAAAATTGAAATAGTAATTGATCTTCGAGTGAGGTTTTCATTTTATAGAAAAATAGAGTCCATAATAGTGAGGAGTCACAGTGAGAGAGGGAAGCGATCGAATGGGTGATGTGGAATGGGTGTTTTTAACTTTTGCAGAGAAAAAAGCAATGAAATGGAGAGGGTGTTTGAATTTTTCTAAAAAAAAATAAGTGCTAAAGTAAAAGTTAGGCATTCTGTAGTGAAAAATTAATAAAACGACATAGTTTTATCTCTCTTTAGCTGGCATAAAATATGAAACGTTGGGTTAATCAACTTATTATGACATTTTTTGGAAAATGCCCTATAAAGTGTGTTAGATAAAACTATATTTCTAGTAGTATAATTTCATAAAATCTCTCAACCAAAACAAACGTATCTGTCTATCACCCAATGGTCTCACAGAAATATGGATAAATCTGGTAAAATTCAGCTGTAAATGTAATAAGGTGGACAAACGCACATTATAGGCAGCTTACATTATTAAGGCAACCTCTTTAACTGAGAAAACATTAATATTCGAAAGAAGTAAAAAATTAAGCGATCATGTAAGCCGCTAAATGTTAGGTATGCTAGCATATAGGATTGAGATTGACTAAATTTGAAAGACTTCTGGCAATACCAACAAATTGTTGGAACCTAAGACTCTCATAAAAATTTGAGACAATATGAACATTCCAATATACTAAAAACCACTATTCAAGACACATCTTAAGAGTATATATGTTAGACCCAAATACCTGACACACCTAATTTCATAAAAACTCCCAACCGAAACAAAGGTGTTTGTCTTATAGATGGCTTACTATAAATCAACCTAGGGGATGAATATGTTGTTTGGTGATTTTTAGTGTTTTTTGAGTTTTTATGATTTGCAAAAGATGAAGGCAGAAGGTAGAATAGAAAGTAAAAGT
Organism: Dillenia turbinata; assembly: GCA_037126225.1. NCBI lineage: Eukaryota > Viridiplantae > Streptophyta > Magnoliopsida > Dilleniales > Dilleniaceae > Dillenia > Dillenia turbinata. The sequence continues at coordinate 14,726,984 of JBAMMX010000004.1, read as the reverse complement.
AAAAGACATGAAACACAAATTTTATAGTGGTTTCACCAACACAATATACATCCACGCCCAAGTACCCTCTTGGATTTTTCACTCTTTTCCCAAATTGTACAAACTTGATTGTAGGATCGAGTTGGACCTTTTTAGTGTTTTACATCAATCACTTTCAAACCCCAACCTTATAGGTTATTTATCTCTCTAAACCCTAGACCGAAAAATCCTCAACAGTCTTTCATACCTTGAATACAGCAAATGAAGAATGTTATAGGAAATGAGGCCACTATCCTTAAAAGAAACAAAGTTTGAGCTTACAAGAGATTACACATAAGAAATGCGAAGGAGTTAAGAATAAAATGTGATGTTTTGAGAAACAAAGCATTCAATTTATTTGTTGTATGTTCATTCAATCCACAACCACCTCCTATTTCTTCTTAATACGTGACTTGAACAGGGCCGTTGAAATTGGTAGGTCAATTTTGAATGTTGCTCATTAATACTCCTATCGTTTCTCATTTAATGTTTTTGCCCTTTACTATGCTTTTCTCAATAAGAGGCTACATTACCTTTTTTAGATAGGCACCTTCTGCTTTACAAAAGAGACACTTGCTTTTCTTGTACATAGCTGGTTAGATCTCGCAAATATTTGATTTAATCATATGAGGGCAGATTAAGTTTGATTAGCTAGATTAATTAGAGCCCAACAATCATGTGTCGATTATTCAGAACATTTTAATCAGAAGAGTTTTGCTAAGGGTCGACTTGAAAGTGTCGTGGGTTGAATCAAATTTAAAATCTTTGGACCGTTGAGACATGAATGCAAGTGTGGGTTAACCCATTTAACCCCCAGGATCAACCTATGTTTGATGTAAACTAAGTTTGGTTCGACTGAGCGAATGTTTGGGTTGACCTGTGTAGTGATTTTTATGAACTCTAATATATTTGGTTCAACATATTCGAGTAAGAGTTGACCTTTATTGTTTCAAGTATATTTGTTCTAAGTAAACTCGGGTCGACGTGCTGGCTTTTAGGTCGACAACTATGTGTGAATCAACCAATTAAATCTTATTGGGTCAACCTTTATGAAGGGTCATTAGAATATTCTAAGTATGGGTTGACAAAGCTTTTCTGAATAATATTCAGGTCGGCTTGTATAGACCATGAGTTAACCTCTGTACTGGTTAGAATGTGTTTAGATTGTCTTAGGTCAATTATCCTTAGTTTTGGGTCTACCTCTTTATATGTGTCAACCTATTTGATGATTTGTGGTCAACCAATTAATGAACTTGGGTTGTAGGTTGACCTAAGTGTCTTGGCAAGTCAAATTGTTATGGTTTACACACAACATACTAGCACTTTATACACAAGTCGACATGTCTTATGAGTAGGTCGACATGATGGTTTTAAAATGATAATAGGTCAATTTAAATTTTTGTATAGGTCGATATACAAGCTAAATGCACTACTAGGTCGACGTAAGGATCTAGGCGGTTGACCTATTGTTTAGCATTTAGTGCAACAAAACAAGGGCGGGTTGGCATGACTACTAATAGGTCGACTTGTTTCAAACTTAGTTCCAAGTTTTATTTCCAGACTTGTTTATCCTTGATTTTTCCTAGTTTGATCATCATCAAAACTCAATTTTGTCAACAATCTCTTCCTTTTTTATAATGACAAAATTTCCAACAATCTAGAAAAGTGTTAAGCTTGTGTGTTAATTTAAGCATTCTCTCCCCTTATAAGCTTAAGTCTATGCCTACAAAACCTTCTTAAGGTCATTATGTTTACTTTACTTATTCTACCCCCTTTTGTCATCAACAGAAAGAGGCAACCTAAAGGGCAAAAAAATAGCTCAAGCTTGAGGTCAGTAACCTATTTTTGGGGAAGGAAACTCCCCTACATTTGTGCCTAAATATTTAAATTAACATATATCATGGTGTAACAAATAATGCAGTCTCATAGGTTAAAACATTCATGTCAAAAGTTCACTAGACATGTTTAAGATTAAAGCAAACTTTTAGCCACATAATTCAAATCATAGAGACATAACTAAACTAAACATCCATTAAAGTTTTTAACATAGTTCAGAAAGATGACAAAAGCATCGGAATGAAACACATAGTCAGAAGCAAAATAGAGAGAAAGATCGAGGCAACAAACATCAAGCATCAAGGGAGGTTCAGTTAGGAGGAGCGAGATTGCTGGGGTCATAGGAGATGTTTGTTTTGGCAATAGAGTCTACCTTGCAATCATTTTGAGTTCCAAATTTAATACAATGTGTTGTTGGCTTAATCTCTTTGATATTGAACTTAAGGTGATAGTGTTGTCCTCAATTCTCTCCGACTTCTCCAAAACTCTATCAAATGTGATTGGCTGAGAACTAGAAGATCCACCACCACCATCTATTGCCAACAAACCTTCTCCTGCTCTCCCTTGCTCCATGCCCTATTTTTTTTAAGTCGGTTCATTCTCAAGTCTCCTATCTCTGCCTACATTTTCTTCTTCCTTCTTTTTCACCCATTCATTATCATTGTAGATTCAATTTTCCCTAATGCATAGAGGTTGCATTGATACTATTTTCATGCCTGAGCTCAACCTTATTTTCCTTATGCAGACTAATCCTATTTGCTCCCAAAATATCTGTGATTACATTGGCATAAGGCTGATTTAATTTTTCTAATCTATGTGCTGTTGTCATGAAGTGAGGGATAAGATAATGCAGTCCAGGGTTCTTTCTACACATAATGCAAGCCACTAACTATAAATCTTCTCTTGAGATTGTTGTATAGTTTCCCCCTTAGGGCCTTATGACGTGTATGATCAAAAGATGTAAAATTTGCTTATGAAAACCTAGATCTATTATATTCGTATTCACCATTAACATCTCATGATTATCAAATATAGCCCTAACATTTTCTAAGTGATCAGACTACATATAGGGCTCACAGTCACTGTAGAGAACCCACTCCAATGTATTTTCCCAACATTTTGCCCTAGGATTCACTTCTATTTCCTTACCATTGAAGTATGTTTTGAATGCACATGGCCATGATACGTGATTTTGATGTCACAATTTTGGACAAATATATCTTAATCGAATGTTGTGTATAGAGATGAGAACAAGTATCGTTCCTACGAAGATATTTTATAATACCAAATATGAATTAATCTAATCTAAGTTGGGCAAATCAAAATATGAATATAAGAATATTAAAAATTATGAAAATATTAAAGAACTTAAATCAATAGATAAAACAAACTTTAGAATGTCAATTTCATCTATTTTAATCTTTCACCTGGCCAAATCTTTCAATTCTGCTAAGTTTATTAAACAAAGATTTATTGTTGATGATAGCAAATTTTTCCTAAATTAGATTCATCTACTGGTCATGCAATGAAAACTTAATTCAACTAATCAAAATCCAATGATTATGCAATTTTGATTAAGTCAAACTGCATTAAGTTCTATAGAAAATTTGTATTCTAGGGTTTACCTTAAAATCCCATATATAAAATTAATCCAATGGTCATGCACGTGATCTCATATGTCTTTTATTGTTCAGACTAATTTTATCCATTTATATTAGTCATGCATGTATTCAATCTCGAATCATAAAAATGTAGAATCTTATACGATTGAAGTATTTAAATCAAAAAAAAAATTATCAAAAAATAATCATGTTAATAAATCTTAACAGAATGAAATAAATTTAGACCATGTTGTTAATCAAAAACCAGAATCCATCGAGTCCAAGGAACAAAAGAAAAAAATTAACTAAGCATAATAAAGAAAATAAAACCCTAAAATTTGTGTGGATGTGTATAGGTGTGTAGGGGATGCCTCCTATTTATAGAACTAAAACTCTAGAGCAACAAGAATTCATGAGTTCTTGGAAACTTGGTTGATTTGGAGATTTGCTTTTAATAAACACTATCTTCTTACTTTCCCAAAATTAGGAAACTTCATCCTTATCTTGGTCAACAACACTATAGCAACTTCTTTCTAAATCTCAAATATCTTCTAGCCTGAATTAACTTCTAGAGTCTTCACAATATTTATAGCTTGAAGTCTTCTTTCGAATGCAGCAAGAATCACCTCAATCAGACATTGTAGTAAAAAATTATGCCTAAAATAATTTGATTTTCTTTAAATGAGTCCAAAGTTACCTAAATAAAAACCCACGAATCTCATGAATGTAATATCATAAAATAAAATTTCAATCATAAATAAAGACTAAAATAATATAATTCAAGTGCACAAAAATTATTACTATAGGCCACGAATGCGTAGCAATTAACATGTGAGTTTCACCAGTCTCTTCTTCTTCTATATTGCTTACAACTTCTAAGTTACTAAAGAAAATCCTAACTGCCCTTTCATATATATATTTGTTTAGAAGAATAAGCCAATTATGACATATTTTAGTCAAATAACCTTCATACTTAAACCTAATTTTCTATAAAAATGACCAATCTATCAGCCACCCATGATTGATATTCCTAATTGAGAAGTGCTTGTCAAAAATCTTAATTTTGTCTAAATTTGGGGAGTACTTCTTGTTGAATTTTGGAGGTACAGGCTCAGAGGGTTCACTTGTTGTGATTTCCTTTCCCTTTTGGTTTCTAGTCTTAGGCACCAACATATAAGTGAGAGAATGGCACGACCTGCTTGAGTTTTTTGAATAAATGAAGACCGAAGTGCAAATCTTATGCAAATGTGGAAGATTGAAGAGATTTAGTAAAGTATAGGGAGAATATGAAAGATGGAGAGGTGTTTTGGAAGAGTGAGTTTGGGGCGTTACAGAGAGAGGAAGAGAAATTTTTTGGGTTTGAAGTTAGAGAGAAGTTAGAGAGAGAAAGTGATCCTTCGACATCTAAGCCATTTACATACGACTGATCAACACTCAGGTCAATCTGTCTATGTTTGGGTCGACCTAATAGAGAAACTTGGCATGTATGTTCACATGTCCTTAAATGCTAAACACATCTCCTTCAGCTAATTACATGCTACAATGTATAGGTTGACTAGATCTCTCATGGGTCGACCTGTTAGTGTTATGAAGGTCAACTTGACCTTGTAGAATAGGTTGACTAAGTCGACCTGTTTTGACAGTCTCTTTTTAACAAGTTGACCTGCATTTTAAGTAAGTCTGACATTTAGCTTACCCGACCGAATAGGTTGACATGTATTAACTTAATGGTTCGACTTGTTTTTAAGGTCGACACACTTTGAACACTAGTCGACTTGAGACATTAAGCCTTGAAATTTTATGACATGCGGGTCAACCAAATAAGTGATTTGGTCGAATTTTTCCTCCTAATTTGTAGGCTTAAGTGACACTAAGGTCGACACTTTCTCAATATATTTGTGTTGGTCGCACATACATTGTACAAGTCAATATAAATTATTCAAATTTATGTGGATTGGTTAACCTATTGTCATAGATGAGTTGACCTAACATGGTAAGTCCTAAGGACAGGTTAATTTCTCTTTTAGTTGGGTCGACCTATGCTATATAAATTTTTAAAATTTTTATACTTTCAGCACACTCTGTTTTTCGTTCTCGACCTCTATTTTTTTGTTTATTTGGATTATCTTTCAGATTCTACCATTCCAAATTCTCCTCTTAAGTTATAAAACCTATTTTTATCTAAAACTTTTGTAAAAATGTCAATCATTTGTTTTTGGGTATCTATATATTTGAGAATTATCTCGTTCTTCAAAACGTGATCCTTGATAAAGTGGTGCCTTACTTCAATGTATCTTGTTCATGAATGATGTATTGGATTTAGTTAGATTTATTGCACTCATTTTATCACACTTAATAGGGATACTATCAAAATCTATGTCGTAGTCTTTCATTTGAGATTTAATCTATAGAATTTGTGCCATACATTGGCCAGTTGCTGCATATTCAGCTTTTGTGGTTGAGGTAGCTATACTAATTTTTTTTTTTTTTGAAGACTATAACACCATTATGCTTCCAAAGTATTGGCAAGTACCACTGGTACTTTTTCTATCTATTTTACACCCAACAAAGTCCACATCTGAGAAACTATACAAGTGTTGATCATGCCATAAGCCTAAATTTATGTTTTCTTTGAGGTATCTAGAAATTCTCTTAACTGCAACTAGATAGGATTCTTATGGGTCTGATGAGAATCTAACACAAAGGCATACACTATATTATAGGTCAGGTCTATAGGCAATAAGAAACAAAAGGGTTTCTATCATACTTCTATACACTTTTTGGTAAACTGGTTTTCTATTTTCATATTTGTCAAGGTTAAAACTAGTACTCATGGGAGTGGCATTTCCTTTAGAGTTTTTGAAGGCAAATTTTTTATTAGTTCTTTTATGAACTTGGATTGATTGATGAAAGTTCCTCTCTTTGTTTGTCTAATTTGTAACCCAGAAAAATAGCTAAGCTCAACCATTATGCTCATTTCAAATTCAGCTTACAAGATTTTAGCAAATTCTTGACAGAGCTTTTTACTTGTCCTTCCAAAAACTATATCATCTTCGTATATTTGAACTATCAGAATGTAACACCGAAAAATCCGGTGTTAGAAATTTTCTGCTAAATATCCTTATAATATAAAGGAAAAATTAAAATTTTATTGATTTCTGATTTTGGGGTAATAATTTGAAAATCTTGGTATGTGAAAATTCCCAAGTATACAATTTATCACATGTTTTTATATAAAGGAAATTTGGAGTTTGAATATAATATATATATACATATTAATATAAATATATATATTAAAAAAAACAGAGATAAGGGGCCCACTACTTAACACAATTTTCACTTTCCTCACTCACTCTCTCCCACACTCTCATCTCTTCACTCTCACCCCTCTCTCTCGAATGTCTCTGCTTCTCCCATCTCTCATCTCCCTCAGTCTCTCCCGATTCTCTCTCATTTCACTCTCTAGGAAATTTAATACTCTCATTTAAACCATTTCATTAATCTCTCCAAAATCCCAATCAAATCTAGGGACGGAAGGAATTGAAGAGAAAACCTTGGGTTTTCTAAACGAAGGGAGATTTTGGGATTTTTGTAATCCAACACCCACGGCTCAAATCAAGCCTGGAATAGAGGTAATTTTCCCTCCCTAAACTTGTATTTGAGTTTTTCATTGGAAGATGAAATTTTGTTATTACGGTTGGGAAGAATTAAATTAGGAAATTATAACCCTAGGGTTTGAAAATATTATGAAATTTGGAGAAAATGCTTATAGAAGCAAAGTGTTGATGAAAACGACATACAATTGGTGAACTTGAAAAATCCTGTAGACGGACTAATGAAACTAAGGTTGGTAATTGTTTAACAATTGGGAAAATCGATTTAAATTAGGAAAATGGAGGAACATTGTGAATTGAAGAGGATGTAATAGACACTTAATTGATAGGATAAGAATCTAGAATTGTAATTGTGCGAATTAGGGTTTATATTAAATTGGGAAAATTTTGAAAACTCTTTAATGTAACTCAATTTGATAATAAATTGTGATTATTGGCTTAGGTTAGCCATTGGGAGACTTGAAAGGAGTTATTTTGGATTAAGTTGAGGAATTGGGAGTGATCACCCTCCCGAAAGGTGAGTAGATGGCTATGCCTTATGTAAATGAGCAAATTGTTTTAAATTATGATTTGTAAATTGATTTTGAATTGAATTTGAAATGTTATTTAAAATGTTTTGTGAAATTGGTGTGCCCTAAAATGTGTTTTAACAATTCCATAACTCGAGTATGTTTATTGAATTATTTGTACTGTATCATGATTGGATACCATGAGAATTGTGAGATGTTTGCTTTACCTTGAAATTGAGCATGATTTGATTTATTAAATAGATATTTGGTAACAAGGTATTGAAAAATGACTATAGCCAAAGCTTGCCACAAACCGAACCATCGGGGCGGCGTGGCTAAGGCTGTTTAATTTAGCTTGGTAGTAGGCGGGTTAGAGAGCCTCCTCAGACTGCCGTGATAACGTGGATACATCCCATGGAGATCCAGGCCAACGCCAAGGGGATGAGATTTTTGAGAAAACTGTGAAAAATCCCTTGGTGGATCCTACCGATGACCATTGGTAGGATAAAGATTTCGACATATCCCAAAGTTGTGAAAAATTAATGTAAATTGTTTGATTTGTATATATATATATATATGAGTCATGGTGGTTTGAGATGAATTGTTTTATATAAAGGTTTTTAATTATGGTAATGCATTTTGTATATAATTGTTTGGCACAACCATTTTCACCCCTTATTTATATGTTGCATACCATTGCACTCCACTCACTGGGTATTTAAAATACTCACTCCTCTCTTCCAATTTTTCAGAGGAAGTGTAGCTTAAGGACGTCTTGTAGTGGTGGTTGAAGATTTCTTTTGTGGATTTTTGGTAGATTATTAGTATACATTTATTTTGGAATTAGGATTATGGAAATCCATGAGAAGGAAGTTTTGTACATCTCATACTGTTTTAATTTTATTAATACTAGCTTGATTTGTTTTGAGCAAGTATTGGTAAAATCCATATGACTATGATTTGGGACTTCATTATTTTTTGTTTGGAATCATTTTTGGAAATTGTATATCTTGTATTGGAACATTTGGAATATATTTATGGATTGTGATATATATATAGATATATATATATAATATTTTGGATTTAGTAAATTTATGAATTGTTTGAAAATTCTGGAATAGCTAGGATGACCAAATTTGCATGCATGCATGTATAGGGATTCCTTGATTGTGTGACAATGCATGCATGTGTGGACAGGAATGAACCGGATAGGTCCATTGATGATGAATTGTATATTGTTTGTTTGTTTGGATTGATTTTATTATTTGGAAAAAATTTATTGCACAGTTTGAATGCCTTGCGCTATCCCGGTATATAGGGAGGTCATGCCCGTATGCCGAGATAACGCGGTGATTGTTACGTACTCGATGAGAGAGTCGGGACATGACACAGAATGTCCATGTCAAGTCTTTTTATAAACAAAGTTGTGTAAAATTTACCTTTGTCAAATTCTTTCTCAATGAAAAAATTACTAAGTCTCTCATACCAAACTCTAGGATCTTATTTGAGATCATACAGAGCCTTTGATAGTTTGAATACATGACTTGGGTGGCTAAGGTTCTCAAAACCTAGGGATTGTTCTACGTATACTATTTCATTTATTAATCCATTAAGAAATGCACTTTTAATATTCATTTGATAAAGCTTGAAGTTCATGAAGCAAGAGAAGGCTTTGAGCATTCTAATTGCTTCTACTTTGGCTACTAGAGCGTAAGTCTTATCATAATCTATGCTTTCTTTTGACTTTAGCCACTGATCTAGCTTTATTTCTAATTATCATACCATATTCATTTATTTTATTTCTAAATAACCACTTAGTTCCTCTCACTGATTGATCTTCATGCCAAGGGACTAACTCCCAAGCTTTATTTCACTCAAATAGATTTAACTCTTCCTACATTGCCAAAATCCAATTCTTATCTTTTAAAGCCTCTTTTATAGTTTTTGGTTCAATTTAAAATATGAATGCTACAAATTCATATTGATATTGTAATACGAACCTAGTTCTTACTCCAATATTTGGGTTTCCATTTATGTTTTCCACATTGACGCTTTTTCTTACTATAGGAAACTTTTCTTCTTGAATCTATAAATTGTTAGGTTCTGTTGGAATTTGGTTTTCTAAATACTCTTCTTATTTCTTTTCAGGAGATTTATTTGAATCAATTGTAATCACAGGTTCTGTGATTTCATCATTGCTATCTTCAGGGATTTTCATGTTTAAGTCTTTTGATTCAACAAATTCTACATGGATCGATTCTTCAACAATCATTATTCTTTTATTATAAACCCTGTAACCTTACTGTTGGTGGAATAGCCTAGAAAAATAGCCTTGTCACTTTTTTCATTAAATTTTTCTAGATTTTCTTTGTCATTATTGAGTACAAAGCATTTACATCCAAAAACATGGAGGTAGTATATGTTTGCCTTTCTACCTTTGTATAATTCATATGGTGCCTTTTTCAGAATTGGCCTAATTAGTGCACTGTTTAGGATGTAACGTGTTGTGTTCACAGCTTCAACCCAAAAGAATATAGCTATATTGTTCTCACATAGCATGGCTCTAGCCATTTCTTCAAACGTCCTATTTTTCCTCTCAACAACACCATTTTGTTAATATGTTCTAGGAGTAGAGAAGTTATGTGATATTCCCTCATATCAAAAAAAAACTCTTGCATTTGCCTATTTTCAAGTTCTCTACTGTGATCACCCCTAATACTACTGATTTTATTTCCTTTTTTATTTTGGATTTTTATGCAAACCTTAACAAACTTTTCACTGGCTTCTTCTTTCTTAGCCAAAAATAATACCCACGTGTATCTAAAATAATCATTTACAATTACAAATATTTAATGTTTTCCTCCTAGGTTTTGTGTTCTGGTTAGATCAAATAAATCTAAATGAAGAAGCTCTAATGGTTTTGACATCGATATTGTATTCTTGGGTTTAAAAGAATTTCTAATTTGTTTTCCTTTCATAGAAGTATCAAACAATTTATCTCTTTCATATTTCATTTTTGGGAGACCTCTAACGAAGTCTTTTCTAGCTAATTTTGAAATCAAACCCATACTTGCATGACCTAGTTTTCTATGCCATAGTCTTGAATTATTTGTGTTTACTGCCATTAAGCTAATTTCTTCATTTTCTGGTATGATAAATTTATTACATAAATGTTTCCTTTTCTTGATCCTCTAAACCTTATGATTTTGCTATCCCTATCTAGAATCAGACATTCACGATAATCAAACAAAACAAGATATTTTTTGTCACATAACTGATTGATACTTAACAGATTATGCTTTAATTCTTTAACAAAAAAACATTTTCAATTTTGGTAGAGGACTTACATACTTTGTCGATTCCAATTATGCTTCCTTCGGAGTTGTCCCCGAAGATTACTTTTCCTCCTTCCTTCATTTCTAATAAATAGAACTTGGATGGTTCACCGTCATATGGCAAGAGCACCCACTAACTAGGAACCAAGTTTTCTTGCTTCCTTTTGCTTTGAAACATACCAATAAAATACTTCAACTAAATTCTAGCTTTTGGTACCCAAATTCTTTTGGTTCTGCCACTATTAGTCAAGTCATTAGTTTCAACCATCTTCTTGGGTGTCCATTTCAGTCTAGTGTTCCTAGATGCTGTGTGCTTAAACCAGCACGCACTTAACTTGTGACAATATGTGCACCTCTGGTGTGTTTCTAATTTTTTAGTCTTATTTGTATTAATTTATCTTTTAAGCCTATATTGTTCTATCTTATGTCCTTGTTTCATGCACGTGTGACAACTGGAGTTTGTCCTTGGGTTATTGAAGCTAGGTAAAGCTTCTTTTGGGTGGTAGTTAGGTTATATCCTAATCATGCTTTATCATATACACCCCTTAGGGCTCCCAACATCAAATCTAACTTGTCTTGAGCAACTAGAGCTATAGCAGTGTTGTCTTGAGCTTTAAATTTGCTTTCTTTTCCTATTTGAGTTTTAGTTTTTTCCTCTAAAAGTTTTTCAATGCTAAGTTTATTAATAGTTAACTGAATTTTCTCTTCGAGTTTATTTTTTTAATTTTTAAAGTATTATTTTGTTTTTTAACTATTTCAACTACTTTTACTATTTCATTAAGTTCCTAAGTTTGTTCTTGTTCAATTTCTTCTTTCTGTTTTAATTTATCACTTAATTTTCCTTTTCCTTCTTCTGGTCTTTTTACTATTTTAATCAATTCCTTGTTTTTTTATTCATTCTTTTTAATTCTTTGAATTATTCTAGTAGTGCCTCTTGTAAATCAAAAATAGAGAAATTTTCAAATTCAAAATCAAAATTATAAAAAGTAGAGTTTTGAGAGTCTACCTATAAGGCCATGAAGCAGAGGTTAGATTATTTTTTGGCGACCGCTTCTTTATCTGAGCTACTGCCTTTGTCATTTCAAGCAATTAGAGCCTTTTTCTTTCCTTTCTTTTCTACTTTCCCTTCACCCTTCTTGAGTTGGGGGCATTCTGCTTTGATATGCCCTGATCTTTTACACACATAATAACTTATCTAATCTTTCTTCTCCTTTTTCTCACTTTTTCTAAATTCTCTTCTCCCTTTATTTCTTCTTCTCATCATAAAATATTTAAATTTTCTACTTAGCAAAGCAATATCTTCATCATCATCCTCATCAGATTCATCGTCCTCCTCATCAGATTTATCATCCTCCTCAATTTTAGCCTTTAGTACAATTGATTTATGTTTCTTATCCACAGTTGAGTACTTAACATTCAACTTCATCTCATGGGTAGTGAAGGAACCAACGAACTGATCCATTGTAAGAGTTTTTAAATTTCTGGATTCTTTGGTATTTTTGACTTTAGCCTCCCATGACTTAGGCATACATCTCAGAACCCTACCCACCATGTCTTCCTGGCTAATTCCTTTTCCTATCAATCTTAATTCTTTCATGATGGTATTGAACTAGTGATCATTTCCCTTACTGTCTCACTATCCTTCATTCTAAATGTTTTGTACTCTTAAGCATTCTAATTTTATTCTTTCTCACTTAATTGGTACCCTCATACATTGCTTCTAGTCTTTCTTAAATTTCTTTAGCAATGATGCATGAAAATATCCTATTATACCCATTCACACTTAACGCTAAATGTAATAAATTTAAAACCTTACAATTTGTTCTATAAGCTTTCTTCTCTTCTACTGTCATGTTTTTCATTTTTACTGGCACCCTAACTCCATCCACTTCTTTAGTTGGAAACTCTATTCCTTGTTCTATTACTTCCCACACTTTTTCATCTTGCCAATAATAAAATTCCTCATTCTCTGCTTCTAATAACTATAATTATTGTCGTTGAAAAAGGGGGCTCTATTGGTAGAATAGGCTTCAAAGGGTACACTATCAAAATTAAGTGCCATTTTTGGAAAGAACATAGGATGTTTGGTCTAGTATGGTTAAACCTAAAGCTAGACACCTGCTCTTATACCAATTATAAAGTTGAATAGGTTGTTTAGTGATTTTCAATGTTTTTCTAGTTTTTATGATTTGCAAAAGATGAAAACAGAAGGTAGAATAGAAAGCAAAAGTTAAAGATAGGAGAAACAAATTTGATAGTGGTTCCACTAACTCAATGTATATTCACTTTCAGGCACCATCCTAGATTTTTCATTATTTTCTCAAATACTACAAACTTGATTGTAGATTCAAGTTAGACCTTTACAATGTTTTATCTCAAACACTTTCAGATGCTAACCTTATATGTTCTTTCTCTCTCTAAACCCTAGACCGAGAAATCCTCAATGGTCTTTCACACCTTGAATATAGAAGATGAAGAATGTTACAAGAAATAAGGCCACTATCCTCAGAAGTAACAAAGTTTGAGCTTACAAGAGATTACACACAAGAAATGTAAAGGAGTTAAGAACAGAGTGTGATGTTTTGAGAAACGGAGCATTCAATGTGTTTATTGTATATTCATTCAATCATGCAACCACCTCTTGTTTCTTCTTAATATGTGACTTGAAGAGAGCCATTGAAATTGGTAGGTTGATTTTGAACGTTGCTCATTAATGCTCCCATCGTTTCTCATTTAATGTTTTTTCCCTTTGTTGTGCTTTGCCCAATGAGAAGCTACATTACCTCTTTTAGATGGTTACCTTTTGTTTTATACAAGAGACACTTGCTTTTCCTATACATAGCTGGTTAGATCTCAAAAATATTTGATTTAATCATATTAGGGTAGATTATGTTTGATTAGTTGGAGTAATTAGAGCCCAACAATCATGTGTCGATTATTTAGAACAATTTAATCAAGAAGAGTTTTGCTTAGAGTCAATTTGAAACTATCCTGGGTCAAATCAAATTTAAAATCTTTAGACCGTTGGACATGAATGTGAGTGTGGGTCGACCCATTTAACCCCTAGGGTCAACCTATGTTCTTTGCAAATGAAGTTTGGGTTAACTGAGTGAATGCTTGGGTTAACCCATGTAGTGATTATTATGAACTCTCATGTATTTGGGTCGATATATTCGAGTGAGGGTCGACCTCCATTGTTTCAAGTATATTTGTTCTAAGTAAGCTTGGGTCGACATGCTAACTTTTAGCTCGACAACTATGTGCGAGTTAACAAATTAAATCTTCCTCGGTCAACCTATATGAAGGGTCATTCGAATATTCTAAGCATGGGTTGACAAAGCTTTTTTGAATAATGTTTAGGTTGACATATATAGACCTTAGGTCGACCTTTATATTAGTTAGAATGTGTTCAGATTGTCTTAGGTTGATTATCCTAGGTTTTGGGTTGACCTCTCTATGTGTGTCGACCTATTCGATGATTTTTGGTCGACCAATTGATAGACTTATGTTGTAGGTCAACCAAAGTGTCTTGACCGGTTGACCTATTATGGTTTACACACAAAGTACTAGTACTTTGTAACACAGGTCAACATGTCCTACAAGTAGGTCAACATAATTGTGTTAAAATGGCAATAGGTCAATCTAATTTTTTTTATAGGTCGAGATATAAGCTAAATGTACTACTAGGTCGACATAAGGATCTCGGTGGGTCCAATTGTTGTTAGGTTTTAGGGTAACAAAACAAGGTAGGTTGACCTGGTTTCTAATGGGTCAACCCTCTTCCAGACTTAATTCCAAGTTTTATTTCTAGATATGTTTATCCTTGATTATTCCTAATTTTATCATCTTCAAAACACAATTTTATCAATGCTTACATTAAGGCATTCTCTTTAATAGAGAAAATATTAATATTAGAAAAAGGTCAAAAATTAAGTGATCATGTAAGCCACTAAGTATTAAGTCTTTTAACATACTAGTCATTGAGTTTGAGTAAATGATAGTCATATTTTTATACACTTGAATTATTATATTATATTTTATTTTAGGCTTTATTTAGGACTTTTAGAACTATTTTTAGGTTTTATTTCATGATTTTATACCGATTATTTTTGTCAATTTTATTTTAGGATTATTGGGCTTGTTTAAGGATATTGGATTGTACAGATTGCTGTTAGTATTTTAAGCATAACTTTTTGTCTCAATATTTGATTGACCTAATTCTTACGGCGTTGGAAAGAAGACTTTGACCTCTACAAATCTTATGAAGACCTCAGAGGCTAGGTTAGACCAGAAGATACCTCAAATTTGAGTCAAAATTACTATGGTGCTGGAAATCAAGGCCCATGAGTTCTAAAAGCTCAAGTCCAAGTGAAATATCAAGCTATTATGAAGACCCATAAATTTTTAGTCAGTTAGGACTCTTATGACTTTGATTATAAGGAGGAGACATCCTTTACATTAGAGGGAGGAGGAGAAACCCTAGCAGCCTCTCCTTGGACAGATTCTTCAATATGGGGATGTTTTCTTTACCTTTCTTATTTTTCTTTATTTTGTTTAGCTAGATTTCTTATTCCTAGGACTCGATGAATTCTGTTCTTTGATTAATAACATGGTTTGATTTATTTCTTTCCCTTAAATCTTTATTGACATATTTTTTCTTTGATGAGATTTCATTGTTGAATTTAATGCTTTATTCATAAAGGACCCTACGATTTGATGATTTGTAATTACATGCATGAGATTGAGAGAAGATTATATGAAATCTGACCAATACAATAAAATCCATATAGGGTTATGAGATTAATGGATGATTAACTCTGTGTGTGGGGATCTTAGGGAAAACCCTAGATTACAGATATTCTATAGATTTTAATACAGTTCGACCCAATCAAGATTGCATGACCAATGATTTTTGGTTAGTCAAATTAGGATTTCATTATATAATTATTGGGTGAATCTAATTTAGAGAAATCTGCCATCATCATGAATAAATATTTAATCAATAAATTTTAAGGGATTTGAAAGATTTTGACCATGTGAAAAAATTAGAGACAGATAAAATCAATGTCCTAGAGTTTTATAAAACTAGGATTTTTGTCTATCAATATTTTTATTTTTAATATTCTCATAGTTTTAATATTTTTGCTATCTTGATTCGTTCTATCCACTTTAGATAAAGTATTTTATATTTGATAATACATAATATTCTCATGGGATCAACACTTGTTCTACACTATACACAACACTCGACTAGAGTATACTTGTCTGAAATCGTGATACACCTAAATCGCGTAACAAGTTTTTGGTGCCGTTGCCGGGGATATTCATGTATATCAATAAAAATCACATTGTCTGAGATTGGATATTATTTTTTTTTTTTTTTGTCTCTTTCTTGTTCTTGGTAAATAGGATATACAGATTTTAGGATTTTTCATATATTTTTTGTTTCTTCCATATAGAATTAGGTTTTTTCGGGTTTTTTTTCTGCTATTTGAAAACAGATTAAGGAATTAGGGCAAGTGACTATTTGTTTCGAAGGATTTTGGTCTGTTGAACAAAACCTATAGCTTTAACTACGGACATCGCCCTATTTTTGTCAAATTCCATCATTTTCATAAGATTTTCTATTTTTTTTTCATGATTTTTTAGAATTTTCTGATTGTCTTCTTGGGTATCTTTTTTGCATTATTTTGCTGTGTGTTTGTAATTTCTTCATTTATTTAGGTAATATAGATTTTTTTGAGTGGTTCTTGCATTCGGTTTTGAAAATTGAATTTTGTGTTATTTTTTATGTCCGTACAGTGCATGCTGTGATCCAAGAGTCTTGATCTAGCTGATTTTAATCCTGAGATTGAGAGAACTTTACAAACCATTCATAGACAAGTTAGGGAAGTCAAGAAAGAAGAAGCAATGGCTCATGAAAATAGAACAATAAGGGAGTATTCGATGCCTAGACTTCAAGACATTAAGACTACCATTGTGCGATCCACTATAGAGGCAAATAATTTTGAGCTGAAGCCGAGTCTCATTGGGATGGTACAAGCAGATTAGTTCGATGGTGAAGTATTCAAGGATCCAAACAGCCACTTGAAAAATTTTCTGGAGATCAGTGACACCATTAACCTAAATGGAGTCAGTCCCGATGCCATCAAGTTAAGGTTATTTCCTTTCTCTCTTAAAGAAAAGGCAAAGGTATGGTTAAACTCTTTTCCTGCTAATCATTTCACAACTTGGGAAATTCTTACTCAATCATTTTTAGCTAAATATTTTTCACCTGGTAAGATAACTAAACTACGTAATGACATTACTAGTTTTAGCAACTGAGGGTGAGTCTCTGTATAATGCTTGGTAGTGGTTTAAGGATTTGATTAGAAGGTGTCCACATCATGGTATTCCTGACTAGTTGATTTTGTAAATTTTTTATGGTGGTCTTTTAAATTCTGTGAAAATTACCATTGATGCTGCGGTTGGGGGTACCTTTATGAGCAAGCCATATAATGAGGCATGGTCATTATTGGATGATATGGCTTATAGGTATAATGAGAGTGAGATTCCTAGGCAAAGAGATGGTATACATGAGGTTGACAGTTTTACTATACTTAATGTAAAAATTGATTCTTTGATTAATTGCATGAAAACTAATCAACTTAATATTATATCTAACTAGGCCTTATATTGTGATTATTGTGATGATTCTACTCACGTATCTTTTAAGTGTCCACAGATGCAGCAAGCAAACTACATTTCTAATTTTGGTAAACCTCAGGATAAACGTTACTCCAACACGTATAACCATGGATGGAGGAACCATATCAATTTTTCATGCAGTCAAGGAGAACCACAAAGAGTGAATCCACTAGATATTCATTCAGGGAATCCACAACCAAGAAAGAGTAAGGCATCGTGGGAGATAGCAATTGAACTCTTGGTAATAACAACAAATGAAAGGTTTGAGAGGCTCAAAAATAAGATTGATCAATTAACTAATATCTTTTATTCTTGTGTGCCAGATAGATTGTTAAGTGACATTGAGAAGAACCTCAGAGAATAGGTTAATGCAATCTCATTGATGAGAGGGAAAGAATTATAGGAGGCACCAAATCCATCCAAGGATGAAGAGGATTAGCAAGAGGCAAAGGAAGAGATCCAAAAGCCTACGAATGAGGAGGCTAAGACGCCAGATTCTAAACATTAAAGTACTATATGTTTTAGTGATTATAAACCCACTGTTCCTTTTCCTGAATATCTTTTATGTACAAAAGTATTTTTAGAAATTCTTAAGAAATTGCACATTAATATTCCTCTTTTAGACATCATCAAACAGGTGCCGAGATATGGGAAATTCCTCATGGAAGAGATCACTAACAAGAGGAAACTTGATGAGATTTCAAAGGTCAAGTTTATATATGAGAATGCGATAATTGATAAGAGAATGACAAAGGCATGGCATGATACAATAAATGGACATACTGTGAAAATTTATGAGAAGAGAAGAAATTGCTAAAAAGGAAGCTACAAGTTCATCGACTTAATCAGGGGCGTCTTTATATTCTCTTCTCTTGATTTTAGATTAATTTGTATTGTGGACAATATTTGGATTAAGTATGGGAGGATGCATTGTATTTTGATTTTTAGGTGTTTTATTTATTTCATTCTGATTTTTAGGACTTTTTTTAGGAATTAGGACATTTTTATTTAAAAATCTTGATTTTTGCTGAATTTCTTGAGTTTTGAAAAAATTTTTCTAAGCCAACTAGATTTTCTTGGGTTTTCTATTGCTTGTATGTTACTTTTTTTGAACTGGATTGTATGATAGACAATTGGTATTAGTAGTTATTTGATACATAAGTGACTATTCATCTTTTTATGGTTGATTTGAAAAATAGGCATGCAAGATTTAACACCAAATTGGATTTGAGCCTTATAGAGCAATATTTTGCTTTCATCATTTTTCTTATTAAGCATATATCACACATGATTTGGTCATTCTAGAACTTGTTTTGTTATATATTTTTCTTATTGAGCGTATATAACACATGATTTGGTCATTCTAGAACTTGCTTTGTTATGCATTTTGAGATCATATTTTTTTATTTCCATATACCAAAATGATTAAGACACTTAGGTTTATACACTGTTAGCATTCGAAAAATATCAACCCAATCATTTTACCTCTTAGTTACCCCCTTTGAGCCTAAACCTTTTCTTTCGTATATTATCCACACCATTTACCCTATGACCTTTTCTTTCTAGCCCCAGATTTTGAACCCGAATTCACTAATGTACTTATAGTGATAGCATGACATTATGTTTTTTGGTATTATTGTTTTATTCGAGTTTTATATATGTTTTTAGTCATTGTCATGTTGATTGAGTTAAACAAAAAAGAAAAGAACTAGCAAAAAAATGAAAAAAAAATGAAAAAAAAAAAAGAGTGTTGGTTGAAAAGGAGAAGGAAAAAAATCGAGAAAAAAATTAAAAAAAAAAGAAAAGAAAAGAAACATTTTTCAGTCTTGTTATTGTTCACTCTTATAGTGAAATTTCTTTACATTGTTCTTTACTTTGAATAAGTGATTTATCACATTGTTTAGAGTGACTATTTTCTTTGTCTTGATGTAAATAATGTCATGTCTTGATACTTTGGTATACTAAGTGAATCACTTTAACCCCACATTTTATCTTTCATCCTACCCTTTGCCTTAACCCTATTACAACCACATAAAAGACCTTTTGATTGGTATATAGATTTCATATGTAAATGGTGGAGATTTGATATATAAGCAAATCTATGGTAATACCATCTCATTATGTTGATTTGAGTGATACACAGACCCTTACATAAAATGAGTGTTTTGAGTAGTTGATTAGCATCTTCCTTCATTCTATTGAGTGAACTAATCGTGAAGGTGGTTGAGTCTTGTATTGTTTTTGATTTTGATGAGACTATATGAGATGCAATAGTTATTCTAGTGCTGGATATTACAAAGTATTGATTGTCTTGATTATAATTCCAATTTGAACTTGTCATATATATGGTTAAGGACTTGGGAGGTTGAATTGGTTTTAGAGAAATTTATTCTTTATTGAGGACAAGAAAACATTCAAGTGTGGAGGTATTAGATAGCCATATTTTTATATACTTGAATTATTTTATTTTATTTTATTTCAAGCTTTATTTATGACTTTTAGAACTATTTTTAGGTTTTATTTCGTGATTTTACACTGATTATTTTTGTGGATTTTATTTTAGAATTGTTGGGTTTGTTTAAAGATATTGAACTATACAGACAACTGTTAATATTTTGGGTATAACATTTTGTTGTGACGTCCAATTGACCTGATTCTTGAGGCATTGAAAAGAAGACTTCGAGCTCTACAAATCTTATGAAGATTTCAGAGGTTGGGTCAAACCAGAAGATACCTAAAATTTGAGTCAAAATTACTATAGTGTTGGAAATCAAGGCACATGAGTTCTAAAAGCCCAAGTCCAAGTGAAATATCAAGCTATTATAAAGACTCATGAATTTTTAGTCAATTAGGACTGTTAGGAGTTAGATTATAAGGAGGAGGTATCCTTTACATTAGAGAGATAGAGGAGAAACCCTGGCAGCCTCTCCTTGAACGGATTCTTCTATCTAGGGATGTTTTCTTTACCTTTTTTGTTTTTCTTTATTATGTTTAGTTAGATTTCTCGTTCCTCGAACTCAATGAATTATATTCTTTGATTAATAACATAGTTTGATTTGTTTCTTTTCCTTAAATCTTTATTGGCATATTCTTTCTTCGATGAGATTTTATTGTTGAACTTAATGCTTCATTCGTAAAGGACCCTACGATTTGATGATTTGCAATTACATACATGAGATTGAGAGAAGATTACTTGAAATCTGACCAATACAATAAAATCCATATAGGATTATGAGATCAACGGATGATTAACTCTATGTGGGGATTTTAGGGGAAACCCTAGATTACAGATATTCCATAGATCTTAATGCAGTTCTGCCTAATCATGATGGCATAACTATTAGGTTTTGGTTAGTCGAATTAAGGTTTCATTACATGACCATTTGGTGAATCTAATTTGGGAAAATCTATCATCATCAGAATAAATCTTTAGTCAATAAACTTTAAGGGATTTGAAAGATTTTGACCATGTGAAAAATTTGGAGACAGATGAAATCGATGTCCTAAAATTTTATAAAACTAGGGTTTTTGTCTATCAATATTTTTATTTTTAATATTTTCGTAATTTTAATATTTTTACTATCTTGATTCGTTTTGTCCAATTTAGATAGAGTATTTTATATTTGGTAATATATAATATTTTCGTAGGATCGACACTTGTTCTGCACTATATACAATACTCAACTAGAGTATATTTGTCCGAAATCGTGATACACCTAAATCGCGTAACAATAAAATTAAAAAACTTCTTGAAATACCAATATTTAGTTACAATCAAAGGGATTTTGAGATATTTGAAGGATACATGTAATCTAGGATTGTAGTATAATAAGAACTCATCATTTAATTTGCATGGATATTTAGATGAAAATTTTACTAGTTATAGATTAGATAGGAAGAGCACAAGTGGGACTTGTCAATTTTTTGAAAGTATGCTAGTGTCATGGTCTTTTAGGAAGTAAAATAGTGTTGCTACCTCAACCACAAAGGTAGAATATGTGATTGCAGGGCAATGTTGTGCACAAATTTTATAGATCAAGCATTAGACTCAAAAGTATGGACTAAATTTAGAAAGTATACCAATAAAAATAGACAACACTAGTGCTATAAATTTAACCAAAAATCCAATCTATCACTCTACGACTAAGTACATTGAGGTTAGACATCATTTCAATAGAGATCACGTGCTTAAGAAGGATATAATTCTAGAATATGTAACAACTGAGAAACAAATTATTGATATTTTCACCAAACCTTTAGATAGAGAAAGATTTTGTAACCTAAGAAGAGAATCAGGCATGATAGATTGAATTCACAAACTTTAGATGTTTAAAATTGAACAAAATGCATGCTTGAAATAGTTAGACAAAATTATGAATATAACTTCAGAGAAATTCTAGAAGTTTGACAAAGTTATGGATTTACTAAGAAACAAGCCAACTTACAAAAATATAAGTTGACTTGTAGTTTGACCTTTAGGAAAATCGTGTGTATAAGTCAACTTGCAAAATGTGTAAGTAGACTTGATATGATGAGAGGCGACTCATGAGTAGCATAAGTCGACCATGAATGTATGTTTAGGCTTA
Organism: Dillenia turbinata; assembly: GCA_037126225.1. Taxonomy (NCBI): domain Eukaryota; kingdom Viridiplantae; phylum Streptophyta; class Magnoliopsida; order Dilleniales; family Dilleniaceae; genus Dillenia; species Dillenia turbinata. The sequence goes on along the minus strand of JBAMMX010000004.1, from coordinate 14,704,798 downwards.
TACAAAAATATAAGATGACCTATTAATTTCAAGACTCAGAACTGAGTTATAAAATTTAATCAAGGCAACTTGTTAATACAACAAGTCAACCCATGAAAATCATGGCTCAAAACGTTTTCTTTGAAAAATTAATCAAGTTGACTTATAGAAAAATGAAAGTCAACCTATAAGCTAATACTTGCAAAAGGCAAGGCAACTTACTCCAAAGTATAAGTCGGCTTGCAAAATATAAGACACAAAAAAGTTTCTAAAAATTAACCATGTCGACTTGGCTCTTCTATAAGTTGACCCGACTATGTTCAGAACATGGTTTCATTATAGGCAAGTTAACCTGCAATCAATGCAAGCTAACCTGCTTGAATAGACAAGTCGACTTATTTCTTTAACAAGTCAACTCATGTGGCTCATTACTAAATAAAATTCCAACATTTTGACCCAAAAACCATTTCTCTTTCATGGGTCTACCCGAAATCAAACCAAAAATAAAGAGTCAAGGTTATTAAAGTCCATCTTAAAGTCAACCATCACATTCCGTTTAAAATTTGAAACCCTAAATCAAAAGTTACATTCATTCTCTCTCTCTCTCTCTCTCTCCCTCCCTCCCCGAACAAACTACAAACCCCTAATTCTATTCTCCCAAACCTTATGATTGCGACTGCACATCCTTCATCTAGCCATTACATCTTGCTATCATCCCTTTCATCACTTAGAAAATTCCATTAGTCTTCTCTTTTACTTCTCCTCTCTCTCACAACATACATAACCCTAATTTCTTCTTCTCTGCAAAATCTCACTATCTTCAGCGAAATCCTCTTAAAGAACATCTCCATGACACTAAAGGTGAAGAACCCTACACCATTCAACGAAGGTGAGTTTTCTTCCATCGCAAAGAGTAAATCCTATAACTTAAATTTCTACAAAAGTGAATTGAATCTTGGTAGACTTATAGATTGAGAATTTTTAAAGAAAATTAATGTCCCTTATGAAGAACATCTTAGTCATATTCTTCATAGTTCAAAACTCAACCCAAATAAGGATGTGTATGAAAATCTAGTTAGAAAATTCTACAATAATGTTGAAGTTATAGAGGAAACTGGGGAACACATTCTAGAGACTCACTACTACTTTTCTATGGGTTTAAAATCATGCATATTTAAAACCTACGTCAAAGGGAAACAAACCATGGTCACCCCTAGAGAGTTATGCAGAATGTGTAACATGGAGTGGATGTCTATCAGTGCATGTGAGGAATATATGAAAAGGGACCAAGTCAAGAATGGAAAAATTATGTTCAAGAACAATGATTTGAAGGAACTAGAAGATGTTAGCACAAATGTAAAAGATTTGGGTATGCATGGATGGAAGATTTATTGTTAATGGCATGTATTATGGATGGAAAAAATCCTAGTCTTCATTTCTTAGTTCCTTACTTCATCATAATGGCAGCCATATCAAACTCATCCAACATTCCCTATTGTTCCCTAATCTCATATATCCTAACTGTGAAAAAAAAAATAGACCTAAAAAAGGAGGTAAGCACTAAATTGATTTTGAAACATGGCATTGGTGAATCATCATTGAAAAAGGCAAAATGGATTTGCAAAAATGGAGTGTGGGAAAGACAAGATAAAGATGAGAATGGCATAAGGAAAAGAAAAGCAAGAGAGATGAAGCTAGAACCAGCGAACCATCTAAAGAAGGTCCCAAAGAAGAAAATCTACAATTTGTCCCTTCATCTAGTGCTTATTCTACATCGTTTCCTTCTTCTTCCTCTGAGGTCACAATGAACATGATTTGGGAAGCTTTGGTTCACGTGCAAGCACAACTCCTTAGGCTTAAAGAATAAAATGGAGAAACTCATGAAAGGCTCACTCAACTTGAAACCTTAATCAAGGAAAGTCAACCCAAACCTTCAAGCCCTTCTTGAACATCACTCTCTTCACTTTCTCATGAGCTACTATGTCTACAGAAAACTACATTTTATTTTAATGTTATCTTGTCCTTTGTTTTATTTTAATAGTACTTGTAGAAGGTTAACTTTTGCGGTCAGATTCACATGGATGCCTATGCTTTTGTTTCACTCCTAAAATATTGATCTAGCTATATTTGAACTCTTATGATCATTTGTTTGCTAATTTTTATCTTAATTCAACATGATCTATGGTTGAATGTAAGCATGTGTGTGCTGGTTGGTTTCTCTCTAATGATAGATCAATGACCTTAAACTCGTACCATTTTTTTGCCCCTTTAATTTTGCTAAGTACCCCATTTTATTGATGACAAAAAGGGGGAGAGTGATTTGAATATTGAGTGTGCGTGTATATATATATAGGTGGTTGTATATATGGTGGATGCTTTTATATGAATATATAATTGGTTTTGGTTGGTTTGAACTATATACATATGTGAAACTCTAAAAAGGCATTGGACTTAGGGGAGAAAGGTGAAAAGCTGTTAGAATGCATAAAGTACATATATATTAGCTATTGGATTATGCATTAGACAAGAATTAGAGTGTTTGATAGCCTTAAGAGATATTTTGCATAATTTGAGGGGGAGTATGTTTAATTTTTCAAACAATTTTCAAATATACACTACTAGAAAAAGCGGTATCAGTGATGGAAATATCCATCGCTGATACCCCATATTCCATCGTTAAAAACTTTTAGCGACAGAAATTCCGTCGCTGAAAGTTACCTCACTAAATTTAGTGATGAAAATATTTCCGTCAAAAAACTTAGCAATGGATTAGCAACGAAAAACTTCCATCACTAAAAAAATCGTTGCTAATCCGTCGATAATTTGAAAAGTGCGAAAATATATCAGCGACGGATTAGCAACGGAAAAAATTCCGTCGCTAAAAAATCCATTGGTAATTTTGTTTTAATATTTTTTAAATTATTCTAAATTACTGACGGATTAGAGACGAAAAATTCCATCGCTGAAAGTCGTGCGCCATAACCGCACGCACCCGCACGCCCATGCCTATGCCGGCCCTCGCGCGTGCACACATCGCTGCCCATGTCCACCCACGCCCGCCTGCACACGCTCACATGTTGTTGCCCATGCCCCGCCCACGCCGCGCCCCTGCTTTAATTTGTTGAAAAATTGCTCTCACCTAAATTCGAATCTGGGTTCTCAAGTATATTTTGAGTTATTTTAACCACTATACCATAATAACTTATACATTATTTCTTTTTTTTTTACTTCTTTACTTTCTACCTCACTCTCACCATTTACAACACAATATCCTAATTTAATAAAAATACAATATTATATTTAATAAAAAAATTATATCTAATAAAAAAACACTACCGTAATTTAATAAAAATAGAAAATACAAAATTATATTTAATAAAAACACAAAATTATATTTAATAAAAATAAAAAATTATATTTAATAAAAACATAAAATTATATTTAATAAAAATATAAAATTATATTTAATAAAAATATAAAATTATATTTAATAAAAATACAAAATTATATTTAATAAAAATACAAAATTATTTTTAATAAAAATTCAAAATTATATTTAATAAAAAAATACCCTAATTTAATAAAAATACAAAATAAAAAATTACATTTAATAAAAATACAAAATTATATTTAATAAAACCACAAAATTATATTTAAAAAAATACAAAATTATTTTAATAAAAGCACAAAATTATTTTAATAAAAATATGAAATTATATTTAATAAAAAAAATACTCTAATTTAATAAAAATACAAAATATAAAATTACATTTAATAAAAACACAAAATTATATTTAATAAAAATACAAAATTATATTTAATAAAAACATAAAATTATATTTAATAAAAATAAAAAATTATATTTAATAAAAACATAAAATTATATTTAATAAAAATACAAAATCATATTTAATAAAAATACAAAATTATTTTTAATAAAAATTCAAAATTATATTTAATAAAAAAACAATACCCTAATTTAATAAAAATACAAAATAAAAAATTACATTTAATAAAAATACAAAATTATATTTAATAAAACCACAAAATTATATTTAAAAAAATACAAACTTATATTTAATAAAAGTACAAAGTTATATTTAATAAAAATACAAAATTATATATAATAAAAAAACAATACTCTAATTTAATAAAAATACAAAATATAAAATTACATTTAATAAAAACACAAAATTATATTTAATAAAAATATAAAATTATATTTAATAAAAACATAAAATTATATTTAATAAAAATATAAAATTATATTTAATAAAAATATAAAATTATATTTGATAAAAACATAAAATTATATTTAATAAAAATATGAAATTATTTTTAATAAAAATACAAAATTATTTTTTATAAAAATATAAAATACAAAATTACATTTAATGAAAACACAAAATTATATTCAATAAAAATACAAAATTATATTTAATAAAAATATAAAATTATATTTAATAAAAAAGTAATACCGTAATTTAATAAAAATATAAGATACAAAATTATATTTAATAAAAATACAAAATTATATTTAATAAAAATACAAAATTATATTTAATAAAAAACAATATCGTAATTTAATATTTAATAAAAAAACAAAATTATAAATAATAAAAACACAAAATTATAATTAATGAAAAATACAATTTTTTTTAAGTTTTAGCGATGGATTACCAATGAAATTTTTTCTGACGGATTTTTCCGATGTATTTTTCCGTCCCTAATTTGTCCAAAATTTTTCATTCAAATTTTAGCGATTGATTACCAACAGAATTAATTCTGTCGCTAATTTTAGCGACGAATTAGTGACGGATTTTTCTGTCGCTAATTTGTCCGAAATTTTTTTTTCAAGTTTCAGCGACGAATTATAAACGGAAATAATTCTGTCACTAATTTTAGCGACAAATTAGCAATGAAATTTTTTCTGGTTTTTTTTTTTCTTTTTTAATCTGTCTTTTATTCCGCCCCACGTTTATTACTAATTAGTGACGGATAGTTATCTATCGCTAATTTCCATCACCGAAAGTCCATTTTCTGGTAGTGTATAGTTTTGTTATCATAAAAAATGAGAAGATTGTTAAGTAAAATAGGTTTTGATGATAATTATGAATGATTAAAATTGACTTACGTTAATTAATTAAAATTCTAAAAAAAAAGGAAAATTGGTAAAATTAAAGTGAACCTAGGCAAGTAGACCTACATGATTAATACATGTAAATTTGATATATCGTGTTGACCTCACATATGTCAAGTCAACCTATAGAGTGTCAAGTAAACTCCATCCTAGTTTTAAATAGATTTGAAATTCAAAATTTTCAATTTTAACCAAGTATGGTACTCGCTAAGTCAACCTGAGTAAATGACAAGTCCACCTAAGGAATACAAGTCTCAGAACTCTGCACATAATCAAGTCGACCTGTCATAAGGACAAGTTGACCTGAACTTCAACATTATAAGACCATTAGTCGACCCACACTTAGAACAACTCAACCTATCAAATATAAGTCTCTGAAACATGGTCTACAATTTAAGTAAGTCGACTCACAAGGAATACAAGTCAACTTGAACACTTGTGTTGAGAATTTATCTAAGTATAGAAAATCACAAGTCGACCTGAGAAAACTAACAAGTCGTCTTGTTAAACCAAGATAATAGAAGTTCACTCTACAATCTAATTGAATTAACCTATACACTAGGCAAGCAGACATGAACCCATAATGAACTAACACCAAGTCGACTTGTCAAAATAATAAGTCAACCTGAGTCAGAGGAAAATAGGCACACAAGTCGACTCAGTCATAATTTAAGTCGACTTGAAAAATCAAAGTCACAAAAACAAGCATCTGTAACATTAGTAAGTCGACCTACCTAGGGCCAAAATAAGTCGATCTAAGACCATATTATGTCAATGCAACTAATTTGTAAGTTGACTTACATTGTATGCTAGCCAATTCATGAGTAAACCAAGCAGACCTACCTCTCACAACATGAATATACACATGTTGACCTGTGTACTTATGAAGCCGACATGAGTAATTTGCAAATCTCAGAGGAAAGTCGATCTGACCATTCAAAAAGTCAACTCGGATATTTCAAAATTCAAAAGTAAAGTCGACTCAGAGTTCCAATAGGTTGATCGCATGTGAGTAACATTCATTTATACTGAAAAACTGTTACAAATTAAATGAGAAGCTCACTAGCCTCACCAACCTCTGTGATGCATTCAGTGAACTTTAATGGGCAAATTATCTACTCTGAGTATAAATATGATGCAAGAAGAGTGAAGAAGGATCTTTTGGCACCGCTTAAACAAGTCTTCAAAGTGTATAGTCATACTCTGTTTTTTTGTTTTTCTATTTTTCACTCTCGGCTGTATATCAAGATCATATTTGAAGAAGATTAGCTACATCCTGTATATATATATATTTTTTTTCATTCCTTACCAGTTGTAAAAGATCAAGACATTGTTGTGTCGGATCCTAGGATTGTGAGACTAATAGAGAAATTTTAGGTTGAGTTTGCTTGCTCTCAGGAAAGGCAAGTGTGAGTGTTTAAGTAGAATACTTATAAACTCGGTTAGCACCTGTGAAACTAGTTTGTAAATCATTATTAAAATAGTAGATTTAAAAGTTCAAGTGAAGTTTTAGAATGGATGTACACCAAAATGCAGAACCACTATAAATTGTGTGTCTTCTGTCTTCTTCATTCTCTTTTCTAATTTCTCTTCATACAAATTAATTTTTGTTTAAATATCAAAAATAGCCATAGTTTTTAAATAACTTATTTGTCCCCCTCTATGTTATTACATTGAGAGTCAACAAAAGATACTTTTAAGGAAAAAAAATTCTTTTTTAATAGGATTTTTCTTTATAAAGAGAAGAGAAGTTGAAAAAAAAATTCTTGTCAAACGGGCACTTTATAAAATTGTTGACATAATGGTATCAATTTCTCTCTCTCTCTCTCTCTCTCTCTCTCTCTCTCTCTCTCTCTCTCTCTTAAACTTGGACAAGATCATGGGTGGAGGGAGGGGTAGGATAGGACAAGGATAATTGCATATTTGAAATTTTAAGAAATATAATTTTATACAATTTAAAATATTAAAATTTAAATAATTATTTAATCTTTTAAAATTACAATTTAATTATATATTGCGTTACACCTCTTAATAAAAATTTTTAATTTCATTTTTGTGTTGCCTCCCAAAATTACCGCAAGCAAAATAAACCTAATGGTATCATAATAGTGTCTATATGTATACATGTATAGTTAACAAAAGAATATGTAAAAGAAATTTTAAAGTTTAAAAAATATTAATGTATAAAATTTATAACATCTTACATAACTTAAATAATTCTAATGAGAACTTGGATTATGAATAATTTTTAAAAATAATATATGGTAGGGATAATGTTTTAATTATGGTTTCAGTATTTGAACTCAATTGTTACTTGAAGCTGTAATTTTATTTGTAAATATATATATTAATAAATATATTAATTGCATTTACAGTTCATGTCAACCTATAAACCAAATTTGAATCTGGATTTTCAGATTTAAATTTAAATCCAAGTTTAAGAAATGCAGAACCTGAGTTTTAGGTTCGTGATCAAGGATTAAAATTATGGGGTATCGAACCTAAACACCATAGTAACCACGACTTGTACTTTTAATGGGTATCGAATCAGCCACACCTTCAATAGAGATATCTTTAATTAACGGAGATCAGAGCCATTTTATCCTTGCGTCAGCGACCTAAGGATACAAGTTCTATAACTACTTGTCATGGAACTTACACACAATATCTGAAGATTATTGATGCAAGCCTCCGGAATGAAACCATCTGAGGATGAGGTTTTTTCCCTTCTTTTTAAAAGCGATGGAGGTTGATTTAGACTAGTTTACTGATGAGGTATAAATTGGTATAATATTTACAATTGATTTTGTTTTATTTTTGAATAAATATTGCATTAATTATTATTTTTTATTATATTTTATGTGTTAAGAATGATGGAGGAGGCTTTTGAAGAAAAAGGAAGGAAAAGAAGACAAATTTGGAAGTATAGAAGATTTGCAAATATTTAGATATTCCTAAATATTTGGGAACAAAAATTTTGAAAATTTCAAACCCTTTATAATTTGTTATTTAGTAGTTATCTAAAATTTAGGAGAGTATTTTCTTTAGAAATTATATTAATTCACTCCTATTTATAGGGGTTACATTGTGCAAAGGAAAAAAAAAAAAAAAGGAGCCGGCCCAAGAGAGCCCTAGAGGGGCAGCCACCCCTTCACCTTTTTCCACCAATAGCAGCACATTTTTTTTCTAGAGTTTAGGTTTTGCTACGTCAAATTCCCAGCAACCCACGTCCATTTTTTTTCATTGTATTCTTTTATCTCCAGTAAGAAGCAAGAATTGATGGCAACAATATTTTTCATTAAATCTGTGAGTTTTCTTTTTTTTATTTTATCTTTTTTTTATTTTATTTTCTAGTTGAAGAGTATTGAAATCTTAATTTTCAATGATTGTGAAATTTAATTGGGTTTATTAGATCAATATCTCATAGGTATTTTTTTTATTCCTGTACTTCATGGATCATGATTTTCTATGGTTTATTGAATAGTGACCAATATTTAATAGATTTAGAATAATCTACAACTAATTAAAACGATAAATCTGTAATTTTTTGTTAGTTTTAATAAAGTGGTAAATGGCATTCGTGTCATGGGAATGGCATTTGTGTCATGGGAATGGCATTCATGTCATGGGATTAAATAGTCTAATTTAAATGAACCCGCTGTGTATTTGTTAATTAGAATTGGATCTCTCTAAATCTTAATGCTGTTGAGACTTTCAATCCTAAGAGTTTCTCTAGAGTTGACTCTCGATTAAGGAAATAATTAACGAGTTTCTGTTAATTATCGATAAAGTAAGGAGAGATTAGTCATTGGGCGTTTGTTAACGGCTATAACCAATTTATTTATGGGTGTTGAGATTTTTAGATAAATCAATGATCAATCACATAAAATCAAAATGAAAATAATTCTTTTGACTAGAAAAATTTCTTTTCCATTAGTTTTTATTTTTATTTTTTGAGTTCTTTATATTATTAGTTTAGTTATTTTTCCCAACCTTTCATATTTTTATTTTATTTTACTTTCCTTAAAAGAAGTAAATCCATCGTTCCCTGTGGATACGATCCTGCTTACCCTAGACTCTTTTTTGTGAAAGTAGGTGTTTTATTTTTGGTTGTTTGACAACGTACCAAATTTTGACGCCGTTGCCGGGGGAATGGTGTTAAGTGATTTATTTCTTTTAAGTTTTGTTTTCTTTTTATTTTTGGGGACTAACCTTTGCAGTGAACTTATTGACATTTGATGGTGACATAGAAGAGATGGATTTGACGAAAATATGGTCATACAAAAGACTTTAAGGGAGTTGTTATTTCCTGATTTTAATGAATATACCTTTTGCAGTGATTTTTCTAATATTGGGACTTCCCAACAATTTGGAATATGGCATGATGTTCCAAAGAAAGACAATGAGGTAAGTGATTTTTCCCTTCGTCAAGAATTGAAAGAACTAATTTTTCTTATGCGTAATTTTATTGTAGGAGAAATACTGCCGGTGCAAATTTGTGGAATTTGTTCAGAGATGGATCATCCAATCGATAAGTGTCTCATTCTTTATGGTGACCCATATTCGAATATCTATAACCAAGGATGGTGTAATGAACCATACTTCAATTATGGAAATTGGCAACAAGGATTCCAACAACAACCACAAGTCCAATCTCAATTTCAGCCTCAACAAACTTTTTCGAACCAAGGTATATCTTTAGAAGAGATTGTTAAAAATTTGGCTAATAGCAATTTAAGATTTCAACAGGAGACAAAAGCCAGCATTCAGAATTTGGAAAATCAAGTGTCACAATTAATGGCAACCATGAGTCGATTAGAAAATTTATCAAAAGAAGTGGGAGACAATTTATCAAAAGCCAAATAAGATATGAAAATCGATCAAATACAAAAATAATTAACAATGAATGAATCCACCGAGGAGGTAAATAACGAGACCAATACTTTCAAAACAAAAATTTTGATTTTACCACCTTTTCCTAGTAGGTTGGCACAACCGAAAGAGGAGGAAGAGAAAGAGATTTTCAAAACTTCTCCAAAAGAAGAAACAAACATTTCCCTCTTAGAAGTAATAAAACAAGTGCCAAAATCATTCATGAAAAAATTCAAGACAAAAATTAATGCGGATTTGGGTACTCTAACTCTTGAGTTTGATGGTAAAGTTGATACTTTTAATATTTTTGACATCATGAAATATCCAAATGATTTTAAGTCTATTTTTCATGATAGTATGGTGGAGTTCATTGTTCATGACAATTTTGTGCAAGATGAATTGGATTTTGTATTTAAGGAAAATCTGACAAACAAGGTTGCACAATGGGACAAATTTTTTTATGACAAACTCCCACATTGGAAACAATCATTGGTAGGCCATAAAGTCCTTCACTTCAATTCAAAATTGAAGTTCATGCCAGATATGTTGAAGTCTAAATGGACCGGATCAGTCTTTGAATGAGGTTGAATTGAGGAGGTAATGTTGAGTCAAAGACATTAAACATAGGTGCTTATTGGGAGGCAACCCAATATTTTCTTTTATGATTTTTATTTCATATTTATTTGGTTTGATTTAGGTTTGATTTTGATTTTTTTTAGGTGAATAAATGCTAGAAAATTCTATGATCAGAAGTACTCTGCCATTAAGGCGTACCCACGCCTTAACAAGCCTGCATTGCTATCCAGTTTTGTTAATGTTCTCAAATGATCAGAATTGCACATGAGTTAGGGCGTGCCCACGTCCTAAGAAGGGGTCCATTGCTGCCACCAAAACCTTTTCTTCAAAACTTGTTGGATTTGACCCTCCATTCATCACTCCACCCTAGGGAAGTCTTGTTTTCACTTTATCTTTTTATTTTTGCTTTTATTTTATACGATAGTTATTTTTTTTATTTTTATTTTTCTCTCTCATTTAGCATACATTGAGGACAATGTATGATTTAGTTGTGGGGGGATATTTTATATTTTTGTTTTTAGTTTGTTTGTTTTCCTATAATAGGTTAAATTTTGTTTCATTTTATTTAATTAAAAAAATAAAAAAAGAGAAAAATTAAAAAAAAATTCAAATTTTCTAAGTTGATATGTGTTATTTGGTTGGCTAGAAATTTATGAAAAATAGCTCGTATCAATGGTTTTTGTGCTTATAATGATCGTTCATATCTTTAATAGTTTTCTTTGAATGATAAACATGCAAGATTTGATAAAAACCCCATTTAAAAGTGAGGTTTTGAGCCAAAAGCGAGCAAATTTATTTTTTGTGCTCGGAATTTCTTTTCTTCATGAGTGATTATCACACTTGGATTGAACATTTTAGAATTTGCAATGTTATGCATTTCGAGATCACATCTAGGGTTTCATGCATTGAAATGATAAAGACACCTAGGTTTTACCTCATTTTGACTTTCGTAAAAATCCCTACCTTGATTTATAATTCCCTTAGTGAACCAAGTTGAGCTTAAACCCTTTCTTTCTTCAAAACCCTCAATACAACACCACAACCTTATTTTTGACTTGCATTTCAACCCTTGTACCAAGAATTTATGTAATTAATTGCATGATTTTAGTTATGTTTTTGTCTCATTGGGAAAGTGCTGACTTGAATGTTGACTTTGATACTTTCATTGATGTGAAATGAAAATGGAATTCATGATTATGAAAGGAAGAAAGAGTTTGAGTTTTGTTCATCATTCATATTGGGATACTCTTTTATTTTTTAAAAAAAAAAGGAGCAGCAGCAGAAAAAAAAAAGAAAAAAGAAAAAAAAAACAAAAAAAAAGTGCTGCACCTCTTTGAGTTTATTATTCGTAGGAACACTTATGATATTTTTATATGTATTTTACTGTTGGTTACGTTAAGCACATATGAGTATCAAGATCATGTATTTTTAGTGTGTTATTTATGTGAGGCGAAAGTGTTCATTGTACAAGAAATTGTATAATTAATTGTATATTATCCTTGGTACATTTTAACCTTTAATATCCCCTTTTATCGTATCCTTAAACCCAGCCACGTTACAACCAAAAGAAATACCTTTTGATTTATGCATGAAATTCAAATTTGTAAGTGGTGGAGATTTGATATATTTGCAAGTATATGGTAATGTCAATTTCAATGTATTGATTTGAGTGTTATTAATATATCATTCACCTCATTTTGAGTGAATTTGAGTGATCCCTTAGAGACGAATATTGAATTTTACAGTTTTGATTTCATTGGGAATTGTTGAGATTTGCTATGGTTGTTCTTGTACGAAGTACTATGAAGTACTTGTTGTTTTGATTATTTTTCTAATTTGACTCTCATGGCATATGTTGACTTAGTAGTTCGAAAGAAAAATAAATTGTTTTCACTAGTTTTAATTTTATTTGAATTATGAATGCTTAAGGACAAGCATTATCTAGGTGTGGGGGAATTTGATAGGGTATAAATTGGTGTAATATTTACAATTGATTTTGTTTTATTTTTGAATAAATATTGCACTAATTATTGTTTTTTATTATATTTTATGTGTTAAGAATAATGGAGGACACTTTTGAAGAAAAAGGAAGGAAAAGAAAACAAATTTGGAAGTATGGAAGATTTGCAAATATTTAGATATTCCTAAATATTTGGGAACAAAACTTTTGAAAATTTCAAACCCCTTGTAATTTGTTATTTAGTAGTTACCTAAAATTTAGGAGAGTGTTCTCTTTAGAAATTAGGTTAACTCACTCATATTTATAGGGGTTACATTGTGCAAAGAAAAAAAAAAAGGAGCCAGCCCAGGAGGGCCCTAGAGGGGCAACCGCCCCTTTACCTTTTTCCACCAGCAGCAGCACATTTTTTTTTCTGGAGTTTAGGTTTTGTTGTTGCTTCAAATTCCCAGCAACCCACGTCCATTTTTTTTCATTATATTCTTTTATCTCCAATAAGAAACAAGAATTGATAGCAACAATATTTTTCATTATATCTGTGAGTTTTCTTTTTCTTATTTTATGTTTTCTTTTTAATTTTATTTTCTAATTGAATGGTATTGAAATCTTGATTTTCAATGATTGTGAGATTTAATTGGGTTTATTAGATCAATATCTCATAGGTATTTATTTGAATCATGTACTTCATGGATCATAATTTTCTATGATTTATTGAATAGTGGTCAATATTTAATAGATTTAGAATAATCTACAACTAATTAAAATGACAAATCCGTAATTGTTTGTTAATTTTAATAAAGTGGTAAATGACATTCGTGTCATGGGAATGGTATTCATGTCATGGGATTAAATAATCTATTTTAAATGAACTCACTGTGTGTTTATTAATTAGAATTTGGTCTCTCTAAATCTTAATACTGTTGAGACTTTCAATTCCAAGAGTTTCTCTAGGGTTGACTCTCGATTAGGGAAATAATTAACGAGTTTCTCTTAATTATCGATTAAGTAATAAGAGATTGGTCGTTGGGCGTTTGTCAACGGCTATAACCAATTTATTTATGGGTGTTGAGATCTTTAAATAAATCAATGATCAATCACATAAAATCAAGGTGGAAATAATTCCTTTGACTTGAAAATTTTCTTTTCCATTAGTTTTTATTTTTTATTTTTTGAGTTCTTTATTTTTATTAGTTTAGTTATTTTTCCCAACCTTCCATATTTTTATTTTATTTTACTTTCCTTAAAAAAAATAAATCTACCGTTCCTTGTGGATTCGACTCTACTTACCCTAGAATCGTCTTTATGAAAATAGGTATTTTATTTTTAGTTATTTGACGACACATCATTTACATGTAACCCGCGATATATCCAACCCTCTTACTTATCGTAACTTAAAGTCATCTCTAAGTACTAGCTTCATTATTGTTTCTGCACTATATTTGTCATGAAACATGGAGCCGTAGCATAATCCCATAATAAAATTTCCAACGAACATACCTCAAACATTCCATAAATTCCTCTCTCTCTCTCTCTCTCTCTCTCTCTCACTCACTCACTCATTCCTTTGGAGACTGCCTCACACGTGCTGGCCAACTCCCGACGGCGTAGCTCTTTAATCCGGGAGGCTAATAATACAACGTTTATCGAGTTGACAGTAATGCTTATAGGACATAAAATTTGTGACAAATAAGCGTGAAACAAGTCCTTAGGGAATCCTCTGCCCCTTTATACCAAAGGGCTGAGGGGAAGGGGGAAAAAAATGTCATTCAAACGTTGGGTTTTTTTGCCAAAATAGTGTACTGTTGGAAAAAATTTCAGAAAAGTGTGTTTTTTTTTTCTTTTTTGTTTCCCATTGTCAAGGAGTCGAGATTGAGGATAGCGCTTTCACAATATAAAGGCGAGATCTGATCTCACTTTCCTCTTTTGTTTTTCGTTTTTTTTTTTAATATTTGGGAAAAAGATAAAATTGAAAAAACTATGATAAAAAAATTAAAGAATAACCAATATTAACTAATATTATTAATAAAAAATTAAATATTAACCAGTATTAACCTTTAATATTAGCCAATAATATTTAAAAAGTAACTACTAACCAATAATTAATAATTAAAAAATTGTTAGAAATTAATTGAAATTGTTATTAATCAATATTAATTTAAAAAATAACAAAAATTAATCAATAATTAAAAATGTTAAAAATTAATTAAAATTAAAAAAAATATTAATTAAAAAAGAAAACATATAATTAATAAAAAAGTAGTATTATTAATTTTTTAATTAAAAAAAGAAAACATAATCAATAAATTTTTATTAATTAAAAATTAATCAATAATTAAAAAAATTAATAAAAATTAACCAATAATAAAAACGTATAATTAATAAAAAAATTAAATATTAACTAATAATTAATAAAAAGATATAAATAATCCTTTAATTATTTTTTTAAAAGAAAACATAAAATTAATTAATCAATAATACCTTATATTTTTGAAATTCTGAATCTCGTATTTTTGTATTTTGATATTCTAGATTTCATACAGCTAAATTCAATTCAAACACACACAAAGATATATTCTTTATATTTTTATTGCCAAACAAGTCCTTACATTTATTGACTCTACCCCCACACATATTGCCATCAATGAAAGCAATTAAAAAAAAGAAAAAAGAAAAAAGAAAAAAAACACTTTATATTCTTAGTGCCAAGCAATTTTGACATCACAGTAGATTGTATCCGTACATTTATTAGCTCTAACCCTACACATATTAAACCTGTCCTTTCGATCAATTCAAAAACATACAAAACTCTTCCTTGTGAATAAAAAATGACAAGTGAAGTAGTGAATGTGGGATCAACTTCAACATCAAATCCATCAACACCAAACCTTAAATTCAACCCATTTGCAAGCAATTCAAAAGGGGCGCATTTTTGCTGCGAGAAAATAGGTCACTGGTCCAAAACTGTCCCAACAGAAGCAACAAGAAGATCATCAAACAAGAAGAATAAACACTTATTCAAAATAACCCACAATTTAATGCCTACGCTTTCTTGAATCTTGTTCGCCATTAACTTCCCAAACTAAAGGAAACCCTTCAAGAAATTTTTATACTTATTGCAAGGTATCAGTTTATTTACTCAAATTCAATTTTGTTTATAGTGTAGATGTTGTTTGTTGGTTCAACAGTTTACTCCCATGCCATTTATGTCCACTTGAACCATACAAATAAAAATAAATAAATAAATCTTTTCAAATGAGCATAATAAAAAATTAAGAAATATTACATAAAATATATGCACTTTAAATACAGAAATCATAAAATCTATACTAAGTCAAGTAGGGAGGACATCCGGCATTTCTGGGTGGCTGACATCTAGTGGGAAGACAATGGGCCTACGAGGTGGAGGTGGACTGTATGATGTTTCCTCATCGATACTGGCGAATAAAATACCTAGAGACCCAACAATTTACGAATATCTATGATGACGTTGTTGATAAATGTTATGTCGTGGTGGCTCAGTTGGTACAATATCGTTAGTACCCTCAGAAACTAAAGTGAATACAGGAGTGGGAAATGAATATGAAGATGATACTAGTATCTCATTCGCTTCCTCATAATCACCCTCATAACCAGATGTGGATGGCATATTTGGATCATAAGGCGCCGCCAATCCAAAGGTGTAAAGATGATAACGCTCCGGTAGTGTATTACCAAAATTGTTGATAGAATCCATTGACAAATCTCTAATGTAGCTAGCTCTGTAATCACACCTGTTAACGGCAAGCATATCAAATGATAAAAGGTGGATATGATCGAAATTTTGACATTACATATGATACACTTATGAGAAAAATATTTTGAGAAATACATTAGATGAATGTTAAAAATGATATATAAAGTGTTTTACACTTACAAGAGACTTGATTTGTGTTCCCATCGGGAGATAACCCTACTGATATTGATGCATAGGGTTGCAAATGTACAAACCCATCATACAATGATACCATGTCATGTAGTCCAGTGTCGTTAATAAACGGCCATATCACTCATCCCCCTGAGCAATATGTTATCATCGATTTCTCCACAACTCCAAGTACATCACATGCGCTGTCCTCCAATCTCTACGACCTTTCCTACGTCGATCAATTCAATAAAACTCCAAATTGGTTTGCACATGTAAAGGAGTATCCTGACACCAACCGAACTATCTCATTACCCTTTTAGGGTAATAAAACTCAACCATCTCGAAACAAATAAGTAAAATGGAGGCACGCCATATATCAAATCCATCGAGAAAGTAAGCAAGCAATGACTCAAGTAAGTGGGGAACAACTCAAGGTCATCATCAGAATATGGCATCCATATAAACTGAAAAACCAAACAAAATAGTGCAAATTTTTTCTATAGAAATATAATGTACAAAATAAAATTTTAACTCACCCCATTCTCCCTCATAAGATCAAGTTGATTGCGATATATGCAAATAACATGATGTTCAACGTTAACAAAACTACGAGGACCTGTTTATCAGAAAGAAAAAATTAATGAGACCAATACAAAGTCAAGGAAACCATAAAAAAAATGACAAAGTTAGTGAATGTAACGTATAAAGATCCTTGAGGGCCGCTCGGCAAATTCGGAGCAGTGGGCATCGGATCGACAACGTGACGTCGAATCGGAATAAACATAGGTATTTTGTAACACCGACACTACAGTGTCCGTATATTATTTCCGTTTTTGAATTTAATAAAATGATTCTCAATATATATATATATAGAAAAATATTTAATTTTTATTGATTTTCGATTTTGGGGTATTAAATCAAAAATTTTTGGTATATTTACAATGTCGTTCCTGCGATTCGTAATGTAAAGTGAGTATAAAAATATATATATATTTCCTTTATTAATTTATACATTTACTCATTTAATTATTTATAATTTATTTATAAAAAAGAAATATATAATAATAATAATAATAAATCCGAATTAGGGCTAAAAGCCCTAATTCTTTCCCCTTCTCTCTCTACTCTCTCTCTCTCCCACACGATTCTTCTTCTTCTCCCCTACCCGCGCCGCACCGCCGCGACCGCCTCCTCCACCGCTGCCGTCCGCCACGGTCGGCCACCACCCACTCTCTCTTCACCTCCATCTTTGTTTTCTCTCTCTCGGTCTCACTTTCTATCTCTCTCTTTCTCTTTCTCTCGGTTGCTCTCTCTCACTCTCTCCCTTTCGCGATCTCTCTCACCCGCGTCTCTCTCGATCTCTCTACACTCTCTCACTCTCCGCCGTGACTCAGCTCCTTCCACCACCACCACCCATCTTCCACCCTCTACCTCCCTCTCTGTCTCTCAGTCTCCCTCAGTCTCTCTCTTGCTCTGCTACGCCCTGCGCGCGCAACAGAGAGAGACTGCTCGCCCGACTAAGCGTGACTGCTCGCGCGAGACAGCCCCTATAAGTGCGTGACCCCGCGCGAGACAGCCCCCCTCCTGCGCGCGCGCTAGCACGCGACAGTCCCTTCCTACGCACGCCTGCAGTGCGCGACAGTTTCTGCGCGGGCGGCTGCAGCTCCTTCCCTGCTCGCGTGCCTTCTGCCACTCTTGCAGAGCCCAAATCGGCAGACTTTGAAACCCTAGGCCAGGTCTGCACTCATCTCCTGCGCAGGTGAGGACCAATTCCTAGCCCTAGTTCTAGGGTTTTGAATTTTCTGAGTAATTAGGGTTAATTGCTAACATTTGCTCCGAATTTGAAACCGTTACATGCCCAATATTCTTAAATTGTATGCCCATAGTTATAGTTGAAATAAAAATATTTTAGAACCAGAAAAAAAGAAAAAATGTATGGTCATCCAAATATTCCACGGCAGGAGAAAACCCTTCACGTTCAGAGAGAACAACAATGCTTTAATCTGTTTTTTTTTTTTTAAATAAAATGTACTAAAATATAAATAAGTCGATGAAAAATAATGTATAAATAACTTGGTTTATTATACTCCAATGGTGTTGACATTTATGTGCCCTAATATATACAAGAAACGGCTGATTATTTAAAGGCATCAAACCTAATAAAAGTTTAGAAATAAAGATGAAAGCTGCACAATTCGATTTATTTAATCATAAATAAAAAATATATATTTTCTCTGACACGAAGTTTAAAAAAATTAATATTGTTTAAAATTAATTAACTTGGGCTAACCTAAATTCAATCATCATCAGATCACCCGAATCCGTAATTAGACCAAAGATAATATGGTTGTTATAATTATAATTCTTGTTAAATAGCGCGGTCCGAAAAAATTGTATAATTCTTATATTGTTATGATTCTGGTTGTATTGGATATAATTTTTTTTTCTCTTTTTAAAACTATATCTTTATAAATAATTAAAATTGGAACCATAAACGGAATTGGGATACAATCTTTTATAGGTGATAATATAAATCATTCGATCACAAAACAATGTGATTTTTACAAAAGATTAAATTTAAGAATATTGGGCATGTATATTAGATTAGATACATTGGATGAATTTAGGGTAAATTAGAGTAAGAATGCATTGTATATGTTAAGATGTATATTAGATTAGATTTGAATGCGTTATCTGACATTATACGTAATGTTTAGGTTAAATAGAGGATTTTATACGAATTGGGTTGTTCAGGATGATAGAATCATATTGAGTTGATTTGAATGGTTTCTCTTGAAGTTTAATTTGATGTATGCATGAGAATAATTGGAAATTTGGGATTTGAGTTTAAGAAATTATGCAGTCTTTTCATTATAAGTTGTCCTACATATAGGCAATCAAAATACTAATTCCGTGTGATGAAAATAGACTTAAATACCTTGAAAATGACATATGGGTTGAAGAAATCGGATGTGAATTGAAAAGTGTATGAATTTTCAAAGATTTTTCTAATTTATAGGGAATTTATGTATTTAGACATGTTTTCGATTTTGAACGATTTTAGGTTTGAATTTAACTTTATTTTGATTTGGTTAATTACTTATAAATGGAATGAAAATTGATGACATTGGAGTTTATTCATAAATTGGAGAATTAAGGTTTATACAAACTTAGAGAAAATGATAAACCCTAAGAATAATTAGAAATTTGATGATTATTGTGATAATTTGATTAGGTTGATTTTGTTGAAGACTTGAGGAGTCAAATCAGATTTGTTTTGGAAATAGGGAGTGATTACCCTCCCTAGAATGTGAGTGGGACCCTAATCTCTTGCATGAAATAGTGAAAATTTGATTTTACCGTGTTTTTAAACAAAACATGTTTTGATATGCATTGATTTGACGTGTGATATTAAATCTCAAATCTGTTTTGTGACTATTGGAATGTCGCACTTATGTTTTCTACGATTATGCATCCATGTTTGAAATAAAATAAAATTGTGCCATGATTTGAGAAATGGAATGTTTTCTATTCTACCATTGCATCGGTTGTTGATTTGAAATGATTTTGATTAGATGTATTTGGCACACGGATTTGAAATGTTTTGATGAACTGTGAGGGCACCGGGATACCCACTTGTGATGAGATTACTATGATGATGACATTGATGATTCCGTAGCTATGAAGGGACTTTGTAGAGACACGAGTTGCCCGGATACGCTTCTGCAGGAGGTATCCGCAAATGTCCAGTTATATTTATTCATAGGCGCGGCCGATTGAACCCACATAGGGGAGGACGTGTGTGACGCCACCGTCTAGCACCGGGCGGGGTCCTATTTGACGAGTCTGGGTAAGCAAGGAGCTAAGCCCATGGCCAACATCGGGGTAGAGAGCTACTTTTGAAACACTTTGCATAATAACACCCCCGATGCGCCTATCCTTGGTCATGGTTGACCTTTGCCAGGATCTTTTCGGCCAGCTCTATGATTTACTTGATTTTTAAATGGATGCATATATGTATGATATCGTTTGATTGAATAAATGAGTCATTTTATTGAACATATCATGATTTATTGCGAAACTTGAGTTATTGTTTACGAATGATACTATTTGACACTCCAATATTCACATACACTATTAGTACTTGAGATTAATCCCCTCACTCACTGAGTATCCTCCCATAGATACTCACCCCTCTTCTTTCCTCCCCCAGACAGGATTTTTGTGCTTGAGCGACATTTCAGAGTATAGAGTTTGGGTGTACTTGGTATTCAGGAAGGTGAGATCTTAAGTTTAAATTAAAAGATGAATTATGTATTTTATTTCGACCCTGCGAGGTCTTGTTGAGGTCCGTAGTTGACCGTGTACTTATTTTGGGATGACTGTATAATTTATGTATGTTTATTTGTGAAACTCTCATATTTCATTTGCATTGAGGCGATTGTTTGTATTAAAATGTTACTTGGGAAAATTGTTGTAAATGTGCATAAAATTTAGGTCTTCTCGATGTAGCGGCTGCTCATGCTCTAGTTGGGCATGACAGTAGAGGTCTGTGACTAGGTTTGTTGATAGATTTTTATAGCCTTGCGTTGTTCTGGATGTCGGCTATGGGAGTTGTTTGTTTTGGAGAGGACGGAATGGCCATTGGTTTAATTTACAGGATGATTTTAATTTATACAAGTATACAGGTTTAATTATACATGGAAGACCTCTGATTTATGGGGAGGTTCTACCTGATTTTCTGTAGAAATACAACCGGTATCCAGGGCAACGGGCGGCTGTTCACGATTCCCGGTTTGGGGCGTGACATATTCTCTCCCATGCCCAAAGTTGTTAAGAACAAAAAGTGAATTAAATATAAACTATATATATATATATAATATTTGTATATAAAAGTAATAATATAGCAACAATACTGAAGAAGTAATAGTGGACCAAAAATCTGATCGACTCCATCAATAGAGACCCAACATATAGTTTTGTACAATGTAACCAATACAGCACTATCCTAACTATAGCTACCAACATAGTCAAAATCTCAAAATAACTCCAAATACATGAGTTTAACTTTTGATCAAGACTTATCCTCCAACAGTGAATCCAAAAGCTACATAAGGCGACCTCGCATATAAAAATCCACCCAGATTGCATCTGACTTTGGTGTCAATGGATGCGAATCAAGGAACCTCGTGATGGCTTTCAATTTAAGTCGATCGCTATCAAAATCATCCGATCTGGGGATAAAACCTAAGAGGCTGTGACAAACATCCTGCCACGCAATGATAGGAAGTGTCAAGTCTATCCGGTGACTAACTCTTCATCAACAGCCAATCCTAATAAAACAAATACATCTTGAAGGGTGATGGTAGTCTCACCAATGGTAAATGGAAGGTATGAGTTTCCTTCCTCCATCTCTCCACTAACGTAGTTAAGAATGCGTGATCGTATACAATATGCCCACATCTATAAATACCATAGAAATCCATGTGCAACAGAATCTCCTGAACTCTCATATCCAAAAGTCCAGCAGTCCAAAACCCATAATCTGAGCATCGAATCATGAGTGAGGTGTCATAAACACTATCCTATATAGACTCAGATCGATGCGTGGACCACAGAGTCAAAACGCTACAGTCATAGGGGTCAGGGACTAACTCTAGCATAGGATAAGCCATATTGTGTGCAAAAATCTATTATTAAGGAAAAGAAACAAAACATTACATTGATTAACCAAGATGATTGAACATTATGAGAGATAACATACAACATTATCATATAATGATAGGATAACAAACTAAACATTCATAATGGCAGGGCAAATCTATTCAAAAGACATGATGAAGGTATAATATTTACATTAACATGATGATTGTACATAAATTATAGATAACAAACAACATAAGAAAATAATTGATCAATGATTAAACTATATGCCATGTCACAGCCTCTCTTCTAAATGAGTCGTGTTTGGACAATGATTATGAATATGATCGTATTCACTACAAGTCTTGTAATGTTGTGTTCTTCATCTATCCATTTCATTGCGAATCCGTATCTACATGGTCTCCCTGGTTGATGATTTAAGCATGAAATATTTGCCAACAAAAAGAATGGACTTGGGGGCCAATAGTTCAAGTGACCAAGAGGATAAAATTGACCATCATAGCTAAAATGCATGACTTGAGACATGTGGAATTTGTCTACAAGGCTTACAAACTGGTTTCATGTCTTCACATACTCTCCACATATGTAAGCATGGAAGCTTATATATTGTATACTTTACACAAATACATGATGGGCCATCCATGTGCACTGTATGGTCATTTCTACCCCACCCACCATGAACACCAGTGGTGATCTCATACATTCCAATGTGTCTATTAAAAGCTATGAAGCAGTGATATCTACCTTTATACTCATTTTTCAACAATAGTTCCATCTTCACCAGAGGCTGTCTTCCCATCCTGCATATAATTTGCATTTTTATTTCGATTATTATTAAAAAGTTTAACCATACAGTAAAATGTTGTCTTGACACATGCAGTGATAGATAGCTTCCTTACTCCTTTGAAAAACTCATTAAATGATTTGGATCTATTAATCGTCATATTGCCCTAACGTTGTCTGTCATCATAACACGGTGTTCGCTTTTCAAGAGGGATATCCATCAATCACTTATATGCCAGCTCACTAAGTTCTCTGATTTGATTCATGACCGTATTAAACTTTCTAATTTGTCATTACTCTACTGTCCTATGCGTTAATTCTATAAGCGATTTATTCATGAAGCATTTGCTAAAATTGGCTTCAATATGCCGTAAACACAGATAGTGATGCACAAATGGTGGTATAGACACGCACTTAACAGCATGTTGAATCCCCTCTTTTGATTTGAATATCATGCTGACTTGTAACTTAGATGTGTGATCATTTTTTCAAATTGGACAGTTATATTCATTGTAATCATCTACCATCATATTCTCTTCTCCCATATTACGTAAAAATGGAATTTCATCATTTTTTTCTTCTTTATCTTCCTCTTCTTCACCTAACTGATTTACTTCATCTATCTAATTCTCTTTATCATCAATGTCAATATCTAAATCATTATCTATAACACAATGAATGTTTCAATAGGATCAGCGTCCCTATAACTCTCTTCATGGGGCCACTGCTACTAGGTTCCCATACTCATTTCCATCGGTGGACATGATATTATATTGTTGAGTTGTCAAGGCAATATCATCTGTTAGGAATATCTCGTACTGGAGCCACTCATCTCCAATATTCTCAGTTCTAAAACCCTCAGTCATCAACTATATTTATGACCCGACATACAATCCAACTTAGGGTCCACAAAATTTGGTGTCTAAAATGAGGAATTCAGAATGTCCGACTCATGCTCTATGACCCAAATTGAACGACCCACATTTGACTGCCCTATAGTTGTATTCATAATAAACTTCACTTCCAAGAATAGTTCAACAAATGACAAAGGAGGAAAAACTTTTAGGAGTGACAACACGTCTGACAAAAAATCATCCTGTTCCACTGGTATAGCTGTATAAGTCACTGATTGACTATGGTCCCAAAGTAGATATCTACACAATACTTTCAGCCTAAATTGCCTAAAATCAATACTAGTTTTTGTGATACAACAGTTTTAATAACTGATTCCATCGAATCATGTTTTTAACACCAACGCCCTTTTTGGGGGGTATACTATACCTATACTCATTTTCACCACATACAATTTCACCTCCCCAATACAGTACTAGCCTAATATAATTTTGACTCATCTTACCTTTTCTACTAATCACAACAATAATGTAAAAATAAATCCAACAATCGCATTAAATAATGTAAAACATAAATTAAATATATATTTAAAAAATATATATGTTAAAATTTAAAAAATATAATTTGTGACAGAATTATGATTTAAAAATATATATATGTTATGATTTAAAACATAAATTGAATTAATAACACTAAATTTGTGACACAATTATGACGCAATCTAATTTCAATCTAATTCTACTCTATATAACACTAAATTTTATGATTTTTTATATTAAACAAATACATATATATATATATATATGTATATGTTGTCATTTTTTTATATTTAACAAAAATATCTAATTCTAACCATATATTTGTTATATATGTTATGTTTTTTATATTTAATAAAAATATTGTTACGAATTAACCTTAAATTGACTTTAAAAATATATATTTTATTAATTTAATATAACAACATTAAAAATATGTTATTAATTTAATTTAATTTAACAACACTAAAAATATAAATTATTTTACGACATTAAAAAAATTTATTTAAAAATATATATGTCATGATTTAAAAATATATATTTTATATTTAAAAAATATAAATGATTTAACAACATTAAAAATATATATAAATTTAATTTAAAAATATTTTATATTTAAAAAATATACATATCATATCTAATTCTAACTATATCTAATATTATTAATTTCAATTTTCTATATTTTAATATATATATATATATATATATATATATCTTATGATTTTTTATATTTAACAAATACGTAAATGTTATAATTTTTTATATTTAACAAAAATATCTAATTCTAACTATATATATGATATGAATTTTTTATTAATATATATATGTTATGATTTTTTATATTTAATAAAAATATTGTTATGAATTAACAAACTTAAATTGACTTTAAAAATATATATATTATTAATTTAATATAACAACATTAAAAATATGTTATTAATTTAATTTAATTTAACAACATTACAAATATAAATGATATAACAACAATAAAAAAATTATTTAGAAAATATATAGGTTATGATTTAAAAAATATATTTTATATTTAAAAATATATCTAAATTTATATTTAAAAAAATATATATCATATATAATTATAATTCTATCTAATATTATAAATTTTGATTTTCTATATTTAACAAATAAATATATATATATATTTATATGTTATGATTTTTTTATATTTAACAAGATATCTAATTCTAACTATATATATTTGTTATGATTTTCCTTATTAATATATATATATATATATATATGTTATGATTTTTTATATTTAATAAAATATTGTTATGATTTATCTAAATTTATATTTAAAAAAATATATATATCATATATAATTCTAATTCTATCTAATATTATTAATTTTGATTTTCTATATTTAACAAATAAATATATATATATTTATATGTTATGATTTTTTTTATATTTAACAAGATATCTAATTCTAACTATATATATTTGTTATGATTTTCCTTATTAATATATATATATATATATATATATATGTTATGATTTTTTATATTTAATAAAATATTGTTATGATTTAACAACCTTAAATTGACTTTAAAAATATAAATGTTATTAATTTAATATAACAATATTAAAAGTATGTTATTAATTTAATTTAACATTATTAATGTCACGTCCCGATCGTGCACATGACAATCGTCGCGTTACCCTAAAATACAAGTAAACCTAACCGTACACCCTGATACTGTAAGACATTCATTGATATCCATCCATTTTTTAAAATAATTTAACAAAATCAAAATAAACCAATATGCATTCATCACAAAATCAAAGGACCAGTCTGGTCCATCCCTGTTCAAAACATGCATGCATAAGGTCATCTTGGTCATTCAAATCCAAATACACACATAATGTCACCCGACCATTTCAATCAATTTCATAAAATATAAGACAAGTCCGTACTCAAAGGATTCCAAACCAATATCAATCAAAAACAATTCCCAAATAAACTTTCAGTTAATCAAATAGGTTCTTAATATACGTATTCAAAGTCAAACAAAATTCAAAGTCCAAAATCAATAAGGGTAGTGCTCAAAATTGTTCTTTAAAAATAGTTACAACCAATGTCTCCGTAAGAGTCCACTAATACCTTAAAATGTATTCAAAAGAACCGATACCCAAAGAGATTCCCAAAATATCTTTAGTTTGGTTCAAAACAGAGCTAAACTCCCAAGCTAAATATCCTCTGAAGAAAATGAAATAAGGGGAATTAGTATAAATAATATTCAGTGAGTGGCAAACATGTTATGCAATGAATAAGAGATGAGTGTGAATATGTTAAATAAAATTCCAATAAAAATCATTTTCATCATATTCAATTTCATAAAATGTTCTACATGATTATCAAAGTTGTCCAACCAAATCCAGATATCACAATAAAATAAGTTTTATGCATCCAAATCATATCATAGTTTTTCAAACAAAAAATAGGGATTCCCAAAAATACTTTGTCCAATAATGGTCTATTATAACCAAGGGCAGAACCGCCAAAAGGTTTCATACATTTCACATTTTTCAAATACCCCTAACTTTGATGTTGGCTCGAGACCTCCACCGAGTTAACCCAATAGGACAAAAGAGGCATCTCCCAGGTTCGACTAACCTCTTTGTCTAATAAAATCCTAATCATGTTGCCCCGTCGAGCCATACTGTGATAGGGAGTGACTATAGCAACTAATAGGGGTTCAGACTGATACCCCAGATCAATAATAAATACACTATTCTATACTTAACCAATACAACAAATGTGCCAAATTCAATTCAATTATTTCTCAAATCTAGTCATACTTAGTACATAGCATAAAACATGGCACATTATCCATTTACAACAATTTGAATGCATAATTATATCAAATTTACGTATATAGACATTCCACACACATAAAACATCTTAAAACTCATTTAAAATCATTTTAAAAATCAAGTAAAGTAATTTACTCATTTAAAACATTACATAAAATTCACTAATCTCTTGGAAGGGTTAATACTCCCAATCCACAATGAACAAAGTTAATCTCTTCTAAATTTTCAATTGTCTCAATCTAAAACAATAAACATTATTTCATTGTTAATTATAGATCACATTTAGAATTAATTGATTTGTCATTAAATTTTTCTCAGTTTCCAACATCATCAATTTTAAGTTTAAATCCTTCAAATGGTCATGTTAGGCCTAGGGAAATATTTTTCTATTGATAATTTTTCCCAATTTCAACGTAACATAAATCCTAGGTATAGACTCAATTTAAATCTTACAATCTAAATCTAATAATTCAAATTCATGCTAAGAAATCATAAATCTAGATTGAAAAAGCAAAATTATCTCAAGGAAATCTACAAATTTCATCTAAAACTAAATTTTTGTCGAAACCCTTTCCTCTACAAAAATCCCAATTTCAGCATAAATCCCAAACTTGTGCGAGAATGATTCAAACCCAAGTTTAAGAAGGAGTATTACCTCTATTTCCTTTACCAATTTTACCTCTTGTTGAGCCACTCCAAAACTCTAGATTTTTCTCTTTTTAGAAAATCCACTTCTCTCACTAAATCCGACCTCTAATGGGTTTTATTAGAAGTTTTGGAAGTCTCAATATATGGGTTTGTTGGAAGTTTAGAGAGAGGTAGTGAGTGTCAAACCAACAAAAATAAATAAACCTACTTTCACAAAGACGAGTCTAGGATAAACAGAGTCGAATCCATAGGGAAGAAGGAGATTTATCTCTTTCAAATAAAATAAAAAAAAAATTGGGGGTATTGAATTAACTAAAATAACTACCAAATCTGAATAAAACAAACAATTAAAATTGAAATAGCAAAACGACAAAAATAAAATTAGGTGAAATTAAATGAATAAGAATCAAGATAAATTGGCCAAGTTGAAGGGTTCGTTTCCACTTTGATTCAATCGATTGATCATTGATTCAAGGATAATTCAATAATGCATAAATAAATTGGTTATAGTCGTCGACAAACGTCCAACGACCAATCTCTCCTTACTTCATCGATAGTTAAGAGAAGCTCATTAACTATTTCCCTAATCGAGAGTCAACCCTAGAGAAGCTCTTAGGATTGAAAGTCTCAACAGCCTTAAGATCTAGAGAGACCCAATTCTAATTAACAAACACATGACGGGTTCATTTAAATTAGATTATTTAATCACATGGCATGAATGTCATTAACCACTTCATTAAAACTAACAAATAATTACGGATTTGTCGTTTTAAATAGTTGTAGATTAATCTAGGTCTATTAAATATTGGTCATCTATCAATAAACCCTAGAAATCATGATCCATGAAGCGCAGGAATTAAATAAATATCTATGATTGATGAATGAATAAATATATTTAGATCTCACAATATCATGAATCAAAGTTTCAACTAACCTTCAACTACAAAAGAAATTAAAATAAAAACATATTAAAAGAAAAGCTCACAAAATAATTTATTGCAATTGAAAACCAAAATGGTGAACAAAAACTGAAAGAGGTAGCCGTCTAAAAGAGCAAGAGACAGCAGCCGTCTGAATCCCCAAAAGACAATAGCCGCCAGGAAGAGAATGAAAATTCTATATTTCCTCAATGACTCTCTTCTAATAACCTAAAAGACCCCTCTAAACAAAATGCCACTTTCCTCCCTGGAGTCAGTCTCTTAAAGCAACAAAAAAAAACTAAAAACAAGGATCTTCACCCCTCTTGCTATTTTTACTCAAGGTAAAAATATTATAATCCTAAATTACCCCAAAATAAATAAAAAGAAATTCCCTAAAATGACTAAACAAGCCAATGACTAAATAAATATTACCAAAAATTCAATGTTTCCAAAAATTCCAACTAAATGAATTAAAAGATCTTCAGCCTCCAATATTCCAAAATTCTATCCAACTCCTTTAAAGATGACGTGCCCACATGTTATCGGTTGAGTATTTCTGTCCGAATTTCTTCTTGCAAGCCATATCACCAATTTTTGCTCACTTTCTCCACTTTTCTTCACGAATGACCTCCAACAATTCTAACACAACAAATACTCAGAATTAGTGTAAT
Source organism: Dillenia turbinata (assembly GCA_037126225.1). NCBI lineage: Eukaryota > Viridiplantae > Streptophyta > Magnoliopsida > Dilleniales > Dilleniaceae > Dillenia > Dillenia turbinata. Next base: position 14,675,464 of record JBAMMX010000004.1, on the reverse strand, counting down.
ATTTATCCAAAAATAATACGAAATAAATCACAAATATTACACTAAATTTATCCCTATCAAATTCCCACACACCTAAACGATGTTTGTCCTCAAGCATCCCTATAAAAACAAAACAAAATTATCATATCTATTTTTTTCTTCTTCCAATCTCCAAAGTTAATAAGCACTATAAGAGTCAAGCCTAAAACATAATCGAAACGACATGTACTTCATAGTGCTTTGCACGATGGCAACTATTACAAATCCCACTAGTTTCTTAAACAATCAAAACAGCAAGATTCAACAATCCTCTCCAAGGGTTCACTCAAATGCACTCAAAATTGGGTGAAGAATATATCAATAACTTTCAAATCAACACATTGAAATTGGCATTACCATATGCTTGCAAATATATCAAATCTCTACCACTTAAAAATTTGAATTTCATGCATAAATCAAAAGGTCTTTCTTTTGGTTATAACGAGACTGGATTTAAAGGTAGGATAAAAGGTGATATTTAGGGTTAAAACGTACCAAGGATAATATGCAATTAACTACACAATTTTTTGTACAATGAACACTTTCACCTCACACAAATAACACACTAAAAATACATGATCTCGCTATCCATATGTGTTCAACATAACCAATAGCCAGAAGTATAAAAATATCAAACTTTTTTTCTCCACGATTTATGACTAAATGAAATGATCAGAGATACAGCTTTTTTTTTCTTTTCGCTGCTGCTTTTTTTTTGTATTTCATTTTTGTTCTCTTTTTTTTTTAATGAAGAACTTTTCAGCATCAAAGATGAACAAATCAAACGTTTTCCTTCCTGGTCATATGTAGCAAATATCATCTTCAAAACTCTAATCAATACATATCTCATGAGGTAATCGTATAACTAATATTATGCAATTAACTACATATATCCTTGGTACAAGGGTTGAAACGCAAGCGAAATTGGGTTGTGGTGTTTATTAAAGGGTTTTGAAGAAAGAAAGGGTCTCAGACTCAAATTGGTTCATTAAGGGGATTATAAATCAAGGGTCAGGATTTTTACAAAAGCCAAAATGAGGGAAAACCTAGGTGCCTTTATCATTTCAATGCATAAAACTCTAGATGTGATCTCGAAATGCATAACAATGCAAGTTCTAAAATAGCCAATTCAAGTGTGATATTCACTCATCAAGAAAAGAAATTTCGAACACAAAGAATGAATTTGCTCGTTTTAAGCTCAAAACCTCACTTTGAAATAGGGTTTGTGTCAAATCTTGCATGCTTATCATTCAAAAAAAACTAGTAAAGATACGAATAGCCACTTCAAGTATAAAAACTATTAATACATGTCATTTTTCACATGTTTTCAGCTAACCAAACAGCACACATTAACTAAGAGAGCTCGAAAGATTTTTTTTTTAAATAAAGTAATAGTAATCCCTAAATCAAATAAACCAGCAAAATTGAAATAATCCTATCAAGCAAGAACTAAAAAAAATATCTAGAAAACTACTAAGCACTCCCCCCACACCTAAATTATACATTGTCCTCAATGTATGCCTAAGTGAAAGAGAAAAAAAAAGAAAATAAATAATAAATAAATAAATAACCATTATCTCAAATAAATACAAAAATAAAAAGATAAAGTGAGAACAAGACTTCCTTAGGGTGGAGTGGTGAATGAATGGTCAAATCCAATAAATCTTGAAGAAAACAATTATGGTGGCATCAATGAACCACTTCTTAGGGCGTGGGCACGTCTTAACTCATGTGCAATTCTGGTCACTTAACAACATTGATAAAACTGAACAGCATTGGAGGCTTGTTAAGGCGTGGGCACGTCTTAATGACAGAGCACTTCTGGTTACCGAATTTTTAGCATTTATTCACCTAAAAAAAATCAAAATCAAATATAAATCAAATCAAATAAATATAAAATAAAAATCATAAAAGAAAATATTGGGTTGCCTCCCAACAAGCACTTTTGTTTAGTGTCTTTAGCTCGACATTGTCTCTTTGTCTCAACCCGGCTCATAACTCGGTCCTGTCCATCTCGACTTCAATTGGGCATAAATTTCAATCTTGAACAGAAGTGAGAAACTTTTTGGTTGACTATAGATCGCTTTTGACATATGGGTTTATGATCGAGAAATTTGTCCAACTGTGCATCCTCACTTATCAAACTCTCTTGTAACATAAAATCAAATTTATCATGCACAAAATTATCTTCAAAATTATCTTGCATGATAGAGTCGATCATACCAACATGAAAAATAGATTCAGAATTATTTGGATACTTTATAGAGTCAAAAATATTGAAAGTTACAATTTCATCATCAAATTCAAAAGACAAGGTATCCAAATCTACATCAATTTTCGTCTTAGCTATTTTCATGAATGGTCTACCTAACAAAACAATAGAAGGGTTAGGAGAACATGTATCATCCATATCAATCACATAAAAATCAACAGGAAAAATGAGATCACCCACTTTCACTAAAACATCTTCAATCACACCCTCAGGATATGAATAAGACCTATCAGCTAATTGAATTATCACGTTTGTCTCTTTCAAAGATCCTAAATTCAAATCCTTATAAACAGACAAAAGCATAACATTTATCGCTGCTCCTAAATCAAGCATAGCCTTTTCTAAAAATTTAGTGCCAATCATACAAGATATAGTAAACATACCGGGATCTTTACATTTCGGTGGCAACTTTCTTTGAATGATTGCTGAAACATTCTCACTCACCACAACTCTTTCATCATTTTTCAACCGCAATTTCTTAATGCACAAATCTTTAAGAATCTTGGCATACCTTGGCACTTGTTGAATCGCATCCAAGAGTGGAATGTTGATTTCCACCTTTCGGAGAGTTTCTAAGATCTCTTTCTCTTCCTCCTTTTTCCTTGATTGTGCCAACATGCTAGGAAAAGGTGGTGGAATCACTATTTTAGGTTTTGCATTACATTCACTACTTACCTTCTTAGTTGAAGCATCCAAAATTATTGACTTTTTTTCACTTTTGATTGCCCTTTTTGCTTCAACTCGGGATGTAGTATCTCGTACATCTTTTCCATTTCTAAGGATCATAGCACTAACATTCTCCCTCGGATTGATCTTGACTTGAGAGGGTAGTTTCCCATTATTTTTCTCATTTCGACTCATGTTTGCAACCAATTGCGAAACCTGATTTTCCAAATTCTTGATGCTGATTCTTGTCTCTAGTTGAAACCTTTGGCTTTCCTGTTGAAGCAATTGAGTGCTGTTAGCCAAACTTTTAACAATCTCTTCTAGAGATGTACCTTGATTTGGAGAGGGTTGTTGAGGTTGAAATGGAAGTCAGTTTTGAGATTGCTGTTGCTGGAACGGTGATCTTCCAAAGGATTGTTGTGAAAATCCTTGAGGTCTAGCTCCATAGCTAAGATTCGGATGATCTCTCCAACCTTGGTCATAAGTGTTGGAGTATGGATCGTATATTCTTTGGGACTGCCCTAAAAATCCACCTATAGCATTTAAGTGTTCACTTAATTCCTCTTGAAGTGTAGGACACAAGTCGGTTGGGTGATCCACATTTGAACAAATTCCGCATACCTTCACTTGGTGCACCTGTCCTAGAGCCAATTTTTCCACGATAGAGGCTAAAGAATCAATCTTATATTCAAGAGAAGAAATGTTTACCTCATTAACTCTTTTGTGAACATCTTGCCTTCCTCCAAATTGTTGTGTATTTGCTGCCATGTTGGAAATCAATGTTCGTGCCTCCTCGGTGTTTTGTTCATCAACGCACCACCACTTGCTGCATCGATCATATTCCTCTCCAACAACAAGAGACCTTCGTAAAAATATTGGATAAGCAATTGTTCAGGGATTTGGTGTTGTGGACAACTTGTACAAAGTTGTTTAAATCTCTCCCAATATTCATAGAGAGTCTCTCCACCGAATTGTCTCACACCGCAAATTTCCTTCCGAATGTTTGCTGCACGAGAAGTTGGGAAAAATTTCTCTAAAAATATTTTTAACTAGCCTTCAATTAGAAAAGAAATTAAAATGAAAATATATTAAAAGAAAAACTCACAAAATAATTTATTGCAATTGAAAACCAAAATGGTGAACAAAAACTGAAAGAGGTAGCCGTCTAAAAGAGCAAGAGGCAGCAGCCGTCTGAATCCCCAAAAAACAACAGCCGCCAAGAAGAGAATGAAAATTCTATATTTCCTCAATGACTCTCTTCTAATAACCTAAAAGACCCCTCCAAACAAAATATCACTTTCCTCCTTGAAGTCAGTCTCCTAAAGCAACAAAAAAACTAAAAACAAGGATCTTCACCCCTCTTGCTATTTTTACTCAAGGTAAAAATACTATAATCCTAAAATACCCCAAAATAAATAAAAAGAAATTCCCTAAAATGACTAAACAAGCCAATGACTAAATAAATATTACCAAAACTTCAATGTTTTCAAAAATTCCAACTAAATGAATTAAAAGATCTTCAGCCTTCAATATTCCAAAATTCTATCCAACTCCTTAAAAGATAACGTGCCCACGTGCTATCGGTTGAGTATTTCTGTCCGGATTTCTTCTTGCAAACCATATCACCAATTTTTGCAACCTTTCTCCACTTTTCTTCACAAATGACCTCCAATAATTCTAACACAATAAATACTCAGAATTAATGCAATATTTATCCAAAAATAATATGAAATAAATCATAAATATTACACTAAATTTATTCCTATCAAGAGGAAAGGAGTGAGAGTGAAATGAGAGTGTGAAAGAGAGGAAAAAAAATTTGGAGTTGGACGTTTGGTGAAGTATGAGAGAAAGAAAAGGTGAGGGAGGAAGAGAGAGTGTGCAAGTGAGGGAGTGTGTTTTGACTGAAATTTGGTTTGTCTCTCTCTCTCTTTTTTTTCTTTTCCTTTTTTTTTGTCTTTTTTGATTTGGGATGGGTTCTCCCTTTTTTGTGTCCTTTCTTTCTTTTCTTTTTTTTTTTCTTTTCGATTTTATAATTCCTAACCTCCTAAAAATAAATTTTGTTCTCAAAATTTAAATACAAAATCATACCTCAAAGAGACGAAGGTATTGCCTTTTCATAGTATCCTCGGGACTCCCAAGACTCTTCTTCAACCCGATCGCTTTTCCATTGGACCTTAATAAAAGGGACTAGTGTGTTTCGCAACCTCTTGATTTGGCGATCAAGAATAGCTATGGGTTGGACATTGAAACTCAAGTCTTCCCTTAACTCGACCGATAGAGTCTCTAAAACATACGAAGGATCCGACAATTATTTATTTATGCTTAGTTTGGAAGTCTAGGAAAGAAAAGAAAAGAAAAGTCAAAAAAAAACAAAACAAAACAAAACAAAAGAAGGAAAGTGACGAAGTTTTCTTTCCACTTTATTTGAAAGTTTTAGGAATGAAAGAAAATGATTTGGGATTTATTCAGAATTAAATATTTTCTATCATCTTTTTAAGAGTAAATTTAGTATATTTATGAGAACTTTTTTTCTCTTCTTTTCTCTCCTTTTCTTCCCACTTTTGAGAAGAAAACTTTTTATCTTTAAAATCACCCCAAATCACTTCTTTTCTCTCCCAATAAAACTCCCAAACAAAGAAAAAACAATTATATTCTCTCATAATCCCATCTTTTCTTCCCAAATCACTCCATCCAAACTTATGCTTAGTATGAAGACATGGAATATATCGTGGATTCTCTCCAAATCTAGGGGTAATTCTAGCCAACTTTCCACTTTTCTTTTCCTCTCGAGAATCTTGAAAGGGTAAATATACTGAGGATTCAATTTCCCCTGCTTTCGAAACCGGATCACACTTCCAAGGTGATATTTTCAAAAAGACTATCTCTGATTTTAAATTCCGAAGGTCATCTCCTTCTGTTGACGTAAGTCTTTTGTCTATCTTGAACATTCTTGTCCAAATTACCTTCATTTTCTCTATGTTTGCTTCAATTTACTCAACATTCCCAATCTTCTTTTCTCCAATCTCGTCTCAACATAATGGAGTTCTACATTTCCTTCCTTATAGAGTCTCGCAGGGTAAAATCCTAGTATTAGCTCAAAAGCTATTATTATATGTAAACTTGATCAATGGGAGGTGTCTATCCCAACTACCATAGAAGTTAAGTGCACCGGCTCGGAACATATCCTCCAAAGCTCCTTCAAATTGGCCATCAGTCTAAGGATGGAATATTGTATTGAACTTTGATTTAGTCCCTAAAGATTCCAGTAATTTCAACTAACACCAAGAAGTAAACCACATATCTCTATCGACACGATAGAATCTGGCACTTCATGTAACATCACAATCTAATCAATTTATATCTTGGCTAGTTTCTCCATATAATAAGTTATTATTGTAACACCGACACTGCGGTGTTCGTACTACTGTACTCCTATTCATGAAAAATATATAAAATACTTTTCAGTCTATATATATATATATAGAGAAAAAATTTTAATTTTATTGATTTTCGATTTTTGGGTATTAAATTTGAGTTTTTGGTATATTTAAAATGATCGTATTTCAAATTTCTAAGCGTATGCCATTTTTGGACAAATTGGAGTCTTAATATAAGGTGAGTGAAATAGATATGAATATATGTATATAATTTATTTTAATTTATTTATAAAAAAAAAAGGAAGGAATTAGGATTGAAACCCTAATTCCCTTTCTCTTTCACTCTCTCTCCGTCCGCCGTTTCACCTTCCCCATTCCCGCGACCCGTCGCCTCCCCCATTCCCTTCCTCCGCCTGCCGCCACTGTAATCTCCCTCCTCCGCCACAGACGACCATCAACCACCGCCCTATTCTCCCTCTCTCTCCCTTCGGATCTTTCTCTTTCGTTCTCTCTACTCTCTCCTTCCCGTCGCTCTCTCCCTCACCCTCGATTTCGCCGCCGCCGCACCACCATCAACCACCCAATCACCATCGCCGACCAGTCTCTCACTTTCCCTTTCCGTTCACCTCTCTGCCTCTCTCTATCGATCTCTCTCTCTCTCTATCCTTCACGGTCTAGCGATTTCTCTCCCTCCGCCTCACGCGCGTCCACTGCTCCGCCACCAACCACCCCCACCTATTACTTCTCTCTTTACTCTCCCCTCTCGGTTCTTCTCTCTACTCTCTATCTCTCTCTATCTTTCTCTATCTCACTCTCGGCCTCGCGATTCACCTTCTCCCTCACTCGTTCGATCACAGTCTCCTTCCCTTTCTCTATCTTCTCTTTATTTCTTTCTTTGTCTCTCTTTCCCTTCGATCTCTCTGTCTCTCTTTGTTCTTTCTCTTTCTCTCACTGACCCTCGATCTCTCCCTTCCTACTCTCTCTATCCCTCACAGTTTCCCTCCTCTGTTCGCTAGACCCCGAACTGCTCACGATTGAGAGTCTCCTGCAACCATCGCAGAAGCTCCAAGTTAGCGGTAGTACACCCCCGGAAACCCTAGGCCCAAATTGCACTCTTGCGCAGGTAAGGGCGAGATTTTGAATTTGGTAGCTCTAGGATTTTAGTTCTTTCGTAATTTAAGCATAAATTTATGAACATTGCTTCGAATTTAAAGTATTGCAGGTCCTGGATTGAGTAGAGCGAAGCTTGGACCACAGGATTGTGAACTGCGAAGAGCCTAGGTGAGAATCTCTAACTCACTCAGTTTATTTGAATGAATTTAGGATAAATTTAGGGTTAGAAGTCTTGTATGCGTTTGGAATGTATACTTGATTTGATTTGAATGCATTTCTGAAGTTCTATAATTGAATGTTAGGATTTAGTTTATGTATTTACGTAAATTAGGCTGTTTGATACAGAAAAAGCATGCTAAGGGATAATAGAATCGAATTGAATTGATTTGAATGGTTTCTCTAGAGTTTAATTCGAAATATGCATGAAAGTATTTGGATTTAGGGTTGGAGCTTAAGGATTGATGCATTGTTTTACATTATAGGTTGTTTTGCATATAGGTAATTCAAATACGATCTTCGTATTTTGAAACTAGACTTTTATACGTTGAAAATGATATATGGGTTGAGACATTTGGATGAGAATAGAAAAGTTTATGATTTTTCAAAGAATTTCTATCTTGGAGGAAATTAATTATTTTATGTTTGTTTCCGACTTTGAGTGATCTTTAGGGTTGAATTGGACTTGGCTTTGATTGTGTTATTTATTTATAAATGACAGGAAATTGATGACATAATTTTGATTGTGTATTAGGAAAGATCAATTGAGGATCGAGTAAGATTTCATATGATTGAATTGTGAGTATATGCAAGTGTATATGGGCTGAAAAGTGTGGTGTTGTTGGTTGAGCATAATGGGATGTTATTATGTGCTAAAATCACCTTAAAGGCCAAGGAGAATGGTAGAAAGTGTGCAGAATTTTTGTGGTGCAATGGTGAATGTGCATGGATATAATTGAGGTCGAGGTGTGAGGAATATGTGTATGTGTATGTATGACCAATGTATGTGTATTATATTTGTATGTCGAAGGAGAAAATTTAATAAAGAATAAATATGTTTGTATGCAGACTGTTTTGTGTATGCAAAGGGTGGAATGGGAGGCATGTATGCTTGTTGATGATACTATGAGGAATGAATGTATGGAACATTGAAGTTGTAGTTGGTGATGGAGAAAGAGGAAGATGAAATGCGTGTAGTTGAGAGAGTATTTAGCATGCCCTAGTTTTGGCCTAGATATAGGGTTAGTTAAAATGCTAACTAACTTAGTAATTTTTCAATTCATGACATATGTGATGTGTTACAATTGTAGTGACCTGCTTGGAGACCGATCGAGGGGAGCATAGTTTCGACACTTGTTGTACATTGTAGGGAGTGATTGACCCTCCCGTATACAGTGAGTGGGATTTATTTCAATGTTTTTGTTTAATATGTAAACCCTGTTTTACAACATTTTGATAAATGAGCGTGATTTGTCGTGTGCTTGAAATATTTTGACTGGTTTTGGAACTGACTTTTTGTGAACCGATGGAGTGGCCAAAAATTGGGTTGAATTATGAAATTATACATCCATATGGTTGAAATGTATAATGTGCCATTTTACGCTATATGTTGCATTTGGTTTGTGAACCTGATTTATGGCACATTCTTGATACAATATTTATTTTGGCCTTGAGGGCTTTGGTATGTATTGTTCCGTAGCTACGAAGGACACCGTGAGAGGCACTTGGGTGGCGTCCGGATATGCCTAGGCCTGGGGTATCCCACGAGTTGTCTTGATTATATTAACGACACGGTACTAGCTAGGTTGAATCCGAAAGGGGGAGGATTTGGATACTCTCTCCAAGTCTAGCACCTGGACGAGATCCGTCGCCAACGTCGGGGTAGAGAGCACTTTAAATAAATTTGCATATAACACCCCCGGTGCTCCTGTCATAGGTCGAGGTAGACCTCTGCTAGGACACTTTTGGCTGGCAGCTCTATGATTTTAATGACAGTGCTTTGGATGCATATTTGACTTAATAATGCATGCTAATGATATATTTTTGAAATGAAAAGCATGATGATTTGAAATATGATTTGTATACTTACGCTTTGACAATCCAGTTTCACACTCCATATTAGACGATTACATTGACCCATTCACTCACTGAGTATTCTTCCCTGAGTACTCACCCCTCTTCTTTCCCTCCTCAGACAGGATTATTGTTGTGCCGGAGCGACGCTTCAGATTTTAGAGATCTTGGTGGATTTGGGTGATTCACGACGGTGAGATCAAAGATTAATTTAAAAGATGAATTTCGTAATTTATTTTCGACCCTGCGTGGTCTGGATATTGAGATTTGTAGTTAACCGTGTACTTAATTTGGGATGACTGTATAATTTACGTACCTTATCTGTGAAACTCTCATTTTTCATTTGCATTGAGGCAATTGTAGTGTTTGAATGTTAACTTGGGAAAATTTATTGTAAATTGCATAAAACTTAGGCCCGCTCAGTGTAGCGGCTGCTCATGCTCTAGTTGGGCATGACAGTAGAGGTCTATGGTTAGGATTGCTGGTAATTTACTTAGCCTGGCGTTGTTCTGGATGTCTGCCGTGGTTGGTGGGTTGTTGTGAGGCCGGGATGGCCATTTTATTTTATTTACAGGACGATTTTAAATTATACAGGTTTAAACAGGTTTATTTGTACATGGGAGATCTCCGATTTATGGGGAGGTTCTGTCCGATTTTCTGTAAAAATACAGCCGGCATTCAGGGCAACGGGCGGCTGTTCACGATCCCGGTTCAGGGCGTGACAATTATAATCGAGAGAAAATGGTCTAATTTAGTAAGGCGGTTCGTTACTATACATATGACATAAAATCCCCTAATAATCTTGAGAAATCTTAAGAAAAAATCCATAAAATTATGCTCTCAGTCCCACTTGAAAATAAAGAGTTGCTCAAGTAATCCTCGTGGGTTCTAATGCTCAACCATTACTTGCTGACATGCTAAGCACTTACTACATAGAACTAGACAACTTCTCATCCCACTCTACAGTTGCTAAAAGTCTTTCCAACCAAGAGAAAAGAAGGATTCTCTTGATAGTTTGACCATGTGAAACAATCTTTGGTCAGTTACAAGTCAAGTATTAAAAAAAAAAAAAAATTCCCACATAGCACTAATAAAGTCGACATGTCATATTCACTGGCCGACAATGTCAAAATTAAAACTGATTCAAACTTATCTTTCAAGGTCTGAAAACTAACTTTATATTGCCCATCTATCTATAAGGTACCCTCTTGCAAGTCAGTCTAGCAAGTGAAACTGGTATCAAGGGGAAATCCTTGATAAATTCACAAAAATATCTTACTAAACCCAAAATACTAGATACCCCTATTACTGTAGTAACTGTGTACCAGTTAATAATAATTTCAACTTTATTTGGGTTCACAAAAGTCTTCTATCAAAAACAATTCCTTCGTTGAACCAGAACTCACATTTACCCAATCTAGCAACACAATTCCTCGGTTGTTAAAGTTTGTAAAGTAACCCAAAGATGGTGCTTATACTAGAATATTTTTAGAATAAACTAAAATATCATCTATAAATACAATCATAAAATCATCGGAATAGTATTTTAAACATGCGGGATCATTCGTCAACCCGAATGATATCACCAAAAACTCAAACTAATCCTAGCAAAAGTGGAAAAATATCTTTGGTATATCATTCTCCCAAATCATAATATGTCGATAACCCAATCTAAGATCTAACTAAAAGAAAACTATAACACCTCTCAATTATTCAAACAACAATTAATTCTTCACAAAGGTACTTATTATTGATGGTAAATTAAATCAATTTTCGGTAGTCTATACATACTCTCAAGGAATCATCCTTATTCCACAAGTAATTTCAAAGATTCATAAGTAATACTAGTACAGTCCGAGGAAAAGCACTAGGATAAACAAATCCTTATTCTACAAGTTCATGTAATTGAGTCGTTTACTCTTTCAACTCAACTAGGGCATTCTTTATAATACTTTAAAGATAGGTGTAATATTTTGCATCAAATCAATAATGAAATCTCTCCTTGATAAGTCATCAAGAAATACATTAAGAAAATCTTAACCATTGGTATGTTAAATAACAAGTTTACTCATTCTTAACCTTATTGGAAAAGCTAAATATCCATTACAATTTCTAGATACTATCCTAGTCACTCAAATAAAAGATAAAACTGAAACTCTAACAAATCTATCATTGAGAAACAAAATCCATGGCTATCCTAGTGGTGATAAGTTAACAATTTTTCAGTGTCACTTAACTAATGTATAGTTAGCCAATAACCATTTCACACTTAGAAATACATCAAGATCCATCAACTCCAATGACAACAAATCAATAATGCAATCATACCCTACCCCTAAAAGTTCAAAAAATAATCTTTATAAATCTCGATAACCATAATTAAGTATAATCACTACTTTATAAATCTCGATAACCATAATCACTACTCTAACGGTTCGAAGTCATGCTGCAAATACATGTTAAATACTAATGAAACTAACGAATACACGAATACATGATACTTATATTAATTAAAACATGCATATCATAAAAAAATAACTGCATCCCTTCCTGTAATCTCCTCCGGTGACGTACTAGCCTCCTGAACAATAACAACATAAACTCTAGTCTCACCTCTTATGTATGGTGGCATACCTCAAGTTTGTCTCAATTTTAGTTATGGTGATACAGTTGGTTTATCTGGCATTCGTCTTGGGATAAACTCAAGGAAGTGTTGGCTTATGAGGATGTATAGGTCTAGATGGTGCAACATGCAATAAAGGGACAGATTGTGGCTGCATGGGCCTAAGAAGCAACACAAGGTATGGTGGCCCAAATAAAAACACGTGAAAAAGGTCTTATTTCTCTATCGCATAATCCTGTATGCATATTCCAACAACTAAAATATAATAGTCTCTTATCAGAGCTTTCACATTGTTCATACTGTTTCTACTTTCCCTATTTCTTCTCTTGCCTAAATTTTGAATTTTTATTGGTCTTTTCCCTCATATCTTGCTTATCCTTAGCAACCAATTCCAAAGTTTTTGCATTATTTATTTTTTCTAAATCTTAAAGTGGTAAGAAGTTGAGCTATTAAATACTTCTGGAAAAAGGATGGTAATCTTTCCCTGAACCTCTTTACTCTATTTTCATCTATTTCGACTAACTCTTGGGCAGGCACTAATAATTGGGTAAAGTGGTCTCATACTCACTAATAGTCTAACCACTCTATCACAAGTTCAGAAATTTAGATATCTTTTGATATCTAATATAGGCAAGTACATACCTCTTATGATAGATCTAAGTAAAATCAGCACAAGTGACACCTTGAAAGTTACTTTCATATCAAGATCTCTCAACTCTAAATTTCAACAATCGTAGATAGCTTCCTTTAGGTAACAAGTGACAGATTTGACCTTGTAACCTTCTGTGATCATAAACTTATAGAAATGACTTGACAACTCAACACCAAAATATTCTACAACCACATGGATCATTACTCCCCTGAAAAATCATTGATTTTATTTTTCTGAAATCAGCTATCAATTTTTAGAATCGGTAAACCGCTCGAGAGACACATCCACTCCTTGTATCCCTATATCCATCTCTATGCTTTGTGTCCCTCTAATATCTATATAGTTTGGCCAAATCTAATTAAGAGTTAACTATTGGAGTTGAAGACACTAGTAGCCTGATGTAGCTGAAGGCATAGTAGTGGCCTAAATAATTGGAGGAATACCTATAGTATTACATCATGGTCATCCTATTTATATCCTGTGACACAGTGCTAACTATGACCAACAACCTATCCAAGGTCTGGTTTTAATTAAAAAAAAATCTAGTCCATGCGGAATCTGAATCAGGGAGTTTAGGGTTGAGGCTCTTGCCTCTTTCATCATCTCTCTATTCTCTCTTAGAAGTTATCTGACAAATCTCTTGGTTTTGACTATATCATATGTTGACAGATTGATAAATGCACTTATACCTAAATATGACTCAACTTCCTAGGATCAATAGGAGACGTTTTAAAAACCCTTTAGAAACACTTTGAATATCAAAACTTTAAAATAATTTGAAACCAATTGAAAACCTTTGAAAATATTTGAAAATCTCTTAAATTTTTCCAAAAACAAGAGTTTAAGTTCTGATATCATAAAAATTGTCACATCCTGACTATCGGATCAAGTACGCAACAACCATCGCATTACTCCAAAATATAGGTAAATCTAACCCATATACCAATGTACCACAAGACATTCATTGATATCCATCAATTTTTCAAAATAATTCAACAAAATCCAAATAAACCAACATACATTCATCACCAAATCAAAGAATCAATCTGATCTAGCCCTATTCAAAACACGCATGCATAAGATCATCCCGGCCATTCAAATCCAAATACATGCACAATGCCACCCTGACCATTCCAATCATTCCATAGAATATAAAAAAAAAAAAAAAAAAAAAAAAAAAAAAAAAAAAAAAATTCTACTCAATGGATTCCAAACCAACATCAATCAAAGACAATTTCCAAATAAACTTTCAGTTAATCAAATAGGTTCTCAACATACGTATTCAAAATCAAATGAAATTCAAAATCCAAAATCAGTAAAGGGTGTATTCAAAATAGTTCTCCAAAAGTAGTTACAATCAATACCTCCATAAGAGTCCACTAATACCTCATAATATAACCAAAAAAATCGACACCCCAAAAAATTCTCAAAATATCTTCAATTCGACTCAACATAAGACTAAACTCCAAACTAAATGTCTTCTAAAAAAATGAAATAACGAGAATGAGTATAAACAATACTCAGTAAGTGGAATAACATGTTATGCAATGAACGAGGGGTGGATGCGGATATATTAAATAATATTCCAATAAAAATCATTTTCATCATATTCAATTTCATAAAATGTTCTGCATGAATATGAAAATTGTCCAACCAATTTCAAATATCATAATAAAACAAGTTTTATGATCCAAATCATATCATAGTTTTTCAAACAAAGAACGAGAATTGCTAAAATATTTTGTTCGACAATGGTTTACCGCAACCAAGGGTGAACCGTTAAGAAGTTTTCATAAATTTCACATTTTTCAAATACCCCTAACCTTAGCGTTAGCTCGAAATCTCCCTGATAGTACAACCAAGTTAGCTCGATAGGACAAAAGAGGCGTCTCCCGAGTTCAACTAATTTCTTCGTCTAATAAAACCCTAACCATCTTGCCCCGTCAAGTCACACCATGGTAGAGAATGATTATAACCACTAATAGAGGTTCAAGCTCACACTCCAAGTAAATCAAGACACCATTTTATATTTAATCAATACAACAAATGTGTGAAATTCAATTCAACTATTTCTCAAATCAAGTCATACTCAATACATCGCATAAAACATGACACATTATCTATTTATAATAATTTGGATGTATAACTATATCAAATTTACGTATAGAGACATTCCACACATACAAAATATTTCAAAACTCATTTTAAAATCATTTTAAAAAATCAAATAAAGTATTTTATTTATTTAAAATATAACATAAAATCCACTCATCTTTTACATGAGTTTAACACTTCCAATCCACAATTCAAAATTAAGTTAATTCCTTCTAAATTTTCAGTTGTCTCAACCTAAAACAATAAATATCATTTCCTTATTAATTATAAATCATATTTAGGGTTAATTGATTTTTTATTAAATTTTTCTAACCCTAAATTTCCAATATCATCAATTTTAAGTTTAAATCCTTCTAATGGTCATGTTAGGGTTAGGAAATTATCTTTTCATTGATAATTTTTTCCAATTTCAACATAATATAAACTCTATGTATAGACTCCCAATTTAAATTTTATAATCTAAATCTAATAATTCAAATTTCTGTTAGGAAATCATAAATTTAGATTGAAAGAGTAAGATCACCTCTAGGTATAGACTCGCAAATTTTTGCTCTTACTGTAATTTAATGGCCCAACACTCAGTACAATACAATAGTGCAGGGTTTATTGCCACTATAAAACTTCCCCTTCAAATGCAACAACATCACATGATCGCAAAAAACTATAAATGTGTTTCTCCATTTCATCCAATCTGTTTGGATCCTATGATTCATATTTTCATCTATGTTACTATCACTTTGAATAATAGATTCAAAATATCTAAAACGTTTACTTTTGGTACATCATGTCCTTCTAACTTGATCGTTTTTTCTTCATTTTAATGATTGTTACTAAACATACACTCTATATACTCAGTTTTTGATTAGTTCAATCTAAATCCTCTGAATTCTAGTGTATCCCTCCATAACTCCAATTTAATACTAATACCCTCTCTATTTTTATCAATACTATATCATTTGTAAAAATTATACACCATGGTATTTCATTTTAAATAATTTTTATGATTTCATCTATCACTATAGCAAAAAAAAATGAGACTTAATGTCGAATCCTGGTGAATCCCAATATTAATTGGGAAACTATCACTTAAAACTCTCATAAGTTCTTATATTGGTAACAGCTCCTTCATACATATTCTTGATGAGATTAATGTATTTCAAAAAGATCCCCTTTTTCATTAACGTCCACCACAATATATCTCTAGAAACCATATTATATACTTTTTCTATATCAATGAATATCATATATAAATTTCTCTTATATATTCTAGTTGTCTCCATCAAATGTTTTAAGAAGTGAATTGTTTCGGTGATGGATCATTCTGACGTAAATCAAAATTGATTTTGAGACCCTTATTTCAATATCAATATATATTCTACCACTCTCTCCCACAATTTCATAATATGACTCATGAGTTTAATTTATCTATAATTGAAACAATTTTGTATGTCTCATTTATTTTTATATAGTGATACAAGTGTACTCTCCTTCCATACTTGAAACATTTTCTTAGTTTATCAGATTTTGTTTAAAAAATCCGTTAACATTACTATCCCTACTTCATCCAAACACTTTCATATCTCAATAAGGATACCATCAAATCCTATGGATTCATTATTGCTCATTTCTTTAAAACCTCTTTTATTTCATGAGAATGAATCTTATATTTAAATTCATTGTTAATCTTTTCTATAGGTATCGCGATATCGTCGATATCTCTTGTACTTTCAACGTTAAAGAGATTATCAAAATAATCTCTGGGGATTTTTTATATCCTCATTCCTTATAAATACATTATTGGTCTCACTTTTGATACACCTATCACCATTTAGATCTTTTCATTTCCTTTTTTAGTTTGGGAATTATATAAATCTCTATTTCTCTATTCTTAGTTTCTAATTTTTTAGATAATTCATTATAGATCTTATTTTTTGATTCGTGAATAATCTTTTTCATCTCTTTTTATGAATTTTTGTATTTTTTAAATGTATCACTACTTCTCTTACCTTTAAGATTCTTATAATACTCTCGTTTGGTTCATATAACGTTTATATTTTCTCATTCCACCACCATAACTCCTTGCCTATTGGAGCCCGATCTCTAGAAAAGCCAAGAATCTTCTTACTTATACTCTTAATATTATTAGATATTTTTATCCCCCGAATAGTTATTAGCAGACCACGTTGCTACTCGAATGAATTTGTCTCTAAAAGTCACTACTTTTTCTTCTTTTAAATTCAACCATTTAATTCTTTATTCCATTAATGGACGATATTTCTTTTACCTTTTAAGCATACGTACATCTAAAACCAAAAAATCCACGTTAAGTTACTACTCTCTCTCCTTGTATAATCTTTATCTAATATTAATAATTTCGATTTTTTACATTTTAAAAATATTAACAACATTAACAATAATGACCAAAAAAAAGAATATTAATAATAATAACTACAATATGAAAATGATTAATTACTTTTAGAATATTAACAACATTAAAAATATTAACAATACTACTAATAACAATAACAACAGGAAAATGATTAACTACATTAATATTAACAATATTAATAGCAATAACTACAATTGTTAAAATGATTTAAAAAATATTATCATGTTAACAACAAACCAAAAAGAAAAAGAAAAAAAATGAATTAAGCATAAATGATCAAAAGGGAAAAAAAAAAAAAGAAAAAGAAAAAAACACGATTTAAAAATAGAAAAAATACAAAAAATACAAAAAAAAAAGGCTAAAAAAATAGAATGAAAAAAATTTATTCACATCAAAAAGGAAGAAAACTGAAAACCAAAAAAATTGAAAAAACAAGAAAAAAAGACAAAAAAATACTAACAAAAAATTTAAAAAAAAAAAGAAACAAAAACCAAAAAAAAAAAACAACACTGAGAAAGTGGCAGGAGTCACACTATCTCGTGACGCCGGAAAAAAGGCTGTGAGAGAGAGAGAGCTACGAGCCCCGCGACATTCGTGACCGCTGAAGAAGATGGAAAGCGGTGAGCGGGAGACTAAGAGTGTGAGAGGGAGGGACGACATAGACTGAGAGAGAGAGAGAGAGAGAGAGAGAGAGAGAGAGAGAGAGAGAGCAATCTATCTTATGAAGCCGGGCACTCATGGGCTCAATAGGCGAACTCATAGGACTGACAAACACGATACGCAATGTCATGGGTGTGTGCAGAGTCATGGGCTCAATAATGACAAATAGGCTTGCAGAAAGCGCGATCCGTAATCATACTTTCTTTTGGGGGGAACCAACAACAAAAATCGCGATTGTTGATAGCAACTTCTAAAGTCACGATTGCCAAAAGCGACAACTCTAGATTGGGAAACAAAAAAAAAAAAAAAAAAAAAAAAAAACATTTTGGGAATTTTTTTGGCAAAAATAAACTATTTTAGGAAAAGAAAACCCTTCAAATGTTTTCCTTCTCACATCACGAAAAGATTGAAGATAGAGTAACAAAAGAGAGATAATAACTGTATTTTTTCCTACTTTTTTCAGTAAAAGACATTATAGGTTGTAGATCCGATCTTTGTTTGACCTTTAAAAAAAATTAATTATTATTATATGTATAGTGGTTTTACCTTAAAAAAGAAAAAAAAAAAAAAAGGAAGGAAAGAAAGGAAGGAAGGAAACCCTCAATTGAAACCTTTCGAAATGAGACATAGCCATTCTAGAACTCAATTGAGGGTACCGATATTTAAAATCATGTTTTAATATTTGCAAAAATTCTATTCAGTTAATAACTTTTTTAATATAATATTTTCTATTCACAAATTTTAAAATCAAGATATATTTAATAGACCTAACATCTTATCCCATTAGGTTAGCTGAAACGAACGGGCAAGCTTTACTGCATGTATCAAAGTAGTAAAAAACTGAAAGCTATAAAATCCTTGAAAATGACTTATTTTTAATGATAGGAATTTGGCAATTAGAGATTAAATCCATGGGGAAAACACTTCTTAAGTATTTTTCATTTCTAAGCCGACAAGATTTTCCTCGGCTGCATAAAAAAGAAACCAATAATCCTCTTCTATTTGCTGCCGAGAAGATTACCAAAGACATTCACATTTTTCTAGTAACAAGTGGCCTTGAGATATTGTCTCCATTCTCTCATTTGGAGCGGTTTTACCTGATAGGCCCAAGACCAAGAAGCTACAAAATTGCAAGAAAGCACCAACTCGTATGTGAGAACATGCAGAATATATATTATTTTATTTTATTTTTCATTGTTTTTGCTAATTGAAAGTTGAAGGCAACCAGCCATAACATTTCCAAGTGAGTATATTTCTCACAAGTAACTGTAGCAACAGAATGCTCGATTTAAGCCATAAAGGAAATCTACATCATTGATGCTCCAAATCCACCCTTCTAATGCTCAAGTCAACCAAATGGTGGAAAAGGAGTAAACTCAGAAGTTGGATGATGTATTTAATGAGACATGAAGAACAGGGGTTGGAGTAGAGCCGGAGGCAGGGATAAGCTGCAGAATGAAAATAGTGCCTGCAATCAGAAATTATTGATCAACTTACAGTGGGTATGTATAGTGTTGGAAATCTTATGAGACAGTAAGAGTCGGCATTTTTGAAGCTCCATTTGTCCGGGTTGATAGTGCCTCTTTTCCTAGGTTACTGCAGCCTTGTTGCTTCTCTGGAACCACAGGTATCTTTTCTTGATCCAATAGTGTTTCGGCTTCTTCAACGGGAGGATGTGATCTCCCACTTCCACAGACCAAGTCCCTGATCATTGTTTTGAGGTTGTTATCCTCATGCAAGCGCTCTACAGTCACGTGCACTCCTGCAGACCCATTAGCAAAGGTCCATCCCTCAGATTCAGTTCTATTCTTTTAAAAAACAAGTGAAAAAAGTGCATCTAGAATACTTGTAAGCTGTTTCAAAACACAAGCCTTTTTCCTCACACATATCCAAGGGAGAACGACAAAACCAAGAGAACAGCCGAGGGAGTATCAATTGCAATCTAAGTAGTCTCACTACCATTATCAACTTCCTTTTAAGAAAAAGATGTAAGCAGTATTTGTGCATTTGACAGAGCAAAAGGATGCGAATTAAAACCATGCAAATATTTTCAGAGAGTTTTTCCTAAAGGATTTAAACATCTTCACAGTCCCGTTCCCTCTCAGAAATGTATGCTAGATGAACCGAAAACACAGCTGAGGGGTATCTGCCAAGTATATGATACATTGCAATTTGTAAGTAGAGTTCTATACATACGGTATCTCCAGTAGTGCTTTGGATTTGTGGGATCATTGATTGTCTCCTCTGCCGCTGGGCGTGTGGTGTATTCTTCTTTCAGAGCTAGTAAATCCTGATCATTGACAAACATCAACATTTTAGGAAATGAAGATATTTGTGAAACCGGTCGAATAATTTTCTGAGTTGCAATAATCTTGAATATAGGAAGGGTTGGAAAAACTCTTCTAATCAAGTCATCATCTTTCATACAAAAATATACAATAATAGCATTACTAAACACCAGAGAGATTATAAATTTGTTGGCATCATCAATCCATCTGAATTTTTTCTTTACAAGCACGTCAACTTGAATTATTTGCAGTTAGTGCTGAGGAACCAAAATATTAGAGAACTGGAGCAATCAGAGCTACGATCTAAGAAGTTGGGACACCAAAATGCAAATTCACATTTCATCAAGTTCACAGCCTACCTGGAGGGGAAAAATCGCCCACATTGATGGCGCATCCATGTGCTGCTTTACAATAAAGTAAGTAATTTCTGGAGTACATTTTCCAGGTGGTATTTCATCAGATTCAACAACGTTCTTAAAAAATCTGTGTCTTCGTTCTTCATCTTCTTCCCACCAGGCACGCATAGTGGAGCAGTCATGGCATGATGGTGCACAAACCTGAAATGCAATAGCAATTAAACAACCCACCAAATTCAATCACACTTGGAGAAAAATAGGTCCTTAAAATGCAGTCACAGAGTTTATACAGCCAAAATTATGTATCAGGAAAACCAGACTTCTTTCAACTACCAACACATCTGACAGAAGGCCGGTGAAACCCAAGTTCAACAGGGCGGTATCCAAAAGAGTTCTTTGTCAGCAATTTTTAATGACAGACTAGTTTACGTGATCTTACAGTCATATAGCTGTATTGGGAAGGAATTCCAAACTCCACTCCAGGTTCACTTGGCATACGTTGAATGCGTAAACCTATTAACCCAAGCTCTTGCATAACCTGAACAATCACCAAATCACAGAAAACAATTTCAGTGAGAGATGTTTAAGATCAGCAAAAAAGAAACAAAAACAATGAAAACAAAACAGAGAAGAAAAAAGAAAGGCCTACAGGATGGACACATGAAGGAATCAATCCAAGATCTTCTCCGCAGGCCAGCATATTTGATGAGTTCAATAGGACCGGAAGGGTCTTTAAAGCATTCTGCCGCCAAAGATTTTCTTGACGATGAAAGTAGTAATCATGGTATAGTCTTTTGAGAACATATTTGCTGTATCAGTTTTTATATATATATAAAAAAAAAAATATCAGAAATGCTAGTGGCACTGAGCCCAACTCAAATAGAAATGATTATAATAATTAGCAAAAGCAGGGGGTTGGGGGGGAGCCAAAGTAGAAACAATCAGAAAGTGGTTGGGGGAACCATACAATCGATTGCAGAAATTTCATTCAGCAATTAGAAATGAGTATATGAGTTACATTATAATTTAGGCAATGCCAAGATGGAAAAAATAAAATTTATATATATATAACATTTCTTTTGAATTTTCCCTTGGACAGTTGTACAACAAATCAATGTTTTCCAGCTTACTAAACAAATAAGTAACTAGTGTCGAGTAAATGCTCAAAACAAGATCTTCAGGGAATCCATGCAACCATGACACATTTGACTTATCAAGATGTCTAGTAGCCTTTAAACATAACAGGGGGCCCTGCCTTTTATGAAAAATAAGGTCAAGTTCAAAGACTGCTTCTGAATGGTAGTTCAAATCTTGTAAAACAGTATTAAGTACAAGATGCTGACAAGTCTAGGAACTAAGTCCGAAATTTTTGTCTACCCAAAATAACGACAGCTCAAGTGGATGAGCGGTTGTAGCAAAGGAAAATGAGACCTACAGTGACTGCTTCATAATTAATTAAAGGTAAAACCCTTAAAAATGGAGCACTCATCTGAAATGTAAGTGGTGTATCTATTGGGAAGATCAAGAACTTCTAGTTTTCATTTTTCTACTTTCAAGTTCAATATGCCACTCAAATTAGAACATAAGCCCAAGTAAGCATGACAATATAGACAATTTCAAGTTACAATCAAGATAAGGAGGAAAAAAAAAGCCGGGCAAAAGGGACTCCAAATTTTGGGGGAGAACTGATTCAGTTGAATTAAGGTGTACACTTTTAGAATGACACTTGCACTTCTACAAGCATTGGGACATAAATTAAAGCCCAAAAATAATCTATCCTCAGGCACGGCCCACTTTTTCTTTTCCCATATTGCATACACATGCATACATTGCAAAAATAAAACCATAACCATGTGCAGCCATTCACACGAAATGACATGAGCATTTGTCTGACTTTAATAGCAACAAACTACACAAATTTCTCCCAAATTTAAGATATTTCAAGTACCTGTGATCATCTAAATCTTCAAAACTTGAAGTTTCTTCAAGGTTAAATCGAGGATAAAACTTCCTTGTATCTTCAGGATCTCTTATAAGTACTATATTCTGCATTAATATCAAAAGCGTCAAATAAATCATATGCACAAGGGTTCCATGTTTATGGCCTTTGTGTCACGAAGGTACCCGCAAAAGATCGAACAGATGACTCCTTATCTTCTCTTCACTCTCCAAGAGCAACGACTTCTCCATGCATGTCTTCAGCTTCAAAGCAATCCTCTTCTCTGTATTGCAATCCTCCTTGAACTAGAGCATTTGTGAATGAAGAGGAATTAGCCAAAGCCAATGAATAGATAAAACATTCAAGGAAGATAATGAATGAATAAACATATTGACTATAAGAAAACAAGAAGGATAGCTATTACTCAACAAATATCAATTACTGACAAGAAAAGCAGACTAGCATGTTAGCGGAAATTAACCTATGCATAATTTGAGTAGCTACACTAAAGCAAGAATCCTGGATGGAAATCCAGGCATATAAAGGAAACTCTTGCTGTTTCAAATTAAGTGCATCCCCATTTCCCTTAAATTACCCACAAATTGGAGAATAACCAACACTGACCTCTATAGTACGTAGACACAAGGTTGTTCTGTAGACCACAGAAAAAACGGATGAGCACTTTGTGATGTTGATCTAACAAAGGATTAGACAAGGAGGGGTGGTTTTTGTCTTGATTAGTTTTGAATTAGTAGCTTGATTCAAATATTTTTCTTTATATCTATCTGGCCTGTGTTCTCAATCACAAAAAAGGGAATAATTCTCAGTGTCTATTCTACTTTGGATCCCCATTTTTGACCAAATTGATTCTTATTGAATAACTATATTAACGATTTTTCACATATTCTTGATCTTCTAAGAGTATATCAACATGGATTAAAATTTAATTTATCTAATTCTTGTTTCGACAATAAAATCTCAATAAGCCAGTAATCAATCTCATCAATGAATCATATGTTAAATTGAAGAAATCATAGATTCAAATCACAGACTTGGGTGTATAAGCAGCAGTAGCATAAAAGAAATTTCCTAATGCAAATTGATGGGATTTCAGGTCTCTGAGTTGCCCCAGGTAGTGGCCACGTCACAGCGCTTCACAGGTCATCACAAGCACATAATGATTGTGTTGCAGCTGTATAGAGCATTTCACAGCCATGGTCTCCTCCATAACGTGCCATAACAGTAGAGGTAGCAGCTCTTACAGCCTTTTTTATCTTTTTTAATTCCAAAGAAGCAATACTCAAGTCTAAAAAAGTGTCAGTAAAGAAAGCATCTACGGTATCAAAAATGAAATACAGGAGGTTTCGTTGGTTGGAAATACAAGACTACCGAAATAGATAAAACACCACCTATTCAAGGACATTAATCATAATGCAGATGGGTTACAATTATTGTTTCCAGAATCTGCTAGTAGCATATCCATGGAATCAAGCTAGGATGTGTAGCGTGTCTAGAGTATCAAATGCCAGATTTGCTGATTTGATTCACACTAATATGGTTGAGTGGATTCATGGCTTGCAAAAGGTTGCAGTTGAATGCAATAAACACATTAGAAAACATAAAAACATAAAATAAAAATGACAAAAAAAGGATCAGATAAACATTCAAATGTCACCTCATAGCATTGCTTTTGATGTTCATTTAAAAAATTCGAAGCAATAAGAGTCCAGGAATCACCAAATTTATCCTGAAAACATTCACCAAAAAATTGGAGAACATCAAAGTATTGTTATCTAGAAAGCAAACAAAATCACCCAGAATGTTGAGAGAATAACAATGCACAATGAGCGAAAAAAAAAAAAACTAGCGTTCAAACTATCTTTCACCTGAAGGAACTCCTGCTTGATGTATGGCCGGCTCAAGCGATCAAAGTCCCATATTCCTTCTCTTTCAAGCTCTTCCTGATACAGATACATTACTTCAAAGTAAATTTCTATGAAAACAGAATTTAGTCTTCAAAGGCACCTAAATCAAGTTCGCAGCATTGGGAGGAAGTAGTTCAGCCTTTTGCCACAATAACAATTTTGAGTGCCTTGTAAACAAGTCCAGACTGCTTAAAATTATCTCAGGCAGCTTAGTCAATTATGAGGTGCACGGCTTATTCAACTTTATGTGTCAGAAAGAAAAGTAGCCATTGCTTTGACATTTTGTTTTCCAAGGCAAAGCTTTTCATTTCCTGTAACAAGTTGACTACTCAAACATCAATGTATCCTTAATTCTGATTTTTTGTGTTAATAAACTCTTCAACATTTAGTCTCTTATCGCAACTACTCCCACACTAAGATTATAAAAATCAAATAATCTGTACTTGCAGAAATTTTATTATGTAGTGAATGAACACTGATACATTTTGACTGATTAATTACAGGGAAACAAGCAGGCCAGTACTACATTTCAATTTTCTTGCTAATGGCTTGGCACCATGTTGCTGAAAGAAGACTTCTACATGCTGAAAAGGGAGAAAGTTCATTGCTATACCTGACTCAAAGGGATGGATGGTCGAAACTTTCCAACAAGTCCTGTCATGGCATGCTCTGGAAGCTCCCAGATTCTGAAGAAGCCCAATATGTGATCTATGCGATATGCTGTGAAGTATTTTGCCATCTAAGCAAGAAGTGAAAGTAAGTCATTTGAATCAGAAAACGATATAATTCAAATAATTAATAACTAATAAACAACCAAGGAACATCCAAAAGAGGATAAATACAGAATATTCTTGCTAAAAACCTGTGTCAACCGCGACCGCCACCAACCATAGTTGTCTTTTGACATTTCCTCCCAATTATATGTGGGAAATCCCCAGTTCTGACCATTTTTATCAAAATAATCAGGTGGTGCTCCTGTTGATGTGTTCATGCGGAACAAATTGGGATAAACCCAAGTATCGACACTGTTTCGGTCTACACCAATAGGTAAGTCTCCTTTTAATACCACTCCTCTCTTTCTTGCATATTCAGCAGCTTCTGATAACTGTCACAGAACAATAAAGCAGAGAGTATATTAGAAAACCCTTTTATCCCTATTGTTGGCTATGTAGTGTAATGTATATTGTGGATATATAGCAAATTTACTTACTTGTAAATGTAAATGGAACTGAATATAATAATGAAAGCAGATAATGTCATAGTGAACGCTGTCCTTGGAGACCAACTTTCCAAGCTGAAGGAAGAACAGAAAAAGGAGAAAGATCCAAAATAGTATAAGAGATTCAAAGATGAGAGTTCTAATAAGCTGGCATTGAGGATTAACAATGTAGTAGACAGAACATGATACCTCATCAGTAACAGGCACCAAAAAACAAACAGATATGCAGTCTTTTCACTAGTAATCAGAAAATTTTCTAGCAACTCTACAATAAATAGACATCATAGTTACCTTGTCTTTTGTGAATTGAGAAAAGCGTCCCCATTGACTGTGATCTGATGTTTCAAAGAAATCACGCAGGAAACAGAAGGCCGCATATGGCTTCAACCACTCCTATTGCAATTAAAACAAAGAATCAAATCAGAAACAATGTGAAATTGAATCAGATCTGAGAATATCATAGATAAATGACTAACTTCAATGGTAGAGTTTGGGAAGGATATACCTCATTTTCAGAAAGAAACTTCTGAAATGAACTAGATTCAAGAATTATATCCTTCTCTAGAGCGAATATTTTCTTGGCAATAGCAATTTTTGTAGCCAAAGTAGCCTCATAATCCACAGCCTGAATTAATATAAGCCAACAATAAGTTAGTATACAGATTGACACACTGAAATGATCATGCACTTCGATTGCCTTAATGCCATTCACAAGAAACTCCCAAGCAAATTAAGACACATGCAGTAGTGATTGCTTTATTCATAAGTTTATGTTGTACTCAAGGACTATCAAAGCTATGGACATGCAACCATAAAAGTCATTAATCATACAATTATCTTAATAATTAGCACACATGAACGGATCTGGTAGAGGTGCCAAGATAAATTGACCCTTTTTCTGGCTAGTTAATGCCACTAAAATTTGAAGCACAGTCATGATCTCTTGCCATCAGAGTTTAGTGTACGAAATAATTATTTTAGGCCAACAAATTACCCTATTGAAACACATCAACAATTTCTCCGTTTTCTTTTTGGCTCTCACCCTGATTGCTTACTGAAAGATGTAAATTTATCTATCTCATACTTTGTTTTGGACCTTTCATGATATTGGTATTGAGCACCGAGATCAGTTTATGATTGCTTAAAGATTCCCCGTCTTTATCATCATTCTTCAAAGCAACAAAGTGGAAAAACCTTGCTCCTACCATTTTCTTTATACTTATAAATCAAGTCAAGAATTTCCATGTAGATCTTTCAAACAACAGTCTTTCACACGCGCGCGCGCGTGCACACCAACACACACAGAGAGTAATATCTTCTCCTACAAAAAGGGCAATAGGACAATAGCTACTTGGTTTACACACGGAAAAAATAAATAAATAAATAAAATCGTGCATGAGAAGCAGCTACACCTTGCAGAAAATTATGTCCTAACTTCATTGGCTTCTCCTACCATGGAACTGCCTGAAATCAATGGTAATTTTCCTATTGCTTGCTGAAAAGATACCAAGTCTGCCCGAAATCCTCACCCGATTTATAATATCCTAAGTTTTCATGTTTAATCTTCATCACTTTTTGCATTTGCATTTTCTCTGTCTTCTGTTTCCCTTCCTAAAAATACCATGAGACTTTTCCACATCAAAAATGGAAACAAGCCAGGATTGATAAAATGCTTGCTTTTGAAAATAGTCACTCTAGGAGCTGGCTCCCCATCGTCAGGGGAAAACACATCTTGGTTGTCATTGAGTCATGCCATTAAAATGGGACCAGATGGGCAAGTAGACCGTCTCAGAGCACGACATCTTGTAAAAGGATATACTCTGATTTATGGCCTTGACTATCGTGACACCTTTTCTCTGTGGCAAAAATTGCTGCCGTAGTCTTCTTGCAATGACCATAGGTCATCGGCCATTAGAATTACTGGATATTAAAAAGTGCATTTCTCCATGGTGACATTGACAAAGAAAGTACTATGGAGAACCACCTGGCTTCTGGCTTTGTTCTAGAGATTAATATTTCATAATATAAGTAGTATTTACAAGCCTGCTGAGTGCCAATCACTTGCAATTCACAATCCACTTCTAAATTTGCTCTGAAAGTTTCTTAAGTGGGACTACAAAATTTACCAATAAAATTTATTTTAATACTTCTAGGTAAAGACAAATATATAAAAGTTGAGGTAAGTGGACTCATGAACAAGCTTGCACTTGGCTTGTTTAAATAAACAATTCTAGGCACTCTGCTCAGCTCCACTAGAAATTTGGATCTATAAATGAGTGATATGGATGCATAATCAACTGGTATGTAAATTTTACATCTCTCCATGTTTCAAATGATGTCTGCTGTCAACTATGATGATCTATCTATATTAATTGCACTTGGCTTAGAAAATAGACTCCATTCAATGCTTTTGTTTCCTGGGTCATCGCTCAAATCAAATACCAAAACGTTTGTGTATATTAGATATCTATTTTGTATACATACATTTCCCAGAACACATTCTTTTCACTCAACACAATATGACACTTTGTAATCTACAATTACATAAAGATTTTTTTTTTTTTATTTGTTCTGTCCCTACAGTATGTTTGTGTCGTGGTGTTCAGCACCCATGCTACATATCTTGACAAATTCCAACATCCTCAATTAACGATTTGACTAAGATATACCTCAGTTTATTCTTATATTGCATGACTAAAAATATATTTACCCCAAAGCAGTCCAGATATTTTTGTATTTTGGTATATGTTTTGCAGAAAGCGGTTCATAACGATGTGTGGTACAGGTAGAGATGCAGTACAATACTTCTGTTGGTACCTAGGATGGATGGGGTAGAGTTAGTCTAATCGTGGATCACAACTCGGGAATACCTGTAGATTTTAACCATCCACCATATGTATGTTTGTAATACTTCCATTTATAGAGTAAATTTAGAACAAAAAGCAAAGATAGAATTACAAATTCAAAATAATTCATAACATAGTTTGAATTATTTCATAAGGAATCCTTTTTCTAATGGAAAATAGAATTAATTATGAAGATTTAGAAATAAAAAGCTCCTTAAAGAAATTGTTACAAAAACAATAGTTAGGCTTGCGAGGAAATTGAATTGTGGTTGAATCTCGGAGAGATTCTGGGATGGTAGGGTGAGAAAATTGAAAAATTTTCAACAATCTCTCGAAGCATAGAATAAGGAAGTTCTTGGCAACGAGTAAGGCAGAATACCATTCTTACGGAGACTGATGAGTTAGATAAGCCGGATGTTGAAAGAGGATTGTTTGAAAACCTTTCTATTGGTAGACAATCTTAGAAATGATCTTGAAGAGCTTATTCTTAGGGAGGATATTAGTTGGCAGCTCAGTTTAAATGGGTTAGAAAGGTTTTTGTAACACAAGACCCCCCCCCCGCGGGGGGGGGGGGGGAGATGGCCAACGGTAGGAGATAAAGGAGCAAGTTAGATACTCACGAGGCAATGTGATTTAATGTGATTTTGGATCTAATGTCCATTGGGAAGTTACCACTACCTTTTATAGGAATTTGTATACTAAGAAGGATGGTTTTTGTCCCTCTAATGGGAGTCTTTATTGGTATGCCATTGAGATTGCTAATGCCCTCTTGGCCAGAGAGAGGGATGAAATCCAATGGAGACATCCTCAGCTTTCATTCAGTTTTTTGTGATGTCACTTGTAAAGACTTGTTTAAAGAGTTCGTTGAATTTTATTATAACGATGTGATTAATAACAGTGCTAATTCTACTTTAGTCATCCTCATTCCCCAAAAATCGTATTTCTGAAGGTGAAGAATTTTAGAACTATCAAACTCCCCACTAATCTCAATCAAACTGTGGTGAAAGTTTAACTAATAGGTTGTTTGCAATGCTTCATAATACCATTTTCTTCTGCTTTTATTAAAAGAAGAAAAATTTCGGATGCTTCGTTAGTTGCTATTGAGGTTGTTGACTACGTTAGGAAGCATAATTGGGTGTGGTTTGGAGGCTTCATTTTGAGAAAGCATTCTCATCTTCAATTTGGAGATGATACCATCCTTTTTACTCAAAGAAGATATTGAGGGTTTTAGGAATATGATTTCCCTGCTTCCCATTTTTGAAGGAATCTCCAGGCTGAATATTAATATGGCCAAGAGTGCACTTCTTGGTCCAGTGAGAATCTCAATCAGCTGGCAACTCTAGCCACCTGTGCTGAGAGGGAGTGGCTGGGTTCCTTTACGAGGATACCGTAAGAGTGATCATTTTTGGGATGTTGTCATGGATAGGATTACATGAAGATTAGACGGATGGAAGAGAAGTTTTCTCACCCTTGGAGGGCATACTACTCTTATTCGTGCATGTCTAATACTCCTCCGTATTTCCTCTCCTTTTTTGGAGTCCCTCCGTAGAATACAAGATTGAAAGTTGACAAGAGATTTCCATTAGTCGGAAAGTGGAATGGCTAAAAAGAATCATTTGAGCTGGGATCAAGCATTTAAGCATAAGATTGAGAGTGGTTTGGCTTTCACTAATGTGGTTTCCAAGACCATTTCTCTGGGAAGTAAATAAATTTGAAGATTCAGTATTAGAACCCAATTATTTATGGTATAAGTTTATTAGAAGCAAGTATAATCTCCTACGTAATGTATGATCTCAACTACATCATACTTTTCTTTCTATTGTATCATTTTAAGTGGGTCAAAGTTCTTGTAACACTTTTTTTGGGAAGGATTAATAGATTGGTGATTGTCCCTTATCCATTTCCTTTCCTCATGTGTTGTCAGCCTCAATTTGGCCCCTAACAAAAATTTTTACTTTTGGGAGGGTGGGATTTTTATTTTTTATTAGAAATATTAAGAATAGAGAAGTTCTAAATTTTTCATCCTTAGTTTCCTTCTTCCAATGAGATGAACCTTCTCAAAATGACCTTGATTCTAGGATTTAAACTTTGGATCCTTTTTTCTTCCAAATCTTCTTCCATCGTCATATTAGTTTCCTACCCTCATTTTTTTAAAATAATTTGCTTGGTCCATGCTGCTTGACAAGATCAATACTAACAATCCGTTTTTTTTAAAAAAATAAAAAATAAAAAAAAAGGAGACTCTTGAAAGCAATCCCTCTGGATGCTTGTGTCGTGTGCCTAAATGATTCAGAAAACTGAGGTCACTTGTTTTTTGCATTCTTCAGCTGCCCAAGAGGTGGAAATATGTAACATTTGGGTTTATCCTAGGAGCCTCCCAGATTTTTTAAAGCTAACTTGCTTTGGAATTGTACCCTTGTGGCTATTTCTTGGTGCATTTGGAGGGAGCTGAGCTCCAAAATTCTCAAAAACCAATTTACTGATTAGTCTCTTAATTAGGATAAAATTATCTTTTTATACTTTTCTGTGCCACATGCTTTAGGGTTTTATAATAATCATAGTTTAAAAGAGAAGGAACTCAAGGGCTATCACTCATTAGTTCATGCATTGACTTTGTGTTTCTTCTCTAAGAATTTTCTTATCTTTGGAGCTTCGCACATTTGTCTCTTCCTTAATACAATTCCTTTTGCAATTAAAAAAATAAATAAATAAATAAATAAAATAAAATAAAAAAGTTCAAAAGAAGGAAGTTGGACAGGTCACGTAAGTCCAATAAAATGTTTGTGAAGGTGGGAGAGATGAAATCTTAGCCTAAAAAAATAGTAAAATAAAATAAAATCCTATGGAAAAAAAATAAAACAAGAAAGGAGCATGAGAGACACTGCCATTGTCCAGAGAAGTAAGACACTCAAATTCTGGTACTGCACTCAATTATGCCCAATATTTCCGATCAAAGGAACTCCTGTTCCCACTCAACTCTGGTTGTTGCTCTGTGAAATTGAAGTTTGAAAAAGATTTTGCTATATAAGAATGTTCACACTTGTTTGTAATCAGGAATGTTGATTTCAACAATCTGGATCTTGAACTAAACATGATTCAGATCACAAATTGTTGGGGGTCAACTGAACTGGGTAACGGTGGTCTTGCTCCAAGATGATTAAGAATAGCAATAAGTACCAAACACAAAAATTAAAGAAAAGAATGCCAATAACTCATGGGAATAAGGAGTACCTCTTGATTGAGAAGTTCACTTGCTTTCACAATCTCTTGCTGAAATGAACCATAAAACAAAAGAATGGAAACAAGTGAAGCTCTATGTCATGGTGGAAATAGGGGTCATAAGCAAGAATGAAATTCATTCAGGTTCTCATAACATAAAAGAAAGCAACAATCACCTTGATCTCCTCTGGCATGTTCTTGGAAAGTGCTTGCACTCTTAAGTATAATGGATGCAATGCAAATACAGAGAGAGAGCTGCATGACAAAAGGCAGTTGTAGCAAAGAGTTAAATAAATAGGTCAGCAAAATCATGCACCTATATGCAAATGTTTAGCATCAAATGCAACACCAAATAATATCAAGCTTTATGATGATCACTAATTCAAAGCTATGAAGCCTTGGGAGTCCAAAATGAATAACATGTCAGTATGCAACTCATGGTCTAACATTCATTGATACTTTCAAGAACTGAAAAAAAGGGCGAAAGGGCAGACCGACTTGCTATTCAAGAAATATTTCTCAGTCGCAGCAAAAGAAGCAAATAAACACAATCAAAGATGTGAGCATATGTTTGTCTATTGCATACAACAACAATCAAAGCCTTAGTCCCAACAATTGGGGTCAGTCTTAAAGTGGGCGTATATGTACACAGCCTTTCCTTTGCATTTTTGCATTTTTACAAAGAGAGTATTTCCACGCCTCGAACCCATGACCTCGAGATTACTAAAGGAACAACTCAACCGTTGCATCAAGATTCGTCCAAAGCAAAAATTTCTAGAACTTTTAGGGGGGAATTATTCAGCCTTTGGCATAACATATCCAATTTTCCTCAACTTTGTTGGCATAAATCAAAAAGAAATAAGGGAAGGTTAAAAATGAGAGAGGACAATAGCCTCTAGAGAGGACAATGACCTCAAGATCACCAAAGGAATAACTCAACCGTTGCGCCAAGATTCGTCCAAAAAAAAAATTCTAGAACTTTTAGGGGGGAATTATTCAGTGAGGTGAGGATTCTTATGAAGCATCAGAGACCACAATCCCTCAAACCTTTCTTGGTATTTAGACAATGATCCTTTCTGCTACAATTTGTTAAACTCTTCCACCTCATCGTTCACTTCTTTTGGCCCGAATCTTTGGCATACAAGTGCTGAAAATTCTTCCCACTCCATTACTCCTTTAGCCATCTTTAACCATTGATACCAAATTTCAGCCTTATCTTCTAATACATCTCTACTACTTCCACCCAATGCTGATTTGGAATTTGATCAAGTGCTGAAGAATTTATTGCACTTTTGAAGTCATATTCTTGGATTTTCTCCACTGAACATTAGAAGCTCCACTTTTGGAGGATTTGGAACCATTATTCTTGCAGCAAAATCCCTCCGATATGGTTCTCCTTCCCATTTCTTCCTTCCACCAACAAGGGTTGCTAACAATGGGGATTGATAAACCTTGTCGGTTTCTCGCTCATAATTCTTTTCTCTGCTCATCGACTTCATAAGAGCACTAAACTTTGCTTCCATATTTGTCATAAAAGCTGCTAGTTTCCCATCCAATTTTCCTTCAATCCCTTCTTCCATCTCTACTATCAGTTCTTGCAATCGGTTTTCTTGTTTTTTAAACTGATCCTCCATGGACTTGGATCTTGCTTCTTCTGCCATCGGTTGTTTTGTTATTCCTCCTTCCAAGGACCAACCACCAAATTGTTGCAACCCACACTCAGCAAATTGTTCTGTGAATGAAAGGGTTGACTTGTGTTGGAGTTACATCAGCTGTAACTATGGTTTCTAGGTTATGAATTGAGAATGTAAGAGAAGAGAGATTAGGAAGAGAAGAGAGAGAAAAAGATATAGAGAGAGAGAGATGCTCCAGAATCAACTTTCTTGTTCATTTCCTCTGTAGTTATTACATTTATAGTTTGTTTATTCCTGTAACGACCCAATTAGTTTCCCAACTACCTAACTAACAGCTAGCTGCCCAACTGCCTAACCAACACCCAATGAGTCAGCAACTGACTCAATTGCTGACTCATCAATGCTGTTACAGTATGTGATACCACACATTACATTCCCAAGGGCCATATCCCTTTTTTGTGATATGTTAAACACCGAAACTATTAAATACTCATTGGATACTTTTATACTGATGTACACATTAATTAGATGTTTATTTATTTAAGACTTTGTGAAACCATAAATCCTATTAGTCAGATACGGATGACATGAGTTTTAACTCACCAAATTAATTGATGATACTATAATTGTAGAATATGTCAAGTAAAGCAACATTAAAAGAAAAAAATAATAATGAGGTTTAAAGAGGCATTACATAGGTTGAAAATATTTGTTATCTTGATACTTCAACTTACTTCACAGGTCCCATAGGTATTAAACATTTGAAAATATTTGTTATCTTGATACTTCAACCTACTTCACAGGTCCCATAGGTATTAAACATTAAGCATCTCCCTGAGTCGGATATTGTATACATTGCAAGAAAATCAAATTATAGCCTCTCTGACGAGAATAAACTCAATAGCCTCTGTGACAAGAATAGGCTAATTATGTCATCCACTTTCAGTAGTAAATTATTCTTATGAATGTTTCCTAAAACAAATACAAGCTGTCCATATACAAACATAAAGCACAAGTTCTTTTATCAAAAACAAAAATTAACAAATAAAGAAGCAATAATGAGCAAAAACCTAAATCATACCTGTAGGGATATGAATCCCACCACATTCCATGCACAGAAGTATCATTGATTGGCAACAGCTGAACCAAATGAAATCCAGCTTCCACAGCCCAGTCAACAAGTAGCTTAAGGTCAAGAAATTCTCCAACTCCAACATCAGCTTCTGATCTGATGGAAAACATAGGAATTGCTACTCCTGCACCTCGCCAAGGCATTTCCTACAAAAAGGGATTAGTTAAATCCAAAGCTGCCACTTTCCCCAGCAAGACAAAGGGTTTTCATAAACCTAATCTCTGTTCATAATCTTACCCGCAACATGCCATCGGAAAGGAAAATATATTTTGATTGACCAGCTGAAGAGTCTATCGAGATCTCTCGATTTGGACCAGTTTCTAACAAAACAGTTCCTGCCTTGTCATATTTGCTGTATTTGTATGTGGAGCAGCGGTTAAGCGAAACATGATTGAGGAGATACAGACAGGGTGTAGACAAAGTTATGCTTATCAAATTTACTCAAATATCAGATTATTGAAGGGAAGAGTTGCAAAAGGATATCTGATAGGAAAATCAGTCTTCAGAATGGCACAATCTGCTTGCCAGATTGATTCCCCAGCATAACTAAGCTTAAGTCCCTCATGCACTTTCCACTGCCCCAACTTTGTACCGCTCCCGGTCACATAAACCTTCAAAAAATGGGTCTGTAAGAACTCAGCTGCATAAAGTACGGATAGTTTTATCTGACGATGAGGAAAAAGATATTACTGATGTGCCTTCTTCAATATGAGGGCAGCATATTTTGAAATGGACAAGAACTGCATCTGTTCATAAGTTGCAAATATAACCAATAGTGAAACAAAAGCCTATAGTCAAATAGTCAAACCAGATGCAATCTCCAAAACTCTGATTTGGTTCAATGTACCTTCCAGCTCTGGCTTAGCTTCAATTACTCCTAAGGGTCTGTCTATATTCAGATTCCAACTTCTCCTGAATATAACATCTTTGAATGCACTCCGAAAAGGTAGAGAATCTGAACCATTCTGGATTCAAAAATGAGAATTTTTAGTAGACATCAATAACAAACCAGCATTTCACTTTGCAAGTACAAAAGGTCCACCAGAGCATGCCATGGATTGCCACCTTAATAACAGAAACAATTTAGAAGATTTAATAAAATAGGAGGGCACATAAAAGATTCCCTCCCTTACAAATTAAAATGTCTTCAAAGAATTACCACACTAAAGAATGAGAGGCTTCCCAACATCACTTTGCAAACCCCAAAAAGAATAAGGGAGGATCAAATGATAATTAAGTCTTATCATAGATGAGTGAATTTCAAGATGAATGAACAAGCAATCAACAAGCCAAAATACTTCATAGACACTTCCAAACAATCAACTAATATCACTAATTTAGAGAATTGCAATAGAACTACAATTTTGGTGACTTACTGTGAGGAAAAAAATAAAAATTAAAAAATATATATATAAAAACAAAAACAAAAACAAAAACTCACACCAGTAGAATAAAATCAAGAAAAAGAAGGCACGACCACTTGACATGGTTGAGTAACTTTGGTCGTGTCCGCAAAAGGCAACAAAATTCTTCACCATCAAAATCTATCAAACAACAATCAACTTTTTTTCTCAGAATCCAAAACCCAATTACACCCAAAACTTTCTACACATATTTGAGAGCACAAATAAACAATACAAATCAATCTTCTTTCCTCTTCCTGCAGCTAGTCTCACCATGCGCTTGCCCTTCCCCACTCCCCTCTCTATTTCCACTCCATAGAACTCTCACTTTTATAGTTTGGACACTCATGGCAAGTAAAATTGTTTTCACCATGCTACGAGGCATACTGTAGGTGGAACTCTCCTCAAGTCTAGAGACAAAAAAAAAATAGCCTTTTACCAACTTCAGCATTGACTTAAAGATTCTCATATCAGTTGTATTCAGGCAAGCCTTACCCAGCTATCCTGACGCCCCCCCCCCCAATCTGAACTTCGTACAAAAACCTTACCTATGCAAAATTGGGAGCAAACAAGAAATGGAACATCTGATAAATGAACTCCCACTTGGGATCAAATAGAATGAATTCCAGTATCGCAAGAATACAGAGAAATTAAATAAGCTTTCACAGAAGAACATGCAGGATATTTTCCAATAATGCTAGTTTACATGGCCCTTTTATTTTTCCTCCCAAGGCTATTTCCACTTTCTTGGTGTGTAACAAACAAGTGAATAACAGAAAACACACTCAGCTGGGAGTTCAAAAATATTTCTCTTAGGGAATCTATTACAAAAAGTAACAAACAGGCAAGTATGTTTGTTATGGGAGAGAGTCTTTCTCAAGTAAATGTTAATTCCAAGATAAACTTTATTTGCAAACAGAATCATTGGAAGCATAGTAATAGTTTAGGGTAAACCCTGCCTTGGACATTTTCTCATGGTTTGCAACAAGGTAATTGCATTCACTGCAAAAATTGATTCTTTTATCTTTGATAGTCCTAATTTTCTGCTTCATAGTGGCATAATTTCAGTCATATATCTATTAGTAATTGCAAGTTAAGGATGTTTGATCAGTCACTACTTGACAGCAGTAAAAGGCGAACAGTGAGTGCAGGTCAAATGTCAGAAATATAAGTCAATTACTCCAACTTAGATCAATCATACCAAACGCAAGCGAGCTAAAGAATCATGTCAAATTTAGAACAATACCAACGAATCAAAAAGAATGACATCTGATAAAGTACCACTGGTTGAGGGGGGCGGCGAATTAAAGTTGGCAACAAAGGTAGACAGACGAAAAATCCTCCCCCAATTCTCTTAGCAGCTGACAAATATTTAAGATGCTCATCCTGCTACTTTATAGCCTAAAACATGCCGGTTAAAGTGACTACTGCATATGCAAATCTATAGAGAAAGAATATGAACCCACTAACAAAACAAAAAGGAGTAAAGAAAGCATGGGCACGTCAGCATACGGGGGCTTACGTTAGAAAGAAAATCAAGAATCTAGATAAAGAATAAAAGGAGGACCTGCCAAAGATCATGAAGTTCCACAGATTCACCATCCTGAATCCCTGGAGGCAATGAGAATTTCCTCTTCTTGCCAGCCTCCCACCTGAGAATATTCCTATCATCATCAACCACATAATAAGTATACTCACATCCAAACCCACTCCGAACCCCTACGCTTCCACGCCATATTAGCTCATCCCCCTGATGAAATGGACTTAGTAATACCCCCTTCTTCACATTCCATGAACCAAGCACAGGTTCTGAACCACACACCAATAGGCTTTGTCCCCATTGAGTATAATAGGGCACTCTGAAAGTCACCTTCACAGGTTTTGTGGACTTGTTCCCAGCGAAAAGCCCCAAATTCACCATTTGCGAAAGAAATTGGTCAACCCAGATGAAATTTTTCACAACCTAGCAAAACCCAATTGGCAATTCATTAAATTCTGCATTATAAAGCCCAAAAAAAATCGCAAAACTGAATATTCCATCAGAAAAAATAGAATATTATTAGGAAAGAGAAAAACTTGCTTTATTGTGAGGAAATTAAGAGAAAGTAGTCAATTACTTGAAAATATAAAGAACCAGATAAATATACAAAGGAGGCAATGCTGCCATCACCTTTTCTTATATGGAAAGCAAATTTTTTTGTTTGCACGATTTTTATGGAGAAATAGGTGAAGAAAAGAAGGGTGGTAGCTGATAGCGGAATCTGCAACTGAGTATTACTGTTGAGTTGAGTGGCTCTTGTGTCAAGAACGGTAGCTTCTTTTGTGTGGTTTTCACTTTTCAGCAGATATTTACAGGGAGAGAGCTTGTTTATGGGAAGAGATGATATTTGTTTGGCGGTGATGGAGAGTGGTGTTTTCTTTTTGATGGAGAGAGGTGGTGCTAGAACGTGGAAGAAGAGGACACCTGTGACGGTTTGGTTTCGGCAAGTTGCAAGTTTTGCGGTCTTCAATTGGTTCTGTCAAATTCTCACATGAAAAAGTGTGCGCATTAAGTACAGAGATCTGGGGAAAAAGATACTAGACCTTCCATCTCAGATGTGTTCAATTAATTACAAATGGGGACAAGGAAATATGGACAGGCACGGATCTGGACGTGATCGGATTGGACGAATAAAATCACAGACGAGACTCGACAAACTATAATGCGCACCGTTTGTGGAGGAGACCCGGGGTAAATTTGATTCACCAGAGAAAAAAGGAAGAGGGAACGAAAAAACAGGAAAAAATTTATTTTATCTCATAAAAATAAATATATTTTATTCTTTTTGTTTAATAGAAATAAAATAAAAGAAAATATATGATCTTTATTTTATTTGATTAAAATAAAAAATAGCATTTTAAAATATGAATCAAATATGTCACACCAAAAGATTAATTGATCAAATCGATCGAATCGTATGAAAAAATCGGATGATATCATTATGATATCATAAATAAATTAAAATTATAATATACTATTAATGTAAAAAATCTGTACATTCAATTCAAAAATGTTTATCAAATTAAGAACCTCCCTTCCCACAAATATTTATCAAATTATGTTTAAAATAAAAAATATATATATTAATAACAAATAATTTATTTATTTAAATATCATATATTATTCAAATATATTAAAATCTAATTTAAATAATAGAGTTGAGTATATCAAAATTTAATTTAAATTATAAAAAAATTCAATAAGAAAAGAAAAGGAATAAAAACATGACCTCATTTTGGGGAAAAATAATGTTTAAGAGGCGACAGCGGTTGGAAGAAAAAAAGGAAAAGCGAAAGGATACACACCCAAGGTACGGTGCTTTGGTAGTCATGACAACTGAATGGTGCATTGTTGTTCCTAGGTTCAACTCCACCCCTTGCATTTTTTAAGCAAATTAAAAAAACGGGAAGAAAATGGGGGTTGCCATGTTAGGCCTGGTTCCTGATTCAACCTGTTTCTTCATCGGGTTTGATCAGTTTTTTTGAGAATCCGATTTTATTATGAAACTCGGACCTATTGCAGAGGCGGTTCCCAGTTGGAACGGTTTAATTATCGATCCAGTTTAGATTTTCAAACACTAAAAAAAGTAAAATAAAATATCACTTTATTTATTATTATACACTTATAAAATAATATTTTTAATATTTATCATCATGTAATTTTTTTTATTTTACTTATTTAAAATATTTTTTAAAAATATAATTTTTTATAAAAATAGTTATTTAATTTATTATTTTATCTTTTACAAATTATTTTCATTATTACTTTATATTAAATAAAATTGGAATAGTAATATCTAAAAAAGTAAAATCTCTATCATTAATGAAAAATAATTTTTCCTACAAAATTAATAAAGAAAATTAAATTTTATTACTTTATATTAAATAAAATTGAAATAAAAAATAATATATAACTTTGTAAATATTAAAGAAATATAAGAATAAATTTATCTAAAATTTTCATTTCATTTCTAATCTATCCACTTTAAAATGAAAATAATTTCTTAAGGGTGAGGAATTAAAATTACATCTAACTTTTACTTCTTATAATTTTCATTATTATTTTCTTTCTTACCAAACAAATAAAAAGAGTCATTTCACTCCACTTTTACTTTCCTTCCCCTTTTTCTTTCACTTTTCACTCCAACCAAACTTACCTGTAAATTTGGTTCGCAGAAGAGAATGGGAAAAGAAAGATTTATTTCACCTAATGGAAATAAATGTATTTTTTTCATTTTTTTTTTGTTTGGTAGAGATGGAAGAAAAGAAAATTAGTAATACTTTTTTTTTATTTAGTTGAAATAAAAAGTGAAAGAAAATACCACATTATTTACTATTATACCCCAATAAAATAATATTTTTAATATTTTTTAGCATGTAATTTTTTATTTTTTAATTTAAAATATTTTTTAAAAGTATAATTTTTTTCTAAAAATAGTTATTTAATATATTTTTCTTATTTTTTATAAATTATTTTCATTATTATTTTATACAAAATTAAAATATTAATGTAAAAAAAAGAGTAAAAAATAAAATTAAAAAAATAATTTGTCCATTAAAATTGATGAAGAAAATTAAATTTTTTTATTTCATATTAAATAAAATTGAAATAAAAAATAATGGATAATTTTGTAAATATCAAAGAAGAATAAGAATAAGGATAAATTTATCCAAAATTTTATTTTTTTTAATTTCTGTCCACTTTGAAACAGAAATGATTTTTTAAGAGAAAATGAAAGAGTTTACATTATATTTTTACTTCCTTTTCATATTTCTTTTCTTACCGAACGATAAAAAAATATTATTTTCTTTCTCTTTAACTTCTTTTTTTTCCTTCCACTTTTTATCCCAAACCTAACCTTTAAGCTGGAGATAGTTTACTTCACCTTGGATCCTTAGCGAATCTAACATCCCAGCTGTGATGGGAAAAAATAAACAGGGGTACTTTTGATTCTCTAGCAATTTATTTTTGGATAAATTATATTTTTCCTCCACATGATTTGATTGAAATCCACGTATTTTCTCTATAGTAAAAAAATATCTATTTATAACCCTATAATCAAAAAAAGGGAAAGTCGATGAAATTTTATGAAATTAACGGTTCACCTTATTTCTTAATATTTTCTATTTAAGTATTTTTTATATTCACTATTTATTTATTATTTAAGTAGAATAAATAAACTAAATCAATTTTTAAAATTGATCCTAATGCAAATGACAAAAAATCCTTTTATTCAAAAAACTCACTTGATTCTCGAATTCCATCATCGCCCAAGATCAAGGCCCAAGACCAAGCTTAGACTCTATCCATCCTTACTCTAACCAACTCTGAGATATGTTGAGAAACAATTCCACTCAGAAAAATATCTAGTTCGATCGGATTTTATTTACTTAATTGCACTATATAACTTATTAGATCTAGTCTTATTTCTCATATTGTTGATTTTATATCATGATTATTTATTTTTTATACAATTTCATCTTATACATGGAGGAATTCCCTCCTACCGCCTACCACCTACCACCTGTT
The DNA here is from genome assembly GCA_037126225.1 of Dillenia turbinata. Lineage (NCBI taxonomy): Eukaryota > Viridiplantae > Streptophyta > Magnoliopsida > Dilleniales > Dilleniaceae > Dillenia > Dillenia turbinata. The sequence goes on along the minus strand of JBAMMX010000004.1, from coordinate 14,633,976 downwards.
ACCTCCTCTCCAGGTATCTATTTCCTCCTCATCAAGCACCTCCTCTTCCATTGCTTAATTTGTGATGGGGCCCATCCAAAAGGCTCAATTTGAAAAGTATCCAACATAAGGCCCGTGATCCTCCAGTAGTCTTTTATAAGTTTTAAGCCTCTTTATTGAGCACCTATTTGAGTCACAAGAAACTAGATCTATAGAGTCGAGACCTACCTCCAACAATTTGAAACACGATAATTTTTTTCTCTCTTAAACCGAGTTGGGTGTAAAACAGTGAAACTCACTTGGTAACCAAAAGAAAAACCCAAATGTACACGTGCCTAAGATGGCTAAGAAAAAAACCAAATATACACGTAGTACGGAAATAGGTTTGTGAGTTGGGGAAAACAATCATAGGGCAATCAGCATGCTAATAGGCATTACTATGAAAAATTTTATCCACTTGAACCATGATTACTATGTTAAGATTTGGATTATCTCATCACCACAATTCAATCAACATAACATAAAAAAATAAGAACCCTTAGTAATTTAAACATACTCTTACAAATAATTTCTATTATTCATATTCATTAGTTGATCATGTTTATGGTGTTTTCTTTTGTCTAATTAATATTTTAGTGCTCAAACAAACATGATATTTTTTGGCATCCCGCATTTCAACGCCTAAAAGTTAACGTGAGTCGTATGTTGTAATATTTCAAGATGTTGAGTTAAGCCGTGAATATCTTAGAATGTCATAATAATGACAAAACATTGGACAAATAGGAAGAATCCAAATTTTAGTGTTAAGGGGAAAAAAAATTTATACCAATGCCACATTTTTTTTATCTCAAATATCAAACAACTAAAATTCGTGATACACTTTTAAAACCATTATTGAGAATAGTAATATTGCTATTGTTGGAAGTAGGTTCTGACTTTATAGATTCTGTCTCCTTTTGACTCGAATGGTTGCTCCAGGAGATGTTTCAAAATCTACAAAAAACTGTCGGAGGGTGTTCCGGTAGAAGCGATTTCGATACTCAAGTCAAAAAGAATAATTTTTTATAGAAATAAAATAGATTAGGAGCGAGAGCTGAAAACCTTATGACTTATGTGTCAAATATCTAGTCTCAGAGAGCATATCTGGATTTCAGTATACCGAAGGCTTATTTACCTGGTTGTCGTAAGAGCCGTGTACTAGGGTGTTACAATCCTTTAAGAAGTTTATCATTTAAGAAGTTTGACAATACAGTGAGATTTCTTCCCTTATCTAAAGTGTGATGACCCGCTATCCAGGCGCACCCCCTAGCAGAAAGAAACATATATGCATAATGTGGAAGCAATAAACACATTTAAAATGCGACGTCTGGAGTCGCGACAGTCGCACTCCACGTGTGTGATAATACAGAAGGAGATTTGAATTAAAAGAAAACTACTTTCTTGATCTTTCAAATGAAAATTTGGCAGCGTCTCTCCTATTTAATGATTGTTAGCCACTGGGGATTAATATGAGAACCTGATAAAACCAAATTAACACTTCTAGTATCCAACCAACTGGCATCAATGACCCACCTGGCCGCCCAGCTCAACACACCGTAATATATAAACACTTTATTTCCCATCTTAAATTCTAATTTCCTGTGTCTTTGATCAGCATAACTCTTTTGGTAAGATTAAGCTGTTTTGAGCTTATCTCAAATGATTCAAACTTTTTTTGTGGTTTCTTACAAATAAGCGGGTCATGTTTCAGATTGAAATACCTGTTTCTCTCTTACTTCACCCAACAAAGAGGGGTTCTACATTTTCTCCCATATAGTGCTTCAAATGGTGTCTTGTCAATGCTAGAGTGATAGCTGTTGTTATAAGTAAATTTTGCTAACATTAAATGTTCAACCCAACTACCACGGAGCTCCAGAACACAAACCCTCAATATATCTTCCAGAGTTCGTATAGTCCTCTCTGACTACCCATCTATCTGAAGATGATATGCCATAGAGAAATTAAGTTTAGTCCCCAACTTGGACTGAAAACTCTACCAAAATCGGAAAACAAATCTCGGATCTCTATCAGAGACAATGAATACTAGTATGCCATGCAATCTCACAATCTCATCGACATAAATTTTAGCTAGTTTCTCTGTGGAATAAGTCATTGCCATAGGAAGAAAACGAGCTGACTTAGTGAGACGATCCACTATAACCCAAATAGCATCAAATTCCCTCAGAGTCCTAGGCAAACCTGAGACAAAATCCATGGTAACATACTCCCATTTTCACTCAGGAATAGGGAGTGGCTCAAGTAGTCCCCTTGGTCTCTGGTATTCGGCCTTTACTTGTTGACATGTCAAGCATTTCCGAACAAAGTCGGTAACATCTCTCTTCATACCAGGCTACCAAAAGGATTGACACAAATCCCTGTACATTTTGATGGATCCTGGATGAATAGAAAAGGATGAATTATTGGCTTCCTCCAAAATCAATCTCTGTAATCCTTGAGTTTCCAAAATTACCAATCTATTCTGAAATCTGACTATCTCGCTTAATATATTGAATTCGGGCTTCTCCCCTTTTAGAACATCTCCCTTGAGCTTAATCGTCATCTCATCAGTTTGTTAGGCATCCCTAATGCGATCCGATAAATCTGGTCGCACCATAAACCAAGCCAAAAGAGATCCCTGATTGGTAACTTCAGCATCAATCCTTAGTTTTTCAAACTCAGCAATCATCTGATGCTCTCTCACCCGTAAAGACGTGACAGACACTATCAATTTATGGCTGAGTGCATCTGCAACAACATTGACTTTACCGGGTTGATACTGAATAGTAATATCATAATCCTTCAATAACTCTAACCATCTGCGTTGCCTCAAATTCAATTCCTTTTGAGTAAATAGATACTTTAGACTCTGATGATCGGTGAATATCTCACAGTGCTCACCATATAGATAGTGTCTCCAAATTTTCAAAATAAAGATAATAGCTGCAAGTTCTAGATCATATGTCGGATAGTTCACCTCATGAGGTTTCAACTGCCTGGAAGCATAGGCTATCACATTCTGCCCTTGCATCAATACACAACCCAAACCGGTCCTAGATGCATCACTAAACATCATATATCCCTGTCCACTAACCGATAACATTAACACCAGGGTTGACACGAGTATCTTTTAGTATCTGGAAATTAGCTTCACACTGTTCATCCCAGCGGAAAGGTAGATTCTTACGAGTCAATCTCGTAAGTGGAGCAGCTATCAAAGAGAAATACTTAAAAAATCTGCGGTAATAGCCTGCCAAACCCAGAAAACTACATACCTCTGTACCTGTAGCAGGTGTAGACCAATTGAGAACTGTTTCAACCTTCTTTGGATATACAAAAAGCCCTCTACCAGAGACAATATGACCCAAGAAGGTTATTTTGCCAAGTCAGAATTCACATTTACTTAACTTGGCATACAATTTCTCAGTCCTCAAATCTGTAAAGTCATACGGAGATGCTGCTCATGTTGAGCTCTATCTTTGGAATACACTAGAACATCATCAATAAACACACAATAAACGCATCCAGATAGGGTCTGAAAATACGATTCATCAGATCCATAAACACTGTTGGAGCATTAGTTAACCCAAATGACATCACTAGAAACTCATAGTGGCCATATTGGGTATGAAAAGCTGTCTTAGGTATATCTTCCTCCTTGACCGTAATCTGGTGATAACCTGATTTGAGATCTAGTTTAGAGAAAACTGTGGCATCTCTCAACTGATCAAACAGATCATCAATTCTCGGCAAAGGGTATTTACTCTTCATGGTAACTTGATTCAACTTTCGGTAGTTAATACACAACATCAAGGAACCATCATTTTTCTTTACCAATAACACCGGTGCATCTCAAGGAGAAACACTTGGATGAACAAACCACTTGTCCACAAGTTCTTGTAACTGAGTTTTCAACTCCTTCAACTCAGCCGGTGCCATTCTATATGGAGCCATAGAAATAGGAATAGTATCAAGCATCATATCAATGGGGAATTTTATCTCTCAGACTGGAGGTAATCCTGGCAAATCATCAGGAAATACATCCGAAAAATGTCAAACCACCGGTATGTCAAGCAACTAAAGCTCATCTTTCTTGTCTTCAGTAACATAAGCTAAGTACCCATGACAACCCTTGGAAAGCATATTTATTTCTCGAACAAAAGATACAACTAGAGCTCTAATAAATCTATCACCGATAAACAAAATCTACTATCGTCCAGGTGGGTAGCAAATCAATGTTAAAATCATGTCCCTAGAAGCTCACAATGTAGCCTCTATAAATCTCAGTAATCAGAAACTCATCACCAAGTGGTGTAGCAACCCACAATCTCTATTCTAGAGGTTCAGACCCATACAGTAAATGTATGACAAATGCTAAGGAAATAAATGAATACATGGCACCCAGATCTATCAAGACACAAACGTCATGAGAAAATAATTTCATTCGACCTGTAATCACATCAGCTGATGCATGAGCCTTCTGAGCAATAACCGCATGAACTCTAGCCTGACCTTCTGACCTGGGGGTATGCCCTAAGGTCACATTTGCTGTGGTCGTGGCGGTAGGGCTGGTCTAGGTGGTCTTGATCTCAATGGAACTGGAGGAGCTACTGATTGTTGAGCTGGTAAAGGTCTAGATGGTGGAACATGCTGTAAAAGGGTAGACTATGGCTGCTCAGACCTAGGGGGACAACATGAAGCATAATGTCCTAGCTGAAAATAGATGAAACAAAGTCTGGCTCCTCCTTCACATGGCCCTGTATGGAGATTCCCACAACTAAGACATGACGGCCTCCTATGGGAGCCCTCTCCCTGCTCAAAACGCCTCTTCTTTTTCTTCTTCTTTGTGCTTTGAGTTTGGACTTCCGTTGGCCTCTTTCTCCAGAACATTTCTTATCCGTCCTCAATAACCAATTCCAATGCCTTTGCATTATTCACAAGATCCTGATAAGTCGTAAAAGGCTGAGCTACTAGGTACCTCTGGAAAAAGGATCGTAGTCCTTTTCTGAACCTCTTGGCTCTCTTTTCATCTATATCAACTAATTCCAGAGCATACACTGACAATCTAGCAAAACGGTCCTCATACTGGCTAACCGTCTGATTACCCTGTCTCAAATTCAGAAACTCAGACATCTTTTGATCTCTAATAAATGTAAGTACATATCGCTCGTGGAAGATCTGAGTAAAATCACCCCAAGATACATACCGAAGGTCATCTCCATATCGGAGTCTCAACTCTAAACTCCATCAGTCATATGTAGCTTCCTTTAGATAGTGGATAGCCAGTCTGTCCTCATACTCCTCTGCAACCATAAACTCGGAAAATAGTCTCTGCATCTCTACAATCCAGGTCTCCGCCACCTGAGGATCATCATTCCCCGAAAAGATCATCGACTCTATTTTTTTAAACTCAGTCATTAGCTTTTGGAATCATCGGTTCTCTCGAGGTATACATGTGTTTCCTCTATTTTCTTGCCCTTCTCCATACTTAGTGGTTTGATCTCTACCTGACCTAATCCGACCTGACTCAGAATCAATTGATACCATTGGAGTTGCTGAAATTAACATAGCTGAAGAAGTAGGGGTGACATGAGTGGCTGGAGAGACATCTACAGTCTCACTCCCTATCACCGGTTGAGATACCCTCTCTGTTAATTTATGAATGTCCCCCGACATAATACCTACCAAAGCCATCAAAGCAGCTAAAGCCTACTACAAATCTGGCCCCTCTGGTATCTGATCACCTAATTCCTGGGATGGAGGCTCCCGCCTCTACTCATCATCCCTATCTCTCCGTCAGGAGGTATTTCATCTTGTCTCCTTGTCCTAACCATTATGCGCGCTAATAACCAGATGAATGAAAATGACAAATAACATCACTCATGATATAAACCTCCCTCTACTTAGAACCTATACCTATGGTCTCAAATCCTAGGTGTAGATTACCCAAAACCATAGGCTCTGATACCAACTGTGACGACCCGTTATTTAGGCGTTGCACCCCCTAGTAGAAAGAAACAGATATGCATAATGCAAAAACAATAAACACGTTTAAAATGCGACATCCAGAGTCACGACAGTCACACTCTCCGTGTGTAATAACACTGAAGGAGATTTAAATTTAAAAAAAAAACTATTTTCTTGATCTTTTAAATGAAAATTTGGTAATATCTCCCCTATTTAGTGACTGTTAGCCACCTGAGGTTAATATGAGAACTTGATAAAACCAAATTAACACTTCTAATATCCAACTAGCTTGCATCAATGGCCCACCTGGCCGCCCATCTCAACACACCGTAATACATAAACACTTTAGCCACAAACTATAGATATGGTTCCTCTGTACCAAACCATATATCTATATGTGCTACATGACTTAGACTATTCAAAAGATCATAAATATATACATGCCTCAACAAGATACAAAGGTTGAAGATGAGTAGGGATCTAAATCCTACAACTCAAGTGTCTCTACCTTGAGCTTTCCTCTCGTCTCCCAGTTCACATAAAAACAAGGATATTGGGGTCAGTTTAAGCTGAGTAAGTACATAGGGAACCAAAGACATGCATGGCAAGTAAGTAAGTATCAAGATATCAACATCATCATATAACAATGTAAACTTAGCAAACGTACAAAAAATGCATATAATCACCAGCATTCTTAAGAAAATAATATGATTGTCATTTATAGAGGTACCATTTTTTTCCATATTCAGTGTTCTAAATAGCTCAGTAATTAAAGAAATGAATAGAACTTTGAACCAAGTTAGTGTATGAGGGTCTAGAAGAGGAAGCCAAATTCTGATATTTCTAAATAAAATCTAGGTCTTTTGGGTTAGACGTCTCAAACAGTTCACCTGCTTTTAATTCTACATTCGTAGGGAGAAGAGATACAAATATAGTTCCTCAACCTTTGCTCGTAGGCTTCGCACAAGCTTTGGAACTCTATATACAATCCGCATTCCTCAAACTTCACCTACAGACTTCGCACATTTTTTTGGAGGAATTTTTCATGCTATCACTTCCTCCTTACTTTTTTTTTATGTTTCTCATAAGGTAATCACTACCATTTATCAAAAGATTTGCACTAGTTTTACAAATATCACAAATAAGCAATTTGTATAGTTAGCCCACTCATAGCATTCCATTGGGTTATTTCAATGAGTTATCAATACAAACAAGTCTTAATAAAACTGTCATATCTTGAGTTGCAATACCAGAATTGAGATAAATCTAATTGTCACACAAATTTAAGACTGAGGACTACAATTCTCATATTCATAGCTAAATTCAGTTCTAATTACACAAACAGAACCAATTTAAACAATGTTGCAGTTCACTATTTATAATACTTCTTGCCCAGTCACAAAAAAAGTAACATAACTTCTTTTGCTCATATTCGAATGAGGTGATTCCAGTGGCCATTTAAAAATAAGAGATAGGCTACAATTTCTATGTTTAGATCTTAGCCTAATTCATCCTAGAAGATAGTTAAAAATCACAGCAAAGATCAGTGCATAAATAGGGCAGAAAACATGGTAGTTTCTCTACAGAAATATGTAACTTTGAAAATTCGCCAGAAATCCATTTCTTGATGAAATCATGCGAATTATATGTCATTTTAAAATTACAGAAGTCTAGTTTCTCCAAGATAAAACCTCACATGATTTGGAGCTGTGAAAAAAAAGTTATAAATTAAAAACCAAAGATTGGTCAGGCTGTCCAACAAATATAATTTTTAGGTTCTCATCTAAGAATGAAATTCTCTTTTCCATAAATCATTTCCTCTATGCTCTAGCAACATAATCCTATCCAAAAACATGTTTTAAGGATTATTAGGCATTAATTTAATAAATACATACAAGATACTTGCCTTTTTAAGCTTGAGAACCAACTTTGATCTCCTATGTGTTTCTTCCTCCAAATTCCTAGCTTCTCATGTGTTTTCCAGCTTGTTTTACAGGTTTTCTACCCTTTTTTATGTTAGGGATACTTAATATTTTGATGAAGGTTGTTGAATCCAACCTTAAATGGCTCTTTCCAAGGAGTTAGGGTTGAGTTCTTGGAAGGGAAAGAAGAAAAACGGGAATGAAGCTAAGGATGAAGAACACTCTCATTCTCACTCTTTTTCATTTCTATCCTTAGTGGTTTTTGGGTCCCCCAAGGAAGTTGATGTGTCAAAGGTGGTTGCCATGTAGTGGTTGTGCCATGTGGTGAGAAATGAAATGTCATGGTGTCCCTTTAGATTACATATGTCATTTGTGGGTCGCACACCACACCCTAATTCGGTTCTAATTCCGGTCGTTCTTATTTGTTGGTATGTCCCATTAGTTTATACCAATTTTAATATATATGATCTATAATTAAAACCTCAACAAAGTAAAACATGCATTGCACGTAAAAATTCATGAATTTTACCATGGTGCAATGCAATAATTTCAAATGCATTCAGTAAAATATGAAAATGCATATTTTAATATTTTCTCGAAATGGGGCCTTACATAAAGGATGTGTTTCATATTGATTTAGAAAACTAAGATTTGCACAAGACTTAGTCGAATATTTCCTTTGGTCGATGAGAACGATCGGTTTCCTAACGAGACTTGTTACTCAAGGAATGCACGTACAACCTCTTACTAATAAGAGTAGCAGTCGGCCTCTTGTCTATGTGGCAAGAGTAGAGTCATCTTTTGATATACCAAAAGCCTTTGGAGGTTATAGGCCAATTAGCTCACTGTCGATGACAATCACTCGATGAGTCGATCTAAGTGGGTCAGGCCATATCTACCTTTTAGGGAGATTGATATATATTTGTTAACATGTCTAGACGTAACATGTCTCTTTGAATCATGGGCCTCATAGAGCTAAACGCCTTTTATATTAGGCCTTTTGACTATATCCCATCATTTATCCCCGACTCGTGGTATCATTCTATGAGAAAGGTGCCACGGGTAATGATTATCGAAAAGGTGCAAAACTTTTGACATGACATACGTCTTCCGTATTTTACAAACGTCTTTAGTATTCTTTATAAGGACAGCCATTCGAGTGGATTTAACACTTTTTTTTCTTGTATCCATCTTACTTTCTTGTGAATCGCTGTTACGTAAAGAAAATCTTTCTTAAGGAAAATAACAAAAGGTTTTGATTCTCAAATTCATCCAGGCATTGGCAACATTAGAAACGTTATAACAATGTAGGAACTTTAAGAGGTTTAGATAAATATATTGATGGGTAATAATTATACCCTAGTGTCAGCCAAGACGTGATAGGCCAACAAGGCGTCAGAGGGCTGTGTTTCGATATACAAACAGTCGGTGAAGTTTGGTCTAAAGATGCCATACATGGGTCTGTGTTTTGAGGTACTTTGGCATTGGAATATATTCCCAGCTTTGTTGATTCCAAGTACTAATTTCTTATGCCTCAGTTTTTTCTTTTTCGACCAATTTTGTTATTTTGCAGAAAGGGGACCAAGAGAGATTTTAGTACTACGATTTTAGAAAGGAAGAAGGCCTCGAATCAGCATATTATTGATGAACCAATCAACGATGACAACTCCGTTATTGCGATGCATCCTGAGACAAAGGAGAAGCTCCTGCTCTTTCGCGACGATTTGATCTTAATCAAGTACTCTGGTCATTGTTGCAACAATCAAAAACAAGAGGCTTCACAGATGCAAGGAATGTTCGAATTTCCCTTCTCATTCTTCTTTTCCTTTTTTAAGATCCTCTCTTTCAAATCAAGCCAAACTAGCCAGGAACTCCCAAGAATCCATTCTCTGAGACCTCATCAACAAGAATCCACTCCCAAAACCCCATTAAGAAGCGCTCAAGATTCAACTTGTTTTCCAAGATCACTAACAAGAAGGCTCAATTATCATAGACAACATGGTCTTTTTCCTCACGTTCCTCAATGTCCACTCCAAGGATGATGAAGCGAAGCCAATTTTCAAGTCCAAGTCATCGTTTGATTCCGGGGGTTCATGATGAAGAAATGGTCATTGGATCACCTATTTCACCTTTATTACAACATTCATTATTTCAATAAGAAATTTTTTTTTGGACAAACCTTGGAGTAATGGTTGAGTTGTTTCTTTGGTGACCTCAAGATCACAGGTTTGAGGCATGGAAACAACCAATTTGCAAAAATATAAGGGGAAGGTTACATATATATATACGCTTACTCTAAAATCGACCACAATTGTTGGGACTAAGGTTTTGATTGTTGTTGTTGTTATTTTGTTAATTCCCAGTGCTTGATGCCTAGTCATCACCGTGATTTCCCTGATGGGGTTTTGTTACTTTCATTTTGATTTTGAAATTTTGGCGGCCATTTTCTCACTGGTGAGATACAGAAGCAATGGTTCAATCCAAGGATGGTAGAGATTACAAACCTAACCTGAGTCCGATTGGGGATTTTATTACATGGAGTTTATTACAAGAGTTGGATGCACAAGTATTTCTTTGTGGAGTTCAAGAACAAGGATCTTATGCTAATACTTCTTAGTGCCAATAGGAGGCCATCATTATGGTTGAAGCCTTCAGTCCCTTCCCGTCATTTTCATTTTATACGATCGGTTGGTAGCTATTGCAAGTCTACTCAAAGGAACATCTATATCGATTCTTTGGTAGATGACCAAATGCTATCCTTAGCGGGTCTACTAATAGGAGAGAAGAGGAGGATCAATAGACCCATTCTAGTTGGAAGGATAGAGATTGAATTGGTTGGTGTTTTGGAGTCTCTAAATGATGTCATGCTGAAAGTGGTTACGACTGTCAAAGAAATGCGTCCGAATGCCAGGAAGTCTACAAGGGAGGCCGATGGAGCATCTAAGGCCCGACCAAGATTCAGGGCTCCATCCTTAAAAAGAAAGAAAATATCATTGCTTAAGTTTTTGGCGAAAGGAAGGCGTAAGGGGATAGAGGGGGTTGGAGAGCAAGCATCCCCTACTTTGGTAAGGTGTTCTGAGCCGGTAACCTCTGAGCTTGAAGGTGTCAATAGCTTAGCGTCTGACAATCATTCATCCTCAGCCGATGGTGAAAGTATCACAGTGCCAGAGATATCTAAAGTAAGAGGTCCTGAAGATGCACCTCCACCTAGCATTGAGGCGAGGCCAAGAAGAGGAGCAGAAGCTCGTGCTGTTGTAGTGGAGGAAATGTCTGGGCGATCATGTGCTATCCCTTGGCCCCCACGTAAAGGGAAGCGCAAGGTACCTGATGGAATTGTCATTCTTCCTTCTATTCCTTTTAGGCCTTTTGATAGCAAAAAGGGTTCGAAGGAGAGAGGAGCAGTCACCATCTGCATAGGAGATAAACAGTATAACTATATGGATTTAGTCGAGGTGGATCAGATAGTTGATCAGTTTGATTTTTATCGTTGTGAGCTGGAGTTACACAGAATGTCCCCAGAGCAACTTGGCGGGGCCCTTAAGTCTCTTGGCTTGATGGTATCATTTTCTCAAGTTTATCTTGCTTTACTTTTCCTTTGCTTCTTATTGATCCAATTCCTTTCTATAGACAATGGCATTAGCAGAATTCCAGGAGCAACAGAGGAAATGAACGGTCAAGAATTTAAAGGAGCGTGCTGATCAACTACTTATTCAGGTCTCGGTATTTCAGGATGCCCTTGATCAAAAGGGAAAGAATACAGGGGTAGAAGAAATGCCTTATACCTCGCTTGCAGAGAAGGAGGAAGAAATAAAAAGCTTGTAATTAGATTTATCCCTATGTCGAAGACACTGTGAGAAGCTAGAGGCTGAGTTGAAAGTTCACAAGGCATGCTTGTAAACTGCTAAGATACTGATTCGATTACGTGAAGAGTCTCTTCAAGTGGCGGAACAAAAGTGTTCGAATCTGAGGAATCTTTGGCAAAAACATTACAGCCTTCAGAGATTCCTAGCGCAAACTGCTCGAGAGATTGAGGTGCACTGAAAAGATAGTCCACCAATTCGGTTTAAAGGGAGCTCTGCCCCCTAGCAAGGATATTATTGGTCAAGAGATAATGGACCAAAGTGTGGCCCCTATTGACCTAGTTGGCATTTCTGTTGAACCTGTCGTAGTTACAGCAGAGTCTCCTCATCAGGAGATTCTAACGCTTCCCCCTGTTCTTTCTGATTTTATGTGATTTTTGTACTGTTGATACATGGGGTCTTATACCATAGTATGTTTCAATGAAAGATCTCTTTTTCATCTAGTATGTGTTGATACCGGGGGATATTCCCGTAACCATTCGAATAGGTCCATCCATCTTAGTTCTTTGCTCAGACAACTTAGAGGAATAACAACTCGCCTAGGGGCACACTGTCTCATTGGACTTGGAAATACTTGTCTGTGAGGGAACTCCGTTTTTCAGATAGATCATGACCATTAAGGCATAGCTGAAAGCGCGAGCAAGAACTGCCTTTCTGGGTAGGTAAAATTCTCAAAACGTCTTATTCGTTGAGAATCAAAGATGGGATAGGCTATGCCTGCCCATTCGGGGAGTTACATCTCATATTGACGATATACTACGCTCGGTAGGAATCAGACGATAGGAGGGGTCGTGCCTACTCGTTCAGGGAGTTATATCTCATATTGATGACACGCTACATTAAGTAGGAATCAAATGATAAGAGGGGTCGTATTTACCCGTTTGGAGAATTACATCCCATATTAACGACACGCTACGTTCGATAGGAAACAAACGATAGGAGTGGTTGTGCCTACCCATTCGTGGAGTTACATCTCATATTAATGACACGCTACGTTCGGTAAAAATCGGATGATAGGAGGGGCCGTGCCTACCTTTTTGAGGACCATATTGACGATACATTATGTTTGGTAGGAATCAGACGAAAGGAAAGGCCGTGTTTACTCGTTCAGAGAGTTACATCTCACATTGACGACACGCTACGTTTGATAAGAAACAAACGATACGAGGGATCGTGCCTATCTGTTTAGGGGAGTTACATCTCATATTGACGACACGCTACATTTGATAAGAAACAAAAGATAGGAGAGACCGTACCTTCCCGTTACGTTTGATAGAAAACAAACGATAGGAAGGCTGTATCTACCCATTCGAGGAATTACATCACATATTGACGACAAGTTATGTTCGATAGGAGACAAACGATAAGAGCTATGCGATAAAATGCAAACGATAAGATACTAAGCCACTGAATATGAAAATACTATTGTGATAATGTAGTATCTTAGAATGAGACAATGAAACATACCCTACGATTATAGAGAGATAATGGTCATTTGGAAGTAGAAGCCAAGGCCTCTGGATCGCAAGACAACATTCCAATCTCGTACAAGGTTCAGAACTTGATCTTCATGTATTTAGTGCTGAGCAAGGTTTCTAAGACATTCAAGTCCGGCCTATTTAGGATAACATTGTAAAGCGAAAGGAGCTCGACCACATTGAATATCATGGTAGCAGTCGCATGATTTGGTGGCAAGCTGAAAGTGATTGGAAGTGACATAATACCCTCGAGATATATTTATTCATCGAAGAGTCCTTTGATTGGACCCGCGTGAGGTTAGAGGTGCATGGGACCAAGGCCCATTCGTTGGAAAGTGTCCCAATAGAAGAGGTTACACTCTGCTCCTTGGTTTATAAAAATCCTTCTGACCTCATATTGACTGATTTTGGCGGTGATGACTGGTCATGATGATCAGGGTCAATCCCTATCAAGTCTTCATTGGTGAAACTAATGGTTGGTCTTTTCCCACAAAGCTACTCGTCGACATGCATCATTGGTATCTCTTACAGGGCAGGGAGAGGCATTTTAGCCAGGTAGAAAATAGGTTCGATTAAGCGTTCAGTTTTGCCCCTCTATGAATTGTCTCGAGGGCCTGAGACGTCAATGGGAGAGACATTGGATAAAACATAGGGCTCATGGAGGGTCAGTTTGTCATAGATCTGGAGGATTACCCCATCCTATTGATTGGCCAGTGGTCAACTGGTCTGTTGATCATTCGGATCGTTCTCGCATGGTGGAATGTGCCGACTGGGGGAGGGCATATTTCTCTCTTTCATACTAATGAATTTCTATAATCTTCTACTTCGAACTAGAAACTCAAACTTATCCTTAAACTTTCTATAGTCGTCAGTCATGTGCCCGTAGTCATAGTGAAAATGATAATATTTAGTCCTATCCTTTTTAGGATTGTGTTCCGTAGGCTGGGGTGACCATCTGACGTATGGCTTATCTCTGATTTAGAGTAAAACTTGACCAAGAGCCTCATTCAGAGGGGTGTTGGTATTAAACCTTCGTTGAGGTGGGAGCCCTTGTCGGTTTTTTCGGAGAAGACTATCAGGGAGACCGACTATGTTCTCTTCAAGACGGTCAATTTCTTCGTTGATTGAATATCGTGGCATCTTCTGCTATGATATACTTTTCAGTGTGCACATAGAACTCCTAGATGGTAGAAGGGGGTTCTTAATAATTGAGATCTTCATACTCAAATGGCGTAACCTAGTAAGCAGTGCAACTAGTGCGATAGAATGGTTCAAGACTGGGATCTTCATCTATCAATTTTGAATTTTTCCAAAAAGTCTCTCAAGGGCTCATCATCCCTTTGTTGCATCGATAGCAAAGAAGTGGACTTTCTTTTGATTCCCCGACTGATCACGAAATGAGTCTTGAACTGCTACCGAAATTGAGAAAAACTTTTGATACTAAGCAGTGTGAGTAAGTTAAATGATAGGGCATAAATTAATGTAATAATTATAGTTTATTTTATTCTATTTTTTGAATAAATATTACACTAATTATTCTACTTTATAGTCATTGATATAATAAAAATGATAGATGAGACTTTTGAAGAAAAAGGAAGGAAAATGAGTCAAAATTAGAAACTTTGCAAATTTTCAAAATATTGATTTATTTCTAATATTTAAGGATAAATTTTAGAAGTTTAACTTTCAAAAACTTTTATCTTTTAAAAAATTTTTCTTCTTAAAAATAGGGTTACTACTCCTATAAATATAGAACTGTTTTTATTGTATAATTGGAGAGAGGAGAGCCCAAAAGAAAAGGGGGGCTGCAACCCCCCCTCACCCTTTTCCAGCAACAAAACGTTATTTTTTTAGTTTAGGTTTTGTCATTTTTTGGGTGCTTCAAGTTCCAGCCGGCTGCTCTTTTGCAAGAAAACTATGGCTGCCATTTAGTTTTCTTCTTCCATTGTTCTTCAACTTCAATATTAAATAAAACTTAGTAAGTTTTCTTTTTCTTATGTTTTCTTTTTAATTTTATTTTCTAGTCGAAAAGTTATTGAAGTCTTGATGGAAGATGATTGTAAGATTGAAATGAAGTTATTGGATTAATATTTTGTAAATATTTATTTAATCTCTGTGCCCTAATGTTCATGATTGTTTTAGATTTATTGAATAGAGGCCTATGTTTGATAACTCTAGAATAATCTATAGTCAATTAAAAATGACATGATTTGTTTGTTTTTTAATGAAGTGATAATTGGCATAGTTTTATGGTCTCGCAAATGATTTAACTCGTGTCAAGAGATTAAATAATCTAATTTAAATGAATTGGTTGTATGTTTGTTAATTAGAATTGAATCTCTCTAGATCGTAAGGCTATCAAAACATTAAATTCAATGAGGGTCTCTTGGGTTGTCTTTTGATTAAGGAAGTAATTAACGATGGTACCTTGATTATCGAAAAATAAGGAGAGATTGGTCATTTTGTGATACTTAACGACTATAACCAATTTATTTGCAGGATGTTGGGTAATTTTTTATCGATGATCAATCATGTGAAATCATGATGAAAATAATTTCTTTGACTAGAAAAATTTATTCTCCATTAGTTTTTATTTTAATTTTTCGAGTTCTTTATTTTTATTTTAATTAGTTTAGTTAATTTTTCAAACCCCCATATTTTTATTTTATTTTATTTTCCTTAAAATAAGTAAACCCACCGTTCCCTGTGGAGATAATCTTATTCACTCTATACTAGTATTTTGTGAAGTAGATATTTTATTTTTGGTTGTTTGATGACACACCAAATTTTGGCGACATTGCCAGGGAGCGGTATTAAGTGATTTATTTCTTTTAAGTTTTTTGTTTTCTTTTTGTTTTTAAGACTAACATTTGCAGTAAATTTGCCAAAATTTGACGGTGACATAGAAAAGAATGATTTTAAAGACAAAAATATGGCCACACAAAAGACTTTAAGAGAGTTGTTATTTCCTGATTTTAATGAACATACCTTTTGCAGTGATTTTCCTAATATAAGGACTTCCCAACAATTTGGAATATGACAAGATATTCCAAAAAGGGTCAATGAGGTAAGTGATTTTTCCCTTGGTCAAGAATTAAAAGAACTAACTTCTCTTATGCGTAATTTTGTTGCATGACAAAGGCAACCGGTGCAAACATGTAGAATTTGTTCAGAGATAGATCATCCAATCGATAGATGTCATATTCTTTATGATAATCCATATTCGAACATCTATAATCAAGGGTGGTGTAATCAACCAAACTTTTGTTATGCAAATTAACAACAACCACCAGACTGACTACAATTTCAATCTCAACAACCCTATTTGAATCAAGGTACATTTCTAGAAGAGATTATTAAAAGTTTGGCTAATAGCACTCTGTTAATTCAATAGGAAAATCAATTATTTCAATAAGAAAATCAACAATTTTAACAAAAAAACCAACGATTTCAACAAGAGACGAGCCAGTATCCAGAATTTGAAAAATCAAATGTCACATTGATGGAAACTATGTGTCAATTGGAAAAATCATCAAAAGAAGTGCAAGAAAATTTATCAAAAGCTAAAGAAAAAAGGAAAATTGAACAAATAGAGAAATCATCAATAGCGAATAAATCCACCAAGGAGGTAAGTAAAGAGTCCGACACTTTCAAAACAAAATTTTGATTTTACTACCTTTTCCTAGTAGGTTTGCATAATTAAAGAAAGAGGAGGAAGAGAAAGAGATTTTGGAAATTTCTCCAAAATAAGGATTCAATATTTTTCTCTTAGAAACAATAAAGTAAGTGCCAAAACCATTCATGAAAACAGTCAAGATAAAAATTGATACGAATTTGAGAATTTTAACTCTTGAGTTTAATGGTAAAGTTGCTACTTTTAATATTTTTGACGTCATGAAGTATCCAAATGATTTTAAATCTATTTTTCATGATAGTGCGGTGGATTTTATTGTTCATGATAATTTTGTACAAGATAAATTGGATTTTGTATTTAAGGAAAATATGACAAATAAGGTTGTACAATGGGACAAATTTCTTGATGACAAACCCCTACATTAGAAATAATCATTGGTAGGCCATAAAATCCTTCACTTTAATTCAAAATCGAAATTCATGCCAGGTAAGTTAAAATCTAAATAAACCGGACTGGTCTTTGAACGAGATTAAAATGAGAAGACAATGTTGAGCCAAAGACATTAAACAAAGGCGCTTGTTGGGAGGCAACCCAATATTTTCTTTCATAATTTTTATTTTATAATTATTTGGTTTGATTTAAGTTTTATTTTTATTTTTTTTTAGGTGAATAAAAACTGAAAAATTTTATGAACAGAAGTGTTATGCTATTAAGGCATGCCCACGCCTTAACAAGCATTCATTGTTGTTCAATTTTGCTAATACTCTTAAGTGACTAGAATTGCACATGAATTATGGCGTCCCACACTCTAAGAAAGGGTCCATTGCTACCACCATAATTTTTTCTTCAAAACTTGTTGGATTTGACCCTCCATTCACCATTCCACCCTAAGGAAGTCTTGTTCTCACTTTATCTTTTTACTTTTGCTTTTATTTGAGATAATGATTATTTATTATTTATTTTTATTTTTCTATCTCATTTGGCATACATTGGGGACAATGTATGATTTAGGTGTGGATGAGATATTTCATGTTTTTGTTTTTGATAGTTTGTTTATTTTTTTTACAATAGATTAAGTTTTATTTCATTTTATCTAATTAAAAAAGACAAAAAAAGAGAAAAATAAAAAATTTGAACTTTCTAAATTGATATGTAT
The DNA here is from genome assembly GCA_037126225.1 of Dillenia turbinata. NCBI lineage: Eukaryota > Viridiplantae > Streptophyta > Magnoliopsida > Dilleniales > Dilleniaceae > Dillenia > Dillenia turbinata. The sequence continues at coordinate 14,615,944 of JBAMMX010000004.1, read as the reverse complement.
TATTTGGTTGGCTAGAAATTTATGAAAAAATAACTCATATTAATGGTTTTGTACTTGTAATAACTTTTCATATTTTTAATAGTTTTCTTTGAATGATAAGTATGCAAAATTCTACACAAACCCCATTTAAAAGCGAGAATTTGAGGCTAAAGTGAGCAAATTCATTTTTTATGTTTGAGATTATTTTTTCTTGATGAGTGATTATCATATTTGGATTGAACATTCTAAAACTTGCAATCTTATATATTTTGAGATTACATCCAGGATTTCATGTATTGAAATGATAAAGACACTTAGATTTTACCCCATTTTGGTTTTTGTAAAAATCTCTACCTTGATTTATAATCCTCTTGGTGAACCAATTTAAACCTGAGACCTCATTTCTTTCTTCAAAACCCTTCAATACAACACTATAACTCTCTTTTACCTTGCGTTTCAACCCTTGTATCAAGAATTTATATAGTTAATTACATGATTTAGTTGTATTTTATTTGTCTCATTGGGAAAGACCAATTGAAATATTGATATTGATATGTTCATTGATATGAAAATGGAATTCATGACTATGAAAGGAAATAAAAGTTTGAGTTTTGTTTACCATTTGTATTGAAATACTCTTCGTAAAAAAAAATAGCAGCAAAAAAAAGAAGAAAAAAGAAAAAAAGAGCAAAAAGAGCAAAAAAAAAGCGAAAAAAAAAAAGAGAAAAAAAGTGTTACATCTTTTCATTTCAGTCATAAATCGAAAAAGTCAAACATTTTTATGTATTCTTGACTGTTGGCTATGTTGAGCATGTGTGGATAGCGTGATCATATATTTTTTGCGAGCTATTTGTGAGGGGCAAATATGTTGTTGTTGAAAAATTGTATAGTTAGTTGTATATTTTCTTTGGTACATTTTAAACCCTTAAATATACCATTTATCATACTCTTAATTCTAACTCTATTATAACCAAATGAAAAATCTTTTGATTAGTGCATGAAATTTAAATTATCAAGTGGTGGAAATTTGATATATTTGCAAGTACATGGTAATATCAATTTCAATATGTTGATTTAAGTGTTATTGATATATTTTTCACATCATTTTCAGTGAATTTGAGTGAACCCTTAGAGAGAAATATTGAATTTTGAGTTTTGATTTTATAAGAAATTGTTAGAATTTGCAATGATTGTTCTTGTATGAAATATTATGAAATATTTGTTATTTTGATTATTTTTCTAGTTCAATTTTTATGACACATGTTGGTTTAGTAGTTCGAAAAAAAAAAGGTTGATTTCAGTAGTTTTAATTTTATTTGAGTTAAAAATCTTGGGAACAAATATTATTTAGGTGTGGGAGAATTTGATAAGGCATAAATTAGTGTAATAATTATACTTTATTTTGTTCTATTTTTGAATAAATATTACATTTATTATTGTATTTTATGGTCATTGATATAATAGAAATGATGGAAAAGATTTTTGAAGAAAAAGAAATGAAAATGAGTCAAAATTGGAACTTTTGAAGATTTTCAAAATCATGGATTTATTCTTAATATTTAGAGATAAATTTTAAAAGTTTAACTTTCAAAAATTTTTATTTTATAAAAAATTTTTCTTTTTGAAAATAGGATTACTACTTCTATAAATATAAGAGTGTTTTTATTGTATAATTGGAGAGAGGAGAGCCCAAAAGAAAAGGAGGGCTGCAGCCCCCGTCACCCTTTCCAATTGCGAAACACCACTTTTTTAGTTTAGCTTTTGTCTTTTTTTGGGTGCTTCAAGTTCCAGCCAGCGGCTCTTTTGCAAGAAAACTATGGCTGTCATTTTATTTTCTTCTTCCATTATTCTTCAACTTTAATATTGAATAAAATTTTGTGAGCTTTCTTTTTTCTACATTTTCTTTTTAATTTTATTTTTTAGTCGAAGGATTATTGAAGTCTTGATGGAAGATGATTGTGAAATTTAAATGAGGTTATTAGCTCAATATTTTGTAAGTATTTATTTAATCTATTTGACATAATATTCATGATTGTTTAAATTTATTGAATAGAGGCCTATATTTGATAATTAAAAAACGGTAAGATTTGTTTGTTTTTTAATGTAGTGATAATTGACATAGTTTTATGGTCTCGCAAACGATTTAATTCATACTAAGAGATTAAATAATCTAATTTAAATAAACCCGTTGTGTGTTTGTTAATTAGAATTGGGTTTCTCTAGGTTGTAAGACTATCGAAACATTAAATCCAACGAGAGTCTCTTTGGTTGTCTTTCGATTAGGAAAGTAATTAACGATTATATCTTGATTACCGAAGAAGAAAAGATTGGTCATTTTGTCGTACTTAATGATTATAACCAATTTATTGTGGGATGTTGGGTAATTTTTGCATCGATGATCAATCACGTGAAATTAAGGTGAAAATAATTCATTTGACTAGAAAAATTTTTTTTCCATTAATTTTTATTCTTATTTTTTGAGTTCTTTATTTTTATTTTTATTAGTTTAGTTAATTTTTCAACCCCCATATTTTATTTTATTTTATTTTTTTAAAAAAAAGTAAATCCACCGTTCCCTGTGGAGATGACCATATACACTCTATACAAGTATTTTGTAAAGTATGTATTTTATTTTTAGTTGTTTGACGACACACTATTAAACCACGCCAATACATTACCCTTAAAGGTAATAGGGAATACCCATAGCAGTATCTGTCATGTTTCTCGAAATCATCATCATTATGAAATGAGCTATAAGAGTTGTGTGTTCTTAAGGTATTACAACCCTAATTCCCTTACGAGGAAGTTCGAAGATCTTGAGATCCTTTCAATCAAATATTTTCTGGAGATTTAAGATCTTTATCATTTAGGAACTTTGATAATATTTTCTTATCTAGAAAATGTGTTTCGTATTTATTTAGAAAATTAAGACTGTCGTAAGACTTAGTCGAATATTTCCTTTGATCGATGAGAACGATCGGTTTTTTAACGAAACTTGCTACTCGGAGAATGCGTGTATAACCTCTTGCTGATAAGAGTAGCGGCCTCTTGTCGATGTGGCAAGAGCAGAGTCGTCTTTTGATATACTGAAGGCCTTTGGAAATTATAGGCCGGTTAGCTCATTGTCGATGATAATCACTCAGCAAGTTGGTGTAAGTGCGTCGGGTCGTGTCCACCCTTCAACGAGATTGAGCCGTACTTGTTGACACGTCTAGGTATAACATGCCCTTTTAGATCGTGGGTCTCACAGAGCCAAACGCCTTTTACATCGGGTCCTTTAACCATGTCCGATCAGCTAGATCAAAATTCAAAATTTATTGTTTAAATATTGTATGTCAACAAAAACTCGTTGAAAATCGCCATCGTGATGAAAGTTTTTAGTTGCTTATGATCAATATACATACATACATACATGTATACACACACACACACACACACACAGATATATATATATATATATATATATATATATTTTATGTGAGTGTAATGCTAACGGGAGTGGTCAAATTCCAAAAAATAAAAAATAATTTTAGGAAATCTCTAAAATTAGGAGTTTTTGTCGTCTCCAAACTAAAACCAAGATTTTCCAACAAACCATATGTTTATATGAATCAGGGAGAGAAATGTGGCAATGGTAACATGCACATGTGACATGCACATGCACATGCACTGCATTCTCTTTCCTTTTCTAAAATTGACATATTTTTACGCATCCCAGTACAATCCAATCGGGAGTCACATGTTGTTGTAAAGCTTCAAGACCATGGCCCAGAATGTCTTAGAACTTTCAAAATAATGCTAGGACATTGACGAACCACGTATCTGGACAATGTGATAGCCTAAAATTAAACTCATGGACAATGTGGAATCTAATATTGCTTCAAAACAATTACAGAGTTCAAATTTTTTATTCTGTTTGAAAAAGAATAAAAATACACAAAAATAATTTCTAATTTTTTGTACCCTATGGGACTTGTTTGGCAAACTCAATTCAATCAAACAGAATGGTTTTTCTTTGGTATAATTAATCGATATCCAGAGACGACGAATCCAATTTTAAACTCATCGGACTCAATTTAGTAGAGCTATCCAACAAAATTGTATTTTCAAATCTACCATGAAAATTGAGATTGAATGGATACTCTTCATCATGATATAATTTGTTTGGACTGGGCTTAGCTTGTTTGACATCGAAGCATGTCATCATTGATTCTCCCAGTTCCCAAATTGTCCAACCAAAGGCTTTTTCGGTTTCGAGGGTGGAATTGACCCCAATGCCTCCGCTCTCTTACGTGGATGGATGGGTTGGGCCCATGTTCTGCCAGTACGCAAGCCCATTTTTTCCCAAAGGCCCTCACATCTCTCGATTCAAGTGTCGTTTTCTGCTACATTTTCTGTACCAAGATTTATGGACTAGCGAACAATATAAGTTGTGTTTTGTATTTTGTTCTCAAGAATATTTTGTATCACAGTTTGAAAAATTATATTTTTCATGCCAAATTTAGAGTCCGATGCACTCTGCAATAAAGGAAAAACAACATTAAAGATTCTATTACCGTAAAAATTTGGAAATGTCCGGAATTTTTTTTTCCTTTTTCATTTTTCTTTTTCGTTTCATCCCACTTCCCATGTCGTGTTCTTTGTTTTCCTTCTTTATCTTCTCTTTTCTCCTCCAAAATCCAAATGAGACGATTTTTCTTCACTTTATCCTTCAACATTAAAGTCGCTTCCATCTCTCAATTTATTCTGAATTTTGGATTCTTCGTGGACTCAACTTTGGCGTCCATGGAGGTAGAGCCGGAGAAGTTTATATTTTGATGCCAGAGGAAGAGGGGGGAGAGAGAGAGAGAGGAAAAGTAGAAGAAGAAAAGGCGGAGGGAGAGAAAATGAGTAAGGTAGTGAGACGGAGCGACAAAAAATAATAAAATAAAAATTTGAAGGGCATTTATGAATTTTTAACAGTATCTTTATGTCTTTGATTGGATAGCATTTATGGGGTAGAAGTCTAAAGGTTATTGGGTAACCTTTAACCCTATTTCCCACCTTTGGCATGCCTAATTCAATTTGGATATATTATGGAAAATTTTTATTTTCAAAGATAATATAAACTTTCATTAAAGCAAATCATTGTTTTAATAGATTTATTAAAAAAGAAGGAAGCTGAGCATCCCACTCCAAGTCCAAACAATCGGACATGGAATAAGTGGCCCTTGCCGATGTATGAGTTACATTATTAGCTAATAGGAAAACAAACCCAATCCTAATATCATGCATGCTTTGGATAATATGTTTACAATTTTCAAAAACTCCACGGAATAAAGAATTGTGAACTGAAATCTCTTTGATAGCACCAACAATTCAGTGCAATCCCATCTTAACATCAAAATAAGACAACTCTTTCTTTTCAAGCCAGCTTTAAGAGTGAGAGTTATCCATTTGGTGATTTTGAGATTATGGGTTCGAAATATGAAAACAACGTGACAACTCTTTCTTTTTAAGCCAGCTTTAAGGGTGAGAGTTATTCATTTGGTGATTTTGAGATTATGGGTTCGAAATATGAAAACAGCGTGCACCGGTTGAGCCCTTTTTTTAAGAGCTCACAAAAATCCAATGCTTCCACTTCTCAGGAGAAGAAATCCCAACAAAAGGATCAGTAAAAGCACTTGTAAAATTACCATAACCATCTCTCAAAACATAGCTAAAACCCATTTTTATCTCTTTCTGTAAATATAGCAACATCGACATTTAAGTTTATATGAATGCATTGCTTCTTCTTAACTGTATTCCATTGATAAACTTAACCTGCAGAGTTTAATAACTGACGAACCCTTGCAATATTGGAATTACAAACAGCATCATCCCTTCCCTTCCAGTTCCATATACTCCAACTAATCAAGACAAGCAACATAACTTCTCATCATAAGGCTTAAACATAAAATTATACCAGACCAGTAAATTAGAGGCAATGATGATAGCTATGCATGAGTCGACAAAATTCGCATCCAATAAGCACACGGAGCACTGATTAATAATAGATTAAGGGGTTAAAATATTACTTCTTTTAAAAATAAAATAATAAAGTAAATTAATATGCTTTATCTTACAATGTAAAAAAATAAATGTGCTCAGTTTTAGAGAGAAAAATAAAATCTATTTTTTTAACAAGAGAATTTAAAATTGATGTGCTTGGGGAGTGAAAACATGAATTACATTATTTTTTTTTAAAGAGTTAAAATTGATGTATTCAGTTTTAGTAAGACAAAAACAATTTTTTTTTAATAAAAGATATAGAGAGATAAAATGTGCATTGAATTGATTTTTTAGATAAGAAACATAATGTTTTTAGTTTTGGATAAAAATGTCAAATTTAATTTTTCTAAATAGAAAATTCAAAACTAATATATTTATGGAGAAAAATTTGAAAATAACTTAATTTTTCTTGAGAGAAAATTTATATGATTATTTTCAAGGAGAAGAAAACTAAATTTGTATTTTTAAATAGGAAAAAAAAATGTGTTTAGAGATAAAAATTTGAAGGAAATTGGATTTTCAGAGAAAAATTAATATATTTGATTTTAGTGAAAAATAATTAATATAAATTTAATATGAAAAAGAAAAAAATAATGCTCAAATTATAAACAAATAAAGGGTACCCAAGTGTTATTTGCACACTAAATATATTATTGGAGGGAAAAATGTTGCCCATTTGTACTTTTTTCTATTTAATTTTTTTTTATCTCATATCAAATACTTTCTTAATATGAGGTGCTATAAGATACTAAAATTTAAAGTGTAAAATATAATTTCTCAAAAAACCAAATACAAAGTATTGTTCAAGAACTGATATAATGGGCAACTTGTAATTTCCCAAAATACTTGGAAGCTCTGGCTCCCATTCTATAAACAGCCAATGAGCCTCCAAATTTTGCTGGGACAAATTCCAGAGCCCTTATGAAAACGACAAATTGGGTTAAGAGATACAAGCCGGCGCTTGGTTGACCACAGAAATATAAAAATTTAACTAATTTAATTTGAATAGTTATAAAATTCAATTTAGAGATTATCTCTCTTAATGAATTTTTTTTATTTTCAAAACTCAAATTCGAGATTTTGATTAAAAAAATTTAGTATCCTGTCACTAAATTCATAAATCGTTAATATTACATCTCATTTTTAATTCAATCTTCTGTCATTACAACTGATCATCGAACCTTTTGGGCCGGACTTTTATAAAGGTCGGATTTGGTCCATCTAAAATTTTATAGACCCGAGCCCAAACCCAAGTCCAGCTGGAGAAAGCTTGAAAAATCAAAACTTGGATGAAGTCAAATTATAAATTTCATTTTTTATATTTTTAACACATTCTATAGTATAATAAATACAAAATAAAATTGTATTAATCATCCATAAAAAAATACAAACTAAGTACTACCATATAAAATTAATGATTACATATTATTATGAAGATTAATAATAATAATATGATGAAAAATTAAAAAATTAGTTCAAGAGTAATATATTAAACTCATCAAAGTACCAACAAAATCATAATATTTTTAAAAACACAAAAAGAAATAATATTTGATTTTAAAAAGATCGAGTCCATAATAGACCAAGCTAAAATCCAGACTTGACCCAAATTAAAATTGTCTAAATAATGGGCCTGAGTGGGTCTCTTTTTTTTTTTTTTTTTTTTTTTTAATAAATAGTACCGAGCAACTAACCTGGGTTGGCAGCATGTTGGAAAAATTGATTTATTGATTAAAATCTTTTTTTTTTTTTTTTTGCATTTTCGCTAGAACGGTTTATTCTGCCTTTGCTATGCTCTATTATGTTTATATAATACATTTTTTTTATATATTTAAATAATATTCTTACTATTATTTAAACAACAAAATAAGGAGAAGGATAAAAACAAGAAGATGGTAGACCAAGGCATGAAGAAAAAACGAGGTAGAATTAAAGGCACTTCGAAATAAAATTGGTTGACCCATTTGCATCAAGTTGTGTTCACAACAAGAAAACCCTTGCAAGATTTAGGTTTGCATATCAAAAAGCTACCACAAAGTTTTTATTTTTCATTTTTTTTAACAAAAAAAAAGCTTAACTACCCTCGACCATTTCGTTGTCTGCACTCTGCGCTGCAGACTCTATAAGTATATTTCACAAAAAATAGTTGCTGACAAAAGGAAGAAAATGGCAACCTACCATATGGTTTTGCCTCTTTCCGAATCAACTTCCAAAACCAGCCTTTTTCCCAACCAACTTTAATTGAGATCATGCCCAAGAAACCAAGAAAAAGAATAAGGAAAAATCTCTTACCTTTTTCTCCCACAACTTGAGTATCATTTTGGAAAGGCTTCAAGGAAACTCGGGATCAAATGCCAAAAAATTGCTGTAGAACATGACATCTTATATCTAAGACCGCGTTTATCTCATGGCGCACGAAAAGCTTCCCCAGACAACTTTTCGAATAAATTTTTTAAGAAATTGTTTTTAATTAATATGTATGTTAAAGGATTTTTTTTTCTCCCTTCGAAGTGGATTCTTATAAACATCCCCACAAAATTTTATATATATATATATATATATATATATATATATATACTAGGTGGACACTGGCGCACAAGTTGCGGCCGAGCTTCAAAAATTTTTATAATTTTTTAATATTTTTATTTACACCCAATAAATAAACTTCAAAATTTATATAATATATTATTAATTACAATCACTCTTATATAGTAAACTAATTAAATAATATCTATAATTTTTGTTAAATCTTTTGTTAATAGTAAATGCATTTTAATATTTTTATATAAACTAATTCTATCTTTTTAGTAAATTTAATTCTATCTTTTTAGTAAATTTAATCTCTTTTATATATGTGAATTAAATAATATATATATACGTATACATATATATAATATATATACATAACTTTGGAATTTTTTTAAATTGTTGACATTTAAACATGTTTATACAAATTTATAATTCTTCTTAATTTTTAAATTATTCTTATTGAAATTTTTTAGTACGATTTATTTTTTTTTTTGGAAAGCCTATAGTTACTATTTTTTTTTTTAGTATAGAGGGTCGAATTTAAAATTTCTGAGAGAAAGAGAACATCGTTAATTGAATTATAACTTATTAACAAAGTATGTAAATACAACGTTACACAATGAAATTGAACTTTCTTATAAAATTATTAAATAATTTATAATTATTATTTGGATTCAAAATTTGAAAAAACTATTTGATATACTTCTGACTACGTATATTTGTGTTTTGATTTAAAATTTTTAAAATCTTACAACTTATTTGGAAAGAGAGGGTTATTTTTTACCACTATTGTTGTACAGTACAACTTAAGTTATTATTTATTAAAAAAAAATTATTGACATAAGTCTTTTTTTTTAATCAAATAAAATTATAAAATAATAAATTTTATATTTTTGTTTGTAATTATTGTTTATATCTCTAATGATACCCATCTTTCTCTCATTCAACCATTATCATAAATACAAGTACAACTAGAGAAATAATACAAATGAAAAGTTTTATGTTTTGTTTCAATCTTTATTTTTTTACTTACATGAAATGATAATTAATAAATTTAATTATAAAAAAGTTTAATTTGTATGTCACAATTTTAAAATACTCTATTTGAGTGTTTTATAATTGATATCTTAAGTAATATAGGAAAAAATACAAAAGACAATATATGTAAAAATTTACTTTTATTTATTTGCTTTGTTTCATGCCAAACAATTTAATAATTTATAACATTCGCTATTTTTTAAGAAATTATTCTAATTATTTTTTTTATTTTTAGAGCATATATTAAATTTGTAAATCTTATATTAATCAATCATGAATTCTTCCTTTCATAAGTCATCACTAAAATTTAATTTGACAATAATCATAATTTAAATTATATAAAAATAAGTCAATACTTATGTTAAGAAAATTTATTTATTTATTTTTTAAGAAATCAAATTAAACACTTAAAAAAGTTATTTATAGAATTATTTTTTTCACAACTGAATAATGATTTTATAGGATTATTAATATGAAAATATTTACCACCCACTATATATTAAATTAAATTTAAAAAATATTATATATATTAAATTAAATTTAAAAAATTAAATACATATTTAAAAAAATGTGTAGTTTGGTGGGTTAAAAAAGAAATTATTTTACCTAAATATTATTGATCATTGTATATTAAATTAAATTAAAAAAGCATGCATCATTATCGAGTCATTTAAGTATGAATATGATAAAAAAAATATATCTTTTAACTCTCCTCCATTTTTTTTTTCTAATATTGCTGGCTATGTATCAATTCCAAGAAAAACATATGACTGAATATAGAAGAAATCTTCTAACTTTTTATATCTATATGTAGAAAAAAATGAAAACTGTGAAATTCACAAAAAAAAATAAGTGAAAAAAAAAGTGGTAAGAGGAGAAGAGATGGATTAATGAGGGAAAAAAACAAGGGTGACTGGTGAAAAAAAAAGAAATAAAAAAGAAAAAGAAGAAACTAAAAAAAAAAGAAGTAAAAAAAAAAAGGAATAGTAGCGAACTGGAAATAGTGAAACAAAAAAAAAAAGTGAAAAAGAAAAAGAAAGATGAAGGGTAAAAAAAAAAAAGAAGTAAAAAAAAAAAAAAAGAAACCTAAAAAAAATAGTAAAAAAAAAGGGTGAAAGGTTAAACAAAAAAAAGAAGACTGAAAGGTTAAAACAAAAAAAAAAAAAAAAAAAAGGAAAAGTAGCAAACTGTTCCTATCCCATGTGACAACTCCTCTCCACTTTCCACTCCCCACTTACATACCATTGTATATTAAATTAAATTAAAAAAAAGTCATTATAGAGTTATTTGAGTATGAATGTGATAAAAAAATGTTTTTTAATTCTCCTCCATTTTTTTCTAACATTGTTAGCCATGTATCATATTCCAAGAAAAACATGTGGCTGAATATGAAAAAAAAAATTTAATTTATATATATATATAGAATAAAAATGAAAACAGTGAAACCCACAAAAAAAAGTGAAAAAAATAGTAAGAGAAGAAATAGATTAATAAGGGAAAAAAGGGGGTGAAGGGTGAAAAAAAGAAGTAAAAAAGAAAAAAAAAGAAACCAAAAAAAGGGAGTAAAAAAAAAAGGAATGGTAACAAACTAGAAATAGTGAAACCTAAAAAAGGTAAAAAAAAAAAAAAAAAAAAAAAAAAAAGAAGAAGAAACTCCAAAAAAGTTTTAAAAAAAAAAAAAAGATGAAGGGAATAAAAAAAGAAGGGAAGAAAAAGACTGAGGGTGAAAAAAAAAAGAAAGAGAGAAGAGCAAAACCAAAGGAAAAAAAAAAAAAAAAAAGAAACATTGGCAAACTGTTACTATCCTATGTGCAACTCCTCCCTACATCTCCCCCACTTATGTTTTTATATAATAGTAACTAGGTGGGCTTAGGCCGCACAAAGTGCGGCCGAATCTCAAAAATTTTTATAATTTTTTATCATTTTTATTTAGGCCCAATAAATAATTAGGTTTAAAATTTATATAATACATAACTGTAATTTTATGCAATACTTTAATTAAATAACATTTATAATCCCCATCAAGAATATTATGTAAATTCAAATTTAAAACAAAAATTATTCAAGTCTACATAACGCGAAACAAAGTACACACATTTTGATATATATAAGTGTTGCCAACTTAATTATAGTTTTGGCCACAAGCACACCTAAAACTAATTTTTTTACAATCATAAATACTTAACAAACATGTCTTATTGCTATTTAAAAGCAGTCCAGCTACTTAAATATACAAAACATATATTATAATTCATTAAATTGTTGTGATCATGGAGTAACGGATTGTAATATATTAACACCATTTGAAATCAGAATTGAACTTCCCAATTTTTATGAAATTCATTTGGTTCCGAGAACAATAAAAAATTGAAAACCCAAGATAATCATTTAGTGCACGAATCTTGCAAATCACCTAACAATCAATAGATGGTTCAATGCGAAATACAAAACACATAGAAACTCAAACCAACATGCCTCAACCCATTTGAGAGAAACATTAAAATAGTAAAAAAAAAAACATAAATTAAAACCGACAAGCAACAACAGCATTAATAACGAATAACCATAGGATGCAAGCCAAAAAGGGATGCGTCATCATTGAGGAAAAAAAAAACATCAACCCATTTCAGAGAAACATCAAAATTACAAGACCTAGAAAATTCTAGACAAAAAACAAGAAGAGAAAAAAAAAACATAAAGTTAACCGCACACAATAAGCACAAAAATTCAAATTAAGAAAAGTGATTTAAAATAAATAAATAAATAAAAAGGAAGAAGAGGAAAAATACCATGTCCATGAGGTAAGGGAAAACGCATTTGACACAAACAGCAGCCAAACAACCCAAGGCAAGGAAATAAACCTAGCCCACCACCATGACCTTTTCCCATAGACAATAACAAGGATTCATCTTCAGATTCTCTTAGCAATTTTCTCATACTCTGCCAGAATCTGAGAGAATCTTTCTCATACTCTGCCAGAATCTTAGAACTCATCAACTTGGCAAAGGATAAACCCACATGACATGACCATGACCCATCCCTACTACAACATGCCATCCAACAAATAAATTGAAAGAATTGTTGCTTTCGTTTCACATCCCCTACCTATCAAAAGGAAAATAATATAATTGAATAAGAACATGCTGCCCTTTCTTTATTTAAAAAAAAAAATTAATAAAAAATTTAAAATTTGTTCAAAATTAAACATTTTAGAGGGGTATGAATATTATAAGTTTCTTAATAGAAAGAAATTTATTTAAAATTTTATTATGTTTTAGAGAAATATAGAAAAGAAAAATCTTATGGGAATCCAAAGGGTGATATGAGAGATTAACCTTTTGTCACGTAATTAGACATGAGAGAGAGAGAAATGGAAGGAGGGAGAGAGAGAGAGAGAGAGAGAGAGAGAGAGAGAGAAGGCTTACAAAGAGAAAGGGTACAATTAAGTTCATTCGGTGATGACCCAAACAGCATAGTAATACCAGGGAGCCACCTAAGTGTTAGCAACAAATAGATCCAAAACACGATTGGTAAACACATGTATGAATGCCTCTTCTTTATTTCCAATTAACTTCTTTTTTCCTTAAAAAGATTTAAAAAAAAAAAAGTATCTGGAGGTGAGAGAGAGAGAGAGAGTTTTAATACCTTGCAGCCAAAGTTCTACGTAGTTGGCTGTACTATTTGACATTTTCACATTTTAATCAGAAGAGAGAGAGAAATGATTGTGCTGTAAAGTAAAGAGGGACGAGGTGATAGAGTGAAGAGGATGGTTGGGATAGTCATTTTATAGGCACAGGACAAATTTTGCATGGAAGAAATCCACAGAATTAATAAACAAGAGTTACAACAGCTAAGGAGTTTAGCTACAAATTAGTGAAATATGCTATGATCTGGAGTGGTCATTTATTGCAGATAGATAGGCAATCCATAAAGCATAAAGCTCCTAAGGTGTTGTCTGAATTGGAACTTACATGGGTTCCATGAACAACATTTAGGACACCATTTGGCAAACCAGCCTCCATTGCTAACTCTGCAAGCATCATTGCAGCCCCTGAAAGGATGCAAAGCAAAATAAGCTTTATTTGACAACAGTTATTTGTTTTTCTAAGTGAAATCATATTGCTGACTCTAAATAATTGATTTGAGTCCATCAGTTTTTCAAGCATGGGTTTCTGAAATTTTATCGTCAATTGTTTACTTACACCTATATGAGCACCAGTATCATAACCCAGAAGTGTATACAAAATGCTCATCTTATGGAATGGTCTAAAACTCAAAACAAAAGGTCAGCTAGGTATCATTCACAGATGATACTCTATGGACTGCCAAATTGAGTATGAAAATAGGAAAGGATGGGTTTCACCAAGGGTTTGCAAAGTTTTCCACGCAATTAATTTATTTTGAGCTCAAATTTTATATCTCAGTAAGAATTTTTATGTCTCAAAGGCTTATAAGAAGAAGCTCTTGAATAAATTCCCAAGATTAGACCAATTAAAATTTCCTTTCTAGCTCTGGTTGGAACTTGGGAAAAAACAAGCAAGGCTTATATATATATAGAGAGAGAGGCAAGTGTTATTGGGAAAGAACAAGGATGTTTGCAAGCTGTCTTGTAATTTAAGGAAAAAACATACAAAAAAGTTTAAACGTCAACTACATTAAGAAAATTGATGCAATTAGTTGGAAAAAACTGCTGAAAAGAGGAGGGGATTTTTACATTTTTATTGCACTGATGTAACTTGTATCCAAGAATAAAGCTTATCAGAAGATTGGGAGAAATCAATTGGTACAAAGTTAGGCCAAGAGGCTATGAAATAATTCACTTTTCCACAAAGATGATCAACTTAATAATAACAGTGATGTAGGAAGACTTGGTGCCTCTTTGGTATACAATCATTAAGCATCATGGATATAATATCTTCCTGCTATTCTTCATCTCAAGGTACAAGGATATACATTGCAAATATTTTGGAATATCTATCAACGCCAATAGTAACTGGATTTCAATGGAGTACATTAATATTCAGAAGTAGAGAATAAGGATTCAATAATTTCAGACCAAAAAAAGAGAATATTACCAGGATCTTTCTCTGATGGCTTCAGAACAAAGGTATAGCCACAAGTTACAGCAACTGGGAACATCTGTAGAAGATCACGAAACATTAAAATAAAACACATCTCCATATGTACCTTCCCCCTATCCCTCAATATCTTGGAATCTAGATACTTAGAAGTGAAATGAGCACCATAAGTCCCTATTTCCAAGTGAAAACAACATTTGTTATGAACAATCCGAATGCCATATTATCAGCATCTTTATAATGTGCATATTTGATATATCCCAACAGAAAGTGGAAATCATGACCTAGTATGGGGAACACAGGGAAAAAATTTACCCATAAAGGAATCCTTGCCAGAAAAAGCAGAAGGAGACCCATTGGAGGATCCAGAAGCCATGATCGAATGGAGTAGATCAAAATCCCCAAGTCAAAGTTAGGGTTTGCAGATGACCGAAGCAAAAACAGTACGTAGAGAGAGAGAGAGGAACCTCAGCCATTTCAACCTCTCCAGGGCACTCAAACAATCCAGCGAGAACAGCGGTGTAGACGCTAAAAGGAAGATTGCCCACAAAGAGTTTGAGCTTCGGAGAGAAGCACTCCATTTTCGTCGCTGAAAACCTCTTCTTCTTGCTCAAAATCCAATGAAACTGCCACTTTTGGGGCGAAACGAGAGGACAAGTTTTGAAACAAGTTGGTATGAGAAATTAAGAGGGAGCAAGAATCGAATTGGGAAGAAGGGAGGGAGAGGAGAGAGATTGAGGGATGGGATTTGGGTTTGGGTTTGGAAAGATAGACGGTGTTTTCTCTTGATTCAAATTTTCTGCACATTTTGAGAGAGAGCCTCGTGGACGTCATGCGAAGTGGGAATCCGTATTTTCAAGAAATGCACACAAAGGAATTGTGTTCCAAGTGGCAATGGTTGGGCAAACGCGACTTTTCTTTATATGTATATACCAACAATTCCTGGCTGTGCAATGCACAGCCTCACTGCCGACCAAAGTTTTGCCAGCGTGAAAGTATAATGGATGGATTTGTAAAGAAATCTACCTTCTTGTTGTCCATTACATATGATCCTAGTAAATGATAACAAACAGAACGAAACTGATACAAATTTTGAGTGATTGTCATTTTAAGATAACGTAAATGCTTATACAAAAAAGACAACACTTATTATATTTTACAACTTAGTTGCTGTCATTTTTGGGATTATATCTAGCAATTGTTTTCTATTCCTGGAAATCATTCCTAAATATATATGCATATTTTAAATATTTTAATTCAAATGAACAAAAAATATTAATTAATATTGATCGTACAAACTAACCTGTATATTTCTTTATTTTTCTCAAGGACATAATGTTGTTGACTGATATGAATTTAGACCTACAAACAAATGCAGGGAGTTCATGTTTAAATGAGTTGTTCAAAAAATTTATTTATATTTTGATTTATTTAAGGATTCTTACTTGATTTTAGTGTTGTAGTTGTGTTTATTTTTTTGTTATAGTTAATTGAATTTATATGTTCAGTATTTTCTAGAATATGATTTGAGAGGAGACTTTGGTTGCCGAGTGTTTGTCTAGTTTTTGTTTGTTTTTCTTTCCCTCTCATAATTGCTTTTTTCTTATATTGTTTCTTTATTACACTTTAGGTATTTGCATTTAGTAATAAACTAGGGATATGTTGTTCGTTAAAATTGTTGAAATAAATGCTATATAAATTGTTACGGGAGAGAGTACGTTGTTGGAGTAATGGCATTCATTTGTTTTTTTTTTTTAAATCCTCATTGTTTGCATTATGTAAGAGAGGATGGACATTTTGTTCTTTAAAGTTATTCAAAGAATGGTTTGTTTATTATTGTTAGCATAATTGTATGTTGTTGATGTCACAATAGCCATTGTGCTTAGATATGGATCAAAATTCAGTTTGGATACAAGTGCTATTACTGTCCCATGGGCATTGTGTCATATAATGGTGCATTGGGTAATTTGGTAGAACAAAGTTCATAAAAGGTGAACTCAATGGTAGACAGGATTGATGATGTGCTAGCAGCATATTTACTTACCTCTATTGTGGGAGGAGTTATAGATGTTATTTGTGTAGTGACACCTACAATGGTTGAATTTGTGACGGTGTTAGTGACAGACAGGATATCCGTTGGATGTTTGTAAATACTGACTTTAACATCATATATCAAAAGTGTATCCTGATTCTACAAGAAATAAAGACTCACTATAAGATGACTATCGTATCACTTATTTATATTCTTTGTTCTATTTTTATTTTTTCTTTTTTTTATGAGGAAAATAAATCATAGAGTTAGGGAAATAAATCCTAGTATTAGAAAATTTTCTTAACTCTTCTATACATATAATTCAATTATTTGTGATGGCAGCTAGATATTTCAAGTATCTAATGCTAAAGTAGATAGTTCATGTAGAGCATGTTATCCCTACCAAAGAAAGACTAACATAGATTCCAATCAAAATAGGGTAACGTGAAGGAAAACTAAACTTGTGAGGTTCTAATTGCCATAAAATTTGGGAAGGACTAAATACGTATGAAATTTGAATGCTACAAAAATGTTGCAATCATTGAAAGTTGCGTACATAAATTGACAATTTTGTTAATTTACACTATTACTTTTAACTGATTAGTTGAATTAGTTGTAATCATTTTCTCAAAAAAAAATTATCAAACACCAACCATGTTAGAGTAGGATTACTTATCCAAAAGGAAAAAAAATTGCAATTGAATTCACACTTGTTAATTCCTATAATTACTTAACAACAATGATGAATACAGAAAAGAATTAATTATAAAGATCAGTGAATACTTACAAATTGTTTTAGTAAGTTGAGTATTGTTGACAAAAGAAATCTTGATTCTTGAGGAAGAGCTGAAAAATCCAAACTCAGCAATTCTTGCATTTGTTAATTTGAGGGAAGACTCTGGTAAGAGGGAGATTTTTTTTCGATTCATGTAATTGAAAGATGTGTATTTTTTGTGAAGCAGAGATTACAAAATTCAAAGACAAAAAGTACAGTTAAAAATGAAATGATTAATTTGCAAAAACAAATCTCTCGTCTCTGCAACTGGGGTAATATCTTGAAGGATTTAGGGAAGAAGGAAATGTCAGAACTGAGAATATATCTCCAAGGAGTGGTAAACGACGACAGGAACTGTAGCCTTTCTTGTCTAAAAAAAAATCACCATGTTGTATACGTACAATCATCATGTTGTTTAGGTGTTCTGGCTTTGAGCATCCAATGAACGTTCTCCAAATCATGACTCTTTTCACGTGGCACTCTGAATGAAGCCTTGGCAAGCTTTTTATATAGACAGTAGATATATATATATATATAAACAGAAAAAAAAACTCATGATTTCTCTTTGAAGAACATTAATTTTGTAGAAATTTCAATATTAGGGTTGGGTCTTTCAGGGGACACTCATGAACCAGAATGCAAAATTAGGGCTTTATGGTATGCTTCTGGCAGGCGGCGTGAAGCATTCATCCCTCCCGCGCATTGCCAAAATCTACCATAGGACCTTGAGCATGAGTTATATGCACAACTGCAGGCAGGAATGTGAGAATACCTACAGGTTCCCCCACCCTCCCAAAAAAAAAAAAAAAAATTGAAGAACAAAAACAAAAACCAAAAACCAAAAACCAAAAAACATATCTGATGGACTCTTGAAGGGATGAGAGGCAAAATGGTATGTGATACATTTGTTTGTTCTTTCCTCTTACATTTCTTCATAAGATCATACACAAAACAGCAGCAATGCACGTCATCAAGGGCCTGCCACCTCTGTGACTTTGACCTGGAAATGCATTTGCCAGCTGAATTTTAATCAGATATTTACACGCACAAAAAGACAAACAACATATATCCACTTGGATGGATCCGAGGCACGCCCTTTTGCGCTGCTCCCTACTTGCACAGCTCAAAAGGATACGAGTGGTATGGCCATAACTACCAGAGAGACGATATTTAACTCAAAAATATAATGCCTTCTTCTCAGCCGCTACATATGTATTACAAGGGCCAAAAACAGTAGAATTGTCGATTGAAATGTAAGAACGCAACCTGCAGATGCTGAGAGAGCAATACAACAATTCACAGAATCAGTTTATAGAGTTTGTAAGTAGCGAAACTATCCTAGGTCTTCTAAAAAAAGTTTGAATACCTCAGACAAATGAGTTCTTACGATACTTGCCACATTGCCAAAATGATGCAAGGAATATAATAACTAAGTTTGACATTGACAAAATAATGAATGCCCCTATAATAACTAAGTTTGACATTGAGCTTCTTTTGCAGTTAAATGAATTTATAATGCCAAAAGATGTGATGATGGAGAGTAAAGCATATTGCTTCATGTTCCATATAAGGAGATGAAACAGAACTTATTGTATGGTATACCTAAGCTGACCTAAGCTCTAACCATAAAAGATTAAACCAAATTATATATGCACTCACATGACAATGGCGATGGTGCATTTGATTGTCCCTGGTTAGGAG
Source organism: Dillenia turbinata (assembly GCA_037126225.1). Classification (NCBI taxonomy): domain Eukaryota; kingdom Viridiplantae; phylum Streptophyta; class Magnoliopsida; order Dilleniales; family Dilleniaceae; genus Dillenia; species Dillenia turbinata. Next base: position 14,596,782 of record JBAMMX010000004.1, on the reverse strand, counting down.
GCTCCGCACTCTCTGATGGAGGTTGAACATGAGAAAAGACTACACTTGGAAGAGGACTGGATGGAGTAGCATGAGTTGAAGGTGCTGGTGGATTCACCTGCAGCTGCGCTGAGGGAGTGGGAGCAAAATACTCTGGAGAAGGTACTGGAGCAACAGAAGGCCCAAAAGAAGGCTGCTTTTTGGGATTATTAGGATATCTCCTCTTATACCATCGGCAACCAGGAGGCTGTGCTACATAGCTTCTCTGAGGTGTGGGTGAACCTTTAGGAGCATGAGATCCTCTCTCAGGGGCGGGAACAGGAGCACTTGTCGGAGCAAAGCCAGCTAAATGATGTTGATGGTGGTGGTGGTGGGAAAGTGGGAGTGGTGTAGGAGAAGGTGATGAAGAGGGAGCATCACCTCCGAGCGGCAGAATTGATGAAAGATGAACTTGTTTAACTCGTCCAAATTCTGTGTTATTTAGGCCAAGGTTTTTGGCATGAGAATTTGTTATAGTATGTGCCAGCTGCTTCTGCCTTGTCGTGGAAGGAGTAATCCCAACTGCCAAGAGAACAGATGACTGAACTGTAGTAGGACGTGCCACAGTTGAACCCTCATAATTTGTCAAGCTAATATACAAATTCTGCATTTTCAGAAAGAGAAAATAAAAAGGCCAATAACCACATATTGCGATCATCAAATGCGAGACATCAATGTTAACCAAATGAGAAAAGCAAAGATACAAGGTCCATAATCAAAGGCGAAAATCATAATCCTCCAATTACCCACCCCCCAAAAAAAAAAATGAAGATGCAGATGCATCAAAAGGCCGTTCATAAAACCTACAAGGGTCACAGAGTTTAAAGATTTAAATTACTACTTGGCCTCTAGTGTGGATTGCCAAGGTACTGATAAATAAACACCATGCATTAGGAAGATATGTTGACAAACCTCATCAGACGCTAGTCGCAACCCTGACCTCAACTGGCTCATCAGCTCTTGGAAAGATTCTTGTATTTGATCAATAGGGAAATTTAAGGTAAAGTGGAAGGAGATCTGCACCTTTTGCAGAAGAAAAGCACTCTGTGGAGGAATAACAGTTATTCCTCCTCGGAATTTTAGCACCTCAAAGGAGAAGGGAATCCCAAACAAGGACTCTGTCAGGCGCAAGGATTGGTGTATAACCAGATACTCAAAGTTGGCCCTGATCAGACTTTCAGCAGGTAAGGATATTCTTGCATTTCTGGAATCAGAATCGACAGCAAAAACAATCTTCGTTGTGTTGGACACATCTGAAGGCTCTAGGGAAAAAATAACCACCTGTCACAATCAACAAATACCATTTAAGTATGAAAAGGAAATGACAGAATAAATTCAAAAATATGACAAAAGCTTAAAATGATTACTTTGGTTGCCGCACCATCTATCTCCCCAGAGATATCGTCCTCAAGCCGCAAGACATTATCCTTTAGTATATCAACAGATTTCTTAACTTTAAAGCTTGCTACAATATCATAGTCTGAAAATTCACATAGATTTCATCAAATCAACAGTAGATTAAACAAATAAGCAACATATATAAATATGAAAATCATAAAGCTCAAATCTTTCTGCATGAAGAGTATTGTTCAGGGAAGCCGATGGTAACCAGAACTCATCATAAAAACATGGACATACATAGACATGCAAAGCACAGAAACATGGCACACCTGGTACAATAGACATGCCCAACAGCTTGCCAACTTGCACAATTCCACTTAGCATCCTTCAGAAAAGGGTACTTTCAAGTTGAAAGGATTAAGCAATATCAATGTATAAGAAACGCAAAACTGAAGCAGTGGTGGATTCAAAAACTTTTGAAAGTGGGGGCAACATATGCAGGCATGTACGATGTACCAAACTTAAATTACAAATTTAGCACCCTTTTTATTTATGCACAAAGATAAGTGCATCACATGAGAGGGGTGCTCTCCCCATATCAATAAACCCATCCTGCTGATGTTTACAATATTTGACACAACATGCTATGTATTTTGCATAATTGGAAATTTGTTTGGATGTATTATTTGACAAAGTTGAAGGGAAAAAGATTTTCTTTCTTTTATTTTGGGGGGGGGGGTTCAGAGAACATCTTAAGGTAATTGGTAGAATTGGCCTTTTGTTAACCCATTAAGTTCAATCTAATACATATTCTGAAGATGCGTAGTTGGTACATATCTTGGTAATTGACTACCATTTTTAGCATCAGAAAAGGTGAGAAAAAAAAATTAGTAGTAGATTTTCAGTCATAGATAGAAGTTTTTATCCAACATAAATATTAAAGTTTAAAATCATTTCAGATTTATAGGAACACAAGCTGAGTGAGCTGCTGCAAACATGAGAACCACGTAAAACTTTTAGACGTTATCACTTGAGTGGCATCACTCATCATTCAGCAGAAACACCACCAATGAAGAGCTATTCTGATACAAAAGTGCCAAAAACTGAAAGCTCTGTTGTAAACACATCTGAGTGATTCTTCAAGTAGCTCAGGACTTCAAGATTTACTCAAATCAAGGTTCAAAAGCTCAATTAACTGATTATGAAGGTCCTTTGCATTTATATTTTCTAAGTTTGTGCCTAGTACCAATACGGCCAACTAGAAGAATTTCGATCTATCATTAGCCTAATATCAATAGCAGTTTGCACCTTCTTAAGTCCTCAGTTTTAGAGCTATGGATACTCATAACATCCCCATAGTTTCATAAAGCAGTACCTGAATCTCAAATACACTGCCAACATCTATATTCTAGGACAAATCATCTGAGAATGCCTCTCTAACAACTACTTGTGAAGCCATATGACACAAAAACCAAAGGTTGCATAATTAAATTCAAATTGTCTTGTTTTTCTTTTAGTTATTCATTTTACAAGAAAATGGGCCAAATTTTAACATGTAAATAATGTACTCACAGAAAACAATAACCCAAAAGCCACAAACCTATTGGTTTTTCACTCCGCAATGAACTGAAGAAATGCACACAAAATTATTCCATTCAGGAAGTTACAAAAACAAATGTTCATAAAGTGGTAAAATTTACCAACTCTAGAAACTAACAAAAAAGGTGTCCAGCACACAATGCAATCAAAGTCGAAAACAAAACATGAATATCCTTGGAGCGTACAGGGATTAAAGACACCTTGGCAATCCAACAAAACAACCCACCTTATGCCCTAGTTGGCATTAATGTTTGCCTCAAGGATCTCATTTATATATAAGATATTATGAGTTCAGTTTAGGTCACAATTTTACAGGAGAGTAAAGCTTTTTTTAAGTCTGGTCTGTAAAACCATACCCCATGCCCTGTGGAGTTTACATCAAAGACCAGTATGTCCAGCTGAGTTGCAAGCATAATGATTTTTAACAAGTATATCACTAAGAAAGAAGGAAACAAAGCAGAATTCAGTGTTGCAGACAGTTTCAGAAACTCTGACGCTATCCTATTTCAATAAAAACCAAAATGCTCGTTCTTTGATAAATGCACTTATCCAATTTCAAATTCAAGTCAAATGATCACATCAAAAATAATAAGTTCACTAGCATAATCAGTATATTTCAAGATTATGCATCTGTTGATCCCCCAAAAGAAGTGATTTTTGGCATGCATAATATGTAGGGCAGGAGTATGAACCCAACAGTCCTATATTTGAAATTCAAATCCTATGTGAATTTATGTAGTGCATTACTTTATCCACACGCAAAAAAGGGCAGAATCAATGGAGCTTTGCTTAGAAAATGACTAACAAAACAGGAACAAACAAATTGATGATAAATGCCTACATATTTCATGGCTTGAACCACCAAGCCCTCCCATCATTTTCAAATTTATGACCAGCAACGCCCATAAAGTTATATAAAGATCACCACATCTTGTGTTACAAAAATTTGCTTAGAATATGACTAACAGTAATACCCTTAAAAGAATACCCCCAAAAGAACCAACAAAACATGACTTTTACTAGGAATAAATAACCTTCATAGTCCATCCCATTTACAGCAAGAGTAAAAGCAAGTCCAAACTTCGGCCATCAAAATTCACACAAAGCAACACTCCAAAACACATAAGTCCAATAAATGGATATATATTCAGGCATATATGAATATATATTATTTGATATTATAGAAGCCTAATAAGTGCACTCATAAACCTGGCAAAATATGAAGCCCAGACATGGTAACATGACAATATTATAAAAATTCTACACTTTTATACGTTACAAACTAGGGTTCCTCCAAAGGGAAGGCACATTTCTAAAAGTGTCCATTCAACATAACTTGCAAATTAAAAAGAAAACATCATTACGTTTAACATCAAGAATGTCTCAATAAACAAATCACAAAATCCTGTCATACCCTTAGTCCCACTTCAATCAGCTTCAACCCTAAAATGGGTATTGTAAAATAAAAACCCTTTGAATCCCTAATCCTACTTTCAGTTATATCATTTACATACCACAAGCATCGGCACTCAAAGTTGAGAAGTTTGCAACCCCAGATTCCCCCAAAAGATTTCAACCCTAAAAATTAGATCCAGCAAAATAATAATTGATGGGCAATAAATAAATAAATAAATCAAAAATGAACTCCAATATTTTGCAAAGTTCAGAAATACAATTCCACATCGGATAGATCCTACTAAAATAGGAAAGGGAAAGGGGAGTAGTACAGATTAGGCAGAATTATAGATCTGACTGCAAACACACAATGTTGGTACCCCAAAAAAGAAAAGATGAAAAACAAAAACAAAAATGACCCACCTTGAAACCGCGAATCTGGATCCGGATAGCCCTGATCTCGATTGTGGTTGTAAAAGGGAGGAAGCCAGAAAAGTGCAGAGACCAAAACTGCCAAACCAAGAAGCAGTGCAAAAACGCACCTGAAACTCACGACACGACGGAATTTACAACAGCGAGGAGCAGTCTCGGGGGTCTGCACAGACTCTGTCTCTACAATGATAGTAGAAACAGAAAGAGAGTGTTCTTCTTCAGGCTTTCCCATTGGGAAATGCAGATTGTTCGATGTTTGGTATGGTCAGTCTCCATTGTTGGCGTCTTGAAGCTGCTGAGGATTGAAGGGTTCCATTTCTGTGATGCCAAAGAAGGGGAGAGAGAGAGAGAGAGAGAGAGAGAGACAGGGAAGGACAGAGAAAGAGAATTTAACTAATATTTTTAGGGATGGATGAGAGAGAGAGAGAGAGAGAGAGAGAGAGTTCTGCAAGTCACACTTCAGTAAGAAGCTTTTTGATTGCTTGTAGGTGGTTTATCCGTTTTTTTCCCTTATTTTGTTTGTGTGTTATTTTCTTCCTTCTTTCTTTCATTTTTTTTTGTTTTTCAAAATTTTTCAAAATTAGTGTAGATGTGGCTGTCGGTACGGCCGGTGGACTTGTTTTTAGGCCCTTCTCTTACCTTGCCGCAAAGTAAATAAATCGTTTAAATTTATTTGTTACAATATTTTATAAATACAATATTTTATAATTTAATATTTGAAAAATATAATAATAACCCCAACCAGTGAGTTGTCGTTTGGATTGCCAATGGGGTTCGAATATATCCATAAGATATCATTACAACTCAATCCTCATCATTTTCTTCCTATTTTTGAATTCCAACCGGCAACCGGTCTTAAATTTGAATTTTTTTTTTATGTAACAAAAAAAAAAATATATATAATAATATTTATGAGGGTTTTTTATTCCTTTTTTTTTTGCGTTAATGATAAATGGAGTGAAATTCTCCACACCAAGCTCTCGAAAAACAGAATACACCCCCATTTCTCTTAGCTTCTCAGTCAAATACATAAACAAGAGCCAATTGGTAATCTCCAAATCTCTCGATCGCCTAGATCTCATCCCCTTGAACTCCCTAGTTATCTTATTTCTCAATGAACACACCTCATTGCACGCAGACATACTACTAGGCATGGCAGTCGGACTGTTTGAGCTGGGCTTTGTGAAGCGAGAGCTCGGCTCGATCAATTTTTTTGGGGCTTGAGCTCGAGCATGGCTTGAGAAAACTAAAAAAATTGAGACTCGAGCTCAACCCAAAAACATAAAAAGATCTCGAGCCTATTTCAAGTCAGGTTTGAGCTCGAATGAAAAAAAAAACACAATGGAGATGCAAAATAACACCCACCACCATTGTAATCTCTCTCATTGAACTCAACAACGGAGGCGAAAATAGAACCTATCATTTTCTTTCTCTAGAAAAATTCCAGATCTCCATATGGAAAGACATATTTAGGCTCGAAAGACGAAGAAGAGTGCTTTAGTGGATCATCTAACGAGCTCAAGCTTCAACCTTGACAGGAAGAAGAGTGTTTGTTTAATCGAAGAAGAGGAAAAAGAGTATAGAGAGAGAGAGTGTGACAAAAAGGAAAGCACAAGAGATAGAGGAGAGGGAGAAGGCAGTGAATAAAGATTTTCTTTTCACAAAAGGAAAAGAAGGGAACCTGCAGAGAGAGAGAGAGAGAAGCCTAACCTTAGAAATGGTTTCGTCGTGCTTTGTCTCTCCTTGCCTCTCTTCGTGAAGTAAAGGCAAGTTCATCAAGTAGATCTTGAAGAAGAAGAAGAAAAGTGCTTTAGTGATTGCCTTTGGTGACCTTGACAAGATCTCTCTCTATCAGGAAATGAGGCTTAGTTGGGTTTGGGAAGGAAGATTCTTGTTAAACATATTTACTATTCCGAGCCAAGCCTAATAATGTCCAAGCTCGACTTGTAATTAAAACAGACCTAAATATTGAGCCCAAGCTCGGTCCGGCTCTAAAGTGAGCTGAATTTTGCCCTTTAAAACGAATGGAGCTTAGGCTGAGTTCGAGCCAACTCGGTCCAATTGCCAGTCCTACTTACTACGTGATAAATGTAACTTAAAAAAGGAATATTTAGATCTTCGAATCTCCTTTACCCTCGGGAAAGTATCTCCCATAAAGGAAACGAATTTCGGTAGAAGCCCTAACAAGGCAGGAACTATCCACCAATAGCTTGAGTTTTCCTAGGTTAAGGAGATTTCAAACATTTTCAAATCTCCTCGATGTTTGACTTCAATCTTGATGATCTCGGAGGATCCCTAACAAGAAAATTAGGGTTTTGATACCCCAAAGGCATACGAAACCCTACATGCATGTTATATATGCTCAGCATTGGAGAGAAACCAGGTATGTTAAAAAAACTCTACATAAAAAAAGGCACATAAAAACACAAAGAGGGTTCCTTAGGGAGAGACTTGACCACCAGTGACACAACATCAGAACCAATCAATTCCAAATCCCACCCAGCCTTTCATGACAGAGCCCATCACTCTCAGATATAGAAGTTTAGTCCAAGCTTCAAGACATAAGTTGACAACTGGAGGACCTTAGCTATACTCGCCAGTAGGAGGGGTCACCCTCCCCCCTAGAGATCAACATATTCACACCTACGCAGGCTCTAGCCCTGAGAAGTCGAGAGCACTCAGCAACTTCTCAGCACGATCCCAACGATTTGAGGAAATAAGTGGAAGACCTTGTGACTGTCGAATTGAGATGTGCCAACGCTTGGTGCAATGAGGCCATCCAATATGTAACCAACATTTTGCCTTTCGACTCGAAGATTTGTACTGAACTAATGTCATGAGATGTGTTTCTTCCTCCTATGGAGAAGTATGATGACACCATCAATCCCCGAGATCACACTGCCCATTTCATGACGATCATCATCTACCAAGACATGTCTGACGTAGCTATGTGCATGCACATTCCTATGATTCTGAAGTGGAATGCTCTGTCATGGTTCAACTCTCTGTCACTACTTAATATCATAAGCTTCTTGCAGCTAAGGGAATAATTTGAGACCCACTTCATATTTAGTCGTGGGGCTAAAAGAAAGTCTACCTACCTCTTCTCATTGTGACAAAGGGATGATGAGCCCTTGTAGGATTTTCTAGAAAAGTTCAAGATGGAAATGATAAAGGTTTCAGACTTGGACCACTTTATAGCCTTAGTAGCACTGCTATTTGGATTACGACATTCAAGAATAAAGACTTCGATAACGAAGAACCCCCGACCACAATACAAGAGTTTTATTCACGTGCAGAAAAGTACATAGCCACCAAAGAAGTAGAAACATTCGACAGGTGTCGAAACAAATCCCACAAGAACGAGCATAACTACCTTCCTCAACAGCACTCTCCCAAAAGAACCCAACCAACTCTCCCTCCTCATCGCAAATTCAATCACTATGTACTACTGAATAAAACATCCGGTCAGATTTTGCTAAAATAAGAAGCAAGCCATACGTTAGCTGGCCTAGGCGCCTTCCAGGTGATGACTCCAAGAAGGACCGAACCATGACATTGCCATTTCCACCAGGACTATAGCCACCTAATAGATGAGTGTTGGAAATTAAAGGATTAGCTTGAAACATTAATTCAAGATGGTAAGCGTCGGATGTTTATCCATGCAGATAATGTGGACAACTCTTGTCGAGAACCACAGGGGGAGAAATGAGGAGACGAGATGAATGAGCAACATGGCTAAGGGCCTTCCAGGGACTAGGCAAATGGGGTAATCCTTCACATACGGGCTGAGCACTTATCTTCGACAACTCATTCCTCTCAAGACAATCTTTCCACTCCTTGGTCAACTAACGTAACTAAAGAGGGCCTCTGACCAACAAAGATAATAGTGGCCCTGATAATCGAGATGACCGAATCGTCTGCCTCCAAGGAAGTCCTCTTGGCCTATATGGGAAAGGAACAAAAGCAAAAAAGACCGATGATAGGATTTGATGATGACAACCTCATGGGCATTCCCCCAAGACACGATGACCTGTTGATCATCACAGCAACGATCAGCCAGTACACGATTAAAAGAATTTTTGTTGATCAAGGATCGAGCTGCGATCTCCTTTTTTTGGATGCCTTCAAGCGAATAGGTTACAGTCGTGTGTACCTACAACCTTATGCTGGACCTATAAAATGGCTTTCTGACAAATAGCTGTATCCCGAAGGCGTCGTATCTCTTCCCGTAATGCTGGGAACACCACCATACCACTCAACCACTACTACAACCTTTAACATGGTAAAGTTCCTACCACTGTACAATACTATCTTGGGCCGCCTAAGCCTGAACGCTCTAGAGGGGTTCCGAGCACGAGGCACATGAAAATCAAATTCTAAATGCCTCATGGCATTAGGACGATTAGCTGTAACCAAGATCCTTTGGTTCTTTCTGCCTAGTAAACTTTGCTTGAAATTCTATGCTGCTTTGTTGTTCTGCTGGTGGTGTTGTACCAACCATTGAAGTTTTCTTTTGTTATTCTCTTTTTACAAATATTTTAATGACAATGTCTTAGTTTTTCCCACATTATGATAGCGAAAAGCACTAACTCATGCTGATTATTAACAATTATTACAAAAAATGGGTAGTAAATTCATCAATGTGCAACGCTTCCGAGTACTCATGGCACAATGCTAAGTACATTACTCACAATCAAGACGCAATGTCTCCAAGTATCATCAGCTCAACGCCGAGTATATTACTCACAATTAAGACGCAATGCCTCCAACTACTCTCGACGTAATGCCAAATACATTACTCCCAATCAAAGCGCAACACTACTGAGTACCCTCGGTGCAATGTTGGATACATTACTCATAATCAAGGCACAACGCCTCTAAGTACTTTCGATACAATGCCAGATACATTATTCACAATCAAGGCATAACACCTCCAAGTACTCTCGATGCAAAGCCAAGTACATTACTCACAATCAAGGCACAATGCCTCTAAGGACTCTCAACGTAACACCAGGTACATTACTTATAATCAAGGCACAATGTCTCCAAGTACTCTCAGCGTAACTCCAGGTATGTTACTCACAATCAAGGTACAATGTTTCCAAGTACTGTCGATGCAACACCTGGTGCATTACTCACAATCATGACACAACGCCTCTAAGTACTCTCGCTGTAATGCTAGGTACATTATTTACAATCAAGGCACAATGCCTCCAAGTACCTTCAGCGCAACGCTAGGTACATTACTTATCATTAAGGCGCAAAGGGACAACAAACTTATAGTCCTAGCTAGAGATTATATACTGGCATTCCTATTCAGTGAGATTCCCAAGCAATAACACATCATGGCAACTAATGGCACATGGCCAAAACGGCTAGGGATGGCAATTTATACCCAACTTGGTGGATACCCGCCCCCACCCTACCTGGTGGAGGTGGGTAAGGGGTGGGTATGGGGCAAGTGAGGGTTTGAAGTTTTCAAACCCGTTGAGGGTCAGGTAAGATGCGGGTATGAGTTTTGTGCCCACTGTATATCTTATATGACCCTCCATACACACACACACACACATATCTCCTCTTAGTTCTAATATTAGTTTGAAATCAGATAATCTAAATATAGTTATTATCTTTATTTTGATATAATTGAAATTGATTTTGAAATTTTGTTATTTATATTTTGATTAGAGGATGCAATCAAATTGGAATATTAATAAAGGTAAACATCAACTGAATGAAGAACAAGTCAACTTACTAATGCAACAGGTCGACTTGTCAAAGCAACAAGTCAACTTATTGTATGGGAGGATAAACCCGTGGGTAGGGGTGGGTAGGGGCGGGTAGAGGGTAGGGTATAAAACATCTTACTTACCGTGGATAGAGGGTCGAGGGTAAATATGGAGTTTTAAGATAGAGGGGCGGATAGGATTTGACAGAATACCGCCCCTACCCGCCCCATTGCCATCCTTAAGAATGGCCCAAATCATGATGGGTTAAAGACTAGCCCTTAACTTGTCGAATGGTTTTCAATAGCCTTGTTATCAACCTGGTCGATATCTATCTGCTTGGTCAATCGACTAGTGAGCCCAAGAGCTTGATGTCGTGAGGCATGAAACCCTCCGAGTCAGTGGCCCAAGGGGCACAATCAACTGAAGTGTGTTATCAATAAGGGATTTATATCTCAAATGGGTAGGCACGACCCTCACTCTTTTGGTATCCATCGATCAGACTCTACTCGGTAGCTTGCTACTCATTAGCCAACTGTTTGGTACCTACCTTTTGGCACTCGATGATTGTCACTCAATCCATTAAGACAATTTTCACTCCCCTAAGTTACGGGGGCAAGCTTATGTAAATGGAAGGGAGACCTACAACTATAGTGATAAGGGAAAGAATCTCCATGACGATCCAGACTTTCCAAACCGATAAGAACTTGAAAATTTTGAGAATCCTATGCTATGATTCTCGAAATCTCAGGTTGTTCTTGTAAGGAAACTAAGGTTTTAACACCCTGCATGCATACGACTCTCACACACTAAGGCTATATAAATATCACTTAACCAATCGACTAGGTATGCTCTCTGGACCTACACATTACACACAAAGTATACAGAGCTCTCTTTCAATCCATTTCACTCTCTTGAAAATTGCCCTCTAACGTAAGTTTCGAAGTCTTCCCTACCGAAATACCCTCTAGCTGTTTTTCATAGGTCTTACCAATCAAGATCATCACACGGCCAAGTCACCCCGTTCGAGTTAGCAGAACTATTATTTGTGGAGTCAAACTCATTTCTAACAGCAATAAAGAGGAAGCAGAAGAAAGGAAAAGTAGATCCAAGGAATTCTTTGCATATAAAAGTTAATAGTATAAAAGAAGAAGTACGAAAAAGAAGTAAAGAAATAATGATAAAACAATGAGAAGAATGAGCAGGAGGTCTTTGTTAAAGGTTCATAAGATCAGCTTGAAGAGCAGTGATCTGTGAACCCGTAACAATCTCTCCTTCAGAAGGACCACCCTTAGAAACTATAGCTACGCTTGTACCTAGGATACTATAACTACTAAGATTGGCTCCTTCAACCAAACCACCTTGCAAACGATAGATGGTTTTTTCAATTCATCGTAGTCTTTCAGTCAGTTCCCAATGCTCTCATTTATAGGTTTCCTTCAGAATTGCAACCTCCCTCTGCGAGGAAACGAGAGCTTCCTCCCGCTCTCATACCAACTCCTCAGCAGTCAACTAATCTTCTTCTCCATTATTAAGGAGATCTCTTAACTTCTCACCCTCAGCAATGGCCTCGTCGGTGAACTTATAAGAATGCTCCATGTTAGCCTGTAATATTTCTATCAATTTCTTCATTTTATGAAGAGTAACATATGTTGCCTCCGCCTCCTCGACTTCCCTTTATGCTTTCTTTGCTTAGAGCCAAGCGATCTCCTTCTCCAACAGGTCCAATTTCCCCTTCAAATGATTAATCAATTGGTCCTTCCTTGTCCATTGGAACTCAAACATTGCGATGGCCTATAAAGAAAAGCAAATTCGAACGATCGTAGTAGAATCGACAAGGTAACTTAAAAAGTACTGAAAAGAACATACTCGAATCAGAAGTACTACTATAGAGTTATTCCCTTGCTCCACTGATAGGCGGTTCAACTTTGACTATGCTCGATGAAAATCAAGCCTATCAGTAAATCTCCGAACTTCTGAAATGTCTAGATAGCAAAAATAATGATCACCGCAACTTATAGCAGTAATCCCCTTCTCCTTCAACTACTTTGATTGGTCAAACGACCAAACCAAAATAGATGGAAGGGGGTTGTTTGCTTTGACATCACCCCTTTTCCCCTCTAAGCATGCAAGTACTTTGGAAAGCAATTAAAGAGCCTGACTCGCTTGAAGTGAAATATCCTCCCCTATGGCCTAAGGAGGGGTTAGAAGTAGCTTCTAACAAGATGTACCTCCTCGGTACTGCTAATAGGGGACAACAGCTTAGTCCTCTTATCCTTAGGAATAAGCGTGGCAATGAGGCACTCATCACTTGCCCCGTCCTCCTTCTCATCGGCTATCATAGCTAGCACTTCCATTTCAACTTCTCCTCCCCCACCCGAATCTTCCAATAGAACGATAAAATTCCCAAGAGTTGGTACTTTCGCCCTATTGAACTTGACCTATCACCATCTCTGCCTTCCTCATTGCTCGGTGTCCACATGGGCCTTCTTTTCATCTGAGGAGTATAACCAGAAAGAAATAGTATCCTGAAACACACTCTCCTCATCTTCGTCTTCCTAAGGGCCTGCCTTAGCATGAGCCCTCATGGCTTTTAAAGTGGTAACTTGGTCAAGGTTATCAACTTCAGCAAAATCAACAACATCGGCAAGCCTCTTAGACCTCTTTTCTAACATGAATAGCCTTTGAACTTGAACACTCTCATCCAATAGAAGGTAAGCTAATTTGAGATTTTATTTTCAACTAAGGCGTCTACCCACATTTCCCTACTAGACATCCTACAAAACCTACCCACAAATCTGACAAAACTAGAATGCTGAGAAGAAACAAGTGCCCTCAATCCAATGAGGGGTTCTACATTTACCAAAGGAAATGACGATAACAAAATTTACGAACTCTACAAAAAAAAAAAAAAAAATTATTCCTCGAATATTTTTCTAGCATTTCCTTATAAAAAAAACTTCTTCTTCAATTGTTGCCATATTTGGATACAGTACCATCCTTTAGTAGGACTCCTAACACCACATTTCCTTAAATGAAAAATAGAAGATAGTATTTCAAAATCAAACCTTAATTGATAGAAACTCGATAGACTAACCACCGCCACCACTAACCGCTACACACTGGGAATCAGTAGGGTAGAAAATACATTTCAACCCCTTAAAACAAATAGACAAATGCCCCAAATAAGGAACTTGTAACCCATACCTAATGTATTCCCTGTACATAGGAATACAACCCTTTGGCATTTGGTTAGCCCTCTCGACATCTCTAGGCAATCTTAGGCAAAAATTATTATCGAGATTTATGTCTTTGCAATAGAGACTAACTCTTTTCTTTTCATTACACTTGCAATCTCCCTGATCTTATGATGCTTGCATGAACTAGAACCCCAACCCATTGTTGCCTTTCTCACAACTCTATAAACCCTAAAAATTCTTAGATTTCTCTTATCTCTCAAGCAATTGTTCAGAATAAAACATACAAGCCAATTACAAAGAAAACGCAAAGAAGCATATAAAAGAAGATTCACAGAACCGAAACGACAATACCTACTTTAAATGCTCCACTTTTGTGGCTATCCTGCTTCAAAAGAAAACTCCTTGTTTTCGTGTCCCTTTGATTTTTAATCTACTCTTAAATGTTGTTTTAATCAAATAACAATTAGGAGTGGGAGACAAATGATGGTACATGGAGCGAAGGCCCATAATTGTCTACACCAAGCCCATGAAGAAATGAATAAACCCTCATTTCTCTTAGCTCCTTGGTCAAATACATAACCGAGAGCTGATTGGTAATCTCTGAATCTCTCGATCGCCTGGATCTTGTCCCCTTGAACTCCCTAGTTATCTTGTTCCTCGGTAGACACACCTCATTGCACACAGATGTCCTTACTATGGAATAAATGTAACTTAAGAAAGGAATCTTTAGAAATTCAAATCTTCCTTGCCCTCGGGACAGTTTGACCCACAAAGGAAATGGATTTCAATAGAACCACCGATAAGGTAGGAAATATCCACCAACAGCTTGAGTTTTCCTAGGTCAAGGAGATTTCAAACCTTTTCAAATCTCCTCAATGTTTGACTTCAATTCTGCTGCTCTCAAAGGATCCCTATTGATCTCCCTATAAGGAAATTAGCGTTTTGATTTCCCAAAAGGCTTACAAAATCCTACATACATGCTATATATGCTCAGCATTGGAGAGGAAGTAGGTATGTTCAAAAAACTCTACACCAAAAAGGCACACAAAAACAAAACAAACAGTGGACACACAACTTTGTCTAGCTTGTTTCTTTTATTATCAATACTCATTTCTAATTTGAGTGTCGGAGTTTCCTTTGTCAGACCAAGCCCCGAAGGTCTTTTGCAGGTGCACTCCCATGAAGTGAACATAGAACTACACCAACTTCGCTTCAACCTTCAAACCTTATGAGTCATTATCTGTGGAGTTTAAACCCACTGCTAACAGTTGTATTGAGTTTTTTTTCCTCCATTTTTTAATAGATTTAATACTATCAATTTTATGATCACGTATATCTAAATAATCCAGAGTCACTTTCAGAAATTATGTTTATTATTCAAATTATCATTTATAATTTCACAAAATAAATACAACAAAATAGATTTTCTTATTTTTTTAAAATTATATTTAGCAGTGAATTTTGAATACTAAAAAGAATGGCATAAGAAAAAGTAATTGCCAATCTCTTGACGGCAAGGATGGTTCATTATCATGTGAGTTGTAAAACAAATTTTCCACACTTTTATAATAATAAAATTATTAACAACTATTTTTTGTACCACATATCTACCCAATATTCAAATCTAAATGAATATATAACAAGTTATTACTACAGAACAAAAATCGCTTGTTAGAAAGAGAAGCTTCAAACTTGCGCAGTCAACATATATAATCTCCAAAAGGAAAGCAAATTCTCTTCTCTCGACTCTACCGACGAAAATAAATAGATAAAATAAAGCCTGATTTTTTTTTTCTTTTACATTTCAAACCTAAAAGATTATTAAAAGAATAATAATTTATATGTTGAGAAATTTTAATATGGTAATAAAATATGTATTTTTGCCAAATTTTTTTATCTTAATTGAAAATATTTAAAGTAAAATAAAATAAAGTAGAATTTTGCGGAGTTTAAAAAGAGGAAATTAGAGTTTTTAAGTGTTCTTGGACCATGCTCTAAACGCTCTAACAACCGTTTTATTGTCTTGCGGAGGAATCAATATTAAGAGCATCTTTGACTTTTTTTTTGGGGGTTAAAACCTCTTTTTTTTTTAATAAACTAAAGTGAAAAATAAAAATTAAAACTTTTTTTAAAAAAATAAATTATATGATGAAACAATATATAAAAATTTTAATACTTAATGGAATTATAATAAAGAGCAATTTATATTGAAGTTTTATAAATAATATATAAAATAAATAGTTTCATAAATAATTTTAAAATATTCATAAACTAAAAATAAATATTTTAAATTAAATATTTAAAAGTCATACGTTTTTAGAGGTGACGGGACCCATTTCGTAGAATTTACTATAAAAAATGGGTCTCGCTCAACAACTGCTTAAGACTCTCGATCCATTGTGTTCAATCCACTCACACGTAATGAGCCTATGTCGTCCCGTTCGACTGAAAGGATCTACCTCCCCAAGCGGGTCTCAACCGCCCCGACCATCCGAAAAGAATCAAGCTCCATGGAAGCCTGCTAGCTAATCATCTGGCCCTAGGTGATATTTACACAGTTAACCTGCAAGAGCATTCGGTGGAACCAAACGCTCTCTTTCTCTCTCCCAACTGATGGCTACCAAAAGAATTGAACACTTCTTCTCCCATTCCGTAATACTCAATGGAATTTCGTCTCAATTGAGTTTCCTATTTCAGCACGAAATGTATTTCTCGAGAAAGGAAGAAGAGAATTTCAAGAATCCAATTGATAAGGGAAAGAATTTTCCCGTATAATTCAATTTTCTAAGTGATAACAATATAAAATTTTTGGCATTCATAGATCCAGAATTCTCGGATCATTCCATAAGGAAATTAGGGTTGCAACACTCTGTGACAGCACAATTCTCAGAGGAACACTATATTAGAGCTTTTGAGGGTCAAGCCAAATAAATCCTCTAACTGAACACAAGACATACAAAAATCACAAAAAGATCTATCCTCCATTCTTCTCAATCTATTTATCTTTTCGAAAACCGCTCTTTCTGACTTGAGTATTAGAGTTTCTTTCATTAGAGCACCCTCCGGTGGTCTTTAGTAGGTTTCAAGTCTTTTTATTGAGCATCCGTTCGACTTATAAGGAGCCGGATTCGTGGAGTTGAAACTAGTCTCCAACAGATTAGTGTCGTCTATGGGAAACAGATTGAGAATCTTTATTGAACACTTAGGACTAATCAGACCAATATGCTTCTGAAGCGAAGAACCAAAACAGCATCAAGGGCTGCATCTGCGATAGACGGTCATACCGCTACCCCTACTGACATAGCCCTTCCTGCGGCACCTTCTCGACCTACCGATAATCCTCCTGCTCACGATCAACCTCTTCGCTTGGAACAGGCCCAGCAGCCTGGGTTATAGGAATGCCCAGCCATGGTTCCCACGTCGATACCTCCAAAAGGGGTCAGTCAGCCATCAGAGTCTCTTTCGTCGGAGTACCCTCTGGTGGTCTTTTGTACGTTTCAAGTCTCTTTATTGAGCATCCGTTCGAGTTACAGGGAGCCGGATCGGTAGAGTTGAAACTAGCCTCCAACAGATTAGTGTCGTCTATGGGAGACAGATTAAGAAATCTTTATTGAACACTCAGGACTGATCAGACCAACATGCTTCCAAAGCGAAGAACCAAAATAACATCAAGGGCCTCATCTGCAGTAGATGGTCATACCGCTACCCCTACTGACACAGCCCCTCCTACGGAACCTTCTCAATCTACTGATCCTCCTGCTCACGATCAACTCTTCGCTTGGAACAGGCCCAGCAGCCTGGGTTGTAGGAACATCCGCCATGGTTCCCACATCGATACCTCCAAAACGGATCAGTCAGCCCCAGATTAATAACTATAGTCCAAAATTCAGGACATGAGTAAGCAATTAGAAGGTCTTAGTCACGCTATAAGGCCTGAAGGCTACTCTTCCTTAGGGGGATCTAGATGTAACCGTCCCCGATGACAAATACCACCACTCAGCTATAAACTCTCGGTGACGTCTCACCATAACCCCGAAAATCTGAGAAGACAAGTTGAGCAACAAGCTGGCCAATACCCGAGAAAACTAGGCCCCCCTCTACTCTAAATCTTCGCCCTTCGACCCGAAGGTCTCTTCGGAACCGATACCTCATGATGTGTTTTTTGCCTCCCATAGAAAGATATAATAGGACAATTGATCCTCATGACCACACGGCACACTTCGTGTCGGTAATAGTCTCAAGAGATATGACTGACATCGCCATGTGTAAACACTTTTCTACCACTCTCAAGAGGAATGCATTAACATGTTTCAACTCACTTCCATCGCTAAGTATAAGAACTTTCTCCCAGTTTTGACAACAGTTCGAAACTCATTTTGTAACAAGTAGAGAGCAAAGAGAAAATCCACTTCTCTATTGTCATTGCATCAAAAGGAGGATAAACCCCTGAGAGAGTTCCTGGAGAGGTTCAAGACAGAGATGATAAAAGTTCCATCCTTAAACCACTCTATTGTGTTAGCGGCGCTACTTACTGGGTTACGCCTATCCAGTATGAAAGTCTCGATAACGAAAAAACCTCCCTCCACTATCCAAGAATTTTACTTCTATACTAAGAAGTACATCAGAGCAAAAGATGTCGAAACCTTCAACTGAAGAATGAATTGATCATCTAGGAGAGAATGCAGTCAATTGCCCCGATGGCCCTCACTGAAGAGTAACCGATCGGGTCCTTCACCTCATCGAAGGTTTAACACCTACACTCTATTAAATAAAACTCATAATCAAGTTCTGTTTCAGATTAGGGACACCCTTACATCCGATGGCCTCCTCAACCTGTGGAGGATGATCCCAAGAAAGATAGAAGCAAATACTGTCACTTTCACTGTGATTATGGCCACACGACTAACGACTATAGAAAATATATTCTATCGCTGTAACACTTCAACGAATGGACTGATATATGGTACCTTCAAATCAAACTTCACCATTTGTTTATAATCGGGACACAGCCCTCTGGGGCCCTATTTGCCCTGTCATTGTCTGTGGTTGATACTAGGGTGTAGTCGTCACCCACTAACATGGCGATTTGAACTTCTTGGAACTCTAACGCCAACATGGTACTCCTAATGTCATTAATACTTTGAGCAACAGAACCCCTTGCTATGTCTTTTATGGAAGCTTCCTTGTGTATGAGATAATTTGAAAGAAGAAAGAAATAAGTGCGAGGCGATAAAAACGTCAGATCCCCTCTAATGAAAGCATTTATAAAGATCACTAGAGGTGGCTCATGGAAACCAAAAAGACACTCATTATATCAAAGATTTGGCGCCTTTTTAGAAAAATTATTACTCATGTCGCCTTTCTCATGAAACAACACTACAAGTTGAGGGAAAATGATGGGACTCGTTTCACAGAATTTACTGTAAAGAATAGGTCTCACCCAACAGCGGCTTAAGACCCTCAATCCATTGTGTTCAATCCACTCACGCATAAATGGGTCTATGTTGCCCCGTTCGACCAAAGAGATCTACCTTCCTAAGTGGGTCTTAGCTACCCCGACCATCCTAAGGGGTCAAGCTCCGTGGAAGGCTGCTTACTAATCGTCTAGCCCTGGGTGATATTTACATGGTTAACCTACAAGAGCATTTGGTGGAACCGAACGATCTCTTTCTCCCTCCCAACCGATGGCTACCAAAGGAATCGAACACTTCTCCTCCTATTCTGTAGTACTCAATGGAATCTCGTCTTAATTGAGTTTCCTATTTCAACATGAAATGAATTTCCCGAGAAAAGAAGGGAACTTCAAGGATCCAATTGATAAGGGAAAGAATCCTCCGTATAATTCAACTTCCTAAGTGGTAACAACATAAAATCTTTAACATTCACAAATTCGAAATCCCTAGATCACTCCATAAGGAAACTAAGGTTGCAACACCCCGTGACAGCACAATTCTTAGAGGAACACTATATAAGAGCTTTCGAGGTGTTAAGCCAGTTAAGTTCTCTAACTAAACACAAAACACATAAAAATCACAGGGAGATCCGTTCTCCATTCTTCTCAATCTATTTATCCTTTCGAAAACCGTTCTTTATGACTTGAGCATCGGAGCCTCTCCCGTCGGAACACCCTCTGGTGATCTTTTGCAGGTTTCAAATCTCTTTATTAAGCACCCGTTCGAATCACAATGAACTAAATGTGTGAAGTTGAAACCACTTCCAATAAGAGGATAATTTTATAAATAGTTAAATTAAACATATATGTGACAAAATATTTTTGAGTTTGTTTAAATACTTTAAATAATTCATAAATATTTAGATATTTAATTATTTTTGAATTTTTATATTTGATAAAATTATAATATTTGAAATAATTAGAGACAATTTTGCCAACTCACATTTTCATTAAGAAAAAACTAGATAGTAGATTTGGCAAAAACTTCGCTTAGAAATTTCTCCCTTTTTTTTTTCTATTTTTCTTATTGAAAAACTAAACTTTTTATACAATTTCGAAAAATTTAATTGACCTAATTTTTAATTTTTAAACTGATTTTAAACTGAAAAAATAAACATAAAAAGCTCTAATAAGTTAAATCCAGATTATACTATCCATCAATAAATACCTTTGGGAACTAAATAACGAGAAATAGAAGATTGATGAGATAAAATTTTTAATATAAAATATTATTAATATAATAAATAAATTACATTTTGTAAAAAAAAAATGTGTTATTATAACAAAAAGATAAATGAAAAAAAAATTAAAATAAACTAATTTTTTAAACCGCGATAATATAAATATATTGAATATTCTTTTCACAAATTTCTACTTTTTTTTTATTATTATTTTTGGTCAACGACGCGTGAAGGTAAGCACGAGAAACGTAGTGGAAGAAGAAACCAAGCAAGCATGTGACGTTCACGTGCAATTGACCGGTAAAATTCAAGATGACCCAATGATTAGCAATGAATTGCGGTGCCCAGCTCCTTCCATTTATTATCTTATAAGTGTACCTAAAAAAACAATAAAATAAAAATAATAATTCCATGTTAATCAATAATCACAGTCTTTGTACATCCAAATAATATAATTGAGTAATTAACATGTGATTATTATTTTAAAGAGTTTGAATTTGAATTTTAATAATAATTTTAATTTATTTAATAATTATATAGATCGGTATTATCTTTTTAATATAATTTTAGATCAATAAATACATATAATTGAAAAAAATAAAAATTGATCACCTTTTTGAAAGGTTGAAGCTAGAGTAGTCAAGCCTAATATAATTATTAAAAATCAAAATTATTAATATCATAAAAATTTCAATTTTATTTGTAAATTTTAAAGTTTTTGCTGAAAAAAATTTTACTTTTAAAATAGGACACATTTAAATTGAACAAAATGAAGAAAAGTCAAATGAACCATAAGTTTTATAATTTTAATTTAAATGGAGCGGGTCCCACAAATTTGCACTCACAAAACAAAAATTAGTCAAAGTAAATGGTCCCATCCGAGGCAAACGCCAAACAATTGTTTGGTACGATTTTTTTTATTACATAAAATTTATAAAAAATATGAAAATTTATGTATTTGCAAAAATTAGTACACTAGATCTGGATTGAGACATCCTTTTAGCTCTTCGAATTTGGTCGATCTTTATTATATGTTTAATAGAAATGATTCTAAATTCATCAATATATTAGTTATTTTATATTTATCTATAAACAAAATTTCATATTTTTAGAAAATATTATACATAAAATATAAAATGTTTCACTAAATGAAAATAAGAAGAAAGATTTTAACAACAATCTGAATTTTAATCTCAAAAATTGAGATCGATCGTTTAAAAGACAAAAGTGAAAAAAAAACGTTGATTTAACTTGTATGAATTCTCTTACGCCACTCGTTTTTATCCAAAGTCATTACCTAATCTAAATTCTTAACTATCATGTCTTTACGTATAACTTGTATTCAAATTTTTATCGATCTATCTCTATATTTTACTAAATCTCATATATTTAAGTTTTCACTTCTCGTAACTAGTACGTCTTTAAGTTTTCTTTACACACAGTTGAACCACGTTAAACGATACTTTCTCATTTTATTCACAATTGAATTAACTCCCAATCTATTATGAATATTTTCATTTCTAATTTTATTTTTTATAATTTTGTCACGTATCCATTTTAATATTTTTATTTATGTTATTATCATTTTTTGCTCTTATTATTGTTTAATAACAAAATACTTAATGTCATATAATAATACAAATTTTATTATAGTTTTATAAAACTTTCTTTTCAATTGTAATAATATCATGCGATCGTAAAAAATTTCAAATACTCTTCTTCATTTCATTCAAACCCCTTAAATCTTATATGACCCTCGTTATTTATGATATTAGATGCAGTGATTGTTAAATAAAAATAATTTAAAAATCGCAACCAAGTTATGAATCGAAAGAAAATAGTTAAATTTTTGAATTTAAAAATAAAAGAACGAGAGACTTTGTTTTAAATATGGGTTGGTGGGGTGAGTCTGGATAATGCATTAAAATCGTTGATCTGATGGTGACGAGCATGATAACCGCGGGGGTGCAGGAGCAGAGAATTGGAGCCAATTTGGAAAGGGAAGGTGGCGTGAAGTGAGTGTAGGCTTAGCTGAGGTGTGGACATCGGAAAGCGATTGCACACTTCGGTGTCGCTCCGCCTGAGCGATCCACGCTCCCAATTACGTGTCACCTGTCACCACTCGTGCCCTGCCCGCTTATATCACATCACAGGCTTCTTTTCATAAACACTGCTCCACCGCTTTGCTAATAACATATTTTTACGGCGCGTCAGGAATTTTTATTTTTATTTTTTTAATCCTTTTCCTCTGTTCGTTTTCCTTGTACTTTTTTATTTAATTAACACAAAGATTTGTTAATTAAAAAAAAGAAAAATTTTAAAATTTTTAAAATTTTTTACATGCAAGAATAAATAACTGATCATTATATAATTAATTATATTCTAATATATAATAATATCTTTTTCTTTCTAAAAATTGAAATTATGATAAAAATTAGAATACTACAAAAAAATACTATTTTAATGATAAATTTAGCAATAAAAAAATTTATTGCTATTTTACAATGAATTTAGCGATGAAGATGGCTTTTGTCACTATTTTGTAACAAAATTTATGACAAAAAATATATTCATAGTAAAATTAGCAACGAATATTTTATTTGTAACTAAATTCGTCGTTAATTAGTTTCAAAAATATTTTCATCACAAAACTCGTGATTAATTAGCGACGAATAAAAATTCCGTGACTAACTTTTGTCACGAATTAAATATTTGTTGTTAAATTTAGCAACAAATACTCTCTTCATCGCTAAATTTAGCGACGAAAATGAATTCGTGACAAAATTTATTATTAATTACTCACAAAAATTTTTCGTAATTAAAATTATCGCTAATTAGCCACGAAAATATATTCGTGGCAAAATTTAGCAATGGACTCTAATATTCATGGTTAAAGTCATCGCTAATTATTCAAAAAAAACAATATTCGTGACTAAATTTGTTGCTAATTTATACCAATATTTAAAAATTCGTGACTAATTTTGTGACTAAATTTCTTCTATACTCTATTATGAAATATTTTCAATCGTATCTTTCTTTTTAACCATTTCTGAATAACAGAATCAAGTTAAATAGTAAATATTACAATTTTCACAAAGTTGATAATTTTTAACATTAAATAATTCAATCAATATCTAGCAAATAATTTTCTATCAGCCACTGTCATCAAGTTCACCCACTTCTCCGCTCATCCACTTCTCTTATCTATAGTTCAATCGCTTTTGAAAGTTCAGTCGTTCATCTTTCATTGTCATCGTCATCAGCAAGAATGATAGTAGATCAAAACTCTGTACAAGGTTTCGAAAGATCAGGCAGTAGATTGAACATCCATGTCCAGTGAACCATTTTCCCTAGCAAGTAGATCAAACAATAGTTTTCGGGGACAACAGCAATAAAATGGATGGCTACTGAGAGGTGGCCGTTCGTTTACAGACCTTTCTAAGGTTTCGAAATAAATAAAATAATAAAATAATAAAATATAATATAAAATACTAATTTAAAAAATAAAAGGAAAAAAGATTGGATAGATTTAGCGACAGATTTTAAAATTTGTTGCTAACTTAGTGATGAAAGTATAAATTCGTCACTAACTTAGCGATGGATTATCGCTAACTTAGAGACAAAAATCTGAATCCATTGCTAAATTAGGGACGGATTCCTTTCGTCGTTAAGTGTTTTTAGATAACAATTGCTAACCCTAATTTCTTATCTTTCTCTTCTCGACTCCTCTCCCCTTCGGCCAACTGCTGCATTAATCACCTAGTCGCTGCCTTCAACCTTCAGCCGCTACCCCTTTCTCTCTCTTCTTCAAGTTTCGTTGATTGGAGTTTTTTGTTTTCTGGGCAAGAACGAGGGCTTACAAGGGTTTTGATATTCACTTGATTAAAACAATGACAAATCTGATTTAGGGTTCCAAAATACTACAAGTGGGTTTTAATTTGAACGATTTGGGTTTTTCATTTTAGACTCTGTTGGAGGTGAGTTATGACTCCACAAATATTGGCTCCTTCTTCACTCGAGTAATAGGCGTCGAAGGGTGGAAACACCTGTAAAAACCGTCAGAGGGTGTTTGAGCGGGGAGACTCCGACGCTGAAGTCAAAAACAACGGTTTTTGTATGAATGGAAAACAGACTGAGAGTTGAGGAAAAGTCGTTCTCTGTGAATAGTGTGCCCCGAGTGTTATGCCAAGAAAGCGTATCTGGTTTGGAGGGTTTCGAAATCTCTTATACCTGTGAGAGTCGTGTACCACTAGGGGAGTTCAACCATACCTTCCTTATCGAACTGATCCTGAAATTTCAGAGATTAATATTTCGAATTGATCATGATCCTCATTTATCGGAAAAACTTCTATTTTTAGGAGATATTTTCCTTATCTGAAAGATCCTGGAGCTGCCGTTATGGAAATAGGAAATCAAAGTTAAGGAATTATGACTTTCCTTTAGAATCGATAGGGGTGTCGTCTGTCGTTCGGTCGCCCGACCGATAAAGTGTCGATCAGGACTCATCTGATTGATAAGCTGGTATTTGCTTGCCCGATCGGGGTGATTACCTTTACTCGGTGAGTTACGTTCGGTTGGCGGGGCGACTGAGACCTTATCGTTCGGTAGATCCAGACGACGGAGACCTCTCGGTAGATTGATCTGGGCGGCTATGGCCCTTCGATAGATTATTATGACGATAACTAGATACCAGTCTGTAGGCACCCTTCATGGACTTCTTGAGAATTGACTCTTTTGGTTTAGACTTTTGGGTCATATCTCATCATTTGCCCCCGATTCATGGTCTTCTTGGAAAGAGGCGGTATGAGTAATGATTTGAAAATGATGTTCAAAACTTTTTAATATGGCTACTATCGTTTTGGTCTTTCTAAATTGTTTCTTGTACGTCTTATAAGGACTTTTATCCCTTATAACTGTCCTCATACCAACATCATTTCTGCTTTTTTTTACTCTTCCTGCCAAAAAGTTATTACTGGGAACGGTAGCGAAGATGTCTGCTTCACAGGCTTTTCCAGACATCGGCGATATTACGAGCATCATGTCCGCGTAGGAGCTCCAAGAAGTGCAAACTGATATGTTGTTGGGGGATGATTACTTTCTGATGTCCGCCATATAGGTTGATAGGGCTAATATGGAGCCAGAATGCTGCGTGTCGATGTATCTTCAATCGATTAAGTATGGCTTGAAAGTTTCATACACAGGTCATTTCTCTGAGATTCTGCACCGCTCCGCTGGAATATATTCCCAACCCTCCTGATCCCCAGTGCTTGGCAACTGGTAGTTGTAGTGGTTTCTTTATTAGGGTTTTGTCGCATTCATTTCAATTTCGACATTTTATCTTCTATTTTTATTTTGATGAGATACGGGAGCAACGGTCCGACCAAGGGGTGATACAAAC
The DNA here is from genome assembly GCA_037126225.1 of Dillenia turbinata. Taxonomy (NCBI): domain Eukaryota; kingdom Viridiplantae; phylum Streptophyta; class Magnoliopsida; order Dilleniales; family Dilleniaceae; genus Dillenia; species Dillenia turbinata. The sequence goes on along the minus strand of JBAMMX010000004.1, from coordinate 14,571,040 downwards.
TATAGACCTGGCTCGAGTCCCTTTGGAGGTTTTACTATAAGGAGTCTATCAACAAGAACTGGATGTAGAAGTTCTTTTTTGTTGAGTTCTTAGATAGGGATCACATGCCCCTACTTCCCAAGGCTGACCAGATGTTGTCCCTGGCTCGTTTGTTGCTCAGGGAAAAGAGAAAAATTGACAAGCCCCTTCTGCTGGAGAGGGGGAGAGTTGAACTAGTTGACTCTTTGAATTCTCTTGATGACATCATGTTAGAGAATGTCACTGTTGACAAGCTGGTCCGACATAATGCGAAGAGGCTTTTTCAGGAGAGTACCAAGATATCTAAGGCCCTATTTGGGTTTTCTCCAGAGGCGACTGAGGCCCTTCCCAAGCCACTGCCCCCTTCGGTGAGGTGATTTCCTTCTCCTTGTCCGCATTGGCAGTTTCGTCTGATCGTTCAGCCCCAATAGCAGTTATATCAATGGAAACTATTGTTCTTGATCGGAATGATGCACCAGGTAGAACAGGTGTCGGTGCGGACAGGCCAAGAGAAGTTGGAGACGGTCCCTCGGCCAGCACCAGGACGAGAACGAGCGCTTCTCAGGTTGTGGGAAGCAAAATGGTGGGACCTTCTTCTGCTATTCCGGTTTGGCCTGCGCGTAAGGGAAAGCGCAAGATTCTTGGAGGGGCAACTTCTCCATCCGCTATCCCCGTTCGATCTTTCAATGGTAAGAAGGGCTCGAAAGAGCGTGGAACCATTACCGTTTGCACTAGGGATATGTAGTATAGCTACATAGATCTATCAGAAGTGGAGCGTATCGTCGACCAATTTGATTTTCACCACTGTGAGCTCGATCTCCATAGGATATCTTATGAACAAGTCGGCGGGGCTCTTGAGTCCTTTGGCTTGATAGTAGTATTTTTTCTGTACCCCTCGGGTTCCTCTTCATTTTTTACCTTTGTTAACTCGATCTTCTTTGCAAACTATGGTCCTTGCTCGATTTCAAGGTCAGCAGGGGAGACAGGTAATAAGCCATTTAGAGGGACATCTCTTTGAATTAACCCATCCCTCTTAAACGTAGGCAGAAATCCCTATTTCGAAAGAAGAGGTCGCGAAGACTGAGAATATGTTCGGTATGTTGCTCAGTCAAAAGGAAAAAGAGCTAGAAAGACTTCGATCGGAATTGGCCCAACGTGAGGTACGTCTTCGATCGATCGAGAAGTTGGCCCAGCTTCAGGAGGAGTCGCTTCGGACGGTGGAGCGTAGGATAGCTGAGCTTGATGAGTCCCATGGGAGGGAAGCTACTATCCACCAAGACTCCTAGCGCAAGCTAATCGAGAGATTAAAATGTGTCGAAGAGATAATCCGTTATATGAGTTTAAGCGATGCCTTGCCTTCAGTCGAAGGAGAGGCCAATGCTCAAAACCTGGTTGCATAACTTCCCCTTGAGATTCTTGATTCTGTACTTAGCGGCCTTTGTTTGTTCAATAAGAAATTCTTGTTTTTTGTCGACAAAAGTCAGCTTTCTCTTTTTTGGTTGTAATTTTTATTGCGTTGTCTCAGCAGAGTTGAGGGGACTTAGGTCCTCCGCTCGGCAGGGAGCTTTTAGAAAGGAGGACCGTCTTTGTTGGTTCGGAGGACTGCATCTCTTGTCGGAATAGCGTATGAACGACAGAAACTGAGCGACTGAGACTTTCCGAACGATAAGAAATCCTTAAGTAGTGGGGTCGTGTCCACTCATTCTAATGATAGGTATTGGGCGATTGAGACCTTCCGAACAATAGGAAATTTTTAAATAGTTGGGTCGCGACCACCCGTCTAGTGAGTTACATCCCCTATTGACGACATGTACGAACGAGAGATGCTGAGCGACTGAGACCTTCCGAACGATAGGAGATCCTTAAGTAGTGGGGTCGCATCCACTCGTCTGGGGAGTTACATCTCCTATTGACGACGTGTATGAACGAGAGATATTGGGCAACTGAGACCCTCCGAACGATAGAAAATTTTTAAATAGTTGGGCCGCGTCCATCCGTCTGGAGAATTACATCATCTATTGATGACGCGTACGAACGAGAGATACTGGGCAATTGAGACCCTCCAAACGATAGGAGATCCTTAAGTAGTGGGGTCACGTTCATCTGTCCGGGGAGTTACATCTCCTATTGATGACGCATACGAACGAGAGATACTGGGCGACTAAGGCCCTCCGAACAATAAGAAATTTTTAAATAGTTAGGCCGCGTCCACCCATCTGGAAAGTTACATACCCTATTGACTACGCGTACAAACGAGAGATACTGGGTAACTGAGTCCCTCCGAACGATAGGAGATCCTTAAGTAGTGGGACCGCGTCCACCCATCCGGGGAGTTACATCCCCTATTGACGACACGTATGAAAGAGAGATGTTGGGCGACTGAAACCCTCCGAACGATAGGAGATCCTTAAGTAGTGGGGCCACGTCCACCCATCCGTGGAGTTGCATCCCCTATTGACGACGTATATGAATGAGAGATATTGGGCGATTAAGACCCTCCGAACGATAGAAAATTTTTAAATAGTTGGGTCGCGTCCACCAGTCCGGGGAGTAACATCCCCTATTGACGACGCGTACGAACGAAAGATACTGGACGACTGAGATCCTCTGAACGATAGAAAATTTTTAAATAGTTGGGTCGCGTCCACCCATATGGGAAGTTACATCCCCTACTGACAAGGCGTACGAACAAGAGATACTGGAAGACTGAGACCCTCCGAATGATAGGAAATTTTTAAATAGTTGGACCGCGTCCACCCGTCCGGTGAGTTACATCCCCTATTGACGACGCGTACGAACGAGAGATACTGGGCGACTGAGACCCTTCGAAAGATAGAAAATTTTTAAATAGTTGGGCCACGTTCACCCGTCTGGAGAGTTACATCCCCTATTGATGACACGTACGAACGAGAGATACTGGGCGACTGAGATCCTTCGAACGATATGAAATTTTTAAATAGTTGGGCCGCGTCCACCCGTCTGGGGAGTTACATTCTGTATTGACGACGTGTACGAACGAGAAATACTGGGCAATTGAGACCCTCCGAACGATAAGAAATTTTTAAATAATTGGGTCGCGTCCACCCGTTTGGGAAGTTTCATCCCCTATTGACGACACGTACGAACGAGAGATACTGGGCGACTGAGACCCTCCGAACGATAGGAAATTTTTAAATAGTTGGGTTGCGTCCACCCGTCTAGAGAGTTACATCCCCTATTGACGATGCGTACGAACAAGAGATACTGGGTGACTGAAACCCTCCGAACGATAAGAACTTGTGAAAAGTCTGTTAAATAGGAGGCTTCAAGAGTTCGAGAAATATCCTCACAGCTTAGAAAAATGCCAGCAATAGGACCCGATAGCTACTTAGAGGCAGAAGTAGAAGGCTCAAGTTCATATGATAGAGTCCCGATCCCCGACGACGTTTTAAATTTGATCTTCATATGTTTGGTACTGGGTAAAGCCTCAAAGGCATTCAAACCTGATTTGCCTAAGATGACATTGTAGAGCGAAGGGAGATCCACCACATTGAATATGACCAGAGCTATCGCATGATCAGGGGGTGCTCCGAGGGTGACCGGTAGTGAGATAATACCATCGGGGTATATCCTTTCACCTGAAAACCCCTTAACTGGGCCTGCGTAGGGCTAGAGATCGGCAGAAATGAATCTCATTCGTCTAAAAGCATCTCGATATAAGAGATTATAGCTGGCTTCCTGATCAACAAAGATCCTTCTAACCTCGAATTATCCGATCTTGGCAGTTATCATAAGGGAATCTTGTCGATTTAGGTCGATCCCGACTAGATCTTCATCGATAAAACCGATGACGGACCTCTTTTCCCTTTGTTGTTTATTGGCGTTCGCTGTTAATACTTCTTGTGGTGTAGAGGGGATTGCTTTTGGGCGATAGAAAATAGGCGTGATCAGGCATCTGGCCTCATTTTCTATCGATACATGGCGAACCTGGAGTATCACCCCATCCCTTCTGTCAGTCAGGGGTCGAGCGGTTTGGCGCTCCTCCGTCTGGTCACGTCGCCACGGTTCGCGTTGGTAATCAGTGGGGGGACCTCTTTCCCTCCCAACAATGAACTCCTGTAGCCTCCCTTCACGTACTAGGAATTCTAGTTCGTCTTTTAATTTCTTGCAATCATCCGTCGTATGACTATAGTCATGGTGAAAGTGACAATACTTTGTTCTATCCTTATTTGGGTCGTCCTCAGTTGATCGTGTGGGCCATTGGATGCATGGCTTATCTCTAATGAAAGCCAAGACCCGGTCAGGGGTCTCGTTTAGCGGGGTATAGTTGTTGTACCGCCTTAAAGGAGGGGGTTTTGCTCGGTTCCTCCTAGGCGGAGACCTCCGGGGTGACTGGTTCCGCTCTTTTCGAGCAGATTGATCTCTTCTGTGATCGGACGCTTCAGCGTCCTCGGTAGTAATATATTTTTCAACTCGAGCGTAAAATTCTTGGATGGTAGCAAGGGGTTTTTTCATTATTGACGCCTTCATACTGGAAGGTTGTAGGCCTATTAGCAGCGCGACCAATGCAATCGAATGATTCAAAGAAGGGACCCTCATTATCTCCGTCTTGAACATTTCTAGGAAATCCCTTAGGGATTCCTCTTTCTTTTGGTGCAGCAATAACAAAGCAGTGGACTTCCTCTTGACCCCCTGCTTATCACGAAGTGCGACTCAAACTGTTCACGTAGTTGAGAGAAGGTCTTTACACTCAATGGTTGGAGAGAGTTGAATCGGGTAAGTGTGTTTCCCGAGAGAGTGGTGGGGAAGTATTTACACATGGCCGCGTCAGACATCTCTGGAGATCATCACAGTTATGAAATGAGCTGCGTGATCTCGGGGGTCCGTCGTCCCATTGTATCTTTTCATAGGGGGCAGAAGCACGTTGCAAGGCATGTGCTCCGAGGAGATCTTGGGATTAAATGGTGAAGCATGGGAGTAAAAGGAGATTTGGTCTCCTTAGGGGTTGGCCCGCCTAAGTTCATCAGCAACCAGTTGCTCGATCAGCTTTCGAAGATCATTAGGGACTGGTTTGGAGTTTCCGGATACTTCACCATGTGTGGGTAATGACCGTCGCTGGGAATGCCTAGATCCCCCGACAAAGGATTAGACTTCGGGTCTGAGGGCGCTGCTAAGATTCTCTAATTGTTTGCTCATATCCTGAATTTTGGACTCCAGCCTCTCCATCTGGGGGCGGCTAACTCGCTCTGCTTCCAGGGCCCACAACTGGTTGGACGGGGACAACGGGCTGTAAGCCCTGTTCTTGATGAAGTGGGCCAAAGAAGGCCGTTTGATCATGGGTAGGATGATCGGGTGCCGTAGGAGGAGCGGCCTCAGAAAGTGTGGTAGTACGCCCTTTGACAAGAGGGGCGGCTTTTAAGGATGCTTTCGTTCTCGGAGGTATGGTTATCAAGATAACAGAAGCTACTCTAGTTTGTTTCCACAGACGATGCCAATATGTTGGAGGTGGATTATGGTTCCACAGATACCGGCTCCTTCTTCACTCGAGCAGTAGGCGTCGATGGGTGGAAACACCTGTAAAAACTGTCGGAGGGTATTCCAACGGGGAGACTCCGATGCCCAAGTCAGATATAACGGTTTTCGTATGAATGGAAAACAAACTAAGAAATGAAGGAAAGTCGTTCCCAGTGAATAGTATGCCCGGAGTGTTAGACCAAGAGAGCGTATCTGGTTTGGAGGGTTTCGAGATCTCTTATACCTATGAGAGTCGTGCGCCGCTAGGGATTTCAACCATACCTTCCTTATCGAACTAATTTTGGAATCTCGGAGATTAATATTTCGAATTGATCACGATCCTTATTTATCGGGAAAACTTCCATCTTAGGGAGGGATGTTTTCCTTATTTGAAAGATCCTGGAGCTGCCGTTATGGAAATAAGAAATCAAAATTAAGGAATCCTGACTTTCCTTTAGAATTGATGGGGGTGTTGCCTGTTATTCGGTCGTCCGATTGATAAAGAGTCAATCAGGGCTCACCTGATTGATAGGCTAGTGTTTGCTTACCCGATCGGGGCGATTACCTTACTCGATGAGTTACGTTCGGTTGGCGGAGCGACCGAGACCCTATCGTTCGGTAGATCCGGATGACTGAGACCTCTCGGTAGATTGATCTAGGTGGCTATGGCCCTTCGGTATATTATCATGATGATAGCCAGATACCGGTCTATAGGCGCCATTCGTGAGCTTCTTGAAAATTGACTCTTTTGGTTTGACCTTTTGAGCCATGTCCGTCGATGGGTGGAAACACCTGAAAAAATCATCGGAGGGTGCTCCGGTGCGGAGACTCTGACACTCAAGTCAGAAAGAGCGGTTTTCGTATGAATGAAAAACAGACAGAGAGATGAGGGAAAGTCGTTCATTGTGAATAGTGTGTCCCAAGTGTTAGGCCAAAAGAGTGTACCTGGTTTGGAGGGTTTCGAGATCTCTTATACATGTGAGAGTTGTGCACCGCTGGGGACTTCAACCCTACATTCCTTATCGAACTAATTCTGGAATTTTAGAGATTAATATTACAAATTGATTACGATCTTCATTTATCGGGAAAACTTCCATCTTCAGGAGGGATGTTTTCCTTATTTAAAAGATTCTGGAGCTACCGTTATGGAAATAAGAAATCAAAATTAAGGAATCCTAACATTCCTTTAGAATCGATAGGGTTGCTATCTGTCGTTCGCTCACCCGATCGATAAAGAGTCAATCAGGACTCATCTGATTGATAGGTTGGTATTTGTTTGTCTGATTTGGGAGATTATCTTTATTTGGTGTGTTACGTTCGGTTGATGGGACGACTGAGACCCTCTCGTTCAGTAGATCTAAACGACTAAGATCTCTCGATAGATTGATTTGCCCTTTCGATAGATTATCATAACGATAACTAGATACCGGTCTGTAGGCATCATTTGTAGACTTCTTGAAAATTGACTCTTTTTTTAAGACTTTAAGCCATGTCTCTTCATTTCTTTTTCAATCTCTTCTCACTCTCGTTGTGATTTTTTGATATTTGTCGAGGGTTTATTTTTTCTTCGAGAAATTGTTATTGGGTTTCGCTAATCATTGTAGCTCTTCTTTGTAGATAAAATGGCTGGACAAAAAAAGACAATCCGGGTGCTGTCAGGCCTACACAATTTCACGGTACAAGAATCTCACTCTCTCACTCTCTCTCTTGTTGCTCTTTCGAGTATTAATCAAAGTAGATATCTATTTATTAAAAACCCTAATTTGACTTCATGTGTTAAAACTTGGGTTGATTAAGGATTTGTTTGTGGGCAATAGTTTGTTCAGTATGCACATGGGTTTTGGGTTGGTTGGATCTGGCTACCAGGAGTTTGAAAAAATACTGAACCCAGACATTGCATTGTGGAATACGATGATTTCAGGTTTGGTGGAATTAAGTTCTATTGAGGAAGCAAGGTTGTTGTTTGATGAAATGCAAAAGAGAGATTTGTTGTGTACAATGCAAAAAGGTTCTGTCATGTCTCCCAGTTTTGTTGTCTGGAATACCTTTTGTTTTAACATGTATGATGGTGGTCATAGCCTTAAAATTTCGTACCTATTTATGGTTATCGGCAGCATTGGCATTTGTAGAAATGTAAAAATAAGGTATGGATATATCGTATACTGGACAATTTTCAGATGATTTATGCTTTCAAGTCTGGTTTGTTTTCCTCAAGAACTAGAGGGCCTCCTCTCCTGCATTTGTTTGAGTGTGTGTGTGTCTGCTTACTAGTACTATTGCTTAAGTAAGCAATAGTTTGGTATTCTCTTTTCTAGAAAGGAAAAATACTTTGCTTCCATTAATAGCCTCCTAGCTTGGATGCTCAGCCTGGAATTCTTGGAGTTATTTTCTTTTCTAGTTTGATTCCATTAGTAAACCTAGTACATCATCATTTTCTTACATTGCCATCTGTCTTTTGTGGATGCTGCCTCTCCCTAGCCTATAAAATTTCTTGTTGATTTCTTTCATCCTCTTGATTGTCTTTGTCTGTAAAATCCCGCACGTAAACCATGATTGAAAATGTTGAAGTCGGACATCCTCTATGGTTGGGCATGATCACTGCATATGTAGCAGCAAATGTAGATTGGTAGCTTGTCTTGCCCATTATCAGTTAGTAAATTGGCTTAAGTGATATTTGGTGTTGGTGATAGAGCATTTATTCTCTAGTCTCTGAGGCTACTAGAAACCTAAAGTCCCCTACAATATTACTAAAAAGGAAACAATTTTTTTTTTTAAAATCTTTTGTATTTATAAGGCCTAGACCAACTAGGAATCTCAAAGCCTCTCTTCAGACCATTTGAGCCAAAGCCCTTTTTCGGAGCATAAGTTGGTTCACTCCTCTCTGATATTTGTCTCAAATAATGAAACTCAGGGAAAGGCTATATAAATTTTATTCAATTCCATCCACCCCAGGAATGTGATTTTTTTTTTTTTTTTGCCAAACTTGGAACAGGAGATGCATGAGATTGCTCTTCCTGAAGTGCAAATATTTTCTTCCCTTCTTCATAGCCTCTGTCAAATGGCATCCTAGAATAATGTCTCCAGCCAGGCGCCAAAGCTACCATGTATGACTTAACATCCAACAATTTATATGATCTCTAACATCCAACAATTTATATGATCTCTCTTACAAAATTAGCTTTTCACAAGTGCTTGCTTATTGTCTTGTCTCAACTTGTATCAACCTCAGGTACAATATGCAATGACAAGGTTTTATTTTATTTTTTGATTTGGTCTTAAAGAAAAAACATTTGTTAGTCCTTGTAAGTTTCCTTTGCCCTTCTTTTATGCCCCACAAGGATAGTGATGTTGCTATACATAAAATGGTTTGCAATGAATTTTAAAGGACCGAAATGTTCACAGAATGAAAAAGTAACCTTCAACTTTTTGTTGATTCATTCCTTACCTACAACAGTTACAATTCCATCCCAGAGTGACTTCCCTAGAGGGATTAATGGTTTATCAGCTTAGCCTTCAGCACAAAGTGATTGATGCCTGGAATATACCTAGATTAAAAGCAAAAAAGAATAAAAAGGAGAAATAGGGGGAAAAGAAGGAAAAAATTGGTACCGTATCTCTATGTCAAGTGATAGATGTATAGCATAACACGTGGCCCATTATAATCAGAAACTTTGATGGTCATGGAGAGAGCTTGTTTTTTTTTTGTTTGGTCATTATGGTCCTCTCTTTGAGGTCTCCATAAAAAAGCCCATTGAGTTTCCAGCATGGCCTTGCTGTCTCAGGTACTTTTCAAACTTCTTTGACTTAAACTACACTAGTCCAGCAGTCGCCATGTCTACTTTAGTATAACAAAAGCACCAGAAGCTATGAGCAAGCTATCCATATTTCCTTGAAAAAAAGCTTCACAATAATATGTGAGAGAGAGAGAGAGAGAGAGCTGAGGATTTGGGAGCAAGGAGGGAGAGAAGAGAGTTGAGAGGAATTACACTTGTGCTTGATTTGACTATAATAATTTGATTTAGTATATTTCTACATCATTTTAGATTTTTGCATTTGTTTGTTTTTGCTTTGATGAGAGCTTCTCAAGAGGCAAACATAGGAGATAGGTATTCAAGCAAGGATATTGTTTTCTAATCATCTCTTTTTTGCTTTCCTAGTTCATTTGGAACCATTGATAAGACAAGCTCCTTTTATTTATTTTTTTATTATTTATTATTTTGTATTTGTTCAGTTTGCTACATAGTCTGCAAAGCATATGTGAAGATCTGGCAAATTGTGGCTGTTTGTGCCAATAGGCCCTTGAACACATCTAACAGAGGAAGCATGATTGTCCAAAGACACAATGGAGGATCAATAATCTGATCAAGTGACATAAAGGACTAACAATTCACTCAGCCCTCACCCAACTCATGGAGATCACTTCACCTTGCACACAAGACATTATTAACTACATTGACTTTCCAAGAGGTTGGTAATCATGATGCCTCTTTTCCTCTTGAACTAAAAATGTTGAATCCACAAAGTCATGGGTATGACCTATAATAATAATATGCGTAGCGAATATGTAAATAAAGGATTGATTATGTTCGGTGGTTTTATGTATTGACAGGCTAATTTGGATATAATGTCTGTTTGTTAATAATAATAATAATAATAATAATAATAATAATAATAATAATAATTTGCAGAAAATCCCCGTGATGATAAAAGTACATTAGTTGCTACAATGTCAACTCTTCTTGTTAGGTAACAATGATTCTGAAAGGAAATTTAAAAATTTATATCATGCCTATAATCTTCTATTTTTTCTCAATTTATTTGAAAATTAAAAAAGAAAATGATGCTCATATTGATGATGCTATTTGCAGGTAGTTATAGACCATGAAGACGATTTACAACATATATTCTAATGAGCTGCATAGCAGAGTCACCTCATTTTTACAGAAATTATATTGCTGGCACAATTTGCATCTTACTCTAAAAAATATGATTTTGAAAGAGCTGTTTAATGTTAAATACCTTTGGGCAGGGTACACAAATTTCATTATTAGACTACACTATTTTCACTCTAATAAAGTGCACAATGTTTGGTCAAGTGAACCAATTGTTTTGTCATAATAATCCTATTGATCAGTCATCTTTGTTTTATAAAATTACATATTTGTATATACTTATCTGTTAGATGTTTTGCTTATTGTTAAAGTTTTTGCTTATTGAATTTATATACAGAAAAAATGCAAAGGGATAGAGTTTGGATGTATAACAAGAATTTCCCTGAACGTTGAGGATTGACCAATGAGTTTCATGCTAGGTTGAAACAATTTTTGGAGTTTGCTAATGGTAAAGTTGAGTTCATGAATATGAATAAGTTAAGTTATCTATGTAAGAAGTGTAGTAATGGTAAGTTTCATGTGTGATAAAATTAGGGAATATTTTTATAGATTTGGTTTTACTCCGGATTACTATAATTAGACTTGTCACGATGAACTGTTCATATCTGAGAAAGAATATCAAAGAAATAGACAACTTTCAGTTAGAGAAGAATGTAATTATAACTAATTGAACTTATATTAGAGGATCATAATTGATGTAACCGGTGAAAATTTTGTTTTACAATCGAAATTTTGCTCCAACATTTGAATAAGAGTATACTAATTATGCATCATCATTGGAGGAGATAGAAGTAACATGTATTGATAAGAATGTGAATGAGCAGAATTTTTTGTTTAATCGGTTTCGGGAAGTGTTAAAAGGTATAGTGAATATTTGTGGGTAGATTGTGACAGTCACACTAAGTTATCAGTGACTGCAAGACTATTAAATGTCAAGAGATAGCATTTCGCTAAAAATTGCTTTAACAATTTTATTGAAATAATTCGAGAAATATCATCTCATGATAGATCATGCCAAGTGATTTCTACGATATGAAAAAGTTGTGAAAGACTTAGATCTTCAAGTGGTAAGGATTGATGTATGTAGTAGGGATTGTATGTTATATTAGATGTATGATGAAAATGCAGAATTTTGTAAATTTTGTAATCAGTGTAGGTACAAGAGTAGTAGGAGGACGAGTCGTAATAACAAGCGTAAATGATAAATGCAAATTTTTATTTACCTTTAACCCCCCAACTGCAAAGACTTTATGCATCTAAGGTCACTACTGAATACATGACTTGGCATACAAATTATGAAATAGAAGAGAGTCTAATATGTCATCCTTCAGATGTAGAGGTATGAAAACATTTTGATGGAATATATTCTGAGTTCGTATAAGATTCTTGAAATATTAAATTGGGTCTCTGTATTGATGGATTTATTTTATTTGGCAAATCAAGGAAAACTTATTCATGTTGGCTAGTTATTTTAACTCCGTACAATCTTTTACATGATATTTATATGTAGACACCTTATATGTTTTTAATATTGATCCTGCTTGACCCACAAAATCTAAAAAGGTTAATAGATATTTATATGTAACCATTGATTGCATAGTTAAAACTACTACAGAATGAAGGTATTCTTACGTATGATGCCCATACCGATAAGAACATTGTAATGAAAGCTACTCTTCTTTGGACAATAAATGACTTTCCAGTTTATGACATGTTATCTAGATGGAGTACAGTTAGAATCTTAGGATGTCTTATATGTATAGAGAGATCAAATTCAGACAATTTTTACCACTAAATCATACATTCAGAAGGAATAAAAAAGAGTTCATCAAGAATAGGGTAAAAATAAACACCTCTACCTTTGAGATTGACCGGTGATTAAATTTGGGAGTGAGTGCATAATTTTCCATCTACTATTAAAGATCGTCATGGTATCATGACTATTGAATATAGAAGTATGTATAAATGGCGTAAACGAAATATATTTTGGAATCTACCATATTGGAAAATCTATTTTGTTCGTCATAATCTTAACGCGATGCATGTAGAAAAGAATATTTTTGACAATATCATAAATACAGTGATGGATATCTCTGGAAAAACAAAAGATAACTTAAATGCAAAAAAAAAAAAGAAAAAGATATGAGACTTGTTTATAATCGGCCTATATTAGATGTGGATGCAAACAGTAATAGACCAAACCAAAGATAGTTTATACATTGAATAACGATCAGAGACGGATTATTTGTGAATGATTGAAATCGGTGTGATTTCCTGATGGATATGTTTCAAATCTTGAGAGATGTGTAGATTTGAAAGAATACAAGTTGACAGAGTTAAAGAGTCATGATTGTTATATATTTATGGAAAGACTAATTCTAATTGTTTTGAAGAAACTTTTATCAAATTTTGTATGGAGTGCCATTCTTTATGATATTTACTTAACAGTATTGAACGTATCACAAATGGAGAAACTAGAAAGAGATTTTTCCATCATTCTTTGCAATTTAGAAAGGATATTTCCTACGTCATTTTTTGATTCCATGGAACATCTCGGAGTTCACTTACAAAGTTGCAAGTCTCATCTAATTTTGATGGATGTATCCATTTGAGAGGTGAAATATTTATTTTTCTATGTCAAATCCTTACTTCTTTATGGATAATTTTTTTTATAATTTTCTTTTTGTTATGATTAGATTCTTATATCATTTGAAGAAAAAAATGAAGAATAAGATATGAGTTAAAACCTTTATTGTTAATGCATATATTGTAGAGAAAGTGACAACGTTTGTATCATATTATTTTGAATCTCACAGACGTGTAAGAGGCGAAAATTAGGAAGAAATGATGTGGGCCCTATCATTACCAATTCGAAACCATTATCCATTTTCAACTATCTTGGTCGACCTACTGGAACATGTAAGGGAAGACATTTAATTGGTTAAGAATTGCGGCTAGCCTATATATGTATTTTATTGAACTATCTAGAAGTGAGATTATATTTTGAGTAAGTATACATTTGCGAATATATATATATATTTTGTGTGGTTCAAACAATTATATAATATAGAAGTGGTATTTGATAATATAATTTTTCAAAATTCATTCTCAAATTGCCTGACAATGAGTTTGACCGTATGTGTGATGAATAATTTGCATTATGATTCAAAACATATGTAAATTATCTATCTACCGAATACCCATAGCTTAATATTTTATAATCATTAGTTAACTAATATATTATATTGATCACTTTCTATTAGGTTCATAGCAATGATCATCAAATTGAGCAATGATTGCTATATTATGTGTTATGGGGTTCTATTTCATTAGTACAAATTTGGCTGGTTCTAATTCATTAGTACAAATTTGGCTAGCATGTTTAATAAATGGATATAATTTTCATACAAAAAAATATGAAATCAGAAAATTCATAATGAATACTGAGATTTGTGTTTGGTCATCTAATGATGAAAGTGCAAAAGATGATTTTTATGATTTGTTAGATGAAATCATAGAGATAAAGTACCATGTAACAGAATTAAGAGTAGTATTATTTATGTGCCATTGGTTTGACCCCGTGAAAGAGATAAAAGTGCACCTAAAATTTAATTTGGTTGAAATAAATTATAAGGAAAAGTATAAAAAATATAAACCATTTGTATTGACACAACAAGCAATTCAAATATATTATGCATCATATTTTAGTTTGAAATATGACAAAACTGATTGGTGGGTTGTATGCAAAACGAAAGTATGGAAAAAAATCAAAGAACATTGGGATGATATAGCATATCAACAAGAAGAAGTTACTAATACGATTCAAAATGAGAAATATAACATTCCAATATTACGAGATCCATATGGAATAGTGATAGATGTAGATCTAATTGAAATTCATGGGGATAACGATGTAAAACCTGATTCTGAGACAGGTAATAAGAATGAGGATGAGGATGAGAATGATGTTGATGTTGATGTTGACGATGGAGATGGAGATGAATCTGACAGTGAAGATGACAATGAAAATTTTGATTTTTAATACTGGATAAGTTTAGTTTTCTACACACATAGATATGCTCATTATAATATATTTGTCTTTATTAAATATTTGATCCAATTTGATTTTGCTTTCTTATAATATATTTGTTATTATTATACACTTAGCTTATTTATCTACTCACATGGATATGCTTTTTTCATTCACTAAATTTGTATTTTTCTGACTGTAAATCATGTTAGCTTTCCTATTGTAATTCTTTGCCTTCTTTTTGTAGATCATTTGTGTCAACTAGTTGGAGTGTTGGAGATATTGTGTTGCAGTATGAAAGTTTGAACATAGTAAGTTTCTTCATGCACTTCCTTATGTATTCTTAAAACATACAATTGTTGTTTTCCTCATTTATCTAACATTTATACTTGTCAATATAAACGTAGAGGGCATACACAAGTTTCACAAGGAAGATTAGGCACTTCCCCTTCCCCTTCCCTTTTGCCGTCCCCTTCCCCCTCTCCTTTGAATTTCCTTCACCTCCATCTTCTTCGATTGTACCTTCAATACAACAATCAAATGTTGAGGGGGGACATAGGTGTAGAAGATATGCGAAATATCATATCCGCATATAGAGATTTGTAAATTTTATATGATTCTTTTATTTGTATAATAATAGTTCTTTTAACTATTTTATTTATTTATCATTGTTTGTTTGTAACTTGATTTCAGATTCTCAGATCCAGTATTTGTTGTATGCATAATCAATAAAATAGTTAATAATCATTAGGGAGGGGCATGGATGAAAGAGTTATGGTGGAGAGAGCTTAAGATAAATTTTGTCTTTTAGTTGATACGTCAAGCTAAGTTCATGTTTTCATAAAATTAATTGTTTTTTATTTATTGCAGTGGAGGTGTAGCAAGTATGAGTTAGAAGAGAGTGAAATAAGAAAAATATTTAAGAAAAACGTTGGTGTTGATATTCGAAATGTGTTGAATAAAGTCAAAACAAGTCGGATGAAGCCTAATTGTGTCATCGAGAAAAATTGGATCAAAATGTTGACTATTTGGGAATCTGAGGAGAGTAAACAAAAGAGTGAATAAAACAAGAGGAACAGAGCTTGTAATTCTGGGCAAGCGTCTACCACTTATGTGGGGGGGTTAATCAATATCCATGAACATAGAAAAAAACCGGTAATTATTTTAAAAACTTACATTTTTATTTAATTCAATTATATATATATATATATATATATATTGCTATTTCATTACTGGAAATTGTGATTTTTTTTATAGACTAAGGAAAGGGGAACTAAACCATCATATATGGATACTTTTGAATGCACATTCTAAAAAAAGGACAAGACCTGGAGTGGGGAGAGAGCAAAAGCAGTGTCGGTGTATAATTGAAGTAGTTTGAAAATTAGAATTGAAATTCCACATTAACTTTCTTTTCTTTTTCAAATATACTTTCTTTTATATACAAAATTATATAGAATTTGCTTAATATACTTATCACATTAACTTTCTTTTCACATGTTATCTCAAGGACTTGATGAATCTTGCATAGTGTATGCATGGTGTTGATGAATCATGCATAAGTTTGTGTGCATGGTGTTGATTGATTGCACTTATGCACAAGTTTGTATGCATAAGTTTTTATGTTGTTCATTTTTTATGATATGTTCTATAAATAGTTTGGGAATTAAGTGATATTTTCTTGTGATGTTGCTTATTATTTAAGGGTAAAGATATATTTCTATATTGCTTTTACTATGGTGATGGTGATATGTGCAGATGATGTGACAGTTGTTGGGTTTGCTTAGTGTTATAGTTGCAATTGTTGGATCTAAACACATTCTAGATGAATTCTTGTGATAGTTGTTGGGTTTGCTTAGTGTTGTATTGGAAAATAAGTTGATATGTGTAAGGATGACTTATACCAATTAAAATTTTTCTATTTACTGGGGACTTGGTGTATATGTCCCATTGTGAAGGATTCGAGGCCTACATCTTTCACTTTGCAGGTGAAGAGTGTCTTGTCTACACCTTTTTTTTGTTGGAATGTTTGGTGTTTAATGATAATGTTTTTATAGAGTTTGAGTTTTTCATGTGTTAAACATTGATGTAATATGATTTATTTTGCTATTAGATTTAGTGCAAAATCACTTGTCTTTTCCTTTGCAGTTAGATTTTGTATTCAATGATGATGTTTTTATTGGGCTTGAGTTTTGTTTCATATTTTGTTAACATTTTTGTTTAATTCTAATGATAATATTGCTGGTTTTAGATATATTCAATTTCACTGCATGATTTGGACATATCTTGTTATCTTTTTTATAATATTATTATTTTGATAAACTTGTAATTGCTCATTCTTATTGTTTTATATTACTTTCCTTTTAATTTCCGTCATGATAATGTAGAAGAAATATGATGAACTTCTACTGACTCATTCGAGTAGTGCTAATGATGGTGTCTCATCTGAGTCGTCCGTTCATAGTATGGTTTTGTGGCTAGGGGTATTTGGTGGGGTAAAAAAAGGAATAATATTTGGGATGGGATCGTTGAGTAGGATGTACACACTTGGCCAATTTTCCTCCAACGCATCTGTTTCAAGGACACAAATGCAACTAAACGAAGAATTGCTTAACCTTAAAGAGCAACTTGTATAAAAAGACGAAAAAATCAAAGAAATCAAACAATCACTTGAGACAACGCTATGATTTATCTTACAGTATCTCAAATTAGATGCGAGTCAGTTTCTCCCCTTATAAAGTCAGATTCTCCATTCTATACCTCCTAGTGATGACCCCAATGATAACGAGCAGGACGATAATTGATGGATATTATTATTCATACTATATGTTTATTGATGGATGTTTGATGATGACGACCATGACAATGATTGATAGATGTTTGTTAGATATTGGATGTTATTATTGGTATTTTGTTGGTTGTTGGATATTGACGATATTGGTATTTGTTTAATTTTATTCTTATTGACATTTTGTTAGATGCACAAAAATTTATGAACAATATCAAGTTTATTGATTTTGAAAAGATATTTAGAATTTGATTATTTTGTTGGTTGGATTAAGAAATTTTTAGATTTATTGGATAGATATTCATAGCTATATTTGATATTTATTTTGGTTGGACGGGGCATTTCTTTTTTAATAGGGAAAAATTTGAAAAATAACAATTTTTTTTGGCTAAATTTCTAGATCTATTGTTAAATTTGTCTCCAAATCAGAATATTTTCGTGATTAAAATTCTTGATTCGTCGCTAAATTCTCGCGATACGTTATTAACGATAAAAAATTTTTCGTCGTTAAATCCGTCGTTAAAAAAATTAACAATGAATTTTTTTAAAATTTTTGTGATTAAAACCACATTTTTTTTTTTTTTTTATAGTGAAACGAGATAAAGTTTTTGATTCTAAAAATTTATTAACATGGTAACAATATTAATATTTTATTAAAAAATAATTCATTTTTTTATCAAAAAAAATACTTAAAAAAGCACAATTTTAGTAACGAAATTTAGTATAGCAATGAAATTAAAGACGAAAAGGGTTTTCATCGCTATTTTGTGATGAAATTCGTGATAAAAAAATATTCATTGCAAAATTAGCAATGACTAGAATATTCATGACTAATTAGCGATGAAAAAATTTTCATGGCCGAATCCGTGCGAATTAGTGACGAAAAAAATTTCATCGCCAAATTAGTGACTAATTATGGACGAAAAAATTTTCATGAGAAAATTAGTCACGAAATTATAAGTTCGTTATTAATTTTAGCGATGAATTTAGCAACGAATAGACATTCATGGTAAAATTTATCGCTAATTAACCACAAAAATATTTTTGTGATAAAATTTAGCAAAAAATTCATCTACTCGTGACTAAATTCGTCGCTAATTAGTCACACAAATTTTTTCGTGACTCAATTTGTCATTAATTTGCAATGATACCTAGGATTTCGTGGCTAAATTCTTTCGACACTCTCTTATGGAATATTTTCAATTCTGTTTCTCTTTTTAACTTTTTCTGAGTAACGGAAACAAGTAATATACATAATAAATGTTTCAATTTACCAAATTGACCATTTTCGATATTAAATAATTCAATCAATCTCTAATAAACTATTACCATGTACAATAATTGGATTATATATATATAAGCATATATTTTTTTTGGATAAGTATAAGACTACATTAAGTATCGAACAATTCTTTTAAAGATTAGGAAAATGAATTTGTATTTATTTTAAATATTATCAATCATAAGTTTCAAAAAAGTTACAAATTTGTTTAAATGATATAATCATTATTTAATTATGAAAATTAAGTTCTTTTTATCAATGAACTACACTATGAATAAGTTTTTATCTTTAATTTTATTATAAATTTTTAAAAACTATTTTTTCATTGTTAATTTTACCTCAAACAGTTAATTTGTTGCTAAATTTGTTACAAATAATAAATAAAAATAAATTTCGTCCCAAATTTCATTGTTAATTTAGTGATAAAAATACAAATTTGTCATTAATTAATAACGTAAAAGAAATTCATTATTAAATTTAGCGATGAAAACTTAAATTCATCATTAAATTTAATAATAAAAATATAAATTCGTCATCAAATTTTAATGACAGATAGCAACGGAATGTATTTTCGTCATTGGAATTTAGTGATGAATTTGTCTTTTCATCGTTAAATTAGTAATAAATAAATTTTCTTTTCATCGTTATCTTAGCAATGGATTTTTATCTCCGTTGTTAATTTAGCAATGGATTTACATTTCCATGTCTAAGGTTATGCTTCAATCCAAACGCCTTTTTAAACTCTCTCTCTCTCTCTTTGCGCTGGCCGCTTTCTCCGCCTCCCATCGTCGCTTGCTCCCATGCCTCTTCACTATTCTTCCTCTTCTGGGAAGAACTCTTTTCACTACTTTTCATAGTTAAACTGTCACTGATTCAAAACTCTAAATCCCCAAATTTCCCAATTCAAATTTAAAAGAGTTAGGGTTTCATCTCATCAATGGACGTTCTTTTCCGATCGATTGACGTTCGAGATGTTCTCTCGACCTCCGATTTCATTCCATCATCTCCTTTCTAGCACTTGAGCTTCGTCTTCTCATCGATTGTCTCCAAGTTCGATCTCTACACTCTCCTCTTTCAAGTTTGATCTAGCAAGGCACACACATATTAAAGATTGTCCTCACGAAAAGGATAAATTGTGTGTGAGAGAGAGGAGGAAATTGGCTGGAGAAATTTCAAAATCGAAGAAGATTGGGGGCGATGAAGCTACGAGACACTGTGAAGGAAGCCCTTAACGCGCTTTACCATCACGAAGATGACTCTGTTCGCATTCAAGCCAATCGATGGCTATAGGATTTTCAGTACACTATCGATGCTTGGCAGGTCTCTCTCTCTCTCAATCTCACTCTCTCTTCATTTTTGCTGAGCTTGAGTATTTCATATCAGAGCGAGGGAGAGAGATTAATTAGATTATTTGAATCAGTTGATTGAATGTGATCATTTAGACTGTTTTTTAGGAATCCAATTCTTTGATTAATTTTCACTAAAATTTGGAGAAGATTTTGTATTTGCAAAACTACGAAAGACGTTGACATGCACAATTGCTTTGCATAATTTAAATTTTATATGGAACAAGTTTCTTAGGATTTTGGAGCACATCAGAACCACAGTGAATCAAAAGACAAATTTTTATTTCACCAAATTCAGTACATTTTCTTCTGATTTGTTGGTTACTCCAATCATACCTTGGGTACATGCGTGAGATGCCCCTTTTTTGTCCATCAAGATTGATGAAGAATGGAGCCTGTGATCCTACAATTTGATGAATTGGAGAGTGCTTTCACATGGGTGAGTACCCTTTGTGGTGGAATTCTATTACATGCTTATAGGACGACAGATATTTTGTTTATAATTTTTAAGCCACATCTAAGTAGTGAAGTCAGTGACCAGAAGTTGTCTCTCTAGAGTACATGAGGAGGAAGCCTAACTTCTTTTGACTGATCTTATTGAATGAACAACAATAATATATTCATGCTTGGAGAGAATGAAATAATGCAAATACCATCAAGGTTACACCTAGAATCATTATCACTTATTCCTTTAATCGGTTGGTTCAAATCTGTTGATAAAATAAAGAAATTCAAAACTAAAAGATTATTTCCATCTAATTGCCTCAGTTGTGTCCACTGCTTTGCAAATAAGTGTTATCACATTGGCTTGCCTGCGTCATAACTGTGCTAGTTCATAGAACAGTCTAAGGTGCATGAAGCAAGTTCATTTAATTTCTTAGGCCTTGATCTTAGGTTGAACTTTATTGGCTTCCCTTTTATTATGCTTTAGGGCCTTGATCTTAGTTTTATGCTCTTGATGATATGTGAGTCTGATGTTAGGTTCATAAAATAAGACTGTATAATTTCTTTCTTTTCCACCGTCTTCTGTTTTCGTCTTGAAGACAAACAATGTTGATATGATATTCAAACTTAGGGGTGTATGTGCAGGCTTCTGGGCTTTCAAATAATGTATGTGCAATATAAGGTTAGTGAAAATGATTTTTAAATGAGAAAAGGGTGAAAATGGATGTATAACCCATCTCCAACCAGGGGATATAAGTCTTAGGGGTAATTTGGTTGGGGTGAAAAGTGGAAGAAAATGGAGAGAGAAAATAAAAGTGGAGGGAAATAAGAGATCTCACTCATTTGGTAAGGAGAGAAAAGTGGAGGGGAAGTAAAAATGGAGTGTAATCCATTTTCTTTCCTCTTAAGAAATAATTTCTGTCCTACAGTGGACGGAAATGGAAAGAAATGAAATTTTTGGACGATTTTGTCCTTGTCCCATTTTTATATTTACGAATTTGTCTATTATTTTTTACTATTACAATTTTATTTAATATAAGTAATAAAATTTAATTTTTTTATCAATTGTATTGGATGAATTATTTTTTTCTAATTTTACTTTTTAACTTTTTTTTTTACATTAATATTCTAATTTTATTTAATATAAAATAATAATGAAGATAATTTATAAAAATAAGAATAATATATTAAATAATTATTTTTAGAAGAAATTATGTTTTTAGAAAAATATTTTAAATTAAAAAAATAAAAAAATTATGTGATAAGAAATATTAAAAATATTATTTTACAAGAGTATAATAGTAAATAACCTATTATTTTTTTTCATTTTTCATTCCAACTAAATAAAAAAAAATAATCCATTTCATTCCCTTCAATTTCTATCCCTTCAATTTCTATCAAACAAAAATGAAGAAAATGTATTTACTTCTATTAGGTGAAGTAAATCATCCCCTTCCTCTCCCTCTACTTCCGCGAACCAAACTTACCCTTAGTTGAGTTGTATTTGATGTTTTCTCAAGAATCATTTCATTTTGGTAATAATATATGTTTTATGTTCTGTTTTGGATAAAAGTCTCTGCTTATTTCCAGGTGCTATGCTTCTAAGAGTATGCGTGCAGAGCTGTACTTTAATTGGCTTGTAGATCAATGTGGTAATGATATATGTTTCTGTTGTTTCCTTGCAGTATAGGAGGCGGCTCAATAATTTTCTTCATACTCCTTTAGGTAGGAGTTTTGCAGTAAGTATTATTTCAATTCATATGATAAGCAATTTTTAAATGTAAACTGTGCTATAAATTATCTTGGCCATGCCTTCATTATTTTAATCATTATGAGAAATAAATTTTTCTAATTTTAGTTTTTTCATCTTGCTGTGAAAAGTATTTGTTGGAGGTGGTCGCTTATTTGATATTTGTGAATTAGTCTAACCATCTTACTTCATTTTATGTATCTTATCATGTCCTCCTATTAACTCGGTTTTTTGTATTTTAGATTGGAAAAAATTGAGGGCCATATTTAACTAATTAAATACCCTTTTGTCTGCTTTATTATTTGAAATGCCTAAAACTGTTGTTGATTTATTGACTTTCCTTATTTTTGTGGTTTTAACAAGAAGATTACATATATTTTTTTATTTGTTTGGCAATGGTAAAGGGGTCAAGACTAAAATTGAACTTTCACAACAAGGTTTTCCAGTTATTCAAGTCATCATTCAAGGAAAAAAAATAAAAAGAAACTAAAAAGACCAAAAAGAAAAAACACTGCTCGGTGCAATGGTGATGTCAAAACTTATTACTGAAGGCTTTTGTGTTTAAAATTTTGTTTCAGAGGTTCCTAGCAGAAGAAAAAAAATTTTCGAACACTCACGACTACAAAAAACTTTTTTTCTTGATTTTATAAAGTTTAAGAACTCATTTAGAAACTTGAAACATTAGAGAATAGGTTTGCAGAACCCAAAGTTGTGACAACTAGAGTCAGAATTTCCCTTCTTTCAGTTCAAATCTTTTCATCGTTTTTCTACGAGCTTCCTCATCAGAATATTATATCGGAAGGGGGTTTCAAGTTGATGTCTAATACTATCCTCGATCCTTAGTCTACTACTATCATCTATCCTTAGATCAAATATATTCTGGATATTAAGTTTTAGCACTGTATGCATCACTCTATTGCTTTCTTAGTCTATATTTGATTCTGCATTTGAATCTTGAACAACTTGGTTTTTGGTAGCATGCTTCATAGGGTTGTGGTGCAAGGTTTTTTGAGAAGTTATCAACTTGCATGATCAACAAGAAAAGAAAAACTTATCATTGTCCATGCTACCTTTAATTTGCCGAGGGTTTTCTGTCTCAATTTAGTTCTGCTTGTTGGATCATTAATTCAATATTGAGTTTATATGTTTAAATAATTATGTATTGCATACTGTCAAACCCATAATTTAAGCCCGTATAAAAGTAATTTGATAAATTTAGAAAATTTGGTAATTTGGGTTTAAATATCTCAATGGATATGAAAATAAATAAATATGTAGATACCAATGGACATTTGCTATTTATGATGAGTTAAATAGGGAATGCCGAATGATAACTTAAGGATAGTTGGAAAGTTACCTAAATTTATGTGAATTTGGTAAGCTAATTAGAATAAACTAAATAAACAAATTCTATTATGAATTTGGAAGTAAAGTCATCCCTACATTTATAAATAGTGTTATGGTCTCCAGGTCAAAGTATCACTCTTCTCCCTAATACCCCAATCATATGGAGAGACTTTGTGAGAATACTTTTGATCTAGAAGGCCAAGCCTAGATTCTGTTCAGACGAAGGTCGAATCAAAATTTTATTCTATTCAGTTTCGAACCATAGAATCAGGTATATTTCCTATCCAATCTAAGTTTTCAATTCCAGTTTATTAAATTTATAATTTTGATGATTTAATATGATATTTGATATGTTTATTGCATTAAGTTATTTTTCCAACAAGTGATATCAGAGTCACTCGTATTGAGTCAATGAAATTTTTTTTATGCTTATTTTAAGTTTTATGATTTTGGTATTATATAAATTTTGAAAATATGCACTTTTTATGGATATTTTTATAAAAAAAAAGAGGTTATTCAAAAATTTTTTGGATGCGGATTTCAATTAAAAAAAAAGATGTTTTTTTATCATATAGAAAATGAGGATTTTCTCTTTCCGTATGAAACAAAATAAAAAAAAAAAATTGCAGCCCGAGAACAGGGCAAGTATTTTTTTTAAAAAAGGAAATCATGGCTTTTTTGGAAATCGTGAGATTTGGGCAAATAAATATACGTACATACATATATATATATATATACACACACACATTTTTTTGGCATGTTAATCTCTTTTAATTGAGTATCTTTGAAACTTTCAAAAAAAGGGGGGGGGAAGGGAAGGAATTTCCGGAAATTGATTGAGAATCTTTGGCAAGTTTTTGTGCAAAAGATTTTCTTCTCAATAAAATAAAAAAAAAGATATTAATCAATTATTTTTGGGGGGTTTTCCTTCCTTTTTTTTTTACCATTTTTATGGGAAATTTTAAGGAACTACAAATTTAATTTTGAGAGTTTCCAATTTTAAAGTTTTGATGAAATTTGGTTTCAATTAAGAAATTTTCGATTCGGAGAAACAAAAAAAAGGGAACTTTGTAGATTTCAATTTCCTTCTTTTTTTTTTTTTTTAAAGGTTTGACTTAAACTTTTCAAATTCCAACAAAATAAAACTTTTTTTTATTAAAAATTCACATCACAAAAGGATCAATATATATATTTTTTCAAAAAAAAATGATTTATGGGTCATTTTAGTTCCAAACAGACCCAATCATGGGTACAAAGGTTTTGGAATTTATTGGAATCAATTGAACCCATTTTTCATTCTTATCATTCTTCAATGCCATTTTTAAATTCAAGACTCGTCGGTCGTTTAGTATGCAATGACATGACATGTCTAGAAAAGTTTTTTCAAAAAGACGGGGATAAGTCTAAAGTTGGTTGGTTTTTAAGCGGCTCTAAATGAACTCATCACCTATTTGAGAACTTTCCTGGTGTCCTCTGCTATAGAATGATGATTGATCAAGTTTTAGATCAGCTGTCAACAAAATGTGAAAATTTTGGTTTTATGCTGACAACAAAAGTATATGGACAGAAAAGAAAGATGGAGGCAGATTTAATAAAATTGGATTTTTCTAGGCCCAATTTAAAGTTTATAAGATTAGGCTTTAAATAGCTCAATTTTCAAGAAATTGAGTCCATCTGGATAAAATTGAAAAATTTTCAATTATGGATATTTTTTTAAATATGAGTACGGTCTTGTATATACCTCGAGATGAATTAATTGAGACAAGTCATCAAAGTGACATCTCTTGTGGAAATTAATTTAATTTTGAGATATAAAAGGTTGTGTGTATGCAATTTGTGTGGATACCGATCAACCCAAAGGAATGTCAGTATTTGATGAAATTGCATATATATCTTGTGGTAATAAATGTGTGATAATTTTTCGGTTTTACATATAATCAATTTATCGGTTCAAAGGAAGATAGTTGGTTGACATGTTCTTGTTGTCAGTGTTTGATTACTACTTCAAGATACCATTTATAAGTTAATTATTTTGTCCAAAGATAAAATATTAATTGAGTTATTAGTATCTTGTGATGAGGAATTTTCATATTTGAATTTATTTGGTTTTAAAGTTCCATTTGAGTATATATTGATCATTATTCTTTGTTTTTTGACAGTTAACGCTATTTTCACTAACATCAATACCCAACTCAATTCCATTCCCATGTTGAATGGTTCAAACTTCAAATCATGGCGAGAAAATTTTTTGATTGTTTTCGGAGTTATGGATATCAGCTTTGCATTAAGGACTAACTGTCCTTCACCAATTACAGATAAGAGTACCTCTGATGAAAAGAGAGAGTTTGAAAGGTGGGAAAGGTCGAACCGCATAAGTCTTATGATTATGAAGAAAGCCATCCCAGAAAGTTTCAGGGGCACTATATCTGATGCTATTGATACAACTAAAGACTTTCTTGCTGATATTGAAAAAATGTTTGCCAAAAATGAAAAGTCAAAAATTGGTACACTTTTGACAAATCTCGTTTCAATGAAGTATAAAGGTCAAGGCAATATTAGGGAGTACATCATGGAGATGTATATCGCTTCAAAGTTAAGAGTACTCAAATTTGACATCTCTGAGGATTTGCTAGTGCATTTGGTTTTAATATCTCTTCCGAGACAATTTAACCAATTTAAAGTGAGTTATAATTGTCAGAAAAAGGCTTGGTCTCTGAATGAGCTCATCTCTCACTATGAGATCGGACAGAAAGTGCTCACCTGGTCTTGACTAAAGGTAAGAAATGGAAGCCCACTATGGATGTTGCAGGTATGACACCTCAAAAGAAGCAACAAAAGGTATCGGGTGAACCGGAAAAGAAATGATGTTTTTTTTGTGGTGCCGAGGGACATAGAAAGGAGTGTACCAATTACCATGTCTGGCGTGCAAAGAAAGGTATGCTTCTAACTTTGGTTTGTTCTGAGATTAATTTAACTTCAGTACCAAATTACACTTGGTGGTTAGATTCCGTTGCAACCACTCACATTAGTGTGTCTATGCAGGGTTGCCTAAATTATCGACCGTCAAATAATGGTGAAAGATACATCTACGTGAGCGACGACAATAAGGTTCCAGTAGAAGCCGTCGGAAGATTTAGATTATTGTTAAGGACTGGATTTCTTTTAGATTTACATGAAACATTTATTGTACCGTCTTTTAGACGAAATTTGATTTCTATTTCTATATTGAACAAATTTGGTTTTACTTGTTCTTTCGAAAATGAAAAAGTTAGTTTGTTTTTTGATTTAAAATTAGTTGGTTCCGGTTCTTTATTAGGATCTAATAATCTTTATTTACTTGATATCGTGGCTTGTTTTAATGAATCCTTGCAAACCAGTACTCGAAGTGTAAAACGAAAATTAACCAATGAGAATTTCTCGTTGTGGCACAAGAGATTGGGTCATATCTCCAGACGGAGAATAGAGAAACTTGTGTTAGAAGGAATTATTGATTTCCTTGATTTCATAGATTTTGATATTCATGTAAATTATATAAAGGGAAAATAAATCAATAAAAAGAGTTTTGAGGATAAGAGGACTTAAGATATCTTAGAACTGATTTATACGGATATCTGTGAACCATTCCATACGGTTTCTTGGAATGGTTGATGATATTTTGTTACATTCATGGACAACTATTCAAGATATGGTTATATTTATCTATTTACGGAAAAGTCCCGATCTCGGGATGTATTCAAAATTTATAAGGCCGAAGTTGAAAATCAACTCGGTAAAAGAATTAAGAAAGTTAGATTTGACCGTGGTAGAGAATACTGTGGTAGAAATGATGGATCACGTAAACAACGTCTAGGACCGTTTGCTCACTTCCTAGAGGAATGTGGTATCGTTCCACAGTATACCATGCCTGGCTCACCTACCACGAATGGTGTTGTTGAAAGACGAAATAGGACTTTTTAAGATATGGTAAGAAGTATGATAACTCATTTTGTCTTACCTGAGTCACTCTGGGGAGAGGCACTAAAGACTACAACATACATTCTAAACAGGGTTCCTACTAAGACAACTATCAAAACCCCTTATAAACTTTGGACAAGTTGACGTCTTAGTCTGAAACATCTGCATGTTTAGGGTTTTCCAACTGAGGCTAGGCCTTTTAGACCCAATGAAAGGAAACTGGATACTAAAACGGTTAGTTGCTATTTTGTATGATACTCTGAAAAGTCTAAGGGGTACAAATTTTATGATCCCATAAATAAGGTTTTTTTTGAGTCGGGAAATGCTCGGTTTTTTGAAGATGTTGAGTTTCCGGAGGGAGGGGATATGGTTAGAGATATTGTCTTCCAAGAGAAATATGTTGATATTCCCACAGGTGTTATTGGACTTAATTAGGTTTCTATCTTTGATCCTATTCAAAACACATCAGAATCAGACAATGTTAGAGAACCCTCCAATCCAGTAGAACAAACTCTAACATCTTAAGAATCTATGCCATTAAGAAGATCCACTAGAGAAAGAAGAAGCGCAATTTCAGATGATTATGTTGTATTTCTTCAAGAACATGAGGTTGACATTGGAGTGATGGAAGATGATCCAATCAACTTCCGTCAAGCCATGGAATGTTGTAACTCTCAAAAGTGGATTGATGCAATGAATGAAGAGATGAAATCCTTGAATGATAATGACGTTTGGGATCTTGTTCTATTGCCTGAAAGTACGAAACTCATTGGTTGTAAATGGATATTTAAAACCAAAAGGGATTCGAAAGGCAATGTGGAAAGATATAAAGTTCGTCTTGTCGCAAAAGGCTTCACACAGAAAGAATGCATCGATTATAAAAAGATTTTCTCTCCGGTTTTTTCGAAAGACTCTTTTAGGATTTTGAGTTATATCAGATGGATGTAAAGATAGCGTTTCTTAATGGTGACATTGATGAAACGATCTATATGTTGTAATCAGAAAACTTTGTGTCGGGAGATCCAAAGAATATAGTTTGCAAACTTAAGAAATCCATCTATGGATTCAAGCAAGCATCTCGATAATAGTATTTTAAATATCATCTCATTTGGTTTTGAGATGAATTTATTTGATGAATATATATACCATAAGTTTTGTGGGAGCAAATATATTTTTCTGATTTTATATGTTGATGACATATTACTTGCCAGTAATGATAAAGACCTATTACATGAAACCAATATTTTTCTCACTAAGAAATTTGAGATGAAAGATCTTGGGGACAGTTCTTTCGTATTGGGCATTCAGATACACCGAGATCGTTCTCAGGGTATTCTGCAATTGTCCTAAAAAGGATATATTGAAAAGATCTTAAAGAGATATTACATGTAAGACTGTAAACCAAGTGATATACCTGTGGCTAAAGGAGACAAATTTAGTCTCAAACAGTGCCCTCAAAATGATATTGAGAAACGAGAAATACAAAAGATTTCCTATGCATCAGCAGTAGGGAGTTTGATGTATGTTTAGGTATGTACGCGTTCGGATATTGCGTACATTGCAAGAATATTGGGTAGATATTTAAGCAATCCGGGGATAGACCATTGGAAAGCTGTTAAACAGGTCTTGCGGTATCTATAGAGAACGAATGAATATATGCTCATGTATTGGAGGTCCGGACGGTTTGAGATCACCGGATATACTGACTCTGACTTTGCGGGATGCCAAGATAGCATAAAGTCAACAACAGGCTACATTTACATGCTAGCGGGAGGAGCCATTTTTTGGAAGAGTGCTAAGCAGTCTCTTGTAGCGTATTCAACAATGACGGCAGAATTCATAGCGTGTTATGAGGCATCCAATTATGGAATATGATTACGAAATTTTGTCACGGGATTACGGATAGTGGATAGTATTCACAAGCCACTCAAATTATTTTGTGATAATAAATCGGCAGTCCTCTATTCCAATAACAACAGGAGCTCGACAAAGTCCAAGCACATAGACATCAAATTCTTAGTTGTTAAAGAAAGAGTACAGAGTAATCAAATATCTATAGAGCACATAGAAACAGACTCCATGATTGCGGATCTGCTTACAAAGGGTTTACCACCCAAAGTATTTATTGAGCACGTTGCTCGTATGAGTGTAATGCCACTTAAGGATGTACAGTTTTAGTGGAAGTTTTGTAATTATTAATGCTCTATTGATGTAAACATTCAGTTATTACAGTTAACTTCTGCAGAAGTAAAAATTCAGTTTTTTATTCACACTTTGAATTGATACGATCTCATTAAAGAGTATCAATTGGAAATAGGCATGTTAAAAATCGCATTGCATGACATTTTCATACTACGCATCCATATCATGATCCATATCATTCGGTTATATCAATTTATATAACCATTGAGGGTTGAGTTACGAAAGACATGTAATAGAAACCGCCTTGATCCTAAGTTGGCATGATTGATGGACCAAATTGGTTACAGAAACATTTCAATGTTGACAGAAAAATTGAGATCATTCAGTTGTTTCGCAATTACATAATTATAAGGTTTCACATATAGGTCAAGTGAGAGATTGTTGGATCATTAATCCAATATTGGGTTTATATATTCAAATAATTTTGTATTGCATACTATCAAACTTATAAGTTAACTCTGTATGAAAATGATCTGATAAATTTGAAAAATTCGGTAATTTGGGTTTAAATATCTCAAATGATATGGAAATAAATAAATGTGTAGATACCAATAGACATTTACTATTTATGATGGGTTAAATAGGAAATGTCGAATGATAACTTAAGGATAGTTGGAAAGTTACCTAAATACATGTGAATTTGGTAAGGTAACGAGAATAAGCTAAATAGACAAATTCTATTATGAATTTGGAAGTAAAGTCATCTCTACAGCTATAAATAAGGTTATGGTTTCTGGGTCAAAGTATCACTATTCTTCCTAATACCCCCATCATATAGAGAAATTCTGTGAGAATACTTTTGATGTGGAAGGCTGAGTCTAGATTCTGTCCAAACGAAAATCGAATCAACATTTTATTCTATTCGGTTTCGAACCATAGAATCAGGTATATTTCCGATCCAATCTAAGTTTTCAATTCCAATTTATTAAATTTATAATTCTAATGATTTAATACGATATTTGGTATGTTTATTGCATTAAGTTATTTTTCCAACACTGCTTCCATTGAGGATTCGAGATGAAGAAAGGAAACATTTTCTTTTTCTATGTCAGATTAAAATCATCTAAGATATGCTTGTTGTTCTTCATTAAAACTTACTTGTTACTTGTTTGTAGCTCTTAAAGCATGTATCTAATTTGGTTGCCCAGGTTCATAATTATTTGATAAGTTTACACATAGAGCTATGAGTTTTATCAGTCATAAGAGCAGTATTGCATTTAAAATGCTCTGGAAAGCATGTATATATATACACATACGTATATACATTGATATATATAAATATACACATATATACATACATACATATATATATATATATATATATTAATATATTCCCTCCATCTTGATTGTATGTCTGGCATTTTAAGAGCCTTTTTAACTTGTTTTAACATTCACCCTTCACTTCTCCTTTGCAGACAATCTTCTTCCTTTGGATTGCCTCATCTAGATGGCTTTTTCAGTTTTAATTTTCACCAAATGGATATTGCCTTTTGCTGGTCCTCTTCTCATTGGTATAGTAGTTAATAATTTTGTCATAAAGGTAATACAGGTTCTTTTCTTTTTCTTCTATGTGTGTGTGTGTGTGTGTATATTTTTTGTTGGGAGCAAGTACATTCTATTTCCTACATTTTACTACTAGTTTGGACACTGTAAAGTTGACATTCAATGCTGTTCGAAGATCTCATAAACATTGGGCTAAATCATTTGATCATACATTAGCAGTTTAAAAGTTATTGGCTTTATCATTCATGAAAATATTGGTTGTTTTCAAACCTTAAACCTTAAAGCTGTATCCCCACCTCCTGTATGTAACATCAAATTTTATAGGTTTGGGCCACCATGATGTAATTCTATATCAGTCCATCTTTTTTGGCTGTTTGTTTAATGATGCTTGTTCCTTCTGTTGATTTTTGTAATGAGATGGAGAACTCAAATTTATGTGCGGAAGGTTGGTAGTTTTGTGAGCAATGTTGGTTAAGCAATGGAAGGTTGATTTGAAGAAGACTCAAAGATGATTTGAAAGAACAACAAAGAAAGATGATTTTGGTGAGTGAATGAACTCAATATATTGCTTTGATCGAGACAATGCTCAAAGTATACAACTTGTGTTTTGAGAGGCTATTTGCTCTAATTTTGTACAAGGAGACTAAATTCCAAAGTTGTGTTTCTTTCATCCATTTGCTTCCAATTTATAGAGAGTATTATATGTGAGAAAAAGAGAAAAAGAGCTCAAAAACTTAAAGGAGCCGTTGGGGGGACAGGAGGATAGATTCCTGTCCTCAATGTACTGCACAACAGCCAGAAAATATGGCTGTGTGCAGTCCAATGGCTAGTTCTTTAGAACTGGCCAACACTACCCCCCTCGGGCGGGTACCTTCACTCAAGGTATTGTCTCCGTAAGCCCGGCATCCGACTCTCCCCACACAGGATATCTGCAGAGCTCAATTGGTGAGAGGCGACCCCTTTAGGGGGGTGTAAAGGGGTAAGTCGTTGGTTCGATTCCCGACCCCCGCAGGAGCTGCAGATATCCTGTGTGGGGAGAGTCGGATGCCGGGCTTACGGAGACAATACCTTGAGTGAAGGTACCCGCCCGAGGGGGGTAGTCTCTCACAAAAAAGGCGCCTTTGTTTAAGCCCTTTTATGGGCCCTTTTATGCCCAAGATAATGCGTTAAAAATCCTTGAAATGCCGAACCAAAATGCTACTTGAAGATGACCGAACACTTGGACCAAATTGGGCTTGGATCTTGAGCATATTCTGGATAGCAAGTTTGGCCTATCTTCTAGGCTTTATTTGAGCCTACTATGAAGTCTATCTTGGTCTGGTTTATGGCTTCTTTTCATGCTCTTGAAATTACCTTTAAGTGGATCTAAGATGGGCTTCATTAGGAGGGCTGAATGGACATGGGCCAGGCCATTGAGCACAATTCTGGGCCAGCTTTCTGGGCAATCAGTCCCTTTCTTCTTGGGCAGCCTGGTTAGTCATTTTGAGCCATTCTTTCTCTTCTTTTTCTTGGACTTTGGTTGATGCTTCTTTGCGTCTTCATTGCTGTCCAAGATGAGGCAATTTAGGGCCTCAATTTTAGGGATCCAAGCACAATCCTTGAGCAATTGATCTTTACTTTTAACACCTTCTATTTGTTAATTTTTCTTGCACTTTTACTTGTCCCTTTTTTTTAGAATGAAAGATGCAAAATTTGTTCTTAGAGTCTACCTCATTTGAACGAACCTATCCACAAAGAGTTCTGTTCCCTTCCAATTGTGATGTACTCTTTTGTAGGAAATTCTTTTCTTGCAATGATCAAATGTGAGATCCCCTTGTATATAGCATGAGATTCTTTTCTTCCAATTGTGATGTACCCAAAATTTCGTAGTTTTAGAGAGATTAATTGTGCATGTCCATATATTTTTCACTTCATTTGGCTTTAGGATTTAATTTTCTTTAAAATTATTAGGTTGACTTGGACTCTTTAGTTCTTTGAAGTTGCTATGTGATGTACAATTAATATAAATAATGTGTCCAAATGCTTGTCGACTCACTGACTAAAAAAATGAATAAATAACTTTTTGACTCATTGTTACTCTAGATGGGCTGAGTTCTTCTTTGGCGACTTTTCTCAATGGACATGCTTTAACCTTCTTGGTTATAGAAGACCATTTCTCTGTGATACCTTATCTATGTTATGAGGTTTCTGGTATTTGCAAGGTTTTATGCAGTTGCATTCTTCTAGTAGTTGCAAGGTTTTCCTTCTCACCTTTCATCTGTAAGATGACCATCTGAAACAAATTGCTCATAGGTTACAACTGTACCAAATGAACAAAATGAAATGTGTTGTAATATATTTCATGTTTCCTTACACCTGCACTTTCTTTTTTTGGAGGGATGGTCTTGGAGCTGGGCACTTTCTTTTCCTCACTCAGTTGACCAGCTACTGTAGTCCCTAGTGCCTCTACCAGTGGGGCATCTTATGATAAATTTAATTGTTTGTCTAATTCCTTTTGTTGCTTTTGAAAGGCCTGTTGACAATTAATACATTGCAACTTCTTATTCTTATCTCATTGGTGCATCTTTCTTGAGAGTTTCTGTTGTTGAGAAGTGTTCTCATCTCTGATATTTGATTACAAGGCTCTGCTAAAGTTGTGTTTGCATGGAGTGATGCATTTGCGGCCCTTAAGAAATATAATAATATGCAGTCAGATGGAAAGCCCATGAAATCATTGGTGCCGATTTAGAATTACCTATCTCGGCTCGTGTTAATGTAACTGGATGAGTGACTGGATTAATGAGGAATATTATATACTAGATTAATGTTTCTTTAATTTTGTTCTTGTTGACATTTTGTTGGAAACTTAATATTTATAGACAATATTGAGTTTATTGGTTTCAAAAAAATGTTTAGAATATGATTATTATATTGATTGGATTGAGAAAATTTTTAAATTTATTGGATGGATATTAGTGACTAAATTTGATATTTATGTTGGTTAGACAGAACAATTCTTTTTGCATAGGAAAAATTTTAAAAATAATAATTTTTTTGGCTAAATTCTAAGATCCGTTGCTAAATTTATCGTCAAATCACATTGTTTGTGACTAAATTTCAAAATTCATTACTAAATTCATTGTAAAAAATTCATCATAAATTTCGTTGCAAAAGTTTAGCCATTGATTTAAATATTATATTGAATTTAGCGACGGAAAAATAAGATCCATCGTTAATTTTAGAAACGGATTCCCATATCCGTCGCTAAAATTAGCGACGGATCTTATTTTTCATTACTAAGTTTAGCGATGGATAATTTTAGCAATGGATCATAGAATCCATTGTTAAATTTAGCCACAGTTTTTATTTTTCGTTGTTAAATTTAGTGATGATCTTATTTTTCGTCACTAATTTTAAAGGCGAATTCTTGAATCCGTTGTTAAATTTCATGACAAATCTTGTTTTCGTTACTAATTTTTGCAACGAATCCTAGAATTCGTTGCTAAATTTTACCATAGATTTTGTTTTCCGTAACTAAATTTACTGATGGATCCTAAAATCAGTTACTAAATTTAGCGATGAAAATTTAGTCACTAATTTTGGCTACGAATTCTTGAATTTTGTCGCTAAATTTTTGCGATGCGTTATCAGTGACGAAAATTTTTTTATCACTAAATCCATCGCTAAACAAATTAGAGATGAATTTTGCTAGAATTTTCGTTTCTAAATCTATCATTAGAATTGTGTTTTTTTTAATGAAAGGATTCATATTCTATGAAAAAGATAAATAAATAAACAAATAAAAAGAAATTAAATGAAATTAAGGTTGTAGAGGATTGCTCTAAAAGAAAAAAGTCTATTTTTGGATAAAACAATCCTTGATTGGGGCTTTGGGCTAAATATGTTTTTTTTTTTAATTATTTTTTGTGCAAAAGAAGGAAAAGGTTTTTAATAAGAAATTAACCTTGTTATCAAAAGTTAAGACAAAACATCCTTGGACTAACAATATTAACACAAAGAAGGAATGCTAACAAGGTATTCAATCCCTTCCCCCCCCCCTATTGCAATGGAAATGAAAAATGAAAAATTTATTTCAGTAATATGTCGGATATTAAATGTTATTTTTGAAGACAAAAGTATTCTTTTTATTTTAATTGATTTTTTATGATTAATTTTGTACACTATTCCATTTTAGTTTTGGGGATTTTCCAATATCGTGTGAGATATTGCTAAAATATTTTAAAGTAGAAAAAATCTTGACCATTCTTCTCATATGTTATTACTGCAAATTGATGTTATTATTATCGTTCGACATTAATATATTGTTAAGCCTATGAAATTAAACCTAGTAAAGATTATAATCTCCTTGCACACAAATTTGGTCACTTTCTTATGAACAAGCACTACTTTCTCATACCAAAACAAAAAAAGTATTTTCCTTTCTTGTTAGAGAGATGGATGTTAGTCCCTCAGCTTAAAAAGTAGTCTCCCTACTTCCATCCTCATTTCTTTAATTTGATCCCGTTTGGTTGCATCTTTTTATTAAAAAAAAAAAAAAAAAAAAAACAGAGTGAGAGAGAGATGGAAGTAAGCTCAAAGTTATGATAATTTGTCTATTGAAAGGATTTGTTCAAAAAAACAAAGAAAGTAAATCTTATGAGCTCCATTCATCAATCATCACATTGATGCCATGCCAGCCTGGATATGGATAGAAGGGCTATATGCGGAGGAAGAGTTTATTAAATAACCTCACAATCTAAAACATAAACACACACAAAAAAAAAAAAAAAAAAAAAAAAAAAAAACACCGAAAGAATCTATCTAAAATAAGTAAAAAAAATACCAAACAATTCGTCTTAGAGTAGGAAAGTTTGAATTTAACTCCTAACAATAACAGTAGGGTATTTATGCTATAAGATACGCGCACAGCTATGTTCATGCTATTTCATTGTTTCCTTCTTCTGGGCGGGACATTATCTAATCCAGGACTATATGTAGTTGTTCATGGTGACTCGGGAAATGATGATAAATATTGGGAGTATGGTGCCTTTGCTTCATGAAGAAATTAGTTCAATCAAGGTTTTTAGCTTAATACATTTAAATGACTTGAACTTCTTCCAGAGGTACGGGTTCCACAGTTTTCACCCTTCCCAACATTTGCCTCATCGTCCAAATTTCATAGTTTTCAATGATGGAATCTTTATTTTCAGTGACGGATACTTCCTTTACTGAAAACCTATTTTCTTGTATTATATGCAACTGCAATAATATATGTAGTTGCACTACCAATTGTAAACTTTTCTTGAGTTTTAAATAAAAACCATAGTTGATAAAAAAGAAAACAGCTATCCCAAACTGTGGATAGCAGAAGCAAACTAGAATATATAATAACATAACTCCAACGATTTGATGGTCATTCGGGCCTGTGTGATCCATATCCAAAAGTGTCACACAGATAATTAAGGTCATCAATTTGTCTTCTGTAAGATGTAGGCAGAGTCACTGGTGGTGGTGCCAAGTCGGGGTCCATGTCATAAGGCAGTTGAGGACGCAGAATAACATTGCTATGCCTATCATGAATAGGAGGCGTGGTACTTGAGCCTGGCAAGTCTACACTTGCTCTCTCGGCAGGGATAGAACCAGAGCTTCCTATTGTATTTGATGACGAAGATGATGATGGTGCCTGGGAAGGTAACTGAGAGTGGCAAACGGGGCAAGTGTTGGTTTGTTTGAGCCTAGGGAGAAGGCAAGCAGTGTGGAACAAGTGTTTGCACGGCATTTCTGTAGCTTCAGTTTGCAGCTTGACGTCTTCATTGCAGATGGAACAGCTGGCGGATTGCACTGCCGAGGTGTGGTTGTTGCCCATTGTGTTTGGGAGTTCCCTTGTTAAGGAAGATCTTGATGTTCTTGGATTTTGTTTTTGCTTTCCAAAGAAACCAAGAATAATTAACATAACAGGCAAGAATGACATACTCATTACAAATACAAAAATATATTAAGAGTAGTTTTATTATGGCATGGTTGCCATGTGGTTTTCACTTTTTTTTTGTTTTTTTTTTTATAGAGATAATCATGTTCTCGTTTTGATTACAGTGTATTTATCCTCGTATTTATGCAGTACTATGTATTCTGGCTATTCATCCTTTTGTTTCATCAAAAAACTAATGTTGTTGTTTTCAACACAAATAAACAAGGAGTTTAACATAGAACTTGAATAACTAAATTGCCAGAATGAAAAGTTACCAGAAAATTAGTACTTTTCCTCACTGCATGCTACGTATATGGCTCATAAATATTACTACTCCATGATGTAAGAAACAAAGCAAAAGCGAAATCAATTAGCCTAGCAAAGAATAAAAATAAATAAATAAATATATATATATATATATATTTTGTATCACTGTTGGTGATGCAATACCTAGTAAAAAAAGGAAGTGGATTAATGCAATTTAAATTATTTACATAACTAGAATTTAAAATAAAATGAGAAAATTGAGTTTACTAAATACCAGATTAGAAGAATTTTGTGGTCAATGAGGAGAGAGAGAGCGAGAGATTAGAAAGTCTTACTCTTTGCTTTAATTCTCATGCATGCAGCATAAATATGTGGTTTTGGAGATACTGAGGTATATAAACGAAGAAGGATTAGAAGATTTGGACATGATCATAGTTTAACATCTAAGGCATGCCTGTAAAAAGTTAATGTGTGACGCACGAGAGAATATGGTAAAAATAATTGGCGCAAATTGGGAATTTAATTTTCTATAATACGTTTGCTTATTTATAGTACACGATAAGTTTTAATATGTAATAAATATAAATTAGTGTGTTCGGCAAAGACAGAAGAATGGGAGGTAAGGAAAAGGATGAGAAAGGGAGGGAAAGGAAGGTGTTTGGTAACAAAATATGTGATGGGAAATGGAGGAAAATGATAGTAAAATAAAAAAATCATGTTTGGTTAGGTGAAGGAAACAGAGGAAATATAATAAAAAAATATACAAATTTACTATTTTATTCTTTTTTTATTAAAGTTTTAAAATATGAGATATAAAAATAAATTTGATATTTATTATTTTAAAAGGGAATCTCTCTCATTCAAAATCCAATGGAATTGAAAATTTTGATTTAAAGGGTTTCATAGAAACCCTTCCCTCCAATTAATTATTTTACCACATGAATAAATTCTTTAGAATCTCTCGATTTCCCTTTCTTTTCCACCCAAACTATCCATCCGAACATACGACAGAAGATATGAAAGCATGAGTTTCCGTAATCAAGGAAAGCTACCGTTTACTCCTATCTGATTTTGATTTTGGCTTTTACCAAGGAACTGAAAAAGATTTCCTGTTCAAGAGAGAGTATGTAATCACTCTCCAATGGCGATTAAAAGTTTTTCAGAAACTATATAAAACGAGTTGGATCCCAATTTTTACAATTTTATACAATAAAACTTCTTCTAAAAGGATTTCAAGGGTTGATGACTCCATGCAGAAACAAAAACACATGAGCAAAATCCATATAATTTGCCAAATGTGCAAACCACAAAAAGTTAATTGTAGTTTTTCTTTAAAAAATAAATAAATAATTCAAGAAGGTAATTATAATTTTGTTTTGGCCTTCATTAATAATACATACATACATACATATAAAGACATATATGGCACAGAAAAAAAAATTAAAGAGAAAAAATTACAAGGATAATACTTTTAATGGAGCAATGTTGCTCCGGTAATATTTCCCTTTTTTAGTTGTATGGTGAGCAAATAAAATATTTAGTAATAGGGTAAAAGATTTGGGGAAAAAAATTAGATGATAAAATTAATTTACTTCTGATTTTGTCTTTTTAGATATATTAGTTTTTAATTTTCTTTCTACAAATTGTATTAATTTTTCTTAAAAAAAAAAATCAATTTAGTTGATATTTTCTCTCTCTAAACTTATCCATTTTAAGGTTTCTCTCCAAATATCAAATTTAATTTTTTCTCTGTAAAAATAAACACATCAATTTTCTTTTTCTAAAAATGTTCAATTTAATTCATATTTTCTTTGCCTATGTATATTGCTTTTAAATTTTCTCTAAAAATTTCAAATAGTTCTCTCTCCAAAATAAGCAACACTAATTTTCTCCTTCTAAAAAATCAACCTATTCACATTTTCCCTCTAAAAGCATATTAATTTTAAATTTTCTCTCACTAAAATTATAAGACTTAACTTTTCTCTCTTTCAAACTAAGCACATTAACATTTACTCTTAAAAATCAATTTAATTCATATATATTTTTTTCTTTTTAACCACATTGATTTTGAAATTTTTGATTTCTAAAAATATCAAATTGAATTTTTCTCTGGCAAGAACATTAGTTTTTTCTTTGAAAAATAAATGATCTTAAGCTTCATTCCTCTAAACACATTGCTTCTTAATTTTCTCACTAGATAAAATTTAAATTTAATTCTTCTCTTTAAAGTTAAACACATTAGTTTTTTCTCTAAGAAAATCATTTTAATTCTTATTTTCTTTATTTGAATGCACTTGTTTAAAATTTTCTTTTTTTGTCAAAATAAATTTCTCACTAAACTAAAGACATTAATTTTATCTTTCTAAAATGTAAAGCATTTTATATTTTCTCTCCATGGATGATTCAATTTTGAGGGAATCAATTTTTTTTTTCCCCTTGTGTTACCCACAAGAATTTTTTTTTTTTTTTTTTTTTTTTGGGGTGGGATGTGTTTGGGGGGGGGGGGGGGACTTAGTACAACACACATCCTTAAAGTAGGACAAAAATTTCAAGGGGTAATTCTTTGACTCCATTTCTCTCCTGACCTAATATAGGTTCTATTGTACCGGTTGTCAAAAAAAAAAAAAAGTCTAAAATGGATTGTGACTTGTGGCTTCAACCAAAATTATATACCGACTGTGGCTTCAACTTCTTGCCTATCATAATTTTGGATTAGATCTACTCGGCACATGAAACCACAAAACGCAATTGAACGCAGAAAGATGAAGAATCCAAAACAGAAAAATGGATTTTTAATATTTCACATAATTATGGCCAGTTCTATCTCCCATATCCAGATCAAAATGCGGCTATAGTTGATAATTTAAAACTTTTAAGCTGGTACAGGAGCCTTAGAAATCTAAATTTTCAATTGGAAACTCATACCATTTATTTCTTGGTTTCTTCTGCCATATCGGAAACGCAAGACTCAGGTCCAATATATTTTCTAGGTTCTTACGATG
Organism: Dillenia turbinata; assembly: GCA_037126225.1. Taxonomy (NCBI): domain Eukaryota; kingdom Viridiplantae; phylum Streptophyta; class Magnoliopsida; order Dilleniales; family Dilleniaceae; genus Dillenia; species Dillenia turbinata. Next base: position 14,530,775 of record JBAMMX010000004.1, on the reverse strand, counting down.
CAGGATATTCAGCAAACGAAGGGAAACGTAAGGTTGCCCTCGACCAGAGGGCGCACACAGTGGAACCCACTTGCATGTGCAAATCAAGCACCCCCTGCAATGGAGCCATCGTATCAGACAATTGTGACTACCACAGCGAAGCAATGCTCAGAACATAGTTAGCTAGACGAGGGTTACAAAGGGCACATGCAACCCACAAATTAGGTGCTTTTATTCACCGGGGCCTTAAATAGTACAACAATGCCATAATTCATCACCTCCAAGACATATCTCTCTCCATGTTCAGCCAGCCACTACAAATCCTATACAACAGCTGATGCCACCCGCAGCCCAAGAGTAGAATACAATTAGTCTTCACATTGAAGAATCATTAGGGGGGAGTCAACAGACCCAGTCCAGATACTTTCACTTAAAGGTCAATGGCAAAGGACAGGGAAGTGGCATAAAAGAAAATGGCAACAAAATTTGCATGCTTAAAAGCTATGTTCTAATCCTCAAGAGGGCAGCAGGAATTCAATCATGATTCCTGTCGCGACATAATGCCCCAAGTTCCATGCAAAGGAAGAGCACCAAAAACCAACAAGCATGAGAAACACTACTATCCTAATGCATCCGGGAAAAGTATACCTACTAATTGATCAAACAAGTGATTCCTGAGAACCAACCCACCACAACTATTGTAAAACAACTGAAAATACCCTCTATCCTGTGCCTGAAACCCACGTCAACTATAAGAAGTTCTCATTTATGGGGACGATACATGTAGCCTTTGAATATTTAAAATATTTGGTAGCATACATTTGCGCATTTGAAATAACAGTTGTGATTCCATGAATGCTGATTGATCCAGAAAGGTGTGACTTCAAATTGATTTGGGAATTCAGATGACAAAACCACGGAACTAGGTCCGCATTAGACCAACTACTACATAAAACTTCTAAATGTGCTAAAAATTTCTGAAACCCAAACTGTTGAAAAAACTGCACACTTAGAAAAGGTAAAAAGATTGACGTTACAATATGACTTCTGCTCAAAATGTGCCAACTTTGTACAACCTTTGACATCAATTAGGTGGTGCACATGAAAATATTGCAATGAGCAACAGCGACAAAATCAAGGTCTACAACTTGGGCTGAACTCCTAAAAAATTCTGTATTTGACCCAAAGACCGAGTGCTTCAATGTCAAAGTAGGTTTTTGCCTTTTTTTTTTTGGGGGGGGGGGTTCATTATTACAGAAATATATTGAACCTTGGTATTCAAAACTGGATATCAACCCAAATTCAATTATTGGAAGCCAAATTAAAACAACTAGATCATATTACCTTCAACTACCTACAAGTAATTACCAAATGCATCTAGATAAGTCAATTTCTAATCAGGTTAATCAATACTCAGAAAATTAAGAGAAAAGGAAGCGTGAAGATGGGGGTGGGGACTGTTGATGAGAAGAATGATACAACATTGAAGTATGACATGTTATCATTTTCCTAGAATTGACTCATGTAGTCACATAATTAGGACTTAAATCCTATCCTGACCAGGACTTTCCCACCACCAACGTCCTAATATCAGTGGGGCCATTATTTACGGTACTGGTTGCAGACAAAGAAGGGTATCCAAGGTTCACAAGCATACTTTCATTGATTGCTGTATGCGGTACACGACTTTCGCCAGGATGCAATATGGGAAAGTAGACTTAGTTCGTTTTTTAGGACCGAAATTGGCTGATCTGGAACGCCATCCATAAACTTCAAAAATTTATTTATTTTTAGTTTTAGGAATTCTAATCCTATTAGAAATTTGAAATGTCCATGTGCCTAATTACTAATAGAATATTTATCGAAACTAATTAAGATAACTTTTTAAGTAATCCACTTAGTACTAACCCAGAGTCCTGGATCTCATGCCTCTTCTTCTTCCTTCATCCTCCCACTTCTCCCCTCCTGCTCCCGCTTCTCCCCTCTTGCCTTTATCTTCTTCTTTCTCTTCCTGTTTCCCTATCTGTCTATACACTCCTAGATATAAGGAATCCAACCCAACATTAACGTTACAGTTGGACCTTTTCACAAACCTTTCATTCCCTTTCTTTTCTCAGGGGTGAGTTCCTGGAGGTGCGGATTCTTAAGGATGCTACAAAAATCCTTTCAGAAACCCCAAATTTGATTTTTGATGTCCTTAGGGAAGTTTTGTTCTGTTTATGGCAAAATGAGGAAACATGGATCACTCCAAAAAATGAACTAAGACTATTGCCAAGTAATAACGAGTACAGTACCACCAGCCAGCAATTAACTAACAGAACATTATATTGTTTAGAGAAGAAGTGAAGCGGTTATGATAACATGGAACAGTTTCTGTTGTTTGGGGATGTATATGCAAGACCTCATAACAATCAGGTGGTACTTTTCATTGCAGCTCCAATTTCAACATTTTTTTTTTTTTTTAAATTTTTTATACAAAAATCGAATTCAGCATACTAAAAGTCAATGTGGAATGAAACAACTAGGTCTTACTCAAACACGATTGTCATCACCTATTGCATGTGTAAGAAGAGAGCTAAGAGATAAAAACTATACTAGAAAGGATGGGCTATCGCGAACAGACACAGTTAAAGGGAACTCAATAGGAACGTGCAAATTCCATGCAACGGGAAATGCAGGATACATGATAAGTACTAGGTTCGAACACATAATAATCAACAATCTTCGTTTACCTTTAACAACAGATTCCAATGAGAAAACTCCAAAGTCTTTCACCAGTCCCTTGACTAGGCTTTATCTTCGATCATTCATATGACAACAAACAGGAAAAGGGACTTCCTATTTAGTCCCCTCTAATCAAAGGACCATCCGGAGTGTCCTCTTTGCCGATCATCATCATGTATCGCTGCTGAGCTACTTGCAGCAGTTTCATCATTGTGAGAACTGGAGCTAGATGCACGGAATGGCCACAAGAATGAAAAGGGATTACGCCTTCCATGAGCATCTCCACTGTAATCCCTTCGGCTGCTGCTCCTGCCAAATCTGTTATTCCTATTTCCACCATATGAGCTTTGGGAACTGCAACCACTACCTGATCCTTGTGATGATGCAAGCTCATGGCGGCAAACAGGGCAGGAATTGTGCTGAACTAACCAAGGTACAATACACTCTGAGTGATATATATGGTTACACGGCATCTGCCTTGCTTCTGAACCTAACTCAAATTTTTCTTGGCAAACAGGACAATGTGAATCCAGACGAAGATGTTTCCGTCTAATTTTGATTGTAGGCATTGCATCAATGGAAGACCTAGAAGCAGGGGGAGGACCCTGTCTGTCATTACGCATCAGCTGTTCTATCAGTTCTTCCAGTCCAGGACCCATAAATATATCACCGCCGTTACCTCGTCTGACTCCAATCCCGGGAGCTGCATCAAAAAAGGCCTGAAGGCCACCATTTTCAGACATCCAAGGGGGAATCTGGCCACGAAAAATCAACCAAGGACCAAATCCAAAGCTGCCACTCCCTCTCCTCTCATAGCTACTCTCTCTCTCATCCATTCTTTGCCTCCAAAATGCAGAGAAAGCATCCATAAGTCCAAACCTGTGGTCACGATCTCCGCCATCTTCCATACGAAAGAAATCTAGTGGGCACATACCATCAAGTTCTTGAATGAACCCTCCGTTGCAATTGGGACAAGCTGTGTCCCGCCCTCGCAGTCGAACTGGTCCCCTGCAACTATAACACCAATGAGTAACTCTACCGCTTGACATCCTCACCCACTTCCCTTAACTTCTCTATATTCTCCGCTCTCTCTCTCTCTCTCTCTCTCTCTCTCTCTCTGCGTCCCTAAAAATCCTCTTAGACAATTCCAATTCTCTCCCAGAAAGGTTACTCCTGTACATGTGGTCAAATGAGTCAAGTGTACCAGGGAAGCAACAATTTCACAAGAAAAGACTACAAAACTAATAATAATAATAATAAAAGGCTTTGGATCTTGAATTTCACGGTTATAAACGGAATAGTCAAAAACAGGACAGAGATCCATATGAAGCTACATTATGTTATACAAAATCAAATTCTGACACTGAATTTCCATCAACTAATCAATTCATTCAAATTTTGATTCAGATGAGCAGATCCCTAGATCTCATAACAGTACCAAAATAATAAAGTAATCACAAAAATTCAATTAACAAGAGAAGTGGTCAACACTTGGCAAACTTCAAACGATAAATTTAAAGCACCTTAAAATAAGGACCACGAAATTTTCAAGTTGTACTGCGAAATCGACGATGCCTGGTTTGATCCGAAATGATTAGAAACCAAATGCTGAAAATGCCCCTCAAATTTGGAAAAGCAAACATTTTGTTAAAAGAGGGGAGGTAAGTAAGGTGAGTAGGACAGAGAGAGAGAGAGAGAGAGGAACCCTAGATTGGTGTTGAGGTTGAATAATTAATTAAATGGCATAGCTGGTTGAGATACAGAGAGAGTGAGAGAGAAGGGTATATTTTGCTGCTTTATCCTAAAAGAAAAGTGCGAGGGTGATGCCCGATAACGCGCCCAGTATTCGCTGTTGCCTTGCGAGGGATTTCTCTGTAGATTCTAGAAGCAGGTTTAGAAGCCGGGTTGTTTTCGGCTTTGGCTCTGCACTATAGCAATGCACATGGGATCGGGTCAATTTCCTCCATTTTTATTACAAAATGGACAAAGGGAAAGCGATGCCGATTTGGGACCGAATTACTAATTTGACCTACAACCCCCCAAATTACTTATCAAGTTCTTTAACTTTATACCGAATTCACAAATTAGTCTCTGAACTTTAAAATACAACGACTTAGCCCCTATACGTCAAAAATCGTAACGCCATTAGTTCTTCTGTCACTAACGTTACTAGATTGGTCATTAAATGCTAAATTGGCATCTGGGGTCAAACGGTGCTATCTGACATGGCTTCTAGCGTTGAGAGAAATTGCTAACGTATCCGATGACACGTTAGCATGTGACCCAATATTGATTGTGACGTCAGACAATTGCTGACGTGGCATGACACGTCAGCTTTAGCGCTCTAAGAAGGCCACTTTCTAGCGCCATTTATTCCCTCCAAGGAGGTTTGTTAGTACAAAAAAAAAAAATAAAAGTTAATTTTTTAGTGGTTTGAGAGAGCTGTAGTGAACATCCATTCGAAGACAAGGTTAGGGTTTGATCTCAAGGTGGGTTAGGGTTTGGGTTTGGGCAACATTCGGACGAAAGAGGGTTAGGTTTCGTCTCAATATCAATTTGAAGGGAAGGTTAGGGTTTGATCTCAAGGTGGGTTAGGGTTTGGGTTTGGACAACATTTGGATGAAGGAGGGTTAGGTTTCATCTTAAGGTGGGTTAAGGTTTGAGTTTGGCTAACATTCAAACGCAGGAGGGCTAGGGTTTCATGATGTCTCTCATCTATTTGTCTGCAACAGTGATAAAATGTCATCAAGCACGGTAGAAGGTTCATTCAAGTGTAGATACAATCTTGATGTGGTGTTAGTGACTTCATGGTCAGAACGAAATCCATCGCGAAAATTCTACGGTTGCCCTAATTTTTGAGAAGGTAATGCTTGCAATTTTTTTTGAATGGTATGACCCACCATTCAACCCTAGAGTAGTTGAAATAATTCATGGTCTGAAGAAAAAAGTCGATGAGCTCAAAATGGTACGCAATTCCATAGTAGTTAACTGGACTTTGAGAATGCAGGATGCAAGAAACAACATCGAGTGGCTGAAGGAAGAAAATGATCGATTGTTGCGATGTGTTCAAGAGTTTGAGGAAATGAATTTGACATTGAAGGAAGAGATTTTAAGCTTTGAGGAGATGAAGGAGAAGAAGTTGAAATCCTTTTAGAAAGATTGCATACGCGTGGGTGGAATATTGACAATTGGAGTTGTGATTTTTGGTCTTCTATATAAAGTAGGGTAGGAAGAAATTTTTTTTCTATTTCTGTAATTTTTTTTATGTCAATATTATTAATGGATCTGTGTTCTTTTTTTTATTCCTAATATTGCTTTGATGAAAATTTATGTTTTGGTAAGAAGGAAAAAAACAACATTTCAGAAACCTGAAGCATAAGACATGATCACCTAGCACACAGTTTGAAACTTAAACACAAAACCTGGAAACAACTTTAGAAACCTGAAGCAACTTAAACCATCACCTAGTTGCCATGGACCAAACTGTGTTTAAGCTGTGAATTTGGAAACAAAAAACTGAGTACTAAAGGATCATCTAGTTGACCATCATCATGATCTTGTCAAACCTGTGTTTAAACAGCTTAAGCACAATCCTTTAGAAGGTGAAGATCATGTGCTTAAGCTTTCTAAAGTTGAAAAAACTTGAAGCATCACCTCGTATCACATTTCCGAACTTAACAAGATCACGTAGCACAAAACCTGAAGCATCACAACTTGACATCACAAAATCTGATTTTGGCACACACTTTGGGACAATAATTTGATTTCACAACTAATCCAGAAAAACATTTCATATTTCTAAAATTAAAAACATAAACATTTAAAGTTTGGCACATACTACATCAACATAAAAACTTCACAACTAGAGATAAAGTTACAACACATTTCAGAGCATCATTACAATTTCACAACAAAAAAAAAAATATCATAACAAGTTTCCACTGCATTGTTCAAGTTTACAGTTTCCACTACATTGTTCAAGTTTACAACTCATTTCAAGTTTACAACTCTTGTCTTCTAGTCCAGGATGAAGGAGGATGGGATGCTTCTGATGTAGGTTGGCTTCGGATCTGTTGAGATGAAGATGGCTGGGATGCTTGTTATGCATTTGAGATGCATGATCTTTTGTTATGTCCAACTTGTTTACAAAGAGTGCATTTGATAGTGGTTCCAACCCTAGAAAGTGTGTGGGGGTTCCTGGGTGGGACATCAGTGGACTCCTTTCTTATTTTTGTTGCTGGCTTTCCTGCTTTTTTTTTTTGTAGTTGTGGGGCAACAAGGTTGGAATTTAACATTTTTCCCAAACATTGGGTCAATTGCAGGGATAAACAATAGGTGCATAACACTCCGCATAATAGGCTACATTGTAACAAGTAGAGACAAATTTATCTGGTTTTTCTCTACAAATAAAGATGCAACTAATAGTATGGGCACATGGAATGTCAGATAATTTCCAAGCCCTACAAGTGCAGGTTCTATTGTCGAAATCTACAATAAATTTGTTGAAAAAGGATATCACTTCATATATCCCACCCCCTGCTAAAATTGGAAACCAATGTCTATTTAGCTGCTTCTATTTTTCTAATTTTCTTTGAATGACAGGACAAATATCATCATTAAAAGTTAATATTTTAGCCCTATTCTCAGAGAACTTGGACATCAACCCACACCTAATAACCTCTAGCAAATTGATCACAGACATCTATCTTGTATCTAAAATTTTAGAATTGAAAGATTCACAAACATTGTTTACCAGTAGATCACACTTACTGTATCCTGAAAATGCAGATCGTGACCATGCTTCGGTATGCTTCTCCTTCAGCCAAGCATAGGCAGCAGCATCTGAAGTCTCAATCTCCCTCTGATAGCGATATTTTTATACACTTGAATTTATTTTATTTTATTTTATTTCAGGCTTTATTTATGACTTTTAGGACTATTTTTAAGTTTTATTTCATGATTTTACATTGATTATTTTCGTGGGTTTTATTTTAGGATTATTGAGCTTATTTAAGAATATTGGACTGCACAGACAGCTGTTACTATTTTGGGCATAACTTTTTACTCCAATATCCAATTGATCTGATTCTTGTTGGCTTGGAAATAAGACTTCAAGGCCTACAAATCTTATCAAGACCTCAGAGGCTGGGTCAGGACAGAAGATATCTGAAATTTGAGTCGAAGTTACTGTAGTACTGGAAATCAAGGCCCATGAGTTCCAAAAGCCCAAGTCCAAGGGAAATATCAAGCTATTATGAAGACCCATGAATTTTAAGTCATTTAGGACTCTTATGAATTATATTATAAGGAGGAGACATCTTTTACACAAAAATGGGAGAGGGGAAACCCTAGCAGCCACCTCCTTTGGAGGAGGATTCTTTTGGAGGAGGATTCCTTTGGGTGTAAAGGGGATGTTTTCTTTACCTTTTTTACTTTTCTTTATCATGTCTACTTAGATTTCTTGTTCTTAGGACTCGATGGATTTTATTTTTTGATTAAAAGTATGGTTTGATTTATTTCTTTCCCTCAAATCCTTATTGACATGTTCTTTCTTTAATGAGATTTTATTGTTGAATTTAATATTTCAATCATATAGGTATCTACGATTTGATGATTTATGATTACATATATGAGATCGAGAAAAGATTGCATGAAATCTGACCAATATAATAAAATCCATATACGGTTATGAGATCGACGGATGATTAACTCTGTATGTGAGGATCTTAGGGGAAACCCTAGATTACAGATATTTCATAGATCTTAATACAGTTCGGTCTAATCAAGATTGCATGACCATTGAGTTTTGGTTAGTCGAATTAGGGTTTCATTGCATGACCATTGGATGAATCTAATTTAGGAAAATCTGTCATCATCAAGAATGAATGTTTAGTCAATAAACTTTAAAGGATTTGAAAGAATTTAACCGATTGGAGACAAATGAAATCGATGTCCTAGAGTTTTATAAAATTAGGGTTTTTATTAATCAATATTCTACTTTTGATATTTTCATAATTTTGATATCTTTGTAATCTTGATTCGTTTTGTTCAACTTAGATAGGGTATTTTATAATTAGTAATACATAATATCCTTATGGGAACGACACTTGTTTCGCACTATACACATCATTGGATTAGTATATACTTGTCCGAAATCGTGATATACAAAAATCGCGTAACAAGTTTTTAGCGCCGTTGTTGAGGATATTCTTGTATATCAATAAAAATTATCCTATTTGAGATTGAATATTTTTTTTCTTGTTTCTTTTTTGTTTCTAGTAAATAGGGTATACAGATTTTAGGGTTTTTATATATTTCTTATTTCTTTCATATAGAATTAGGTTTCTTAAGATTTTTTTTTCGACTGTTTGAAAATAGATTTAGAAATTAGGGCAAGTGACCACTTGTTTCGAATGATTTCGGCCTGCTGAATAAAACTCGTAGCTTTAGCAATGGTTACGACCTCATTTTTATCAAATTCTATCGTTTTCATAGGATTTTCTATTTGTTTTATTTTTTTCCTAGATTTTTAGAATTTTTGATTATTTTTTTGGGTTTCTTTTTGCATAATTTTACTGTATTTTTGTGATTTCTATATTTATCTAAACATTATAGATTTTCTTGAATGGTTCTTGCATTTGATTTTGAAGTTTGAATTTTGTGCTTTTTTGTGTCCGTACTGTACTTGCTGCGAGTCAAAAGTCTTGATCTAGTTGATTTTGATCCTGAGATTGAGAAAACTTTACAAACCATTCATAGATAAGTCAAGGAAGTTAAGGAGGAAGAAGCAATGGCCCATGAGAACAGAGCAATGAGAGAGTACTCGATGGCCAAACTTCAGGACATTTAGACTAGCATCGCATGACCCACTGTGGAGGCAAACAATTTTGAGTTCAAGCCAAGTCTCATCAGAATAGTGCAGACAGATCAGTTCACTGGTGAAGAAACCTTTGAAGACCCAAACAACCACCTGAAGAATTTTCTAGAAATCTGTGATACCTTCAGACTAAATGGGATGAGTCCAGATGCCATAAGGTTGCGCTTATTTCCTTTCTCTCTCGGGGGAAAGTCAAAGGTATGGCTGAATTCATTCCCTGCTAATCATTTTACAAGTTGAAAGATTCTTTTTCAGACATTTTTGGGTAAATATTTTCCACCTGGTAAGATAGCTAAACTTCGCAATGACATTATTAGTTTTAGGCAATCTGTTACTGGGTCTTTGTATAATGCTTGGGAACGCTTTAAGGATTTGATTAGAAGATGTCTACATCATGGTATTCCTGACTGGTTAATTTTGCAAACATTTTATGGTGGTCTTTTAAATTCTGTGAAAATTACCATTGATGCTGCGGCTGGGGGTGTATTTATAAACAAGTCATATGATGAGGTATGGTCATTATTGGATAGTATGGCTTTTAACCAATATGATTGGTATAATGAGAGTGAGATTCCTAGACAAAGTGTTGGCATGCATGAAGTTGATAGTTTTAGGTTGCTCAATGCAAAAATTGACTTTTTGATTAATTGTATAAAAACTAATCAATTTAATGTTGTGTCTAACCAGACCTTATATTGTGATTATTGTGGTGATTCTACTCACGTATCTTTTGAGTGTCTACAGGTGTAGCAAACAAACTACATTTCTAATTTTGGCAAACCTCAAGAAAACTCTTACTCCAACACATATAACCCTGGATGGAGGAACCATATCAATTTTTCATGCAATCAAGGAGAACCACAGAGTGTGAATTCACTAGATTTTTATTCAGGAAATCCACAACCAAGAGAGATTAAGGCATCATGGGAGTTAACAATTGAACACTTGGCAACAGCAACAAATGAAAGGTTTGAGAGGCTCGAAAATAAAATTGATCAATTAACTAATATATTTCATTCTTGTGTATCAGATAGATTGTCAAGTGACATTGAGAAGAACCCCAGAGAGCAGGTTAATGCAATCTCATTGATGAGAGAGAAAGAATTACAAGAGGTACCAGATCTATCCAAAGATGAAGAGGATAAGCAAGAGACAAAGGAAGAGATCCAAAAGTTTACGAATGAGGAAGTTGAGACACTAGATTCTAAACAGGGAAGTGTTTTATGTTTTAGTGATTCTATAACCCCTATTCCTTTTCCTGGACACACATTATGTGCAAAAATACAATTAGAAAAATTTTTAGAAATTCTTAAGAAATTACACATTAATATTCTTCTTTTAGTTGTCATCAGACAAGTGCCGAGGTACGGGAAATTTTTCAAGGAAGAGATCACTAACAAGAGGAAACTTGAAGAGATTTCAAATGTCAAACTTACATATGAGAATGCAATAATTGACAAGAGAATGACAAAGGCATGACATGATGCAATAAATGGACATACTGTGAAGATTAATGAGAAGAGAAGAAATTGCTAAAGAGAAAGTTGCAAGTTCACTGGCTTATTTAGGGGAGTTTTCTGTTTTTTTTCTTGATCTTAGTATTTTATTTTATATTACGGACAATGTTTGGATTAAGTGTGGGGGGATGCGTTACATTTTGATTTTTAGGTGTTTTATTTATTTCATTCTGATTTGTAGGACATTATTTTTATTTTTATTTTAGGAATTAACATATTTTTGTTTAGAAATCTTGATTTTTGCTGAATTTCTTGAGTTTTGAAATTTTTTTTTAAGGCCAATTAGATTTTCTCGGGTTTTCTAATCCTTGTATGTTACTTGTTCTGAATTGAGTTGCATGATAATCGATTGGTGTTAGTAGTTATTTGGTACATGAGTGACTATTCATCTTTTTATGGTTGACTTGAAGAATAGACATGCAAGATTTAACACTAAATCTACCTTAGTGAGAATTTGAGTCTTATAAAACAATTTTTTGCTTTCATCATTTTTCTTGTTGAGCGTATATCATGCATGATTTGGTCATTCTAGAACTTACTTTGTTATGCAATTTGAGACCACATTCATGTTTTTCATATACTAAAATGATTAAGGTACTTAGGATTACACATTTTTGGCTTTCGAAAAATACCAACCCAATCATTTACCTCTTAGTTAACCAATTTGAGTTTTAACATTTTCTTTCGTATATTACTCACACCATTTATCCTATAACTTTTTCTTTCTAACCCCAGATTTTAAACCTGAATTCACTAATATACTTATAGTTGACGACATGGTATTATGTTTTTAGTTATTATTGTTTTGTTCAAGTTTTATATATATTTTTAGTCATTGTCATGTTGATTGAGTTATGAGGAAAAAAAAAAGAAGAGAAGAAGGAAAATAGTAGAAATAAAATGATGAAAAAAAAATGAAGAAAAAAAAATGAAAAAAAAAAAGTGCTGAAAAAAAGAAGAAAGATGAAAAAAAAAAACAAAGAAAAGAAAAAGTCGAAAAACAGAAAAAAAAAAAGAAAAATAGAAAAACAAAAAAATATTTTTCATTCTTGATATTGTTCACTCTTATAGTGAAATTTCTTTACTTTGTTCTTTGTTTCGAATAGGTGATTTATCACATTGTTTAGAGTTTATATTTTCTTTGTCTTGATGTAACAATATCATGTCTTGATACTTAGGTATACTTAGTAAATCATTTTAACCCTACATCTTACCCATTATCATATCCCTTACCTTAACCCCATTACAACCAAATAAAAGACCTTTTAATTAGTGTATAGATTTTATATATAAGTGGTGGAGATTTGATCTATGAACAAACTTATGGTAATGTCATCTCATTGTGTTGATTTGAGTGATATACATGCCCTTACATAAAATAAGTGTTTTGAGTAGTTGATTAGTATCTTCTTTCATTTTACTGAGTGAATCGATTGTGAGGGTGGTTGAATATTGCATTGTTCTTGATTTCGATGAGACTATATGAGATGCAATAGTTTCTCTAGTGCTGAATACTGCGAAATATTGATTGTTTTGATTATAATTCTGATTTGAACTTGTTATATACATGGTTAGAAACTTGGGAGGTTGAATTGGTTTTGGAAAAAATTTATTCTTGCTTGAGGACAAGCAAACATTCAAGTATGGGAGTATTTGATAACGATATTTTTATACACTTGAATTTATTTTATTTTATTTTATTTCAGGCTTTATTTATGACTTTTAGGACTATTTTTAGGTTTTATTTCATGATTTGATATTGATTATTTTCGTGGGTTTTATTTAGGATTATTGGGCTTATTTAAGAATATTGGACTACACAGACAACTGTTACTATTTTGGACATAACTTTTTGCTCCAATATCCAATTGACCTGATTCGGGTTGGAAAGAAGACTTCAAGGCCTACAAATCTTATCAAGACCTCAGAGGCTGGGTCAGGATAGAAGATATCCGAAATTTGAGTCGAAGTTGCTGTAGTGCTGGAAATCAAGGCCCATGAGTTCCAAAAGCCAAAGTCCAAGGGAAATATCAAGCTATTATGAAGACCCACGAATTTTAAGTCATTTAGAACTCTTAGGAATTATATTATAAGGAGGAGACATCTTTTACACAAAAAGGGAAGAGGGGAAACCCTAACAGCCACCTCCTTTGGAAAAGGATTCCTTTGGGTGCAAAGGGGATGTTTTCTTTACCTTTCTTACTTTTCTTTATCATGTCTACTTAGATTTCTTGTTTTGAGGACTAGATGGATTTTGTTCTTTGATTAAAAGTATGGTTCGATTTATTTCTTTCCCTCAAAATCTTTATTGGCATGTTCTTTTTTTGATAAGATTTTATTGTTGAATTTAATGTTTCAATTGTATAGGTATCTACGATTTGATGATTTATGATTACATACATGAGATCGAGAAAAGATTGCATGAAATCTGACCAATACAATAAAATCCATATAGGGTTATGAGATCGACGGATGATTAACTCTGTATGTGGGGATCTTAGGGGAAACCCTAGATTACAAATATTCCATCGATCTTAATGCAGTTCGGTCTAATCAAGATTGCATGACCATTGAGTTTTGGTTATCGAATTAGGATTTCATTACATGACCATTGGGTGAATCTAATTTAGAAAAATCCGTCATCATAAAAAATGAATGTTTAGTTAATAAACTTTAAGGGATTTGAAAGAATTCAACAGTGTGAAAGATTTGAGACAAATGAAATCGATGTCCTATGGTTTTATAAAATTAGGGATTTCATTAATCAATATTCTATTTTTGATATTTTCATAGTTTTGATATTTTTGTAATCTTGATTCATTTTGTTCAACTTAGATATGGTATTTTATAATTGGTAATACATAATATCTTTGTGGGAACGACACTTGTTTCGCATTATACACAACATTCGACTAGGGTATACTTATCCGAAATCATGATATACAAAAATCGCGTAACACCCTCATTACTCGAATGAATTCAGCCTCATATGTAGCCCTACAAGCAGCATAGAACATGTTTTTCAACTCCAAGTCCTTGAACTTCTTGTGTAGATTATTATAGAGATGTCGGACACATATTCTATGTTCGAAATGTGGAGACAAGGCAGAAATAACATTAATTAATCCCTGCCCAAAAAAATGTGGAGATAATGCATGTTAATACAATTGCATTGTATTCTGATGATTAAAAAACAATAGTTTCTTACATACCTTCTGTTGGTCCGACAAGAATGTCCATTTTCTATTATATCCAATGTCCCCAAGTAAATGATCAAGGAACCACATCTAGGAATTTGTCTCCTCCAACTCGACAATTGCAAAAGTTAAATGAAAGATTCTATCATTTGGGTCTTTTCCAACTGCAACAAGCAACTGCTATCAATATCTACTTTTTATAAAACAACCATCCAATCCTATAAATGGCCTACAAGAAGCCACAAATCCCCTCTTACAAGTCTCCAGACAGATGTACAATCTTTTGAATATTGGAGTTAGGGGATATTGGATGGATAAGGGATGCTCTTCACTTTCGGGTAAAAAACTTTCTATTTTACAAGTACTTTCCTTATTAGTTCTCAAATATTTTACAAGTACTTTCCTTATTAGTTCTCAAAATCTCTTCAAAATATGGTCTTAATAAGAAGAACTGCTCTTTGTCCTTACCTGCAGCAAGCTCTTTAGCCATGACTCTTGCTCTCCACACATTCATTCTTCCACAGCTGATCATAAACTTCTCTTTAGTCTTTTGTTGTAGAGTACGTAGCTTGATTTTAGGATCATTTTGGACATTCTTGACCCATTTCTTTGTAAGCCACTTTGCTATTGCATGTTTGTTATTCCAAGATCTGGAACAGCTGTGTTGAGCCTTATATGTCACTACAATTGATGTCTTCTCATGACCATCAAGTTTTTTGGCATAAATCAGCCATTCACATCTCTCAACACACATAACTCTAACTCTCTCATTGTCATTTTTCACAAATCTGAGATTTCTTTCATTATATATAGTATAATCTTTCAATATTTCTTTAAAAAATGTCAAACTTTCAAAAATTTGCCCTTGTTTGAATTCAATAAATCTAGGGTTGTAATCTATCTTGAACTCTTCACATTTATAATTTTTGTTTACTCAACCCCTTCATCTTCTCTCTCATTCTCTCTCATTGTGTACTCGAAATTCTCCTCCTCATTTGCCTCATCCCAATCACTGAATACATTTTTGAAGTTTAACTTTTCTTCAGAGTCTATAATGCCCTCTTTATAACCTGTATTGGGCTCTTCACATTCTAAAAGATCATCACTGCACATTTCCTCCTCCCCCTCCTCCTCCCTTTCTTGCCGTGGACCATCATCATCATCACTACTCACCAAAATCTGAGTACTAAAGCCCTCACTTCTCCCACTATCTTCATCAATTTCATTAAATAAGTCAATATCATTTTCTAATACACAAGCGTCATCAACACCATGTTATATAAAAAAAATCAACATTTTCATTTTTTTCCCTTTCATCCAAATAACATAACAATGCTGAATCAATTAATATTGGACTAAAACCACCTCCAGGCAAAGGTATCCATGACCTCACATAATTTTTATAACCTAATTCAGCTACCATATGCCATAATTCAAATACTGACATTATATCCCTATCACAATTATCAAAATATGTTAAATCCACACCTTCGTAACTATTTGTTCCTATAAATTTACCACCATGATGGAATGCAGATGTGAATTTGGAAGAATCCATATATCTGAAGAAAGAAAGAAATTTTAGAAATGCTGAGACAGATTTAAATTAAAAACCCTAAATTATTTACAGCAATAAATAAACCCCTAATTAAAGTCCGAATTAAAACCCTAATTTTCCTCCAATTTAAACCCTAATTGAAACCCTAAATTATTTTGAACCTTAATTTTCACCCTAATTAAAATTCTAATTTTTTCACAATTTAAACACTAATTGAAACCCTAAATTATTTCGAATCCTAATTTTCACCCTAAATAAAACCGTAATTAAAATCCTAATTTTTTTCCCAATTTAAACCCTAATTGAAACCCTATATTATTTCGAACCCTAATTTTGAATCCAATTAAAACCCTAATTATACAGATCTTCTAATGATATAAAGAAAATTATCGATTTTATTACATATAAAATCTTAATTTAAAACCCTAGTTTTTTTTTAGAAATCCAAATTTTTTTGAAACCTTAATTTTATCGAACAATAACAGTAAACAGTAACACTTCAAATTACAGCAACAGTAAATCAAAAGTTAGATTTCATACCTTAATAGGACCCCACGTTGAGGAAACAACTTCAATTGATGACGGTGACGAATCTGGGACTACAAGCCTAAAAGGAATTTGTGGAGACTCCCAAGTTCGACTATTTCTTTCTCTCTCAAACAACTTTAACCCACTAAATCTCCTTTCAACTCTCTCTCTCAACATTTTTTCGATCGATTTCCATTCTGTCTCTCTCGCTTTCTCTCTCTCCCCCCCTCAGTTCAATCATTTTTTCATTTTTTTTGAGTTTTGTTATTAACATCTTAACTCCCACCACATGCTTCTTATTGAACCAATTGCTGATGTATCATGCCACGTCAGCAATTGTCTGACGTGACAATCAATATTGGGTCACATGTTGATGTGTCATCGGACACGTCAGTAATCTCTCTCAACATTGAAAGCCATGTTAGATAACACCGGTCCACCTCAGATGTCAACTCAAACGGCCAATCTGGTAATGTTAGTGAAGGAAGACTAATGGTGTTACGATTTTTGAAGTGTAGGGACTAAATCGTTGCATTTTAAATTTGAAGACTATTTTTATGAATTCAATGTAATATTCAGAGAATTGTCAAGTAATTTCCTCAAAAAAAAAAAAAATCACTCTTTCTCGACTTTCCACTGGCACTGGCCGTGCAGCAACTCAAGTGACAGTAAAATTTAGTGGATCTTTCAACATCAAACAAATCAAACTCTAGATAAGTTCTTTAACAAACAAAACAATCACATTTATTGCAGCGCGAAACTCAAGTTTTAAGATTTAAAGTACAAGCAGCTATATACTAGAATTCTTTAGTTTTTATATGGGTCCATCACAATAATTTTTTTTTTGAATGATTATTAGAATTTCTTAGTTTTACACGTACATGGCGCTCGTATATTTCCCGTTTTCTTTTCTTGCCTTCTTCTCTTGTCATCACTTTGTCTGGTGCTCGTTCCGGTTTCCTTAATAGCTCAGCCACACTCATGTGACCCTCACTTGTATACTATACCCTAAAGATAAAATGTCATCTTAGGGTGGAATTTGATCGGTTTAGTTGATTTTATAGATTTTGTTACCAATAAAACGAAATTGGCCGGCTAAAATTTTCTTTGGTTTTAGATTTGTTCAGTCAAGTTCTTAGTTTTTCTCCTTTTTGGGAGAGATTTTCTCTCTTGACCTTTTTATTTTTGAATTTAATAATTTATTTTAATAGAATCAGATATTATGATGCCGCTTGTGGTGTGAGTCACTCTATTTGAATTCAAATTGTCTATTCGAATTAGTTTTTGAAAACAAATCAATCAATCCCAAACTTATAACAAACCCTAGAAAAACTTGTGGGGGTTGATGTTTCGGAAATAAATACTAAAGACTCGGGTCAGAAAGTAAAACCAAATGTAGATTTCGGAATAACATCACTCATCCTCACTTTGTAGGAAAAGACAAACCACCTCTAAGCGAAAACGTGGAATATCGCTGGAATGATACGGGAGCAATAGTGTTAATCAGTGCCCTATCGACAGTCCACCCAAAAATAGTCACTCCTCCTGGGTTGGCCCGCAGATGAGTAATTGCAATGGAGAGAGAGAGAGGGAGGGAGATTGATAATTAAACTTCTAATAGAAGCAAGGAAGCTGAATAGAAATATTAACTAGAGAGTAATCAACTAAGCCTTTATATCTGAACCTATATGCTTGAAACAAGCACACATATGCAGCATGCTAGAACTGCTTGTCCTCATACAGCAAAGTTAATCAATGAAACAACTAGAAACCACGCAAGAACATGTAAGCAATTAATAGAACTTGTATTTTAATAATGCAAAGTAATGAACCCCCGACCGATGGAAGAGTTATCTGACAAATAAACTGTTTGTCCTTATATAATTGCACTTGAGAAATGAGCACACAAGCACGAAATCGGAATTGCAGAAGGGTGTCTGGGAATGTTAAAATCAAATTATTTTCAGATTCTTTATTTAAAAAAGGGAGGATTGATATTTTAACTTTTAGGAGAAAATAATTTAGAGCTTATAATAACACAATGAATCCCAAAAGAGAGGAGAAAAATCTCTTGTAGCTTGATATAACATTTGAGCTAAATGAGTAACAGGGCAAGTAAGAGGAAAAACACACGCCTGCTTATAACGTATCAGGGGGAGGCAGAGATCCACTGAGAATGGGAAGCCCACTCAAGGCCCGCCAAAGGCAAGTTGAAACGTTCTCAGGTCTTTGGAGCTCGAATTATAAAGCTTACAACAGGATTCAATAAACAACTTTATCCTACAAAGCCAACCAAAAAATATTTGGTAGAACCAAAACCAGGTAATTCCTCCTGACTACTCAAAAAGGCCGGTAAAATTCATTCTTGTCATGAGGGGGGGAACACTAATTAACGACTTTTATCCTCCAAAGCCAATTCGAGAACCAAAACAAGGTAATTCCTCCTGTCTGCTCAACAAGGCTAGTAAAATTCATTCTTGTCATGAAAGAAACTAATTAAGATGTAAAATGAAAATAAATATTTGATAGAACTGAAGAAGCCTACCAATAAATATTTGTCATGATAGGACAGTTTCAAACACATTCATTTCTCGAAGTATCAATGCAATGGTCGATGATACCACCAAATTGAGCGCTAACCCCTCTTTCTTATTGAATGAAACCATCAACTTGATCTTATCGCAACGGATACAAATATATTATTTAGTCATTTCTAGAAAAGTCGGTGAAATATTTTCCAAACCAAACGTACAAATTTACTATCCTAAAATGAGTAACAAATTAATGAATACCAATAAAAACCTAAGAAGAAACCAAATTAGCACAAAATCAAACAATTATCACCAAAAAATAATTAATTTTAATGACTCACATTTTTTTTTTGGGTACATAGGAGATCACTAAAGGGAAGGGGATGATGCTAGTTAGCTATAGCTCATTGGCTGTTAATGACTCACATTTAACTTTCCTAAATTAAGAACAAAATAAATGAAGATCAATAAAACAAACAAGAACTCAAATTATTAGAAAAGTAGTCGAAATTTAAGAACAAGGAAGCAGAAAAATAGACAATCAAAGATCAAACAAAAGCAATCAAAAGACTCAAACAATCGACAATCAAAAATCAAACAAAAGCAATCAAAAGACTTACATTGATTCTCTTAATATACTCATCCCAAAACTGAAGAGTTTCCCCATGATACTGATCAACAAAAAGGAACTTTCTGACTCCATATTTACGCAAACTCCTCGAAATACAAGCTAAAGCAATCGTCGAAACAATTGACCGAGAAATCAAGAATTCAAGCTCGAAGCTTTCGACTTGGTACTGTTGGCAATTGGAGCAACCTGCGAATTGGGGTACGAGAATTGGGGTAACGATTCCGATGAGGATGAAAGAGAGCCAAGAGAGAGAGAAAGAGAGAGGGGTGTATTGGCAGAAGCCGAAGAATTTAAGGAAGAGTTCGAGGTTTCAGATTGAGGTACTTAGTTTGATCTCACTCGGGTCTTTGGGAAGTGGTGGAAGTGGGTTTAGGAGTGGGGTTTGCGCTTGTGGTTGGAAAAGCGACATGAGAGAGAGAGAGAGAGAGGGAGAGAGAGAGGAATCGGTGGGAAGGAAGGGACAGAGGTGAAGGGTGTTTCTCTTGTGTCAGTTTATATAAGTTCGGAAAATCAAACATGCGAAAGAGAGAGAGAGAAGGGTAAAGAAAAAAAGAGGTAAAGTGATGGGCGCATAAGAAAAAGACAGAACATGCCAGTAGTGTCTTTAGACTTTAGTTGTTCTTGGTACTTCTCATTGGACTTGGCCAGAGAGAGAGAGAGAGAGAGACCGAGTACCGATGTTTGGTAACACAGTTAAAAAGAGATTTTAACATTTCAAATTATCATAGAAATGTAAAATTTAATATTAAAAAACCTCCCTCGTTTAGATAATAGTTTAATTCGAATTAATCAGAATAAAATTTTAAATATCGAATGATGATAAAATTAGGGAACAAAAAAAAAGAGAAAACGTGTATATAGCCTTTTTTTTTTTTTTTTTTTTTTTAAGAGTTGGGGGTGGAGTTAGGTTACTAATTTCATTTCAAGGAGTGTATCTATTTTTTAGGAGTGAAGATATCAAAATTTCTATTGTTATTATTTTTATGAGTACCGATATTCCATAATATTAATAGTTTTCATAAATTTTTTTTTAAATATTGATATGTATAAGAGGATGATTCAATGATCATATATTATATTATTATTATTATTATTATTATTTACATAATAATCGTTAAACTATCATTTAACTTTCAAGTGAATTTATTTAATCTTCTAACTTTGAATTGAATAAGAAAGAAGGTAAGAAAAGGTGAGGGGCCATGAAGAATTTTCCCAGTTGACCTTTAATCTATTTATCATATGGCATGATATCACTTTGTAGACCTATGGCACTTGAGTCTTCTAACATGACTTATTATAATATATTATTTGAATAAAATACTATTTAAATGAATATTGTAAGTACATTATAATTTTCAAATTTAAGATTTGAATTTAATCATGTTCAATTTTTTAATTATTTAGCATTTTGTAAAATTGTGGTAAAAGATTTATTTATTATATCAATAATATTTAGAAAATTAATAATACGGATTATCTTTGTTATTTTTTATTCAAGAAAAGAAATATTCAAAGACATTATATAAAGTGAGAATTTTTTATTAATGGGTGTGATTATATTCCCTCCGTCGAACCAACATGAATTTAAAAAAAAAAAAAGAATACAAAGGAAAATGTGAATCGAAAAATAACATATTTTTATTATAGTATTGGTTCATTTGAAATTCTAATACTATTCTTAATATCTTAATACTAATACGATTTTGGTAGAATTTAACTTATATTTTTATAATAATTTATAAATTATTGTATATTATTAATAAAATTTATACGTGCATGGTCGAGAAGTAATGTTTGATATTTCTATCATTGCAATTGTAATTAGAGAGAGGGAGTGTGTGTGTTATTATTATTTTTTATTATATGGAGATTATGAAAATTATAGAAATATATATGTTCATAAAAATTCAAATATTAGATCTTGATCTCAGAAAAGAAACATGAGCAAAAACTTGGGTAACCTATAAAAACTCTGTATATATTATTTGACAAATGAAAGTATCACTATATTTGAGAGATTATGTTGAGAAATGAGACTTTGATCTGCATGAAAGGGCATTTCTTGGAATGTCCAATATTTAATAGTTCAGTTAGCATTTGATTTAGCTATTGTTTCACTTAGGTTCATCTGTCACATATGTGTTTTTTACAATGAAAATCATTCACTATAAAAAAACATATTTTTAACGACAAATTTTACGACAAAACAAAGTTTATCGCTAATTAGCAACAAATTTTTTAAATAAAAATTGGTTCGTCACAAAATTTATAACAAATCTAGGGTTCATCGCAAAATTTACAACGAATATTTGACTTCGTCGTAAAATTTACAATGAAATATTGAGTTCGTCGTTAAATTTGCAATGAACGTAGTGTTCGTCGTAAAATTTACATCGAACCTTTAAATTCGTCACAAAATTTGTAACGAACTTAGTATTCTTCGCTAAATTTACAAAAAACCTTATGTTTGTCGCTAAATTTACAATAAACATTTGAGTTCGTCGTAAATTTTGCAACCAGTCTATTGTTCGTCGCAAAATTTATAACGAATCATTGAGTTCGTCACAAAATTTACAACGAATCACTGAATTCGTCATAAATTTTGCATCAAATCTTGTTTGTCGCAAAATTACAATGTACTTTTTTTTCGTTGCAAAATTTAATACAAATTTCCCCTATTTAGAAAAATTTGCTTTGCTTTCCTTACATTTTTTTGCTTCGTTTCTTTCTTCGAATGCTACACTCCATTGTTGAACCAAGGTAAGCTCTCTCTCTCTTCTCTCTCTCCCTCTCTTCTCTCTCTCTTCTCTCTCTCGTGCAGATCCGGCAGCTCTGCCACCGGATCTACCTGTGGAACACCAGATATTCATATACATATACTATTCACCAGGTATAGGGATGAAAAAGGCCATTGCAAATAAAGAAGAACGCGGGGCATCTCACTTTCCATATGTGAAACACCATGTTCCTCCCCATGTAACGCAACATTTTTTCATTATTTGATCCTTTAAAAACCCTAGCTTCGACACCTATTATATACTCTACCCCAAAAATTTTGATCTCTCTCTCTCTCTCTCCCTGGCGTGCGCGAGTTATCCCAATTTCCTCAAGTACTCTCTCTCTTTCTCCTTTTAGTTAGTAATTGATTGATCTGCATTATTTTCTAACTATTTGAAACCCTAATTTATGTCCAAAGAAAGGGGAATTTATAATTAGGGTTCTCTTCTTTTGGTTGAAATTTTACCATTAGAGAGAGGGGGTTTAGGTTGACATTTATGTTTTTGTATTTAAGTAGTAACAGAGGTGGTTGTTTTGTTTATAGGATTGGATTGGCGGAGCAAAGTTGCTGTAAGTGATACAATGGATTCAAGTGTGGAGATAAAGAAGAAGAAGAGGATTTACGATAATGAGGTTTGTAGAGACGGAGAATTGGTTGATATTGGAGATAAGGTTGAAAAAGGAGAGGGTGAGAAGAAAAATAAATCAGAGAGAGGAGAAAAAAAAAGAAGAAAAAGTTGGAGATTATTGATGAAAATGATGTCTTTGGGGGTGTCGAGATGGATGATATTGGCGATAAGCCTGGCGGTGTAAATAATTTTGCAGGGGTTAGTAAGAAGAAGAAGAAGAAAAATAAGGAGAAAATCAATTCTAGTAATGATGAGGTTTCTGGGTATATTTTGTCAAATGACATTGTAAAAGCAAACAACGATTATAGGGATGAGAAGACAAGCAAATCCAAGAGGAAGGAGAAGAAAAAGGTAGAGATTGATGGTGTTTCTCATCCCAATATTTCTTCTGATTCAAAGAGAAATATCATTTGATTGTTTTTATTATGAAATTATGTACTTTATTTAATTTTTTACCTTTTTAATTTAATTATTCATTGATTCATGATTTTATTTACATGAAAAATTGGTATTGATTAATCCGACGATTTAATTCAACATTAATTTTTTTATTACTATCTAGGATTTCAGTAATCCATAATTGTTATGAATGAATGGTACAAGTAGCAATTAAATTATTTATATTTATATGTCTGTTACCAATATTCATGTTTAATTTAGGGAATCAATGGAATAAAATTGAATAATTATGAGTATCTCAATTATTTATATTTTAGTTTAACTGTTTTCACAGAACTTAATGTTGTCATTATATTGATACAGAACGCTATCGTGTCCAGTCAATTAATGATAAGTTTCGATTGGATATTGAATTTGGTCAATTAAATTAGGAAAACTCAAGATTTATTATGATTATCCTAATAAATTTAAGATTAAATGTTTGAATTGCGAAATAGTCATTTTTTAACCAATAATCAGTAAAATAATCGAGTGTATGAACCCTTGGATCAGTACTTGATAGATTGAATTTTCTTCTCTGATTTTCAGTATTTTGCATTATTGATTTGTTTCTTAATTCTAGGTTATTAATTTTTTATTTAGGAATTTATTTGAAAGAACCCCCATTTTAACATTAACTAAGAAATGAAGTTAAATTATCTCTTGTGGGGTTTGACTTGGTACTACTATTGCTACAAATTTGTTGCACTTGGGGAATCAGTATAATTTGAGGGTTTCGACAACCCGACTAAATTTTGACGTTGTTGTCAAGGAACTATTTTGATTTCTTAGTTGTGTTTTTTTTTTATTATTATTTTCGTTGCTGACCTCTTATATTTTATGATTCGTTATTCTCAAAAAGGTGAATTGGAATATATTTCCAAAATTGAGAAAACTGCTCGCCGTTTGAGAAAGGAGGCCAGACAGAGGAAAGGTAAGTTACATCGAAGGGTGAATTTTGACATTGATCTGACAACTTGTGACAAATCTATTTTTGAAGAAGAGGAGGAAAAGATGGCTGATCGTGAGAGAACTTTAAAGGAATTGGCTGCACCCAATCTGAATCAACAACCCTTGTGCATTGAATACCCAACTCTTGAGGTAGCATTCGAACTCAAATCTAGTTTAATTCATTTACTTCCTATTTTCTGTGGTCTTCCAGATGAGGATCCACACAAATATTTGAAAGAATTCCACGTTGTCTGTTCGAGTATGAAACCCCAAGGTGTAACTGAGGAATAGATTAAGTTGAGTCTTTTCTTTTTCCCTAAAAGATAAGGCGAAGGACTGGTTGTACTACCTATTTCCCAGTTCGATATATACATGAAATGGAATGCAAAGATTATTTTTGAAGAAATTTTTCCCTGCATGTAGGGCTACTCACATCTAAAAGGAGATGTTGAATCAGATAGATTAGCGGGGAGACGCTATATAAGTATTTCGAAAAGTTCCGTTCTTTGAATTTTTTCTTGAGGAGTCTTTGTGTGGTTGTTTTTTGTTTGGATCTAATGGCAGCGGGAGGAGTTGATGTCTCCAGAAGAAGTGATTTTGACAGTTTTACAAAATCTGAAAAGTTTTATGGTAAGAAATTTGATGGAATTCACTATGGTCGTGGATTTGAATCGGGTAATAGAGGGTCTGATTTGGTAGTGAATCAGAATAGGGTTTTGGTGGATGAGACTCCAAAACCTAAAAAGAGGAAGTGTTCCCCAATTTTGTGGGACAGATAGGAGAAAGAAATTATGGTTTCCTCTAAGAATATAGTTGTACCTAGGAGTACTCCTGTTGTGGGTTCAGAACAGGAAGTAGTTTCTGATGATGGGGTTGTTTCTGTTGAGACTATCGTTGAGTCAAAGCAAGTGGGATCTACTTTTTCTGAGATTTTGGAAGACTGGGGTAGGCAGACTTTCTATATAAATGGTGCCACTGGTCACTATTGAGTCAAAGTTGGCTAACTTTGAAAGCGTGTCAGTTTGTGTATTCTCAGGTCGAAGGATTTGTTGTATGTCTAACTTGTCGAAATTGTCTATAGCTTGGTGCATCTTGAAAGATACTTCGTCATCATTGGTTCCTTGGTCTCGTAGACACCCTTAACCTATTTGAAAACCAGTTGACTATCGACAAAGACTCGTATGTTCTGGGCACCCAATGATGCTGTAATTCGCAAACCGATTAGAAGGTTTCGTAACTAACCCGGTTGTTGGTTGCTCGAAAGTCAAAACGAAGAGTATATTCGGCCTTGAAGTCATCAGATCCAACTAAGATGAATTTAGGTCCACCGCCTAATGAATTAGATGACTCGTCCATATAGAGAGTCCATTCGGGTGATAGGCACTCCTTTTGGTCATCAATGGGGGATTGATCGATAGTCGTTGGAAATGTACACTTGAAGATGAAGTCGGTGAGGGCTTGGCCCTTAATGGCCGGTCTCGGTTGGTATTCGATAGCGAACTCGTCTAGTTCAATACTCCACTTGATGAGTCAACCTGAAATGTCCATCTTCTGTAAGATTTGTTTTAATGGCTAGTTGGTCAACACCACAATACTATAGGCTTGGAAGTACTATCGAAGGCGTCAGGCAGTAATGACCAACATAAAGGTTATCTTCTCGATGGGTCGGTAGTTGACCCCTGTCTCATGGAGTATTCAGCTGATGTAGTACACTGGCTTTTGTGCGGTGGGTTCTTGTCTCACATGGATGGAGCAGAGTGCTTGTTCAAAAACAGAGAGGTAATGAAAGAGATTCTTGCCTAGAACTAGTCAGGTGAGGAGTGGATTCTTCAGCTTTTTGAATGCGACCTGACATTTAGGTGTCCACGCAAACTTCTGTGACTTTTTCAGAGTATCACAGAAAGGTTTGTACTTCTCTTCCACTTTTGACATAAATCAATTGAGGACATCGATTTTGTCGGTGAGGCACTACATATCTTTCACTGTCCTGGGCACCGCCATGTCAAGTATGGTTTGGATTTTCTTTAGATTTGCCTCGATCTCTCGGTTGGTGATTAGGAAGCCTAGAAACTTTCCAGACGTGATTTTAAAGGTGCACTTCACGGGGTTTAGCCTCTTGCTATATTGTTTCAGTGTCCGGAATGTTTCTTCCAGATTGACAATGTGATCGTTAGCATCAGTGCTTTTGACGAGCATGTCGTTGATGTATGCTCCACGTTTCTGTCAAGTTGCTTATTGAAGACCTTGTTGACCAGTCGTTGGAAGGTTGCCCTGATATTCTTGAGACCAAATGGCATGACTCTATAGCAATAAGTATCAAACTCCGTGATCAAGTTGGTTTTTTCCTCATCTTCAGAGCTATACGTATTTGATTGTATCCTAAGTATGCATTGATGAAACTTAAGAATTGGTGGCCAGATGAGTTATCAACTGACTTGTCAATGTTGAGGAGCGAACAACTGTCTTTTGGGCACGCCTTATTAAGGTCAGTGAAATCAACATATATCCTCCACTTCCCGTTTACTTTATTGACTATGACCACATTGGCTAACCACTCAAAATATTCGACTTCTTGGATGAACCCCGTGCCAAGAGCTTTCAAACTTCTTTTTGTATCTCACGTTGACATTCTAGTATAAACACTCATTTCTTTTACTTGACAGGTTTGCGGCTAGCATCTACAATCAACTTGTAAACTATGATCAAGGGGTGAATACCTGGCATGTCCTCTGGGGACCATGCAAAGATTTTGGAATGACGTCACAGGCAATCTTTGATTGCTTTCTTAAGAGATGCTGACAAGTGGGCACCAATCTGAACGGTTTGGCCCAGTGTATCTGTGATAGACATTTCGATTACCTCCTTTCTGGATTGGGGCTTGGATTGTTGCTCAGTGTCGTCCCTGAGTTCTATAGTGTCAACCGCTAGGATCTTCTCTTTCTCTCTCGCCAAGGGGACAGCCGATAGATCTAGGTCGCTACATAGAGTTGCGATCCCCAAAGGTGTTCTGAATTTAATTCTTATGTGAATAGTGCTCGGCAGTGCCTCAAAGCCACTTAGGCTAGGACGTCCTAGGATGGCGTTGTAAGGGGACGAAAGTTTTACCACGTAAAAAGTGATTCTCATGGTGGCACGATGAGGAGGTTCCCAAAGACACAGCGAATGAGATAATGCCTTTTGGATATATGCATTTGCAAGCGAGCTCTTTGATGGGACGATCGGAGGGTTGGAGACAAAATGGGGCGAGACCCAAATGCTGGAAGGCATCCCAAAAGAGGATGTCGCAATCTGCTTCTTGGTCCACAAAGGTCCTCTTAACGAGATAAGAGCCGATTCTGGCTTTGATAACCAGCGGATCATTTCGGTTGGTGTCAACTCCCACCGAATCATCATCATCATCAAAATCGATTATAGGTCTCATTCTCTTAGCTGAGACCATGCTCAAAAAAGGGGAGAAAAGTGAGAGCTGTTTCGACTTGGAATCATTCTGTTTCCACGAACAACGTCAATCTGTTGGAGGTGGGTCTGACTTCATAGATGATGGCGCTGCTAATTCAGACAGGAGGACTTGGTCATCTGAAGATCTCAACCAATGAGACCTGCAAAAGAATGTCGGAGGGTGGTCTGACGGGAGAGATTCCGACATTCAAATTAGAGAGCAGTTTTCAAAAGAAAAGAATATACTGATTGCAGAGAAAGAGAAAGCTTTATTTTAGCGGTGTGCTCTGTGTGAGGTCAAGAGAACTTATCTGGACGGTAGGCATATATAGAGATTATATATCTTTCAGGCGTGGGAGCTGTGTGTTCGCGGGGTAATAAAATCCTAATTTTCTTCTAAGAATGTCTCAAGATTTTGGGGAATCATGGCATAAAATACTCAAAAATCATAAAATCTTATCGATATGAAAAGTTTAGATTATTGTGGAGATTTCTTCTTTTATCGGCTATAATTGTATATTCTATTTCTGTTTTCATAAGATTGTTTTCATGATTCAAGGGGAGTAAACATTACATCGATAAATTAAGTAACAATAATCGAGTATCAATCAGTTGAGGTACTAAGCAGATGACTATCAAGGAGAAGAGGTGATTGATGTGCGCTAGAATAACCTGTGTGTAGACTTTTGAACTTAATTGACTGTGGGTGCCTCATGGTTTGGACTAAATACCATCAAATCCCTTTCTATAAATATTTTTCAAAAACTCTCTTTATGAAATTATTTTTAAGAACTATGTTACAAAGTTTTGAAACTTGCTCAAGAACGGTTTTCTAAAGGTCTTTTTAAGAAAGTTACAAGTGGCCAAGTGCAGTTTTTAAGAAAACAAATGCTAATTTGCCATTTCTAAGCATTTAATGGGAAAAATTATAATTTTACAAAAAAATTAATTTTGAAAAATATTAAATAAAGAACACTGAAATTATGGAGGCAATAACTACTCAATGTGGCACTTAAGGGTGGCAACCTTTGGCAATCCCAACATTTGAGACTGTACGCCTTTTTTAACTTTTTTTTTTTTGGGGGGGGGGGGGGGCGGGAAGCTGCTGAAAGTTAAAGGTCCAAAACTTTATGTACGTACACGAAAATTATACAACTAAATTTGTATATATTTCTCTATCTTCGCCATGCTGACCGCATGCAAACAAGAGCATTTCTGAAGGTTCCTGTTTCTTCGGGATTTTTTATCAAAATAATAATTTTTTTAATTTAAATTATTTAAATAAAATTATTATTTTTTTAAACCATAATATTCATTGTTCATAATCATTTTCTTAAAAAAAAAAATTGATATCATAATCTCTATAGATTTTTTAATTTAAATTATTTAAATAGAATTATTTTTTTATTAAAATTGTGATATTTATCGTTGAAATTGATGTGGCGGTCGAGAACGCGGCAACAACTGTACACCGTCACTGTAACAAATGCCACAATTTTTAGCAAATCTTCACTTCCTTTTGAAATCACTTCGATTCTTGACCGATCCACACTGTACCTGAAACAAAAAAGTCAAATGTGTCTGTATCAGTCACAGAGAGAGAGAGAGAGAGAGAGAGAGATTAGTATATGTGTCGGTCAAGTCTTTTCTTTGGGCGAATGTGGTGGTGAACATTTTGCTGCCGCGTCTCTCCCCCTGCAGTAGAAAAGAGCAGCTGCTGATTTTTGGCACAAAGCCCTTTGTTGGATGAGTAATACTATATTATATAATATTACACAAAGACTAAATATTAATATAATAATTGAAAAATTAAGACGGGAGACATTACATCTGATGTCGCGCTCCTTGTGCGGAACACCGGTGTCGCGGTCTCGATTACAACACCAACTTTTTTAAAAATAGACCTATTATGAAATGACACAGTATGGAACCACATATCACTATTTTTTAAAAGAAAAAAATAATATTATTTAAATAATTTAGTTTACAAAATATATTATTTTGATAAAAAATCTCATTTCTCCGTCTCCTCATCACCGCTTAGAGGACATACATGAACGTCGCCTCCTACCTCAACCTCTTGAATTAGCATTTTGCGCTGTATGATACAACGGATCATCCACAAGGTAGACATCCTATACTGTTGATATTAAAGCAAAATCACTTTTGAGCCATGCCAAGTCGGGTCGGGTAATATCGATATCCGAGTTTCGTTCGAGTGCTAATTAGGCGAGCTCAAACTCGGACTCGGACTCGTCAAGGTCGCAATTTTTAAACTCAAACTCGGGATTGAAATCAAAGTATCGTTAGGTAGTGTCACGTGTTTATATAAAAAATTTCACTTTTAACACTTTCGACCCTAATAAAACATGGACTTAAACTTGAATTCGATACCGAACCACCTGACCCTAAACTCAAGCTCGAGTCGAGTTTTGACCGAATAGTGTCACGTGTATCCATGACACTACAGCCTCATTCAACACTAAGAACGTGTAACCACGTCTAAAAAGAATTATATACTGGCTTAGATATGTTTTATCATTTAGCATCTCCGAGCCCATCACTACCATCGCCTCTTTTGGATATGGGAGCGTATAGGGTGCCAGATTTCTTTGTTTGTGAAGCGATTTCAGCATTTCTACTCAGGACAGCTCCAGGAGATGGGTATGGACGCTGCTGAAACAAAGGGCCCTGAAACTCAAAGAAGATCATTATTAATTTCCATTACACTCTGGTCCTACACCTTTGGCCCTTGGGAATTCAAATTGCAAAATGAAATACAAGCAAGCAAAAATGAGGCCGGAGAACCACCTCATGCTCTAGACTGAAGTGACTAAAAATGGCACTCATAATAATAATTAGTAATAATTGTTTTCATAGCATTTCAACATAAACTCAGATGGGGCATCCATGTGGGGATTGAATGCAGAAAAAACATATGCCTATATGACATCTCATTCAGTGTGATTGAGCAAGGAAAGGGACAAAGAATAATTCTGCATGTAAGAGGCACCCCATAATCTATAGCTATAACAGTAAAGGCAATCCATTTGATCAGTGCATGATTGAACAACTAGCTGACTAACTTAACGGGAAACTAACATCATGAACCAAACAGAGAATTCCAATCCAAATGCAGGTTAATTACCTTTCAATAAAGGCAAAGAATTCCAACCCAAATGCCGGTTAATTCCAACCCAAACAGTAAAGGCAATCCATTCTAGCTTGGCAGTGTTGGTAAATAACTAAACATGGCAGTCCACTGACAGTAGGTTTTGTCTACCAATCTCACACACCCACGCAAAACCTACTGTATCCACATACAACCATGTTTAGTTATTTACCAACACTGCCAACTCACAATGTCTCCTCCATGACCCTTCAACCTTTTCTTTTACATCGTTTCTCTAAGTCTCGTTCTCCCTGGATTAGCAAATAGTTTTCAGGGATAAAAAAAATCATGGGGTGGAAAAAGCTTAATGCCTTGAAGAATATGATGATAGGAAGCCACATACTTGGATACCCGCACAAAATCAAGAAGTTGGTATGCAAAAAAGTGGAGGAGATGGGGGGGGGGGGTAAACCGTATTATGCTCACTTCCTTAAACAACTAATGTCCGAGAAAAGTGAGTAGGCAGAATTTCAAAACAAATGCTTTGGCAAAGACCCCATTCAAAGAAAAGTTTCAACTATGATCTAGCTGTGTCCCTTCACATCCTTTGTTGTCTCAACCAAATGAAACAATGCAAAAGGCACCTGCTTAACAAAAATTTTCTCAGAGATCATACTCATGCTAGTAGACAAAATTTACACTCAGTGTAAAACCAATGACATGCTAAAAAATGAAACACAAAATGTTGTTGGTAATTATGCCCACGTAAGGGCATTTTACCTTAGATTAAATATTTAAAATTTGAATGTAAGTGGTTAAGGGGATAACTCTCACTAATCACCCTTCTCTCCCTATTTTTTTTACTATAACGTGGATGCAATCGTGATAGAGGGCTTAAGAAAAATTATGAGTAGAAAATATTTCGTATCATTCCAATCACAAAATTTTGGATTGAGACGTCGTGATATTGTGGTAATGGTTCGATTAATCTTGTGATCACCATCCCGGCCATGCATTGTTTGAGAGTTTGCGGTTCAAAGATCGGTGTATTTTTTGAGGCCCACATCAAGGTGTTTACCCGGATCCGATCTTTTTAATTTTTCAAAAATTATTTGTTTTTTCTGTGCATGAAAATTAAAATCTAATTTTGGTATTAGAACCTTGATTGGATTAAATAAAATATATTTTGAAATTTTTCGGATATAAAAATGGTAGGGTATTAAATTTAGAGTTCAGATTACGGATGAATTTCATAAATCCGATCATACCACGAGAATACCCATGACATGTAGATTACAAAAATAATTTTTATTGAATTTTTGGAACACATTTAGGATATGAAATGTGAGGTTGAAATTTTCGTCCCAAACATTTGCTATTTAAGAACAAATTGATCTAAATAAATAGGTTATATGTGTTCTACATATGCTGATCTATGTTTTGATGCATGAATTGTGTGTTGTCATCGCCGAAAATTAGGTTTCCTAGCTTGGCCGCGGACGGTTGCTAACAATGGAGTTTGTTCCACCAATTCGGAGCTTGAATCCTTCATAAAATCGAGGTAGGATAAATAGAGGAGGCCAGAATTACAAATTGCAGTCAAAATCCAGCGAGATCAATGCCGAAAATGGCATTTTCTGGCAGCCGGGTCAAGAGGACCCAGTTGCAAAGAAATCGGGTGAAGATGACCCAGCCTAGACCTGCGGGTGTGTGGCGTGCACGCACGCTGAGGCGCATGATGCCTGAGGGTGCATGCGGGTGTGGTCCACGCTCAAGTGAGGCGCGTGGATGGGTCAGGCTTGGTCCGGGTCGGTTTTGACCCAATCCGCATTCTCGACCCATGCCGACCCAGGTCGTGACCTAGGAAGGCGGTCCGCGAGCGTGTAGGTGCGTGAGACATGCCCCTGCGTGTCTGGCGCGTGCACCAGCCTTTCCCTGGGGCATAGAGATGGGCCGCCGGCGCGTCGCGGCATGTGAGGTCGTCCTAAATTGGAATTTTCTAATTTTTTGAGGGTTTCATATCTATATTTGTGACTTTTTGTAGGTTTCTGTGTGTCGAGTCCAAGTCAGTCCCGGGTCGTGGCGTATGGTGTCCGTTGACTCATATGCTCATTTTGGGATCTATACTCGAATCATTTTGGATTTGTTAATTCGAATGATGCACAAAATTATGAAAATAAGTATCAGAAGTCATTATTGTCTCTAAGACTGCTTCAAAAATTGTCATATTAGATCTTTATAAGGGGGATAAAATTGAATTGTGATAATTAGGAGATTTTACACCGATAGATTCAGTTTGTTTTTGAGAAGAAGATCTATCTAAAATTCTGAGACATGAAATGGTGAACTCTGAGGAGAGTACCACACCTCAGGTAGACGGGATTATGAGGCGTTATGTGTATGGAAGAGGAAGGATGGCCGAGTTAAGGTAATCCTCCTGAGCAGCATATACGATGATGTGATCTCGGTCTATAAATTTCCTACGATTATGTAGTTTTGGTTCGTCCTAAAGAGAGTATTGTGGTGCTCTTACAGCTCCTGAGATGAGGATGCTGAGTTGTAAGTTTTATAACTTATGAGAAAAAGGACTGACCATACAATGATGTAGCATTTGACGCAAATGTCGACTATGATCACCGAGTTGGAAACTACGAACGAGCTTATTTCGGTTATGTTTTTCAAGTACCGGGTGCGATCCAGTTTTTATCTGATTCATAGAAAACCATGAAAATCTATTTCACACACGACGAGAGTATTCATATTTTCGCTAATGTGAATAGGTACTGTGAGCTCGAGTAGAAGCGTCTGGAGGTGAGTAGACCATACTCGGGTCATGCTTATACAGTGGAATCGAGCAAAAACTCCCGTGACACCAAACACAAATGACATAAGTATGAGTAAAAGACTCGAGATTCAGGTAAGAAGAAACCATCCAAGAAATCTGACAACTAAGTATTAAAATATAGGAAGAAGGAGGTGGATGAGACCAATGTGAAGTGCTACATCCTAGTAGATTTGGTCATTTTTGCTTATTTATTTCGCTCGTAAGTGTGATGAGCGAAAATTATCTCTTCATTCTTTACGTAATTTGAGATACTCGCTGGTTTCTCTCCTTCGTGAATTGTAGACTCAGGAGCTACCAATCACGTAACTCAAGACAGGAGTGTGTATATAGAGTTTCGCCAAGTGATTCCTCAAGTAGAATGATTTATGTGGGGAACAGAGTGTTTTGTAGACATCAAAGGGAATGGCGCTTGCAAGTTGGAGTTGTAAAGTTGTTATATTCTATGCGTTCTTTACGCTCTGGATGTTCGACGAAACTTGATCTCAACTGAGGATATGTTTTGTTATTTGAAAATTTTATAGTTTCTATTTATAACGATAGTTCTTTGATTGATTCTAGTTTAGTCCATGAGAAACTATATGCACTGAAAGTGACTCCTTTTAATGGTGTTTCTTGTTATACTCCTAGAGTGAGAGAGGACGAACCGGTTAGCAGTGAGTGGTCTGTAAAGCCCACTAACCAGTTTTGCCTAGATGGCAAGGTTACAAGAAAACCATTCAACAATGTAGTGAGAGCTGGGACTCCATTGTAGTCGGTTCACTCTGACATCTATAGCCTTATAAACGTGAGAACCTAAATGGAGTTGTGTACTCTATTACGTTCATAAACAATTACACACGTTTCGGTTACATCTATCTGATCTCGCATAAGTTTGATATATTGAAATGTTTCAGGAGATTTATTAGCGAGGTTGAGAATCAGTTAGATTTGAAAGTGAAAACTCTTAGAACCGATCGATGGTACGAGTATTTGTCAGAAGAGCTCTGTTTTGAGAAGGGTATTATGAGATAACTGACTATTCCTGCTACTCAGTGGAGTATAATAGCCGTGAGGAGGAATAGAACTTTGTTGAGATGGTAAGGTCTATGATGGTACAGGCCAATTTGCTCGTTTTCCATTTGAGAGATGCATTATTGGCTACAGGTTACGTCCTCAATTGTGTTCCATCGAATTCCGCAGTCAGTACCCCATATAAGCTTTAGGTAGGGAGATAGCCTGATCTTAGCTATTTGAAGTTATGGGGTTGTGGTGCGTATATTTACGATTTCTCGCTTCTACACGGCAAATTAGGGCTGCAAGAAAAGGAATGTATCTTTATAAGATATTAAGAACTGTAACACCAACACTTCAGTATCTTTCATATTGTGCTCTCCTCGATGTATATATGATATTGATCATGTTTTCATGGCCCAAAACTCACTCAGAAATTTTTCTGATAAAATCACTTCTGAAAATTTTTGGCTAAAATCGCCGGAGATGAAAATTTTCCAAAATGACCACTGAGGGTCAAATAATAATTTGAATGACTTTAGAAGTGTATGAAAACTTCAAATATAGATAAATATCACTTCGTAGAGCTAAATCAAGAATTTCTAGGAAAGTTGTCTAGAGACCCTAATTTAGGACGAAAGCTATACGATAAGACTAAACAACCACGTTTTGACGTAAGATACATTAAATTAGACCTAATACAAGATTTTAAGTCTAACTTGATATTAAAAAAAAAAAAAATTTGGGGCCAAAATATAATTTTTATAAGTTTAGGGTCTCATTTGGAATTTTATAAAATTCCGAAAGATAATTAGAAACTTTGGTTGGGTTGTAATTAGATTTTATTTATTGGATTAAGAAGTAAGAGAAAATTGATTTTTAGTTAGTGTAAAATGATCCAATGATAGGAAAAAATCCTCGAAATGATCAAGGGATGAGGTTTAAAGCAATTTAACATGATTTATTCTCCAAAACTAAGACTAATTAAGAGTGTAGAGAGGGAGAGAGTGACATGGACGAAATTTGAGTGAGGAGAGAATAAAATTTTGTTATATTTTATTTTAATTAATTCTTTAAAAAAATCTATTGGTGGAGATTAAATGGAGAGGGATGAATTAATATGAACATTTGGATTTAGTTAGTGGGAGACAAAGCATTGTCCATTGAATAAAAGAGTAAGCCACCTTGAAAACACATCAATGGTGAGGATTTACCCAAGGATTGGATCAAAATTTGGAGCCATTGGATCATGGTGGTTGGGGAGACAATGCATTAATTGAAACAAGAGGGTTGTTGTGAGAGAAAGTGATCCAATGGTCAAGAATTTAACTTGAGAAATGATCAATGGCTAGGATTGAATAGAGCTTTTTTAACCAAGCTTAAGAAACACATTTATTTCTTCATTCTTCACAAACCGTGAGAGG
This sequence comes from Dillenia turbinata, assembly GCA_037126225.1. NCBI lineage: Eukaryota > Viridiplantae > Streptophyta > Magnoliopsida > Dilleniales > Dilleniaceae > Dillenia > Dillenia turbinata. The sequence continues at coordinate 14,494,625 of JBAMMX010000004.1, read as the reverse complement.
CAAAAGGCAAGAAACAAAAGGTTATTATTCTTCCTCTCCATGGCCAAAAATTTGCTCCCTGAAGAACCCTTGATTTTTCCTCACAACCCCCAAATGTTTTTACATGATTTTTCTCAACCCTAAGCCTAGTTTAACATATCAAAATATCAGCTGAAAAGAAGCACTCTACATTGGAGATCTAGTAGGGGCCGAAAATTGAAGGGGAGGAGCAAAACTTGTTCTTTCAAGGCTTCAATCAACCTGTAGTTCATAAGGTAAACTCCCTCCACTCTCTAGTATAACATATCCAAATTTGAGACCAAAATGAGGTGGTTTGGTTAGGGGATTAGGGTCGGCCGAAGTTGGAAATCAAGGAGGAAAAATGGAAATTCTGAAATCTAAACATTCTGACCTGGTTGTGGTATTTTAGCTATAGCATTTTTTGCACAAAGGAAAATTAAGCAAAATTTTTACACATAAAACTAGACTCACAGAGCTTTAAAATGAGATATGATTCGATACATTCTGATGAGAATTGGATTTATTATTATTTTTCAAATTTAAGCGTTCTGCACAGAAAATTTTGTTCTGTCCTGCTTTAGCTCTGTTTCTGTTCGTGACTTGGCCTCTGTTTTGAGGTGTCATATGATCTGAATTAGGTTGAACCTTAGTTATGATAAATATAGATCTATGTCTTACTTTCTAACGAGATAAGAATCACCTCAATCCGACCCCTGTATCAAAAGTTACAGCCATTCTTCTGAAACTCGTCAGAGGGTCATCCATTTTCCAACACTAAAATCAGTAGCATTGCACGACCCCTTTCCGGCCCCTGCTTGTAAAATATCAAAGAACAAACATTGTAGATCTCCCTCTTATTCACCTAATGTGAAAATATCAGCCAATTTTCATGAGGTAATCAAAAGTTATACAAAATCTCCCAAAACTGTACAGAAAGGATTCTGCTTCTCGGCCAAAACTGAATAGAGATATTGGTGGTCCATTTTAGACCCCTTCTAGGCATAATTAGGAGAAATACAAAACATGAAAGAAGTAGGGTTATGTGTATTCTAAATATTATAAACATTTTAGGTAAATTGAAGTTGGGTATTAAAAGTTGTGAGGGCTGTACTAAAATTGGTCAGAACAGACTTCTGAAACGTAATGTGGGCAAAAATTGGTGCTATTTATGGACTTGTACTAGGAATCCGAGAAAGTTCACTACTAGGAAGTTGTAGCCCTGTGTCTTGACTACAACATAGTCAAAAATCAGAGTATTTGCATCAGTAGATTGTGAGACATGGGAAATTTGCTAAAACTGGACAGAATAGAGAATGAGATTTGGATTGGTTTGAAAATGTGGACTTTAAGGAATCTTCCACCGAGATTTTGGAGATAAGTTCAACATGAAAAGTGTGAGTTTTTATGTGAGCCAACCATGGAAATTGGAATTTCCCAATTCTGACCCCAGTTGAGGAACTTGTGGTCGATCTCGAGAATGACGCGAGATTTGATTTTGAAAAACCCTAGGTTTGTCTATAACTAGGGTTGCATCATATTTACATTATCATACACGCATCATATGATCTCTTTAGTGACACACATTCTACATTATGTTTATAGAGCCTCGTTGGTGATATTGAGAGGAGCATTTTGTGTGTCTCGGGATTTGTGCCGGGAGTGGCGTACCCTCCTGTATACAGTGAGTGAGATTTATTATATTATATGTCTGATGCACAATATCATGTTTTAAATGTTTTCTAATGCAAGCATGATTTTATGAATATGTGTTGTGAAATTGTGAATGAATTATAAAATGTTTTTTTTTGTGAATTCATGGAGTGTCCATAAACATGTTTTTACGTATTAAATATGCATCCAAATGAATTCTAAAATGTGAAACTGTGCCATTGCATTTGAGTTGTACATATTTTATGAAATCACCCTTGTGGAAATGTTTTGACATTGCTTGAGAAATGTGGCATGGTACGTGATTGCTTTGATACTGATATTATATTTGGGTCGAGGGCCATAGCATTTGATGATGATAACCTTGTGATGGGTAAATCCCATTTCGTAGCTACGAAGGATGCATGTATAGGGTGATCTATATTTGCACCCGATATGCTTTTGTAGAAGGTATCCCACATGACATCGGAAAATGGTAAATGTATAGTGATTCGATACGGTACTAGTCAGGTTGAACCCATAAGGGGGAGGGCCATGGTGCGCTGTAGTCTAGCACCTGATGAGGTCCATCGCCAACATCAGGGTAGAGAGTTTTTCTAACCTATTGAATACAAAACCTCTGATGCGTCTGTCATTAGTCACGGTCGACCCTTGCCAGGACTGATTTTGACAAACTCTATTCTAGCATGATTTGATGACATGGATGCATATGTGTTTGAAATGTATGTGAAAAGAATGATTTATGATAAAGTGAGCATTATATATGATTTCTTATAATATGTGGAATTATTGAGAATTTTGACACTCCATTTTTCACTGACACATTGAACACATGATATATACCATCTCATTCACTAGGTATCTTCCTTGATACTCACCCCTCATTTCCTGTTGTGTACAAAGATAGATATTATGGGATGCGTTAAGACTTATTAGCGCATGAGACTTTTGTTGGAAATCGAGGCTGTGATTAGGTACTCAATATGATATTGGGAAAGATTCACCAAATGAAATTATATATTTTTGTACTGGGATTGTAGATAGACCATTGTGTATAAAAAGGGATAATTGTATGTAATGTATGTGTATCTTATTGAAACTCTCAATTATATTCTATTGCATTGAGGCATGACTTGTACTATTGTGTACATTTACTTTGGGAAACGTGTCATGTTCTAGAAGTGTCCTCTAGGTTCGCTCGGTGCCACCTCTAAATCATAGGAGGGGTAACTGGTGACTGTTCATGCCTTTGATGGGGGCATGACAGTAGAGATCTAGTGTAGGACTGTTATTTGCTTTATGTTATTTTGGATGGTTGACAGGGATTGGAGGATTTGAGGAGATTGTTGATTGTGGCCGGACTAATCTATGTATATTGATATGTGACAGGTTGATATATGGTATTGGATGGACCTCCGACTTATGGGGAAGTTTTGTCCGTTTGGTTATAGAAAGTCAACATCCGGGATAATGGGCGGCTATTCACAACTCCGGTTCGAAGCGTGACAAAGAACACTCCAAGGAAAATGTGTTCTATGTGAGTATACGAATAACATTGTTATTGAGATTGAATCTCATAATGTCGTGTTTCTTAAAACTGATTTCCCTAAGAGAGGTGAAATCGATTGAGATTTTACCTTTTATGAGATGGATGAGTCTAGTGGTTTAGCTGAATCTAGTGGTGAGATCCAAGAATCCATTACGTATCTTGGTTCTAGTAAGAGCGATCCATTTAGAGGTGAAAAGGTTTTCCCTCATCGTAAGAGTAGTTGAGGACGCGTACTTAACCATCGCTTCCCGACTGAGACAGAGGCTCTCATTATGACTCTTGAGGATAATAAGAAACCTTAAACGGTCCTAAAGGTTCTTGAGGGTTCTGTGAAGGACCATTGATTAAAGGTCATGGATGAGAGAAATAATAGATGAGAATCAACGAGATCTAGGATTTAGTTGATTTGTCTGAGAGTAGTAAGGCTGTTGGGAACAAGTGAGTTTTCAAGTTCAAGAGAAAGGCCGACGGATCGGTGGAGAGGCATAAGACCCGTTTGATAACCAAGGATTACACTCAGATTGAGAGCGACATTATTTCGATCTATTTACATTTAGTGATTGTCGCGGACATAGATCTGGATGACACCAAATGGATATTGAGACTACCTTCCTGAGTAGGGTTTTGGATGAGGAGATTTACAAGGAACAGTTATCTGGCTTTATTCCTGTAGATTAGGATGGTAAGGTTTGTTGAATTAAGAAGTCGACCTGCGACCTTAATTATCAATCCAGACAATGACACTTGAGATTTCATGGGGAGGTGATATCTCACGGTTTCGTAATGATCGAGGAGGATCATCACGTATACCTTATACGTTCTCATGACTCTTTTGTAATCATGTCCTTGTATGTGAATGATATTCTGTTAACTGGGAACAATAAAGAGTATCTGATAACTACGATGACATGGTTATTGTCGAGTTTTGATATGAAGGATATGGGGAGGTGATATCTCACGGTTTCGTGATGATCGAGGAGGATCAACATATATACCTTATACGTTCTCATGACTCTTTTGTGATCATGTCCTTGTGTGTGAATGATATTCTGTTAACTGGGAACAATAGAGAGTATCTGATAACTACGATAACATGGTCATTGTCGAGTTTTGATATGAAGGATATGGGTGAGGCTCAGTTTTTCCTCGAAATTAAGATCCAGAGGGATCGCTTGAGACGGATATTGCCTCTTTCATAGGAGTCCTACATCAGGGGAGTTCTCAAGCGCTTGAGAAGAACGATTACAACCCTATAGATACTCTCATCACTAAAAGGTTAAAATCTAAGTCTTGACATATACCCTAAAACTCAGGAAATGATAAAGGAGATGAATAGAATCCTTTATACCAATGTAGTGAGTAGTCTGATGTACGCAATGTTGCGTACATGACCAGACATTTCCTTTGCAATCAGTCTGGTTAGTAGGTATCAATTGAGTCGTAGAATGGATCATTGAAGAGCAGTGAAAAGGATTTAGAGATAGCTTGAGGGAACTGCAAACCTCTCTTTGTGTTACGGAGGAGGTGATTTATGTCTCGTTGGGTATTCAGACGCCGACTGAAGTAGTGATCTGGATAGATGCAAATCGACAGATTTTGTGAGAAACCTGTGTATCTCTATCTACGATAGAGACTGAGCTTGTGGTATACTCCGCAGCAGTTCAAGAAAGTGTTTGGTTCTGAAGATTTCCAAATGACTTAGGGGTTGTGACAGATGATGGGAGACCAGTGATAATTTATTGTAAAAATCAGGCCGCCATTGACCATATCTGATAACCTAAGTATCATTGTAGGACCAAATACACTAATACCTAATAACACTTTATGAGAGATATCACCGAAAAGGATGATTTGACACTTAAATACACTTCTATACAGTGTGATGGCTGATCCTTTCACTAAATTCATTGTGAGAGATTCATGTATGAGATATAAGAATTATTGAGCTTACGTGTATTTTTTACATTTCTCATGTTGTACTGATACTTATTGTGTTTTGTATATATATATATGATATATGTGCATAATTTAGTCACTTATTTGTTGCACCTATTTCATTGTCATATATTCTTTAATATGTTGAGATAAAATATATGTCAAGCAGGCGTAATTGACTCTTTCACACGAGTGACCACCTCTAATTCTGAGTGAGTGGAGATGAGATGGTTTTTAGTTGTAAGAGACTTTGAGAATGGCCCTACTAAAACATAAGTCGCTCTGATACGTGTTCAGGATGAAGTCATATGCGATCTGACCAACATGCACATACCCACATCCATGTTGTCTATATGTAGTCAAATTTGAGATCTCAGATATCACCTACGACTAGTGGTATTGTCTCTGAGACACTCTTTGAGATTTCTGGAAAAGTCTTATGTGTAGACTGAGACTCATACCTGCACAGTGTTAGAGAAATCTGATATATACCCTTTTGAGAGATTGAGGAATAATATTGTGACACGCATTTCATACCGCGTGTGATAAGACGACCAGGGATAGTGGGAGTATTATTTGAGACATTGACATGATTTAGATCCTCGTTCCCACTTGTGAGACCCGAGATCCATTGGGTGGGATCTTTTATACCCTTATTACTTTTGGCTGTTTCTAGAGGTCTCGGTTCAGTATTTACTAATTTAATCTGTTTACCTATGACCCTGAAGATAAATTGAGATCTAAGAGGCAAGTTTAGGAAAACAACTGAATTGAGACTAATAGATTAGAGTTTAGAAAAAGGAAGACCAATCGACATTATATCATTATGTTGTATTCACTGACTAATCTATTATATTTGTCCATATTGAGATATAAATATAATAGTGGATACACAGTCGAGTAATTATTGGAGATTACTTTCGATTAAGCAAAAAACTCGATGGATGGAATTAGTCTTGAATTTGGGATACATCAAGTTTTTTTAGTACTAACGGTGACTTCTCGATCATTTTAACAGGTGTATCGAGAAGTCTTTACTTACAGGTGTACTCGCTGGTCGCACAACTCTTAATCCTGTATAAAAGTCCAGCAGGGTGATGTGATAGATTGCATGAGTTGTAATCTTATGACGAACGTAAAATACACTCGTGTACAAATGGGAGATGTTGATAAAGTAAGGATATTTTACCTTAAATTAAATATTTAAAATTTGAATGTGAGTGGTTAAAGGGATAACTCCCACTAACCACCCTTCTCTCCCTATTTTTTTACTCCGACATGGATGCAATTTTAGATAGGAGTTTTTTTCCTTGTTAAATGTATTGTTGCAATTTTCTGAGAAAGGATGCTTGAGAAAAACAAAAATACACATATTGTATGGAGAGATAATATAGAGGGGTTAAGAAAAATTTCGAATAGGGAATTTTTTATATATTCTAATCACCTGATTTTAAGTTGAGACGTCGTGATATTATGGTGGTGGTTCGATTAATCTCGTGATCATTATCCTGATCATGCATCGTTCGAGAGTTCATGATTCAAAGATCGATACATTTTTTGAGGCCCGCATCGAGGTATTTATTGGGATCCAATCAATTTAATTTTTTTAAAATTATTTATTTTTACTGTATGAGAATTAAAATCCAGTAAAAACTTGTAAGTTTGGCTACAGATAGAAGATATTATCAACCGTACTGAAGGTCAAATCATGTTAGATAAGTTTCCCACCCTTTATTCCTCCCACTATGTATTTATTAGTGATTCCTCTGTAAACAATAACTAGATCAACTCCACAAAATATATGCACAGAACCAATCATCTAGAACAGAAATTCAGTATAACTTGTACAATGATAACTTGATGGCACAAATGCTTCAACTGAACAGTGCAAATCAACGCATGAGCAAGCAGATAAAATGCTCCAAACTTACCAGCACGGTCAAGATTCATTTGGCTTCAAATATTCAGAAAATGAAAACATGAAAGTGCTAATTAAAGGGGACTCTATATAATGGTTTGCTTGTACTAAAACAGAGTTTCAACTACCACAAGAACTTATCTGGAAATGACGGAACGCAAAGTTTTCATACGTTACAAAACAATACCTCACACTTGCCCAAAAAATTCACAGTTCTATTTTACATATTGTACAATCAACTAGTTCCACCACGTGATGAGGTAAAATTTTAAATATCTCCACAAATAGCCACCATATAACTTTTCAAGCACTCAAACAATTGAATTCTTACACTTAAAAAAAAAATACGTTTTTTGCGACAGAATTTAGCGACGGAAAAAATTCGTTGCTATTTAGCGACGAACTTAGCAACAAAAACCAAAATCCGTCGCTAATTAGTGATGGATTTTTTTCCGTCACTAATTAGCAGCAGATTTCAATTTCCATTTCTAAATTTAGCGACATATTTTTTTATCACTAAATTTAACGACGAAAAAGCAAATCTGTAGCTAATTAGCGACGGAAATTGAAATTCGTCACTAATTAGTGACGAAAATTTAATTCGTCACTAAATTTAGCAACAAAAAAAATTTCGATGCTAAATTTAGCGATGGAAAAAAAATCCATCGTTAATTAGTGACGAAAACAAAATCCGTCACTAAATTTAGTGATGAAAAAAAAATTCGTTGCTAAATTTAGCGATAGAAAAAAATCCGTCGCTAATTAATGACGGAAAATAAAATTCATCGCTAATTAGCGACAAAAACAAATTCTGTCGCTAAATTTAGCGACGGATTCTAAATCTGTCACTATATTTAGCCATGTATTTTGTTTTTCGTCGCTAAATTTGTAGCTAAATATAATTTTAAATTTTATTAAATATATATTTGTAATTTATATTTTTATTACATTAGGGTATTGATTTTTATTAAATATAATTTTATATTTTTTAAATATAATTTTATGATTTTTTTAAAGATAATTTGTAATTATATTAAATATAATTTTGTATTTTTATTAAATATAATTTTATATTTTGTATTTTTGTTAGATTAGGGAATTATATTTTTAATAGTAAGAGTTAGGAAAAAAGTATAGAAGTAAAAAAAAAAGGTATATTGATTAAGAGCGTTTCATATAACTCTTTAAACCAAAACTTGAATATGGACAAAAAACACATTTTCTGCAAAAAAGAAATAAAGCAGCAAAAGGTGGTCATGCGCGGATGGGCAAGGGCTGGCGGGGTGTTGGCATGGGCGGGCAAGCAGCAGGGGGCAGGGGAAGTGGTGGGCAGCGGCGGGTTCTACAAATAAAAAAATTAAATACAAAATTTAGCGACGAAAATTGAAATCCGTCGCTAATTGGCGACGGAAATATAATTCGTCACTAAATATAGCAACGAAAAAAATTTTGTCGCTAAATTTAGCGATAGAAAAAAATCCGTCGCTAATTAGCGACGGAAATATAATCCGTTGCTAAATTTAGTGACGGAAAAAAATTTTCTCGCTAAATTTAGTGACAAAAAACAAATCCGTCGCTAAATTTAGCGACGAAAAACAAATCCGTCACTAATTAGCGACGGAAAACAAAATTCGTCGTTAAATTTAGCAACAGAAAAAAAATCCGTCGCTAAATTTAGCGACGTAAAAGAAATCCGTTTCTAATTAGCGACGGAAACAAAATCCGTCGCTAAATGTAGCAATGGGAAAAAATTTCGTTGCTAAATTTAGCGACGGAAAATAAAATCCGTCGCTAAATTTAGCCATGGATTTTGTTTTTCGTTGCTAAATTTGTCACTAAATATAATTTTATATTTTTATTAAATATATATTTATAATTTATATTTTAATTAAATTAGGGTATTAATTTTTATTAAATATAATTTTATATTTTTTAAATATAATTTTATGACTTTTTAAATATAATTTTGTATTTTATTAAATATAATTTTGTATTTTGTATTTTTGTTAGATTATGGAAATTATATTTTTAATGGTGAGAGTAAAAAAAAATTGATAGAAGTAAAAAAAAAATGTATATCAGATAAGTTAATGTGACATAGTGGTTAAGAGTGTTTCAGATAACTCTTTAAACTCAGGTTCGAATTTTGGTAAAAGCACATTTTCTGAAAAAAAAAATAAAGCAGCAAAAGATGGTCATGCGCGTGCGGGCGAGGGCTGGCGGGGTGTGGGCATGGGTGGGCAAGCAGTAGGGGGCGGGGTGGTGGTGGGCAGTGGCCGGCGGGTGGGCGGACAGGTTCTACAAATAAGAAAATTAAATGCGAAATTTAGCGACGAAAACCAAAATCCGTTGCTTAGCGATGGAAATGCTTTCCGTCGCTAATTTAGCGATGAATTAAGTTTCCGTCGCTAAATTTAGTGACGGATTTGGTTTTTCGTCGCTAAATTTTGCGACGAAAAGAGTTTCCGTCATTAAAATTAGCGACGAAAAATGATATTCGTCGTTAAATTTAGCGATGGAACCCCAAATCCGTTGCTAATTTTTTGCGACGTATTATTAGCGACGGAAATTTTTTCGTTACTAAATTCGTCGCTAAAAGTTTTTGCGACTAATTCTTTTAAAATTTTTATCGCCAAATCCGTCGTTAAACTCTTTTTTTTTTTTTATATATAGTGTTAAGAGAGTGCATTTTGTGGAAGGTGTATCAAATTTGCAGAGCCATAAATATACTATTTGGAAAAGGGCAAGGAACTGTTGAATATCCATGCAGTAGCAGTGCTCATCTCTTCTGTTCATAATTCTCATTCTTTTTGGGTAGTTAAAAGGAATGTTACTAATCTTGGACTAGACCAGCAAGTCAAACCTGTAAACTAGTGATCCAGTCACTGGGATGGTCCAGTTAGGAACAAAGACCAAAATAGTGTATGAATTGGTCAAGCTTGACCAAACTCATACAGGAACAACCAGTAAACTGGAGAATCAAACACTGGTCCTCTCCGGGAGGAAAGAAAGACTGAAATAGCAAACAAACTAGTCAAGCTAAGTCAAACGTGGCCGGCTGGGGTTCAATCCCTGAAATCAAACAATATTGACCGTATTGGGTTCACAAATAAAAAACAACATCATGGACAGAAATTGTATTTTGTACAAATCACACAAATCTCATTACAATATTTAATTTTAGTGACATTATATGACTAATTTTATTCTCTATATTCTATTATTTGGATGTTATTGAACAATGTTGCATCCAAAAAGTATTTCTACGGGGCCAATGCGGGCCAATGTATGCCAAATATATGCTTTAACATTACTAGTTGGAGTTCACCGCGCTACGCGCAGTACCCTATAATTTAAAAAATATAGCATTTAAAAGAAATTATAATGATTGTAAAGGTATTAGCTTTTAATTTATCTTTTTTAAAAAAAAAAAATTGTTTGTTAAATTGGTTAAATAAAAAAGAGCTGAATTGATAGAAATGGAATGTGAATAGAAAATTGTGTTTGAATGTTAAAAGGTAATAGTAGTTAAATATCATAAAATGTTTTAAAAGTTGACAAGTGTATAACTTTAAATGAATTTGAATATTTATATAATTATTGAATGTTGTGAAATTTTTAAATAGTAAATTAGATTTAATTTTTTTCTAACATCATAAATAGGTTTTTTGGGTAGTTTTTTTTTTTTAAATAAAATCAATTTGAAACATATTTCTTATTAACGTATAAATCTGACAACGTTAAAAGTAAAATGGTATGACGAAATTATAAATTTTAATATAAACGATATTTAGAGTAAAATAAAGCAAAAAAGATGAATGATGTAAAATAAATATGTTACAACATGTTGATTTTAAAAGGAAAATGTAGTATAGGATTGAACAATTTTTCTTTTTCCTTTTAAGTTATAAATTTTAATATAGTTTTAAGTTATAAATAGTTTTAATATTGTATATGAAAGACTGAGGTAGCGTTTGGTTCACACTCAAGAATCGGAATCGGAATCAAAAAATTCAGAAATCGAAATCGGAATTGAATTCCGAAATCAACTGTTTGGTTCAAATTCTGGAATGGATTTGATTATTATTGTTGATATTTGGTTTGTACATCTTTTGAAATGAAAATCATTTAATTATCAATTTTGCCCTTAATAAAAAATATTTTATTTTAATTTCTAAAATTAAAATTATTGTTTTAATAAAATTTTTAAAAAAATAAAAATTGTAAAATTTTTAACCCAGACAAAATTTTATTTATAATTTTTTAGACCATTTTCAATTTTAAATATTTTTTTCTTAGAAAAAATAATGACGAAGAAATTTTATCATAAGTTTTAGAAATTATAATTATCAAATTTGTCAAATTTTTAGATTACTTTTTAAAATATTTTAAATAAAAATTATAATTGTCAATTTTGTTTTTGATAAATTTAATTTGTCAAAAATAATGCATTTTCTTAATTTATAATATTTTAAAATAATTTAATTTATAATATGTTTAAATTATTTTTTATAATTATCAAAAAAATTTTAATTTATAATATTTAATTTATGAAAATTTTTTTAAATTATTAAATTAAAAAAAATTAAATTATTTCTGATAAAAATTTTATCAAAAAATTGTTTTTTGAATTGTTTTTGATTATTTTATTAAAAAAATTGTTTTAGATTAAAATTTTTAATTTATAATATTTTAAAATTATTTTAATTAAATTATTTTTGATAAAAAATAATATTTTTCAATTTTAAAAATTTAAAATTTAATTTATAATATTTTAATTAAAACTTTATTTTTGATAAAAAATAATTTGATTTATAATATTTTAAATTGCCTTTTATAAGAGAGAATAAAAATAATTAATTTTTTTCATGGGTTTTATTCATAGGTTTCATTTGAAACCCATCAATTTATTTGGATTTCACAAAACCCAAACTTATATGAGTTTCATTCCGATTGTTGAAACCCATGCCCTTTAGCCAAACACTCCCTGATATTAGCCAAACATTCCCTGATATTATTTGTAAAAGAAATATATAGATCAAGTTCATAATATTTAGGAATTCAACAGATTTAGTTGTTAAAATTTTTAACGTAACAAATTCAATATCAAAAGTTTCAATTTTTAGAAATTATGAAAATATTAATAGAAAAATTACATCAAATAGCGGTTCATTTATTATTATATTAATGATATTTCAAATTGAAACTGAATTTTAATATAAGAAATTTAATTATAAAGTTAAGCAATGAGACAATAAGTCAACCATTAATTCACGTATTTTTTTGTTAGATATATTAAAATTCATAAAAAAAAATATAACATTAAAAATTAAATTTGTCAAATTAGAAACTTTAGAGATTAAATCTATCGGATCCAAATATTGTGTATTAAATGTGTAGATTTGTCTATTACATGTAATGTAATTGGTCTCATAAAATACTTAAGAACATGCTTTTAATGTTTTAGACAAACAATCCATTGAAAAAAAAAAGAAAAAAAACAAAAAGGCACGGTTTACTACCCGTACATTTGTGTCGGAGAACAAAAGAACAAAAAAAAAAAAAAAAGCAAAAGAACAAAAAAACAAAAAAAAAGCAAAAAAATAAAAATTAAAAACAAAAGAATAAAAAAACAAAATAAATAAAAAAAGCTCAACATAGTAATAAAAAAATTAAAAAAAAAAATTCAACATTGGAGGGGGTTCCACTCGACCTACCCATCTAAAAAGTAGTATGAAAAACACTCCCACCACACCTGGATGGTGAGGACCAACCGGAGAAAGCCATGCAAAGCAATACAAGATGCACCCCCTCGGTGGCAAGGAATCAGATTATGCTAACCAAAGTGGACGGTCAATATAATGAGATCCAATCTCAGTAATCCTCTTCTTTAATAAGATCTCATTCCAGCAGAAGTCACCTCGCCCAAGGAGCGATTGCACGCTACGACACCTTGCAAATTGACCCTCGAAAAGAATCACTCTCAACCAAACAACCATAAAGGAGAAGTATCAATTCTCTGTGAAAGAAAGTTGATGCACATCATGACTATTTATAACAGTGAAAAGGAGAAATCTCAATTAATTCAATGAAGATGAAATGGATCAACACAGATGCAAATCATAAATGCCGAAATAAATTGTCTTTGATTCCCATAAAGAAAGTCGTGTCTGATAAGGCATACAAGCGTTCCTAGCATACAAAATGGGCGAATCAGAGTGGGTCGAGCGTCTCTATACATTCATAACGTACAAAACACGTTTCAACAGACCTTTACTTATGATATGACGTGGTCCAAGACCCAAACCAAAAGAAAGAATTCTCAAGAAACCCACGAAGGACGATTACCGACCGAGATTTGAATGCAATCATCATCCAAAGGGTTTAAGTCGCCTGAATCAATCTACCGAAGGGCTTAAGTTGCCCGGATCATTCTACCGAAGGGCCTCAGTCGCCCGGATCTTCCGAACGATAGGATCTCAGTCACTTGAGTCCACCAAATGATACTCACTGAGTAAAAACAGTCGCCCCGATCGGACAAACAAATAGCAGCATATCAATCGGACGAGTTCCGATTGATCCTTTATCGCTTGAGCGACTAAACGACAGGCAGCACCCCTAACGATTCCAAATGAATGTTAGAATTTTCTTATTTTCGGTCTCCTACTTCATAACGGCAATTTTAGAATCTTTCAAAAAAGGAAAGCATCCCTCCCGAAAATGGAAGCTCATCCGATAAATAAGGATCGTAATTAATTCGTAATATTGATTTTCGGGATTTCCGGATCGATTCAATATGGAAGGTAGGGTTGGAATCCCCTAACGGCGCACGTCTCTCAGAGGTATAAGTAATTCAAAAGTTCTCAGAATCAGTATGCTCTGTACGCCTAACACTCTGGGCACATTGGTAACAGGGGACAGCTTCCCTTAATTAGCAATCTGTTTCTTTCAATCGAAAATCGCTCTTTACTGAATTGAGTATCGGAGTCTCCCTACCGGAACATACTCTGACGGTTTTTGCAAGAATATCCATCTATTGACGGTTACTATTCGAGTCAAGAAGAAACTGATATCTGTGAAATCATAACGCACCTCCAATATTTTCTTTTTTTGTTTCTTCCGATAGATCATCCTTTCCCCCCTCTCTCTCTCTCTCTCTCTCTCTCACTTAAACATCATCATCGTCCCTATAACGAGTGGAGCGTGCAATGGGAGAGAAAGAGAGTGGGTGGAGCGTGGAGTGGGCGAGAGAGAGAGTGCGTGTGAGAGGAAAAAGCGTCATCGGATTGGACGAACATGAAACGATTCTAAACCATCCAAAATCATCCCACCCACAAATTATTCATCTATTTCCTGATAAGTGTAACAAAAGGAAAAGTACACTTAACCGCCCTACGGTCTCAGGATGGTCACTAAATTTCAAAACTGCCACTTTGGGTCCCTATGCTTTCAAGTACTGCCACTTTGCTGTCTCTGCTACCGCTTTCCTGCTGTGTAGTTTGCTCTATTTGGTTTTTCCATCAATTTTGACCTGTGCAAGTCAAACCACAGGAGGCCAAGTGGCAGAAAAATTGATAGAAAAATCAACTCGAATAAACCATAGGAGGGAAAAGTGGTAATCGAGGGAGCTAAGGGGCAGTGCTTGAAAGCATATCGGGTAAAGTGATAGTTTTAAAACCACAGGGATTTTAGTAACAATACGTGAAACCACGAGGTTAACTGTCCTTTCAAAATAAATATGGGTTCAAATATTGGATTGGTTTGAAAATACTATCCATAACTACAAGAAAATTATGCCCATCGTGGGGCATTTTTAGGAAGTTATGGGATAACTTCCCATAACTCCTAATATACCATTATTGATGCAGTTTCTCCTCCCTGACTTACTCTCTCGTTTTTGCTCTCTGTATCAACATTCTTGGGAGATGGCAACCATGAGAATCACTTGACAGAAAAATATTCTCTAGAGAGAGAATATAGAGGGTTGAAAATAATTCCAAGTAGGGAATTTTTTTCGTCACAACGAATCGTCGGACTGAGGGTTGCGGCGTCGTGACATTACGGTGGTGGTTCGATTAACATCGTGATCACCATCCCGACCGCGAGATCCGATCGAGGGACGCACGGCCGATTTTTTGGGCTCTACATATTCGAGGTATTTATACCCTATACCCATTCTATATTTATTTTTCCCGAAAATTATTTATGAATGCTTCCGCTGCATGTGACTCGATTAAATTCCAACATTGGTATCACAGCGATACGTTGGATTAAAAATAATTTTCGGGTTAATTTTTTGGGTATAAAAAATATTGGGTTTAAAATTTGGGGTTCGGATCACGGATGAGTTTCGTGAATCCGAGAACACCACTGCGTTCCCCATGATCCCTAGAACACGAAAATAATTTTTTCGTAATTTTCTGAGCATAGGCGAAGAAAACTCCGGTTGAATGTTTCGGCCGTGAATAGTGACCGACCACTTCAACCTTAGATTTGTCGAGTTTTAGGGCAAATCAATGCATGAAATTTATAGATCTGTAATCCTTGTTTCATGCTCTTCAATTTGGTATATATATTGCATATAATTGTGGCCAGAAAATGGGGTTTCAAATTTGATCGCGGAGGGTCGGATTTTTGGATCCAAAATACGCCGAGTTTAGGGCGCAATAATTCCAAAAATCGAGTCAAGGATGCTTAGAATAAATGGAATTAGAGATTCCATAAAAAAATCAGGTCAAAATGGTGCCGGAAATGAGGTTTTTCGGCAACCGGGTCGAAAGATCCGGTTACAGGAACCATCGGGTGAAGACGAAGACACCAAACCCGCGGGCGCGTGCCTTACACGCGCGAGGCAGGCGCGTGAAGCAGCAGGTGGTAGGCGCGTGTAATTCACGCGCAAGGCAGGCGCGTGAAACGACCGGGTCTTCCGGGTCGGGTTACGACCCGGACACGTGTCCCCGTCCGCAACCCACGGATCCGGACCGGATTCGGGTTCCGACCCGCAACCTGATCCGGAATCGAACCGCGCCCGCGGGTCGCGCGAGTGAAGGCGCGTGACCCGCCCGCCTGCGCGTCAGGCGCGTGAGCCGACGCGCAGCGCGTCTGGCACGCGCTAGAAGCGGTTCCCGGCACGTGGAGGCGCGTGGGGACATGCCGCCGGTGCGTGGCGGCGCGTGGGACCACCGGCGGCGCGTCAGGTCGTCCGGAATTGAAATTTTTTCAATTTTTGAGGGTCCCACATCCATAAAAGTGACTTTTTGTGGGCTTTTGTGCATCGAATCCTAGTCCAAATGGTGAGATGCTATCCCGGATTGTGGTGTATGGTGTCTGTTGATTCATACGCTCGTCTTGGGGTATGTATTCGAATTATTTGGGTCTTGTTGATTCGTATGGTGCACAAAATGTGAGAATAAGCATCACAAGTCACTACTATCTCATTGACTGCTTCTAAAATTGTTGTATTTGATTTTTGCAAGGGGGATAAAATTGAATGGTGATAAATGCGAGATTTTTCACTGGTAGATTCAATTTATTCTTAAGGAGCAAGAACTAATTAAAATTCTGATGCATGAGATGATGGACTCCAGGGAGGGTTCCACACCTCAGCGAGACGGGATTAGGAGACATTACGTGCATGAAAGAGGAATGATAGTCGAGTCAGGGCAATCCTCCTGAGTAGCATGCACGATGATGTGATCCCAGTCTATGAGCAATATCCTACGGTTTTATCGGTTTGGCTCACCCTATAAAGAATATTGTGGTGCTCTTACAGATCCTGAGATAAGGATACTGACTTATAAGTGTAACAACTTATAAGAAAAGGGTTGATCATATGATGATGCAACATTTGATAAAAATGTCGAGTATGATCGCCGAGTTGGGGAATGTGATCGAGCCCATTTCGGATATATTTTCTGGTACTGGATGTGATCCAGTTCTTTACCTGATTCATGAGAAATCATGAAAGTCTATTTCACATACGACGAAAGTATTCGCACTTTCACTAATGTGAATAGACACAGTGAGCTCGAGTAGGAGCATCTAGAGGCGAGTAGGCCATACTCGGGTCATGCTTATGCGATGGAGTCGAGCAAGGACTCCTGTGTGACTTGAGCCTCAGGTAAGAAGAAAACTATCCGAGAAAACTGATAATACTACGCTGCTCGAGATAGGAGCGCGCTTATAAAGTTATGTCCAGTGAGTCCTCAAGTAGGAGGATTTACATACTGAAACAGAGTATTTTGTTGACATCAGAGGGAGTAGCACTTGCAAGTTGGAGTTGCAAAGTTGCTAGACTCTGTATGCCCTTTACGCTCCAAAAGTTCGACGGAACTTGATTTCAGTTTAGGATATGCTCTGTTAATTTAGAAATTTAAAATTTCTATTTGTTACGACAATTCTATGATTGGTTCTATTTTGGTCCGTGAGGGACTGAATGCACTGGAAATGATTTCTTTTCAATGGTATTTCTTGTTGTCCTCTTAGTGTGAGAGAGGATGAACCGGTTAGCAGTGAGTGGCTTTGTAGAACCCGCTAACCAGTCTTGCCTAGACGGCAAACTTACAAGAAAACCATTCGACAATGCAATGAGGGCTGGGACTCCATTGCAGTCGGTTCACTCCAACATCTGTGGCCTTATGAACGTGAGAACCTGAAATGGTGTTGGGTACTCTATTACGTTCATAGACAATTACACGCGTTTCGGCTACGTTTATCTGATCTCGCGCAAGTCTGAGGCATTGAGATGCTTCAGGAGGTTTACTAGCGAGCTTGATAATCAGTTACTTGAGAGTAGAGACTCTCAGAACCGATCGAGTACGCGAGTATTTGTCTAAAGAGCTCTATTTCAAGAAAGGCATTACGAGAAACTGACTATTCCTTGCTACTCAGTGGAGTAGAGTAGCCGCGAGAGAGGAATAGGACTTTGTTTGAGACGGTGAGGCCGATGATGGCGCAAACCAATTTACTCGTTTCCCATTGGGGAGATGCGTTATTGGTTGCAGCCTATGTTCTCAATCGTATTCTATTAAAGTCCGCAGTCAGTACTCCATATGAGCTTTGGACAGGGAGGCGACGACCTTAGCCATTCGAGATTATGGGGTTATGCAACGTATGTTCACTATTTCTCGCATTTACACAGCGAGTTAGGCTTGCGAGAAAAGAGATGTATTTCTAATGAGCATACAGATGACACTCTCACTGAGATTGAGTCTCATGATACCGAGATTCTTGAAAGTGATTTCCCTATGAGAGGTGAAATCAATTGGGACTTTACCTTTCATGAGATGGATGAGCCTAGTGGTTGGCTAATCCCAGTGGCAGGATCCAAGAATCCATTACGGATCTGGGTTCTAGTGGGAGCGATCCATCTAGAGGTAAAAAGGTTTCCCATCCTCTTAAGAGTAGTCGAGAATGCGTACCTAACCGTCGCTTCCCGATTGAGGGAGAGGCTCTCAATGTGACTCTTGAGGATTACGAGAAACCTTTAACTGTCCTAAAGGCTCTTGAGGGTTCCATGGAGGACCATTGATTATAGGCCATGGGTGAGAGGAGTTGATGAGAATCAACAGGATCTGGGATCCAGTTGATTTACCTGAGGAGGGCCAGGGTTGAGAATATGTGAATTCTCAACATCAAGAAAAAGGCCGACGGATCGGTGTAGAGGTATAAGGCCTATCTGATAACCAGGGGTTACTCAGACTGAGAGCAAGATTACCTCGATCCATTTACTTTTAGCGATTATCGTGGACATAATATGGATCTGGAGTGAGGCCAGATGAACGTTGAGACTGTTCTCCTGAGTGGGAGTTTGGGTGAGGATCTATAAGGAATGGCCATCTGGCTTTATTCTTATAGATCTGGATGATAAGGTCTGTCGACTTTGGAAGTTTACATATGACCTTAATCATCAATCCAGGCAGTGACGTTTGAGATTTCACGAGAAGGTGATATCTTACGGTTTCGTGATGATCGAGGAGGATCATCGCGTATACTTTTTATGTTCTTGTGATCATGTCCTCATGTGAATGACATTCTGTTGACTGAGAACAACAGAGAGTATCTAATGACCACGATGACGTGGACATTGTCGAGTCTTGATGTGAAGAACATGGGTGAGATTCAGTTCTTCCTCGAAGTTAAGATCTAGAGGGATCGCTCGAGACAGGTGTTGACTTTTTCACATGAGTCCAACATCAAGGGAGTTCTCGAGCGCTTCGAGGAGATCGACTACGACCTTAAAGATACTCTTATCGCTAAAAGGTTAAAGCCTAATTCTTGACATATGCCCTAAGACTCAGAAAAGGACAAGGAAAATGAGTAGAATCCCTTGTTCCAGTGCACTGAGTGATCTGATGTACGCAGTGTCGTGTACACGTTCGGACATTTGATTTGCAGTCACTATGGTAATTAGGTATCGATCGAATCCTAGAGGGGATCACTGAAGAGCAGTGAAAGGATTCCGAGATATCTCGAGAGAACTGCGGACCTCCTCTAGTGTTACGGAGGAGGTGATTTGCGTCTTATTGGGTATTCAGATACCAACTGGGTTGGTGATCTGAACGTATGCAAATTGATATTAGGTTTTACTATCTTGGAGTAGCAAGAAGTAAACCTGTATATCTCTATGTACGATAGAGACTGAGCTTATGAGATGCTCAGCAGCAGTTCAGGAGAGTGTTTGGCTCCGGAGATTTCCGGATCACTTAGGGGTTGTGTCAGATAGTGGGAGGCCAGTGATGATTTATTGAGAAAATCAGGCCGCCTTTTGACCACACTTGAGATCCTAAGTATCAATAAGTCCAAACACATTGATACCTAATACTATGTTATGAGATACATCACCGAGAAGGGTGAAGTGACAAATAAAGTACATTACTATACAGCGCGTTGGCTGATCCCTTCAATAAACCCATTGTGTTAGATTCCTATATGAGATATTGGAATCATTGGGTTTGCATGTACATTCACATTTCTCACCTTGTACTGATGCTTATTGTGTTATATATATGACATGTGTGCATGATTGGGTCACTTATTTATTGCACTATTTTAATTGTCATATATTTTGTGATATGTTGTGATAAATGATATGTCAGGCAGGCGTGGTCGACTCTCTCACACGAGTGACCACCTCCAGCTCTGAGTGAGCGGAGATGAGACGGTTTCTAGTTGTAAGAGGCTTTGAGAGTGGCCCTACTAGAACATAAGTCGCCCTGATATGTGTTCAGGATGAGGTCATATGCGATATGACCGGCATGGACGTACCCACATCTATGTTGCCTGTAAGTAGCCAGGTTTGAGATCTCAGATATCACCTGCGACTAGTGATATTGTCTCTGAGATACTCTCTCTGAGATCTCTGGGTAAAGTCTTATGTGTAGACTGAGTCCCATACCTGCACAGTGTTAGAGAAATCTGACATATGCCCTTTGAGAGATGGGGGAATAACACTGTGGCACGCATTTTATACCGCGTGTGATATGTCGACCAGGGATAGTGGGAGCATTATTTGAGACACTGATATGATTTTGATCCCCGTTCCCACTGTGCGAGACCCGAGATCCATTGGGTGGGATCTCATGTACCCTTATCACTTTCGGCTGTTTCTAGAAGTTTTGGTTCAGTGTTGCTACTTTAGTCTGTTTACCGATAGCCCGGAAGATAAATTGAGGTCTGAGGAACAGGTCTAGGAAAGCAGCTGAATTGAGGCTAATAGATTCGAGTTTGGGAAAAGGAAGACCAACTGACATTACATCATTATGTTGTATTCACCGGCTAGCCTATTATGTCTATCCATGTTGGGATGTAATCATAATAGTGGATACACAGTCGAGCATTTATTGGGGATTACTTTCGTTGAGGAAAGTAGCTCGATAGATGTAATTAGTCTTGGATCTGGGGTGCAGCGAGTTCTTTTGATACTAACGATGGCTTCTCGATCATCCTAACAGGTGCATCGAGAGGTCTTTGCTTGCAGGTGTACTCGCAGGTCGCACGACGCCCAATTCTGTATGAAAGTCCAGCAGGGTGATGTGATCGCATGAGTTGTGATCTTGTGACGAATATTAAAATGCCCTCGCGTGCAAGTGGGAGATATAAGAAAATTATGCCCATCGTGGGGCATTTTTAGGAAGTTATGGGATAACTTCCCATAACTCCTAATATACCATTATTGATGCAGTTTCTCCTCCCTGACTTACTCTCTCGTTTTTGCTCTCTGTATCAATATTCTTGGGAGATGGCAACCATGAGAATCACTTGACAGAAAAATATTCTCTCTAAATATTCTCTAGAGAGAGAATATAGAGGGTTGAAAATAATTCCGAGTAGGGAATTTTTTTCGTCACAACGAATCGCCGGACTGAGGGTTGCGGTGTCGTGACATTGCGGTGGTGGTTCGATTAACATCGTGATCACCATCCCGACCGCGAGATCCGATCGAGGGACGCACGGCCGATTTTTTGGGCTCTACATATTCGAGATATTTATACCCTATACCCATTCTATATTTATTTTTCCCGAAAATTATTTATGAATGCTTCCGCTGCATGTGACTCGATTAAATTCCAACAATAACTAAAACAAGTAAACTATAAAATTACAATTAACAATGCAAAAAAAAAAAAAAAAAAAAAAAAAAAAACATACTTTTCCCGATGTATAAGCATAGCATATAAATTAAAATTGCTTCAAATTGTTACTTTATTAACACCATAGCATATAAATTCTTTAAAAAAAAATAATCAAACTAAAATATTATCTGATTAATTTGAGAAATAACTCACTTTTTCAAAATGTTCATAATATTAAACTAAAATGACTTTATTAATGGAAATAAAAATTCGAGTCATTTTGTTGGACTTATAAAGTTGGATAAAGAAAATTCAAAAACATAAAAAATTGAAACATGGATCATATTAGATTGTGTTGCATAATAGAATTGGAATACCATAATATTAAAAACTCATCGAGTTGTCATAGCATAATGTAGAATATCATATACAGAACTGAATATGAGAAAAGCAAAAGCAATATTCAGTTCAAAATTTAAGGAAATAAGCTTCATACAAGACCATGAAAAAAATGAATTTTGAGTACATACATTGTGAAATTTGGACAAAACTTCAATACTCAAAACTTAGAGACCAAACAAATCTAAAATTGCATAAAAAGATTTCTTTTCTTTTTCTTTAATTGTCTATTTATTCAATTTAACTAGTGAACATAATAAAGAAAAAATATTGAATAATATATGCTTTAAAAATTAAGAAATAAACAAAAAATGGGAAAAATGGAGAAATAATAAAAAATTGAAAGAAATTTGAAGCCTCCACTTTCATCAATAGTGGATAATTGTTGTTTGAATGAGAAAGAGAAGTTAAAAACAGAAAAAAAGGTTGGTAGCGTGTGTGTGTGTGTGAGAGAGAGAGAGAGAGAGAGAGAGAGAGAGAGAGAGAAATGGAGTGTGGTGGAAAGGTTGAAGAAATAAGATTGCAAAAGTCAGAGGGAAGAAAAAAAAAAAAAACTTGTACAATGGTAGTGTGTGAAAAAATAAATAATATCAATTTTTGTAAATATATAGAGAGAGGAGACTTACATTTTTTTTTTTTGGGGGGGGGGGGTGGACATGTGTACACAAAAACCTAGAGTTTTTCCAACTTTTAAGGGGCACTTCCCCCTTGCCCTAGTTTCAAACAATACTTTTAATTTTACCAACTATAAATTAAAAGTTTTAATTAAAAAAAGATAATTCAGCTAAAAATAGTGTGCGTATTTATATTACCACTAATACAAAAATATAAATATATACGGATAATAGATAAAATGTAGGATTAAAATGATTCACTAAAAATACTTAAGTATCAGAACATAACATCCTTTACATCAAAGCAAGAGAATACTAACTCTAACTATGAATATATAATGTGAAATATCACTTATTCAAAGTAAAGAACAATGCAATGAACTCTCACTATAAGAGTGAATAACATCAAGAAAGAAAAATGTCATTTTTTTTATTTTTTTTCTCCTTTTTTTTTTCATTTTTTTTTTCATTTTTTTTCATTTTTTTTCAACCAGCAAAATTTTTTTTCTTTTTTTTTGGGCTGGTTTTTTTTTTTTTTTTTGAGTACATCGACTTTATAACATAAAAAATCATAATGCCAAAAAAAACTAGAATGTCATGCTATCAACTATAAGTACCTTAGTGAATTGTGGTTCAAAATCTGGGATTAGAAAGAATGAGGGTCATGGGATAAATTATGTAGGTCATTAAAGAAAGAAAAATGTTTAGACTCAAATGGATTATCTAAGGGATAATATGATAGGGATTAAATTTTTCGAAAGCTAAATTTGTGTAAACTTAGATGCTTTAATCATTTTGGTGTATGAAAATCAAGAATGTGGTCTCAAAATGTATAACAGAGCAAGTTTTAGAATGATCAATTTATGTGTGATATATACTCAACCAGAAAAATAATGAGAGCAAGAAATTTCTCTATAAGGCTCAAATCCTTACTAAGGTAAGTTTGTGTCAAATCTTGCATTGTCTATCTTTTAAATCAACCATAAGAAGATGAATAGCTAATCACATACCAAATAATTACTAATATCAATCATCCTTCATGCAATCCAATTCAATACAAGTAACACGCAAGGACTAGAAAACTCAAGAAAAATTTTCGTTGGCATGAAAGAATTCAACAAAAATTTTTGAGAACAAAACAAAAATTCAGCATTCAAATTCCTATATAAAAAAATTAGCAGCCTATATATGCATATTCTCCCATATTTAAGTTAAGCATTGTCCTCAATGTGAAAAATAAATAAAAAAAAAGTAAAGAGAATAGAGAGCTCCCCTGAAATGTAGCATTCCTTTCGATTTCTTCCTTCTCATGCGTAGGGTTTCTTATCTACCTAAAAAATGCCATAAAAAACTCAAATTTAAAGTAAATCAACAAAAACAAATACTAAAAAAAATCATAAAAAATATTGGGTTGCCTCCTAATAAGCGTCTTTTTTTATTGTCTTTGGCCAGACATAATCTCATTGTTTCAACCCGGATCATAGATTTTCACATTGTGACCATTCATGGCATCTTGTCATGCTTTTGTCCTTTTCTTATCAATTTGCACGTTCTCATATATCTCTTGTTCTTCCTCCAACTTATTGAATTGAAACTTCTTTTTCTTACCTGCATGAGACCCACTTTTTGAATTAAATTGATCTAAATTCACACCCAAAGCAGCACATACAACAATATATTCATTGTCTAGAAAATCATGTTTGACTTGCAATGAACTGACAATGTAATTTTCAATAGGATCACTTGAATAAAAGATATTAATATCATGTTTAGCAATTTTTTTAGTATGATCAATCATAAAAACCTCTTGCTTATCAAAATTTTTTCTGTGATGGGAAACATTAAACTCAATTTTTTCATTATCCGTTTTCAAAATTAGTTTTCTAGAAAGAATATCAATCAATGCTCATGCAGTGGCATGGAAAGTTAAAATGCTTCCCTGTTTTGTCTCTGATTCCTTGGACTTCTTTATTACAAGTTGCTCAATCTCTTGTTTGTTTTCTTTCTCCTTGGATGGATCTGATATCTCATACAATTCTTTACCACTCTTCAATATGATTGCGTTAACCTGCTCTCTTGGGTTCTTTTTAGTATCACTTGGTAATCTGTCTGGCACACAAGAATGAAAAATGTTAGATAATTGGTCAATTTTATTTTCGAGCCTTTCAAACCTTTCATTTGTTGTTGTTGCCAAACGCTCGATTGCTAACTCCCATGATGCTTTGCTCTCCTTTAGTTGTGGTTGTGGATTCCTAGAGATAAAGCCTGATTGGTTGTTTGGTCGTGGTGCCCCTTGACCCCTTGAAAGATTAGGATGACTCTTCCACCCAGGATTATATATGTTAGAGTAAAGGTTATTCAGAGGTCTGCCAAAGTTAGAAAAATAGCTTGCTTGTTGTACCTGAGGACACTCAGAAACTACATGAGTAGGATCTCCACATGATTCACAAAAATAAACTTGATTGGGCATAAGATTGGTCTGATTGGTTTTCATAGCATTAAACAATGAATCAAGTTTTGCATTAAGCATGTTAAAATTATAGTCCTCATGCATAACATCCATTTGTTTGGGAATTTCATATTCATTAGACCAATCATATTGATTAGATGTCATATCATCTAATAGTGCATATGCTTCATTATATGACTTGCTCATTAATGCACCCTCGGCCGCTATATCAATGGTAATCTTAATAGATTGTAAAATACCTCTATAAAATGTTTGCAAGACTAACCAATCAGGTATACCATGATGTGGACACTTGCTAATCAAATCCTTAAAACGTTCTCAAGCAGAATATAAAGATTCACCATCAAATTGCCTAAAACTAGTGATATCATTGTGTAACTTAGCGGTTTTACCCGGTGAAAAATATTTGCTTAAAAATGCTTGAGACAGATTTTTTCAATTCATAAAATGATTAGGAGGGAATGAGTTAAGCCATACCTTTGCCTTTCCCCTAAGAGAGAGGAAATAAGCGCAACCTTATGGCGTCGGGACTTACCCCATTTAGTTTGATGGTATCACAAATTTCTAGAAAATTCTTCAGGTGACTGTTTGGGTCTTCAAAGGTTTCTTCGCCACTGAACTGATCTGCCTGCACTATGCCAATAAGACAAGGTTTAAGCTCAAAATTATTTGTTTCTATGGGAGGATTCGCAATACTAGATTGAACATTTTGAAGTCTAGGTATAAAATACTCCCTCATAGCTCTGTTATCATGATCCATTGCAACCTCACACTTCCTTTCTTCCTTAACTTATCTACAAATGGTTTTGAGAGTTTTCTCTATGTACAAATGAAAATCACCAAAATACAGTAAAAAAAATGCACAAAAAATACCTAAATAGTAAATTTAAAATTTAAAAAGTCACTAAAAAAAATTAGAAAAACCTATGAAAATGATGGAATTTGGCCAAGATAGCATGGTGCCCATGGTATAACCATGGGTTTTGCTCAGCAGCCTGAAATCTTTTGAAATAAGTAGTTATATACACCTAATTCGGAAAACTTTTTCTGATCTCGAAAATTTTCAAAAATTTCACCAAAATTTCAAAACCAAAATCTAAAATAGCAACTCTACACTCTAAACCCTAATATAAACAAGAAATAGCAAAGTCCAATCTCAAACAAGGTTATTCTGATTGATATATGAAGATATCCCCGGCAACGGCCCCAAAAACTTGTTACGCGATTTAGCTATATCACAATTTCGAGCAAATATACCCTAATCGAATGTTGTATATAGTGTAGACAAGTGTCGATCCCACAAGGATATTTTATACTACCAAGTATGAATAACCCTAATATAAGTTGAGCAAATCAAATCAAGTTATGAAAATTTTAGAAACTACTATAAACAAAATCTAAAATATGAAACTCTAATATAATAAAAATCCTAGGATATCGATTTTTATTTATTTTTATCTTTCTACACGGTCAAATCTCTTCAATCCCTAAGTTTATTGGCTAATGATTTATTATTGATGATGACAGATTTTTCTAAATTAGATTCATCCAATGGTCATGCAATGAATCCTTAATTTGTCTAACCAAAACCCAATAGTCATGCAATTTCGATTAAATCAAACCGCATTAAGTTCTGCAAAAATCTATAAATTAAGGTTTCCCTTAATCCCCATACATTAAATTAATCCAATGGTCATGTTCATAATTTCATATAGATTTTATTACTTAGACTAATTTTGTGTAATTATATTGGTCATGCATGCACTCAATCTCAAATCATCAAAATGTCGGGCCCAAAAACGTTTGAGTATTAAGAACAATAATAAAATCCCATCAAAATAATAATCATGCTAATAAAACTTAAAGGAGAGAATCAAATCAAACCATGCATTAATCAAAATATAAAATCCATCAAGTCCTCGGAAAAATAAAATTAACTAGACATTGAAAAGAAAAATAAGAAAGTAAAAGAGAACATTACAACCCTTATTCGCATGAACATGGAGGTCGAAGTCTCTTCGGATGGAGGAGGCTACAAGGGTTTGTAAAGTGGTGGAAGAATGAGAAAAATAAAACAGAAATTCGTCCTCCATGAGCTGTCCTATTGCCACATATATATAGGAGTGAAAACCCTAGGAAAAATTTAGTAACTTGGATTATTTTGGAAGTTTGGACTTTGAATTTGATTTAGAAACTTTCTTTTGCTGCTTGACGATGATCTTTTAACTTTCCAAATACTTGAAAATTCTCTTTTCTTCAATTTGGATAATTTTTGAAATTATTAGTAATGCAAATCTGAAATTGTAGCACATTGTTTCTATTTTGATTCCCAGATTCCGTTTTCCAGCACTACAGTAACTTTGACTAAATTTGTGGGTATCTTATGATCTGACTCAGCCTCTGAGGTCTTCATAAGAATTGTAGGGTTCAAAGTCTTCTTTCCAACGGCATAAAAATCGCCTCAATCGGACATTAGGATAAAAAGTTATGGTCAAAATACTGAATACTATCTATTCAGTCCGAAAATAGCAAGTTTGCTCCATTTTTTCTAAATTAATGATCACAAAAATAAATCAATATAAAACCATGAAATATGGTTCAAATCAATTCTCAAATACATCAATAAATGCTAAAAAAGATATAATTCAAGTGTATAAAAATATTACTATCACTACGCGTGCGTGAGATGCACGCGCCTGGTGCTGTGCACCAACGCGCCTTCTTGCGTGTGTGGTGCACGCGCCTGTCCCCCAGGTGCGACGCGCGCCTTCTCGTGCGTGTCTGCCACGCGCTTTCATCTTCTTCATCAGAATTTCTGCAACTCGAGTTTCTCCGACCCATTTTTCGGAAAAACTCAATTTTCGATATAGAATACAAGCAATATATATATCAAAATGTAGATCTAACAGAGACAAACACGGATCTACCAATTTTATAAATTGATTTGACCTAAAACTCGCCAAATCTGGGGTTGAAGGGTTCGGTCACTATTCACGACTGAATGCTTCAACCGGAATTTTTTTTGCCTAAACGTGCTCAGAAAATTACGAAAAAATTATTTTCGGGTTCTACGTGAGTTGGGTAATACAGTGGTGTAATTGGATTCACGAAACTCATCCGTGATCTGAACCCCAAATTTTATACCATATATTTTTATATCCAAATTTAATTTCGAAAAATTATTTAAAAATATTTTTAATATGCTCTGATACCAATGTTAGAAATTTCGTGACACACACACAGCGGAAGCAATAAATAATTTTTCCAGAATCATAAAAGGATGAGTTCGCGATATATCTCAATTGATGATGTCGAAATTTTCGAGAGCCGCAAACTCTGAACACGAACCTCTCGAAGTTGAGATGATAGTCACAATAATCGAACTATCACCGTAATATCACAATGATCCAACTCTTAACCCAGTGATTGTTAAACGATCGGAAAACCCTCAATTTTAATTGTTTTTTTCAATCATTAAAATTCTCTCTAATGAATCTCTCAATAATCAAGTATTTTCACCAACTATAATTCAGAAATTATTAATTCATTTTCCATAAGAAAATATAACTTCTGTAAAAGCCCTTTAGAGAGAAAATATGGGAGAGAAGGGACAGTGGATTTTGAATTTCAAATTTTTTACTATCGGTAAAACTGTCTCACGTGGACATTTATCGATACCTGCATTGTCCCCCAATATCGCCACGTGGTACAATACTAATCTACATTCCAACACCTCCACTGCTCCCTCCAAGTACCTTCACTCCATGCCAATCCCATTTGCTGCAATTGGGACTCTCAAATTGTTCCCACACACGACTCACCAGATTCAAATTTCAAATCTGCACGCAACAACGCAAAGCCCGAACCCGACCCAGTTCCATTAGCAAGACACCTTGTATATGGAGAAGTTCATTGCTACCAGCAACAATTATTTGAAATCAGAAAACAAGAGAAGCTCAACTGTGTCAGGTCTGAACTCAAGAAGGGAATTGAGACGATCGTGAGTGTGACTGATGAAATTGCTGTGGGGTTGGTTTCACCATTGCTCAAGGAGATGAGCTGGCCAGATTTGAGGAGAGTGAATTTCATCGAATTTCCATGGAAATCAAAGATCCAACTGAGGAGAGAGAAAAGTTGTCAAAGATGGTTGCCAACTGAAGAGGAAGAGGAAAATTGGGGGGGGGGGAATTTAATTTTTTATTATTTTATTTTAATGGGTTGATTTTTCACATCTATTTATATTTTTCCTTTTTGTTTTTGTAAAATCTCATTAACTGTGTCAGGAGCACTTTGATAATGGAATGAACCACGAGGGCCAATTTTTAAATCTTAGAGTCTAATTGTTAAACAAAAAAAGCAATCGGTGCTATTTTGCATTTTTTTTTTCCCAGAAAAGGATACAATTAACACTGTATTCTCAAAACTCCATTAAATAACCAAAGATTCCCTAGTTTCGAGGAAGATAAAAACAGGATGAAGCTATGAAGTAATAGAACTGGCATCTCATGTGTTCATGTGATCTTTTCAACTTAAAATCAGACATATGGGCAAACAGAAGTTATGCTACGCCTTTGAGGGAGTTGAAATTTATGATTTATGCTAAAAGTTACTCAGCTATGCTTCACTGTACACGTAAGTAAATAAAATTTTCTTAGCTATCCAGAGAAAAGAAAAACCTAAAACAATAACCTAATAGATATTCAGACAAAAATTTTTAATAGACAAGCACAAGTTGCCGCCTAGGGATGTTATGACACCCGGGTCGAGCTCGGGTATCATGATACCCGAGCTCGGCTCGAGTTTTACTTGGATGAGCTCAAGCTCGGGCTCGAGCTCATCGAGCTTGCGTTTCTCGGGCTCGAGCTCGAGTTCGAGTTCGAAGTGTCGTTAGGTGTCATCGGGTAGTATCGTCATGTAGTGTTATTATTTATTTTAAAAATTATTTTTAAAAAATATAATTATTTTAATAAATAAAAAATATTTTTAAAAATTAAAAATATTTTTAAAAATATAATTTTCAAGCCCGTTGAGCTTTCGAGCTCGACTCAGTTGGGCTCGAGCTCGAGCTTTGACCGGGTAGTGTCACGGGTACCCGTGACACTACCCAAGTGTCATAACAGTCCTATTGCCGCCAAACCCCCCGGGGGGAAAAAAAGAAAAGAAAAGGGCCTTATGTACCATAAATTTCACCAAGTTTTGCAATTCCCTCCCAATCCCCTTCTTCCTTTGACAAAAATTTAGATGGAATCTTGCATTTTTAGCTCCTTGCCTGTTACGGTCCTTACACCTAAGGTTGCTGAAGGAGATTTGAGCCATTTGATTTTCCCTTACATTTGAGATGTAATAAATACATGGGTGCAACTGGTTGCCTATATCTATAGCTTTTCCTAACACCTACGAAATCGTTGGTCTGCATTTTTTTTTTTTGTCCTTTTCTTATCAAAAATAAAATCCTAATTGTATCCCATCCTGCTCAAAACAACCCACAAACCATGTCAATGTTTTGCATTCTTTCTAGAAAAATTAATGAATTATGACTTTTTCAGTTGGGGTTTGAAAAGCATATACAACTATTTTGAACAAGAACTATTATCACTGTGATAAGGGAGATCACTCCTATGAAATCAAATCTATATTGCCCTTAAGAATAATCCGCACTACTGAAGAAATAGGAAGATAAGCATTGAAATCCATCATATTAAGTATGGGCATGGGCAACCACGTGAAATTGGCTGAGCATGTACTGATAATATGTACCTGTTGCTTCATCTAAGGCCTCCACCCAATCTACAGGGAGAGGTGAAGATGATGGATACTGTGAACTAGAAGTGTTAATTGGCCTCTCCCATTGGCTAGTCCCAGTACTTTCATTGTAGTAACAGAGAGAGCCACTTGCAGGGTCCTTTGCCTCCACCTTGTTTAAGAAAGTAGGATGAGAATGTCAAGGGAAGAAGTACACCAAACATATAACTGGGACCCAGAGCAACCGATTCTTTCGCAATAAAGAAATTTTAGTAAGAGCTAACACATAGAACAGAACCCCACCTAAGTCCAGAAATGAATTCTAAAGGCATATATGAAATACAAATGAAGAAGTAGAAATGCACATGCTTGTACACATCCCAAAACTTTCACATGAACTTGTACAAGAACTTACTCATCCAGGAGGCAACTTTCCAATGGTTTTGGGTGATTGAGCCTCCCAATTCTGCAACACATACATATGAATTCAGTTTCAACTCTCTAATACCCCTGAGCAATGGGAGAGGAGTGGGGCAGAGGAAGGGGAAGAAAAAGTGGGACAGATCAAGATTTGTTGCTATTGGCTTTATTTTTGCATCTTCATCTTTTATAATACCCCTGGCTCTCAGCTTCTGCTTAAGGTACTGAGGCAATTCTTTTGCCGCAGGTTGCTGATCCAACTTGCAATCAATCTCAGGAGTTTCATATCCATTGTCACTATCGCCAACTTCAGTGTGTCCTGACACAAAATAAAACTATAACTAACTATTAAGTTGAGAGATAAACTGAAGAAAAGTATATACTAGAACTAAAGATATACAATCATTTTGGTAAATCTTACTAGGACTGGCAACATTAGGCTTCGAAGCATTATAATAAGCACCTCCTCCAGGAACACCATACCCATTTCCAATTTCCAAGTTACCTGCTACAAAGCAAAATGATATTTATTCAAAGGGACATTAAGTCACAAGGGGATGTCCCAAAACCAAAATATCTCCACGAGTGCAAGCTAAATTGAAAGTGCAGTAAAGACCCATGTTCCAATTTTGAACTTAACAGAAACAATTCCAGGATAAGTCCTACTCAAAATAGGAAAAACATGGGAAAGGGGAGAGAGAGAGAGAGAGAGAGAGAGAACAAAATGATATTTGATTTTTTTTTTTTTTTTAAATGATGGGGCTAGTTCACCACTGCAGTGAATGAACAAAGTTAACTGTAAATCTGATAAGAGTTAACAAAAGGCAAAAGATGAAGGGCTAATTGATTGCTAATTCTTGCTTAATTAAGAAGATGCGTGTTCTATAATCAATTATTTCCTCTTGAAATTATGGTATTATAACAACTTTCAGAAAATTTGTCATATGCAATTGCTGCTTACTAGGCAACTTAACAAGGAAATATAGGCAATCATTAAAAATATATATATAATCTTGACTTTAAAAAAAAAGAAAAAGGGGTTTTCAGCAAAACTGAAAATTAACTGTTGGGAGCAAAGTGTAGTTTGTTAGATGCTATTGCTTTTTCATCAAAGTCAATAATAAAAATAAAATGTGTGTGGAGGTTGTTTTTCAATCTGTTAGAGCAACCTAGCAAATCTGTGTTGCCTAATGTCATGTAAGAAAATAATTAATTTATGCATGCAATTGCCAGTCTACCAGAAACCGGACAACTTTATGCAAAATGGATAACCAGAATACAGCAACACAGCAACAATAGCTACATTGTTAAGGTTGTGCTTGACAAAAATAATTGATTATTAAAATGAATTGTATAAATAGAAAATGTATTTTATGAGATTGTTGGGTTCAAGAGTTCAAATCTCTATTAGATTCAACGTAGCTTTGTAATTTCCTTTTAGTGGCTTCCCCTTGAAGCCCTTGATCATTATAAAATTAAAAGGAATGTACAGACGGTGACTTTTATTATTAGTGAGTTTTAGTGACGGATTTTTATGATTTTTAGAGACGCTTTCGACGAAATTATTAAGAAATATATATATTTTCTGACGATATAAAATTATCGGTCGGAAAAAGTTTATCATCCGTTAGTAAAGTAGCAAAACCGTCTATAAAAAATGATGTTCAATTTTGACGACTATTAGTTGTGGTCATTAAATATAGTAGTGTATAGAGATAGTTTGAAAACAATCACTATATAATTCTTCTTTTCTGTCTACTTAACAATACCGTTTGTATAAGTTCTCCATCTATACTGACTAATAATTTTACCGTCTGTAAATGTCATCTATTATTCAGACGGTTATCACTTGTTATCGATAAATATGACAATCTTTAGTAATGGCTTGGAAAAAGTTACTATATGAGTTTTTTTAGTAACGGTTAAACCATATCATTGATATAAATTTATACTTTTACTAACCTAATTAATGCACCGTTTGTAAAAGGGATTTTCAATTAAAACGATTATTAATTGTCGTCAACACTATAGGTAGAGGTAACATGTTATAATTTTATAATAAATTATGGTAATAACTAGTAGTAATATAGTGGTAACTAAAATTGTGGTAAGTTTAGGATAACTAATAGTAATATAGTAGTAATTTAAATTGTATTAAGTTTGTGTTAAATGATAGTAATATAATGAGAATTAATATTAATATAGTAGTAACTTTAATTGTGTTAAGTTTTTGATAATTAGTAGTAATATAATTATAACTAATAGTAATTAGTGGTAAGTTAAATTGTGGTATAATATAATAAGCAGTAATATAGTAATAATTAATAGTAATATAATGGTAACTAATAGTAATATAATGGTAAATTAAATCGTGATATAACATAACTAATAGTAATATAGTGATAATTAATGATAACTATGTTAACTTAAATTGTGGGTAAGTTTACGAAAATTAATATTAGAAATATAGTGGCAATTAGTAGTAAAATAATAGTAAGTTTACAGTAACCAGTAGTGATATAGTTGTAACTAGTAGTAACTAATTATAATATAGTGATAATTTAAATTATTCTTACCCGCCTTCAATTTCCGCCTAACTTAAATTGTCACACAATTTTTTTTTTTTTGAAAACATAACTTCCCACTTTCAATTCCCTCTTCTCTTTCAAAACCTAACTTTCCTTCATAATTTTCCATTCTCCATAACTTCCCGCCTTTAATCCCTTCCAATTCTAATTCATCCTATTATTCACCCTAAATGTCCATTTAAGAGTTTGTTCTAATTACCTCCCAACCATTAGATCAAATACAGAGAGTTTGTCCACCCATTGGATGAAATGAGATTTATACAATTTAGAATTAATACCTGAACAGGAGAAATAAACTAATTTGGATTGTTTTCATGGTATACAAAAACACCATTAACGTAATATGAATTTACATTACTATATTATTATATGTAATGCTAAATTATATAATTATATAATATTAGTCGTTTGGATCAATTTCAATTTAAGATACACTCAAGTGACATTGTAATTCACAATTTCAATTTAAAATAAACTCAATAGTGCTGTGCCATTGTAGAGCACTATTACAATATGAAATCATATAACTAATTAATACATAATATATAGTTTTACTATGACAATTCTTACACAATTTATTAACAAATTGGATATTATTAATTTAAATAATAGTACATGACATTTAATATTATTAATTAGATAAAATTAGTAATGAAAATTAATATTAATAGTATTAGTAATTTAAATAATACTATATAATTATATGAATTAGTAATTATCAATATTATATAATCAAATAATCAATATCCAATATCCATCCATTTTAAAGTTTGGCTAAGGCAATGAAATGTGATTTATCTGATTGGAATTTATCAAACTAATTAGTGTAGTTAGCTAGTATAAAATAGTTTACTTCTTCCTCGAGGTACATTATAATATCTCTTCAATTGGATTAATTTTTTATATGATTAGTTATTATTATATTATATTATAATTTTTTTGATTTTATTTAATCAATTATATTATAATTAATATTATGAATAATATTATATATGTTAAAAAATAAAAAAAAATTATTAGTGGTAGTGCTAATGGTAAGTAGTGATAATTTGTGGTAAGTAGTGGTGTGATAGTGGTAAGTAGTGATAATTGGTGGTAAGTAGTTACGTGTTAGTGGTAAATAGTGGTGTGAAAGTGGTAAGTAGTGATAATTGATGGTAAGTAATGATAATGCAGACATCCATATGGTAGTGATAACTGGTGGTAAGTAGTGGTAACTAGCGATACGTAGTGGTAATGCAGTAGTGGTAATGCAGTAGTGGTAATGCAGTGACCATATGATAGCGGTAAGTAATAATTATGATAGTAAGTAGTGGTAAATGCTAGACACCGCTGTACTTGTGTTTTTAATAATCATTAAAAACAAAAAAAAATAAATTCTAAAAATTAATTATATATGATATAATTTTATATAAATTTCAACAAAAACAACAAATAAAAAAATGAGAATATTATATAATTTTATATAAAATCCAAATCTAATCTATCAATATAATTAATTAAACTAATATAATTAAATAATATTAAATATCATGTAATTAATTATACCCACATAATTAATTATACTATTTTATTCTCATACCCGATCTAAAAGACACAAAAGAAAAAAAAAATGAAATTATAAATTGTTTAGTTGGGACATTTGGACTAAATTGTAAAATAATTACTATTATATTAATATATATTTCTATATATTACTAATATATTAGTATAACTACATATTATTATATTAATATTATACACAACATAGTATTATATTTTATATTATTGTATTACATATTATTATATTATATTTTAACACATTAGTATTAGATTATATATTACTATATATTAATATTGCATACTATATATTATTATTATATATTATATTAGTATATATGTTGCATTAATATTGTATTATGACAAATTGAAATATATTTTTTAAATTACTTATTAAATTATAATATAGTTTTAATTATATTATATGTTATACAAATTCATAGATTTAATATTTCATTCTTTCTGAATCCAAAACAATTACAAAAAAGAAAATAATAAAAAGAAAAAAAAAACAGTGGAGTGATTTGCAAAAACAAAGGGCGAGCGCCAGACAGCCCCTGCCTGGTGCCTGCCCTTTTTTTTTTTTAAATCTAATCTAAAATTACAACATAAATAATTATATTAGTATTGTTACTCTATAATATAGATTAATTTAATATATTTTTAAAGGTAAAATGGTTAAGTAAATAATTATATTTAATTACATAAATTAATTATTTTTAATTGTTTTAGCTTTAAAGGTCATTTGTTAATAATAATTATATTTAAACAATTATTATATTACAACATAGTATTATATTTAAACAATTATTATACAACATAGTATTACATAATTAACTAATAATTATTTACCAAAATAATTAACTAATAATTATTTACCTTTAATTATATATTATTTTGGATCTCTTTCTTTCTATGAGTTAAGGTTTTAAAATTAAAAACAGGAAATAATAAAAGAAAAAAAAAAGGAGGGCGGGCGCCACTTAGTGCCTGCCCCGTCCTGGGCAGGCACCATCAAGCAGCGTCCGCCCTTACACTATATATATTAATATATAATTCTAAAATGTATATATTATTATATTATATATTGTTGTATTATATATTCGTATAATATTTAAAATAGGCAAGATTATCGATTTATGTAATTTATATGAAAAAATCTAATTTCAAAATTAATTATCACTATTATTTTATTTTGTACAAATTTTAAACAATAACTAACAATAATAATTTTAATTAATAATTTTTTAGCATAAAAATTGGCGCCAATAATATATTTTACTTCTTTAATTTTAATTTATATGCTACTAATTTTTGGGCTCCAAGGATGACAGGTAAAATAAAAGTGAGTAGGAGATAAAATTTTTAAAAATGACGGGTTTTGAAATTAATTGTGAAAATAAGACGGATATTAAAACTCTCTTATTCCCTTGAAAGCTCTCACTTCCTCCCTAAACTCTCAAAATCCATGAAACAATTGTCACTACTTTCATATATATTATATTAAATTCAAAACTTTTCTTTCCTTCTCAAAATCAATTGAAATTTTAACTCAACCAATAAATTTTCAAACCTCATTTTTATCTCAACTTTCACTATACTTTAAATACCATGTGCGAATAGGTATTTTAAATATTTTAAATATTCTTGGTAACTATTTTTAACAAAATGTATTGTCCTTTTGAATATTATATAAAATTATAAATATTAATCTTAAAAATGAAGAAGGAGAAGATGAATTAATACACATGAATAAACATGATGATATTGATAGAATAGGATGAAATGCGTATACATATGAAATGTAATGTAATGTGATGATGAGGTTGATAAACGTGTGAAACAAAATGTAATGAAATGACATTTCATTTATATAGTCATTAATTTATTTTTTCTATTTTTATTTTATTTTATAATAATACAATAATAATGAATTATGAATGATATGTAGTGATGATGGTAACATGTGATAATAATATGATAACAATTAGTCTGTGAGACATTTGTGTAAAAAGAGTAGTCTATTAGTGGTAAATGCCACGTGGTAGTGGTAAGCTACGACAACTAGTAGTAAGTAGTAGTAAGCTGTGATAACGCCCGTGTAATAGTGGTAAATACCGCTACGGTGTGCGGGCGCCTGTTATATAGATGTTTTTAATAAGAAAAATTCTAAAAATTAATTATATGATATAATTTTAAGTAAATTCCAACAAAACAAATAAGAAAAATATGAATATTATATAATTTTATATAAAATCTAAAACTAATGTATCAACATAATTAATTATACTAATATAATTAATTATATCATTACATTCTCATTATTTACAATATTAAAAGTTTATAATATTATTTTTTTTGGGAAAAATTATTTATAATAATATAATTAACATTCTTTTCTTTTATTTAAAAAATATCAAAATTTTATTTTAATATTTTTATTTTAACTTTTTAATAATAATTGATTATTAATAATATTAAATTAAAATTAAAATAATTGGTGATATAATTTTTAAATATGACATGTGTAAATTTTTAAATAATTTAAAAGAAAACTAAACGTGGATAGGCGGGTAAAAGTGCCCAAAAAATGGAGGGAAATAAAATTTTAAAAAAAGGGCGGGTTTTTAAATTTTTGTGAAAATAAGACGATAAATATCTTTAAAATCATGAAAACTCTCTCATTTCCTTTCATTCCTTATAAAACTCTCCTCTGCTCTCCAAACTCTCAAAATCTATTGAAAAAACTATCACTCAACCAAATTTTGTTCAACCAAAATTCTCACTCAATTTAAATTTATACTATATTTTCATTGAAACTTTGTAAACTTTTGTCACTCTGTTCAAAACATCCAGTTAGATGTAAAGAAGTCACTCTGTTGAGATAAGTATCCAGTTGAGTCTAAAGAAGTCATTCTGTTAAGATGAGCAACCATTTTGGGCTTAAAAAGTCCAACCATCAACTATTCAAGAAGCAGATAGTTTGTTACCAGGTTTTAAAAAAAAAATTAAAAGAGGTATTTCGCGGAAGAACAATTTTATTTGTTAATTATGATTTTTTTAAAAAAAAAATTGTTATTTTGTTGTTAATGTATTATATTTGTATGTATTTTTTATCATTAATATAATTAATATTTTAAATTATAACAATATTTATCTTCGGGTTGTTATCCTGTTGTAATATAATATTTGTAATGATCATAAACAAATGATCATGAACACTTATATAATCCAGAATAAAAGAAATAGACCAGCCTGGCCCGCTCAAGAGGGGGGCTGGCACCCGTCCCCACAAGCAGGCGCCTACCAAGGTGGGGGCCTGGCGTCGCCTCCATATGCGGGCGCCCGTCCAAGCAGAGGCCTGGCACCCACCCCATACGCGGGCGCCTAGCCACACAGATCACTGGCGCTTGCATTTTAGTAGTCAATAATAAAAATAGTAACATCTCGTAACACTTGGTAATCCATGATAAAATCAAAATTTCCTAATTCAATGATAACCGATAATCGTAACATATGTTAACTGATAATAAAATCTATAACCGTAATAAAATCAGTGATTTTCCCTAACTCAATAATAACCGACGATAAAAGTAGTACATCTCATAACATTTCCTAATTGAATAGTAACCGATGATAAAACTAGTAACATCTCGTAACATATAATAAATTGATGATAAAATAAGTGATATTTCCTAACACAATGGTAATTGACAATAAAAGTAGTAACATTTCGTAATATATAGTAACCGATGATAAAATCAATTAGTTTTTCTAACTCAATGTGACCGTCGATGAAAGTAATGATTTTCCTAACATGATGGTAACTGATGATATAAATAGTAATATTTCGTAATATATAATAACTGATGATAAAATTGTAACCTCTCCTAACTCAATGTATCCGACGATAAAATTAGTAACATTTCATAACATATAGTAATCGATGATAAAATTAGTGATTTTTCTTCACATTATATAAAAGACGATAAAAGTAATAACATCTTGTAACATATAGTAACCGACGATAAAAATCTTAATATTTTCTAATCTATTAACCGACAATAAAACCACTACTTTTACTGATACTTTTTAAATGTCACAATAGATACATGGCATGCTACAACGTTGCACAAATCATCAGAATATATTTATTCCGACTGGTGTATACTCAACTACATTACATCCGTCGGAGAAAGTGTTAGTGACGATTTTTATGTGTTTTGTTTACGGTTTTTTACCATCTGTATGCTGTTCTTATTTGGTAGTGAGTACAGCTTTTTATTCATTAAAAAAAAAGTATTCAAATCTCTATTTTTTCAAGAAATATGATAATTGGTAAATAAGTAGATAAATCTATTAAAGATAAAATTTTGAATTCAAAATAACATGATATTTAGAATGATGGATTGGGATTGTAAGGTGTTTTCTTTTTTTTTTTTAATCAAGGATTTCCACAATTTTTGATACAATTAAGGACCAAAAATCATTTTTACGGTGGGAAAAAGTAACATAAAATTTGTTCTCCAAAGCAATAAAAATTTAGTTCTCCAAATTTAACTTTCTCAAATGAATGAAGAAGAATGTATTTTGACAAAATGATATTCTTTCATCAAGAAATTGAACTGGCGCAACAAAAAGTTACTTGTCCCATATGTTATGCCTCAATTAAACGCTCTTGAGGTAACTTGGCAAAGGACCATGAACTAGGAATGCTTTCATCATTTTTGCCAAAATAATCTCCTCTCAAATCAGATCTAACATCTTTGATTTTCTAGCATTGGGTTAGTTCAACAACAAGCATTTAAGCATGTTGAGATGATGAAGGTCATAAGCATAGGGTTGAGAGGATTCTGGATGTTGGTTTGGTTAGTGATTGGGAGGATGAATTACGGAGCTTTATGGGGTCTGAGCATGAAATGTTGTTGGAGGAAAATGGGTAGAGTGAGGATGATACTCCAAGTGACTCAGATTTTGAGGCTTTGATTGACGAGGATCAATTAGCCGATTCTTTTTTGGGAAAGGAGTTTCAGAACAATGCCCAGAATGATTCAATTCTAGGAAAACCTTCCCCAGTTTTTACCCCTGAGGATAGCAAGGGAATCCAAGAACAGACTTTTTATAAATTGGGCTCAAGGATGTTTGAACCTAGTGTTGCCTCATTCGAAGCCAAGTCCGATCTTTTGGGAAGCTGAGGTAATTCTCAAGTTTCGTTATGGGGTAGATTAGGCGGATTGCAGGTGTTTGATTGGAGTCGAGCCACACTTGAGTCTTGGGAGAAAGAGGGATACCAAACATGCTAGGTTTTCTTGATTTTTTTCATCATTGGGTTTAGATTGTGGTCTTTTTGTATGCCTTGGTTAAGGTAAGGGATCTTTTTTGGATTTAGTTTAGAAGGGTTTTGATGGGTTCGGAGATTAGTTCTCCTTTTGTTATTCTTATGTTTGCCATTTTTATGAGGATTCTAATCCTTGATGTATCTACACATTCTTCTTTCTCCTAATAAAACTTTTTTCCTATCAAAAAAGAAGTATTTAACCAGGTTGGATTTTCAAAATGAGCTCTGGTCCAGTCAAGGAGGAAGAATAGTCCTTAGGAATAGTGATAGAGTATCTTCTATTAGAAAAACAAACCTATTGGAAGACAAGGGAAAGATTTATTAGGAATACACCAAAATACCAAATGTGTAAGTGTAGGACACTTATCCAACATTTATAAGCTCAGATACGGCCAATGACATGTCTGACATTTTGTTAGTTTCAAAATACAGGATATGCATAGGATACAACTGGGTATGTGCGGGATATGGCTCAGTCAATTATAAATAATCTTAAAAAAAGATCACAAAGTATAATTTTGAATATGTGGTAAAAAAATATTAAGATACAGGACATGCATAGGATACAGCTGGGTATGTGTGGGATATGGCTCAGTCAACCATAAATAATCTAAGAAAAAGGATCACAAAGTATAATTTTAAATATGTGCTTAAAAATAATAAGATATCTTTCTTAATCAAAGCCTTAAATACGGCTTCAATTTCTTTATCCTCTAAAGGTGAATAATCACAGAAAACATCAGGGTAAAGAGAGAAACTCTGCAATTTCTTACAACTCTTCACATCAGCTAAAAGAGAGGTGGAAAGGGAGCTCTAATTGTTGTTGAACAGGAAGAAAGAGAGAAGTGAAGACAGATCCTTGTTGTTGAAAAATAACAATACTTTCTACCATTTTCTTCTTTTTTTTTTTTCTTCACTCTGCATTCTTTTTATTTATTTATTATTATTATTATTTTTTTTTGCTTGAGATCCGGACTAAAAAATTAACCCTATTTCTTATCAATATTATTAGTAAATATTTAGCTTAAACTTTAAAAAAAAAAAAAAAAAGTGTATATGTTACCATACCCTCATATCCTAGTTTCTGAACATTTGTCGTATCCCTATATCCATATCATGCCAGATACACTGCATCTGTATCCATGTAACATTGTATGCTCTTCATAAGTTAATGGCAAGAAAAAAAGATGAAGACCAAGAATGCGCTTAGGCACCTTCGGGTTTATGAAAACCATAAAATACTATATGTCCTATAGAGAGGGTGGATTTTGCAAATCCTATGTAGATTCCACGAGCAGGTATACCTAGTTCAAATCCATACAAGATGCAATTATGCAATCATCTGTCTAAGTAGTTTACTGTTGCTACCAGTTAAAATGCAAGCAGAAGTAATCCACTTAGCATGCCACATATGCAACAAGCAGCCATATCATCCTCTGTTAACATAAGAATATATGGATAGAGTACATCAATCCAAAGTACAAAGTCCAGGAGGAAATTACATGGAAAATGTACCATGTGCGAATTACATTTTCACGCAAAGTTCATAAAACAAATGTGTTAAACCTAATCATTGTAATTTGTAGTAGACTAAACTGACTGAAGTTAAAATGCACAATCTGCTGAGTGTTTACCAATCTACAAGACCAAAATAAAGAAGGGTTTGGATCATCCATCACTACTAGGATTGTTGTGTTGCCCCACAGTGTCCAGGAGTACAACCTAATCTAAAGGTATTAATGCTAATTTACTGCTATTGATATTAATAGCATAATGAGGTTGTGCTTTTATCTAGGACAATCATCTAAATTTTCATTATTCAAAAAACTTGGTTGCTTTGTTACAAAAACACAATATAATACTGTTTGTACTCCTTCCACATTTCTTTGATGCACTTGGTCAGCCGTAGAACCAAGAATCTTTTTATATAGTAAGATTAATCTTTTAAAAACATCAACCCAATGCTCTTGATATCTATGTTTTCCCTAATGGTGGTTGAATTGTGGCCAAATTATGTTGCTAAGACAATGAAATACTTCCTGCACTGACACTAATCTCCTTTTTAGGAGATTCCATCCTACTAATATCCAATAAGTCCAGCCTCAAAAAATATTATCTGCACCTAGGTTTCCTGCAGAACCCTTCTCTTTGTACATCCCTATAGGTGTTATGCCATTAGTAGCAATGCTCCACGGATAACCCCCCCCCCCCCAAAAAAATAT
The DNA here is from genome assembly GCA_037126225.1 of Dillenia turbinata. Taxonomy (NCBI): domain Eukaryota; kingdom Viridiplantae; phylum Streptophyta; class Magnoliopsida; order Dilleniales; family Dilleniaceae; genus Dillenia; species Dillenia turbinata. The sequence continues at coordinate 14,451,650 of JBAMMX010000004.1, read as the reverse complement.
CAGGAATAAGATAATAAGAGAAAATGGCAACCATAATGTTTTAAGCAGCAATTGTGTCTTTTTTGGTGTGAAAGAAACAGTAAATTGAAGAGAGAAATATATATTCACTGAGATTAAGCTGAAGATTTACCTTCATCTGAAAGGATAGATTTCACATGTTTTGAGGTCATTTCAGCTCATTGTGCGGTGGTCATCATCAGTAGGTGTTCCTGTACATATAAATGATCAAAAAAAGAACAACGTTCATCACAGCACCACAAAGTTTTTCTCAAGGCCATGAAGAAGTCAGATACATGAAAATTGATAGGAATGGTGGCATGCATTTTCCACACTTTAGAGCATTGGGATCAAGACGTCCTGCAAGAATGTCTGCATTAGCCTCAGGAGTCTCAGCTGACCCTCTTGCTTGTCTACATCATGGAGATAAATGTATGAGTACAATGCCATATTTTCTTGGACATTAAAAGCATTCAAGCGCTCACAGATATGCCATCCTAACGAAAACCGAGCAAACCTTTTGGTATAACTACACACAATGATCAGAGAGAAACAAAAACAAACAAAAAACTAGTAATTTCCTGTTCAAACAAAAAACAAAAACATGTTTTAAATATATTTACATGTCTGCATGTCTGCATGATCAGAGAGAAACAAAAAACAGTTACATGTCTGCATGTACAATAAATTTAAACCACTATAGATCTTGTCAAATGGAATTCAAATTCCACGTTCTGTTTTTGAATCCATGAGAATTGACAGATCATGTCTAAATATTGATAAAAGAACCAATATAATTTTGAGCGTTCAAACAAATTTATTTCATTATTGGCAAGCTATGCTTGAAGACATAACATTTAAATTTGATGCTCAAACTAAGTTCAAGTTCCAAAAAAGTAATTGAGCAATATAAGTATCAGAGGTCTTAGAACATTGTAAGTTAATCATGTCCTTCACAGTTTAACACATCAATCCATATAAATATATAAATACATAATGCTTGTATGCCTTTGTAAATGAAGGCATGCATGTAAGTGTGCACAAGCAGGTGCATTACAATGTGACCATTGGAAGAGATACCTGTTCTTGGAGTACAACATCCCGAGCAGCACTTTCAATGTCATTGACTTTTTCCATTTGAATTTCAAATAAACTGCATGAAAAAAGAATTACTTTGTTGTTGTAGCCCTTTCGTAGAACAGGTGACCCAACCTATCAAAGAAATCAAACAATTCTGTAACTCGCTCTATGATATCCCTTAAGCATATATCTGTGACTGTAAACATCATATATATGGTAGACTTGGCCCACACGTTGTTTCTGCGTATAAGACTTGATTCTATTTATTTTTGCTATTTTATTAGAAAGTGGACGAAGCTATTGCTGAAAAGACTCTGTTTAAAAAAAATGTCTAATTCAAAATATTACTATACCCATTTTTGCAGTCATTTTTATTTCTTCAAATGGTAGTCCCATGGAGGAAATTACATTAGAAAAAGTGTGACATGGCTACAACCAAAAGTGACTGTTCTCTTTCTTCATAGTGTGTGTATAAATACTACATGATCACCTTGCTCATTTTTAGCTTAAACATTTTTTGTCCCCGTCAAAGCATTTCCCAATGCGAGTCAAGGTGTCTAACTCCGACTGTTACTCCATCACCGCTGCCGGGGGCAGAGACAGAAAATTTTTGTTAGAGGGTCATAAACAATAATTAATAAAAATTATATAATAATTTAAACCTTAATCCCAAATTTTAAAATCGATCAAAGACAAATATCTGATAGAGAAAAAAAAATTAAAGTTTAAAAACAAAAATAGATAAGATAATACTAAAAAAATAAACTATCCGTAGAAATTTAAAATAATATGAAAGATGATTTAATTGTTTCAAATTCTCCTAACACCACTCCTACTTATCTAAAATTATCTTCTCAACTAAACCCTTCACTCATATCTTTATGGATAAGTTGTATACATATTTTCAATGGTTTACCCCGACATTTCACTAAATCTTCTATATTTAAGGTTTTGCTATTCCTAACTAATACGTTTTTTTGTTTTCATTGCACATGTTTAAACCTGATGATTTTCGTGCAAATCAACAAAGATATTTTTATGAAAAAAATTTTCGAATCGAAATTAGGTTAGAATCACTTATCTTATTGACGAATAGATATTCTATACTGAGAAAGTAATACGGATTTGGAGCACTTTCTAACGTTCATAATCCAAATGTCTCAATAAACATAATAATCAATGAATCTACAAACCCTCTGTCGATATATATAGATGATTTTTCTTTTTACTTCATGTTACACTCTCAAAATTGGAGAAGAAGCAATATCCTTTTTTTGATTCTTTATGTGTCCACACAGAAAATGAGCACTTCTTTTCAAAATTGTGAGGCAAGTTTTTGAGGAAGTTGGGATTTTTGGGGGGGGGTTACCAAAAAACCACCCCAACCTCCTTTTCAAATTCAAAAATAAATGAGGGGGTGAGTCTACCCTCATGGGCGGATCCGTCCCATACTTCAACATCTCTCACTTGTATATGAGAACTAGACCCGTACATAGCGTGATCATTACAATTGAACATCAATTTCATACAGACAAAAGGATTGTGTGACCTGCGAGAATACCAAGAGTTCTAGAACTATATGCCGGTTAAGAATATACAGCATCTCATCGTCAAAGTGGTGATGAGGACATCGCATCTCGCTATACTCCAAACCTCTTTTATTCGACACAATCAACGTATCTCTCATCCCTCAAAACAATATAAGAGTATAATTGACTCAAATCCAATTATATATTCATAATTACGTCTCAAAACACTAAGTCACAGACATAATTGGTCGACCTGTGAATACAGAGTAACATGTCAGTTAAAAACAATCTTTCTTTCATACTACTAACTTTCAATTTTATCTTAATTGTTTTCCTAGACATGTACCGCCAAACCGAATCACCCATGACTTCTTGGTGACATGCTAAAGTAGCAACATTAAAATAAAATTTCAAGAGACAGACAAAATTCTTAAGGGTATAAATTGAGGTTGAGTATAAATACACGTGGTATGAAATACATGTTACGATACTTTGCTTTCCATTTGAAAGGTTATGTCTTTTTTTCAAAAATTATTCATCGTCCAGATCTTAGTCCAAGTATACACAATACTTGACCTATTTTTTCATTTTACAAATCCTCTAAAATCTCACAATATTAAGGAAAATCCATATCTGGTTATTCGACAAATTTAATGAATTGTGAGAAATCCATTTCGATTACCATATGTGCAATATATTTAACCGATAATCTTATCTTAATGCCTAACTAAACCGGCTTATATGTGTATTAATCCACCATAAATTAACACGCCTCATTTCTACATGTCACATAGATATTGGAGGCAATTGCTCGTGTGAGAGAGCCAATTTAAAAACTTGTCCGATATACTTTTAATTTCAGACACAAGAATTTTGGACACAAAAGCAAAATTCAAATTTCAATGAATATGAGCATTACAACATATATACTTTCTGTATATAATTACAATCACAACCACAGTAATAAATATTACTACAATCTATGCAATCTATGTCATCTAACATGTCTCACAAACATGTCTTTAGGCATTGGCTTTCGAAAAAGGACAAACCATTACCAAATATATAGATACATATCTTAATATCATTTCCCTCTTTTCAATTATGTTTTTGACAAAATTGATCTTTGTGTCTATATTTAATTTTGTCATCATATTTGGAGTCTTAAGTATAAGTAATAGCTGACCGATTATCACAATAAATCGTCAAACTCCCACTGAGTTACTTACTACTTTCAAATATTGCAACATCCACTCAATCAAACTCATTTCTTGAACTTAAAAGTAATGGCCACGAATTCTGCTTCCATAATAGAAAGTGATATACAAATTTATTTCTTGTTATTCTATAAGATATTGCTATCATTGAGCAAACAAATATAACCAGAGATAGATTTTCTCTCATCTAAATCACTCATCAAATTAACATTCGTGTATCCTTTCAATATTAAATCCTTTCCTTAATAACGAAGAAAATAATCTGCAGTTCCGCTCAGGTATCCCAACACCCTTTTCATAACAATCCAATCATTCTGTCTAGATTGGACAGATACCCGCCGATCAAACCCCATAACATGACAAATTTTAGAAGGAGTACACATCATAATGTACTTCAAGTTCCCAACTGTACTAGAATATGGTGTTCTGAATATTTCATCTATTCATTAAGAGTTCTGGGACATATGTCATCTTTTGAACTATTACCTCTAGTCAGATGAGTATTAGTAGGTTTGCAGTCTTTTAAACTAAACCATTCCAGAATTTCTAGAATATAAGACTTTTGATATAACTCTAGTAATCTCCAGAAACGATTTCTCTGGAATTCAATTCCAAATCTGTCTTACCCATATCCTTCATCTTAAAATTAGAGAACAACCATTTCAAGATCCGAAAGGCATACTCTTTATCATTCGCGGCTAATAATATGTCATCGACATATAGGGATAGAATCATAAACTTGTCAATGGATTTTTCAAATAGAAATAATGGTTTTCATCTATTATGACGAAAATATAAGAGATGACATCTCTGTGAAATCTTAAATACCATTATCTCAAAAACTGTTTAAGGTCATCACTTGTTGTTTTCTTGGCCTTTAATAACAAAATTCTCTGATTGTGTCATACAGTCTTCTTCCTCAAGTACACCACTAAAAATGCAGTTTTCATATCCATTTGAAGTAATTCTAAATTTATATTGGCCACTATTGTCAACTACATGCGAATGGAGTTAAATCTCAATGCAAAAAAAAAAAAAAAAAAATAATTCTCATAATCAACATTTTTTTACTGATTGTAATCTTTTGCTACCAATTGAGTCTTTTATCTCTTAATAGTTCTATCTGCCTTGCGCTTGATTTTGAGAATCCAGTTGTTCTCAATAACTTTGCGTCCTGATAGAAGTTCAATCAATTTCCATACATAGTTGGATTTCATTTACTCCTATTTTTCTTCTATTGCATTTTACATTCACCCTTGGTGGGACAAGATAGAGTCTCATTTATGTTTTTAGACTCTTTTTCATCTTTTGAAAAAACAACAAATACGTGCTCTTTAATTTCCAAATGATGTTTAGGCATGGTTTTTTCTAATACTTTTCTGAGTCTGTAACTCAGTTTGATCGCTAAAATTTAAATCTCTCCCACTGGGATTAGCATCATTTTAACAATTCTCAATAGACAAATCTATCTTTTGAATTAACTAATTCAAATAACAGTTCTATGTCCTTCATGTCACCTCTGCTAAGAAAATCATTCTCCAGAAATGTGACATTCGTGATCTAATCTCTACTGTAGTACAATCTTCTTATTCACAAATGAATACTTAGCTTTTAAACTGATCAAAGTATCCAATAAAGATACTCTTACTTCTATAGGGATCCAATTTTCTAAACTTATTGAAAAAATCTCAAAATACAGACTGTTGATTCCCAAGGTCTCAAGTCACTAAAACACGACTTCTACCAGTCTAAAGTTTATATCATGTTATTGGTACTTTCTGTGAAGATATTTTGTTCAAAAAATATAAGCCGCAGTCAACCAGACATCTCCCCAAAAGAGAAGCTGACAAGTAAACCTATGCCATGATGGATTTTCATATCCAACAATATCCTATTCTTTTTCACTACAACACCACTCTACCAAGGTGTATAAGGAATGGTCAAATGTCAGATTGTTCCTCTTTGATTACTCAGATTTTTAAATTGACCTGATAGATATTCATATCATCTATCCATCTGATTTTCTATCTCGCTCATATAATATTTAAAGTACTAAAGTGTTTCAAATTTATGAGAAATCAAATAGATATGGTCAAACGTGTGAAATCATCAATAAATGTAATGAAATATGAAATTTCATGTCTATCCTTCATATTTATTGGATCACAAATATCTCAATAGATTAAACGCAATGGAAATTTAACCTGTATGATTTTTGCAAATTGTTTTCTCATCATTTTACCGTCAAGACAACATTCACACGTTGGTAAATCACTTTTGTGAGTGAACCCATTAGTTGATTCATCCTGTCTTGTCCTAATGAGATCAAATCTGTCATGTCACATTATCAATATTTACAAAATGATAAAACCATTTGTAAATTATTCAGAACCAATATATATGTCATTTAAATATAAATCACCCTTATATTTTTAAAAGTTCAAAAAATAGTCAAAATTCCAAAAGAATAAGAATAGATAAAATTCCGTCGAATTTCTGACACGTAGAGAACAACATTGATATGGGACAAATTTCTAAAAATTATTCAGGTGGTTCAAGAAAAATTAAAAAGATCCATTAGTTTCTAATTTCTATAATATCTTAATTTTTAAAGTTTTTTAATTTCCTAATTTTTCTAGTTTTTAGTTCCAAATTTTACTACTTTCTTAATTTATTTAGTTTCTTTATTTTTATAGTTTCCTAATTTATGGGGTTTGCATTCCCTATAAATATTTATATTGTTTCATTATTTTGACATTCATGATTAATAATATTTTTTTTGAAAGTGATATTTCTCTTTTAAGAGTTTTAGGATTTTCTCTTTCTAAACCCTATTGTCTTCCTTCTATCTCTTCCGCGTTATGTGGTATCAGAGTCAAGGCTTTCCCTTGCGATGGCCAACCAAACCGATGAAGGTAGTACTCTTTCTGACGTGTTCAGAGTGTTGCAAATCATGACGGCTGCACTCCAAAGTTTGTCTGTTCGAATGAAACGGGTAGAATTATGAATGAAGTAAACAGAAATGGAACTGCAGACATCGCGATCATACCAGGGCAATATAGGTGATGAAGGTGGCTCCAAGAAAATCGCTCAGAGATCTCACTTCAATCCCATATTACTACAACAATCTCGTAAGGTTCAAACCAACGAGACTGATTCTTCAAATGAGGAGGTTGCTCAGTTTTTTGGTTATAACCCTAATTCTAGGGCAACTCATCAATATCGACAAGAAGAATTTCGATTGAAGGTGGATATCCCTTCCTTCAATGGAAATTTAAATATCGAAGATTTCCTGGATTGAGTAGCAAAACTTGAGAGATTTTTCGACTTTGCAGAGATTCCAGAGGAAAAACAAGTAAAGTTATTGGCTTATCGATTAAAAGGTAGAGCTTTGTTATGGTGGGAACAAACTCAGAATCAACGAAGGCGTTTGGAAAAACAGCCAATAAGGATTTGGCCAAAAATGAAGAAAATATTGATGACCAGATTTTTTTCCTCCAGATTATGATCAATTTTTATTTTATCAATACCAAACTTTGATACAGAGGCAAAAATCTGTGGCTGAATATACCGCAGATTTCTTACGATTATCAGCACGAAATAATTTGATGGAGACTGGAAGGTAACTGGTGGCAAGATATATTTATGGATTGAAACCTACAATTCGTGATAAAATCGACTGTCAAATCATTTTAACTTTCAATGAAACCCAGAATTTGGCCCCAGGAGTCAATGGGTTTTAGGGAATATTATGGGAACGAAGATATTCGTCATGCAACACCGACACTGCGATGTCCGTACTATTATATTTTTGTTCAGGAATTTAATAAAATATTCCTCAGTTTATATATATTAGAGAAATTTTATTATTTTTATTATTATTTATTTATTTATCTTGATTTTCGATTTTGGGGTATCGAAATTGAATTTTTGGTATAATTTAAAAACCGTGTCCGTAATTCATAGTAAATCTCATTTTAGTAAAAAGTGGGTAATTCCCTTATTAAATTAATTACTTATTTAATAAAAAAAAAAAAAGAGGAGAGAGGAGCCAAAACACAGCGTTTTGGCCCTTCCCCAACTCTTCGAATTAGGGCAAATGGCCCTAATTTTTTTCGTCCCTTCATCTTCCCCTATCCTCTCTCCGTCTTCTCCTCTCCTCACCGACACCATGTGCCACCTCCGCCACCCTCTCCGCCACCGCTAGCTGCCACTTGCTCCGCCTTCCTCCACCGCTAGCCATCAATCATCCTTCCCAATCTCTCTTTCTTTCTCTCTACCTCTATTTCTCTCTCAGTTTCTCTCGATCTCTCTCACCCGAGACCTCCATTTTTCTCTCACCCGAGACCGCCTCCCTCCGCCCTTTGTCACCGCCGCCGCTGCTCGCATTTCCGCCACCACCAACCATCACCATAGCCACCTCTCTATCTCTATTCTCTCTCTCAGTTTCTCTCGGTTCTCTCTCTCACTCGTTGTCTCTATCTCCCATGACTGTCTTTCTCTGTCTTCTCCCTCTGTTTCGCTCTCACTCTTAGTCTTCTCTCTCTATCTCACCCGCTGTCTCACCCTCCCTCACGGTTTTCTCTCTCTCGCGCACGAAGGACAGAGCCCCTTCCTCTGTCCCTCGCATGCTCGTATGATTAGACTCTGTTCTCTCACTGTCAAGGGTTCTTCTCCAACCTTGGCAGAAACCCTAAACAGATAGGAGTAGGGGGCCTTCAGAAACCCTTGGCTCAGTCTGCAGTCATTCACTGCCTAGGTAAAGGTCAAATTCCGATTATCAGTTTTAGGTTTCGATTTTCATGATAAGTTAGTCTAATTACTAAGCTTTACTTTGGTTTGGAGACATTGCAGGATTTCGGGCTGAGTTGTAGGCGCACAGACGTTTGGGTTGCGAACCAAGAAACCCTAGGTGAGATAAAATGCAAATTCTTTCAATACATTGGACGAATTTAGGGTAAATTAGAGTAAGAGTATATTGCATATGTTAGGATGAATGTTAGAATAGATTTAAAATGCGTTGTTTAACGTTATACGTAATTAATTAGGTTAAATATAGGATTTTATACAAATTGAGCTGTTTCGGATGATAGAATTGAGTTAAATTGATTTAAATGGTTTCACTTAGAGTTTAATTTGACGAAGCATGGAAACAGTCAAAATCTGGGATTTAAGCTTAAGGATTGATGCATTCTTTTATATTATAGGTTGTTGTGCATAGAGGTAGTTCAAATACAATCCATGTATTATGAAAATAGACTTCCCTACGTTGAAAATGATATATACTTTGAAATATTCGGATGAAAATCGGAAAGTTTATGAATTTTCAAAGAATTTTCAAAGAATTTTCTATTTTGGGAGAAGATTTATTATCTTATGGTAATTCCGATATTGAATGATTTTTTTAAGATTTCATTAGACTTGATTTTCAATGTGTTACTTATTTATAAATGAAATGCAATTGATGACATTAGAATGTATTCATGAATTGAAGAATTGAGGTTTGTACAAAAATTAGAGAAAAATGAAAATTTATGACATAATTATGATTTGTATTAGAAAAGGTCAATCGAGGATCGAGTAAGATTTCATTTGATTGAATTGTGAGTTTATGCAAGTGTATATGGACAGAACAGTGTGATGTTGTAAATGTACATAGATATAATTGAGATTGAGGTGTGAGAAATATGTGAGTTGTTATAATTGTAGTGACTTGTTTGGAGACCAATCGAGGGGAGCACGGTTTCGGCACTTGTGCGTTGTAGGGAGTGATTGACCCTCCCGTATACTGTGAGTGAGATTTATTTCAATGTTTTCATTTAATATGTAAACTCTGTTTTACAACAGTTTAATAAATGAGTATGATTTATCGTGTGCTTAAAATATTTTGACTGGTTTTGGAAATGATTTTTGTGAACCGATGGAGTGTCCAAAAATGTGGTTGAATTATGAAAATAGGCATCCATATGGTTGAAATGTATAATGTGCCATTTTATGTTATATGTTGCATTTGGTTTGTGAATCTGATTTACGGCACATATTTGATATGATATTGATTTTGGCCTTGAGGGTTGTGATATGTATCGTTCCGTAGCTACGAAGGACACCGTGAGAGGCGCTTGGGTGGCGTCTGGATATGCCTAGGCCTGGGGTATCCCACGAGTTGTCGAGATGATATTTACGACACGGTACTAGCCAGGTTGAACCCGAAAAGGGGAGGATTTGGATACACTCTCCAAGTTTAGCACCTGGACGAGGTTCATCGCCAACGCCGGGGTAGAGAGCACTTTAAATAAAAATCACATATAACACCCCCGGTGCGCCTGTCATAGGTCATGGTAGACCTCTGTCGGGACATTTTTGGCTGGCAGCTCTATGATTTTGATGACAGTATTTTGGATGCATATTTGATTTGCTGATACGTGTTAATGATATATTGTTGAAATGAAAAGCATGATGATTTGAAATATGATTTGTATACTTATGTTTTGACACTCCAGTTTCACACCTCATATTACACGATTACATTGACCCACTCACTCACTGAGTATTCTTCCCCGAGTACTCACCCCTCTTCTTTCCCCTCCCCAGACAGGATTTTGGTGCTCGGGCGACGCATTTGACTCTAGAGGTATGATAGATTGTTGGTGGATTTGTATTTGCGACGGTGAGATTGAAGTTTTAAATTGAAAATATAAATTTAGTACTTTATGTCGACCCTGCGTGGTCTTGATATTGAGGTCCGTAGTTGACCGTGTACATATTATGGGATGACTGTATAATTTTTAGACTTTTGTTTGCGAAACTCTCATTTCACTTGCATTGAGGCATTTGTAACTATTTAAAGTGTTAACTTGGGAATTTATAATATATTTATATAACTTTAGACCCGCTCGGTGTCGCGGCTGCTCATACTCTAATTGGGCATGACAGTAGAGGTCTATGGCTAGGTCTGTTGGTGATTTATTAGCCTTGCGTTGTCTGGATGTCGGTTGTGAGATTGGGTGGATTGTTTTGAGGCCGGGATGGCCATTTGTTGATTTTACAGGATGATTTGAATTTCACAGGTTTAAACATGTTATTTGTACATGGGAGACCTCCAATTTATGGGGAGGTTCTGCCCGATTTTCTGTAGAAATACAACCGGTATCCAGGGCAACGGGCGACTGTTCACGATTCCCGATTCGGGGCGTGACAGTTCGGTTGGTATCAGAGCTCTAGGTTGAGAGCTATGTAGGAAGAGAGTCTTGAAAACATTCCCAAGTGTGTTATGCTTAAAGTCCTCAATGCATGAGAGTTTCATACAGTCATGAAGTTCCAGTACATGGTCATAGGTATATGAGTTCATCTATTTTTAGGGGGTTAAATACATTTGTATCTAACCTAACATGTTATTTTTCACCCTTTATTGAACTACGGATTCCATTCTTTTGTGAGGGTAGTCATGCTAAGATTAGTCCAAATTTCTTGAACCATGCCTATTCTTTGAATGATACCTAATAAGGATCTTTCTCTTGCAGAAGTATGACGACTCGACGGAGCACCCGTTCTGCCCCACCAGAGGACTTAGGATAGCCGGAGGATCATTCCTCGACTCGCGTGCCACCACAGGCACCTACCCAGCCAGCTGCTCAGGCTGAGACTCTCGTACCCACACTTGACGCCTTTCGACAGGTGTACGAGTGGTACAGTTCGCATGGGGTCCAGATTCCGCCCCCACCACCTCCTACAGCGGTGCCTGCACCTACAGCAGCGCCAGTTCCTTCGGCACCGGTTCCACAGCCGGTGGCCGATCCTTCTACTTTGTCAGAGCCGAGTGAGACCACATCGGCTACTCTTAGACGGGTACATGAGTTGACTCAGTTGATTAAGGAGGCCTGTCAGCTGGGGTGCACTGATTTCATAGGGCTTGGTGATGCTACGGCAGCCAAGCATTGGATCAACCGCACCCGCAAGATTTTGACCAATCTGGGGATTGGAGAGAAGCTCTGCTTGAAAGTGGCGGAGCGATTATTAGAGGAAGAGGCCCTCTTATGGTGGGAGGCCCTAACGGATGAGGCGATAGAGCCACTGCGGTGGGACGATTTCCTTCGGGAGTTTGACCGCAGATTCTTCCCACTCTACCAGCAGGACAGGATGAGGTTAAAGTTGGGACGGCTTACACAGGGGTTCAGATCTGTCTCAGAGTATGAGGCAGAAATGCGGAGACTTGCCGCATTTGTACCGGATATGGCTACACCTCAGTATTTGCGCTTCAAGTTCGAGGACGGTCTTAACCTCAGCATAAAGAGGTATATGACTGTTACTCCACAGTTTACACTGGCTGAGGTGATAGACTCTGCTCACCACGCGGAGGCTTTGGTCCGCGCCGAAGCTAGGCAGAGAGAGAGCAGAGAGCAGAAGAGGAAGAAAGAGAAGTCTCATTTTGCACAGAGCTCCAATAGGGGCAGGGGATCCAGTTCGTATAGAGGCGGATTTGGATCTGGATTTTCTGAGCTGGGATGGAGACAGTACTCCCAGGGGTTCAGACAGCCCGCTCCGACTCACCCTGCACAGTATACTACTTAGCGGCATTCTTATTGCCATAGGTGCAATAGGTCCCATTCGATAGGAGCATGTTCAGTGTCAGTCACTTGCTTCCACTGTAGGAAGCCGGGACATATTAGGAGCTCCTGCCCTGAGTTGGGACTCGGAGGACAGAGTTTACAGAGCCGCACTAGTACTCCTCTTTTGGGTCAGCAGGGGCAGTCTACTCGGCCAGCATCTTCTACTCCCAGGGTGACCACCGGGAGTAACACAGTGCAGACCCAGGCACGACAGCAGCCTAGGGCTCAGGCCTGGGTTTATGCCATGACACAGGAGGACGCTCAGGCGAACCCCGACATCATCACGGGTACTCCTCCTTCTGATCCTATAGAATAGGATCTTTATTAGTTTTTTTCCACTTCTTTTAGGGATGTCAGCATTGTATCATGCTAGTTGTATAGGTGTTTTATGTTGTGTACCTTTTGTCGACATGATACTACTCTGACATCTTTATACCCCGAAGTTATAAAAGCCTTAGAGGCTCCACTATTTTGGCATATATATATATATATATATATATATATCAGATGTGATTTTATTCTAAGTCTATGTGCATTTTGTTCAAATGATAGGTACCCTACCAATCTTCAGAATAGATGCCCGTATCCTTATTGACACGGGGCTAACTATTCGTATGTGAGCGATCAATTCTCCCAACATTCTGATAGGCCACTCTCACCTTTGGACGAGGAGATATTGGTCATCACTCCTCTGGGTGAGCAGATTGTGCATGGCACGGTGTATAGAGAATGTGAGATCAAGGTTGGGGATACAGTGTTGAAGGCAGATTTAATCCCTTTCGCCATGACTGATTTTGATGCCATCTTGGGGATGGATTGGCTGTATATGCATCGGGCTTCAGTTGACTGCTTTAAGAAGCAGGTGGAGTTTCGAAAACCCGATCAGCCAGTGTTGATTTTTGAGGGCGAGAGGCGGATTTTACCCCGCTGTGTCATTTCAGTTTTGGAGGCCAGACGCATGATTCGCCCATGTACGGCATATCTGGCTCACATCATAGACACCACTGTTCAGGGACCGAGACTTAAGGATGTTCCAGTGGTAAAGGAGTTTCCTGATGTTTTCCCCGAGGAGCTACCCGGACTACCACCGGTTCGGGAGTTTGACTTTGAGATCGATTTAGCTCCGGGGACTACCCCTATTTCTATGCCGCCATACAGGATGGCGCCGGCTGAGCTGAGAGAGCTCAAGGTCCAGCTGCAGGAGTTGCTGGATAAAGGGTTTATCCGTCCTAGTACGTCACCTTGGGGTGCTCCAGTACTGTTTGTAAAGAATAAGGATGGATCACTGAGATTGTGTGTGGATTACAGGCAGCTTAATCGGGTGACTGTGAAGAACAGATATCCGCTGCCTCGCATAGATGATTTGTTTGATCAATTGCAAGGTGTCCGAGTTTTCTCGAAGATTGATCTTCGATCGGGATATCATCAGTTGCGGATTAGGACCCAAGATGTGCCAAAGACAGCTTTCCGCACTCGGTACGGGCACTATGAATTCCTAGTCATGCCGTTTGGGCTGACTAATGCCCCAGCTGCGTTCATGGACTTGATGAACAGAGTTTTTCATAACTATTTAGACTAGTTTGTCATAGTATTCATAGACGATATACTGGTATATTCGCGGAGTGACAAGGATCATGTTCAGCATCTTCGTACTGTGTTACAGATCCTCCGTAATGAGCAGTTGTATGCCAAATTCACAAAATGTGAATTTTGGCTAAGACAGGTTGGATTTCTGGGACATGTCGTTTCTGCGGAGGGGATTTTTGTCGATCCGCAGAAGGTCGAGGCCATTATGAGATGGGAGCAGCCGCAGACAGTGACTGAGATCAGGAGTTTTCTTGGTCTGGCCAGGTATTACCACAGATTTGTTGAGGGGTTTTCCCGAATAGCTGCTCCATTGACTAGATTGACGCGAAAGGATGTCAAGTTTGTATGGGATAACCGTTGTGAGGTGAGTTTTTAGGAACTCAAACAACGGTTGACTACAGCTTCGATTTTGGCGCTTCCCACCAGCAGTTGGGAGTACACAGTGTACAGTGATGCTAGCCGACAGGGGTTGGGTTGTGCTTTGATGCAAAATGGTCGGGTGATTGCCTATGTCTCTAGACAGTTGAAGAAACATGAGGTGAATTATCCGACACACGATCTAGAGCTTGCGGCCATAGTCTTCGCATTGAAGATATGGTGCCATTACTTGTACGGGGTGACTTGCAGGGTGTATACAGATCATAAAAGTCTGAAGTATTTATTCACCCAGCGAGAACTTAACCTGAGATAGAGGAGATGGTTAGAGCTCCTCAAAGATTATGATCTTGTCATTGACTATCATCCGGGCAAGGCCAATGTGGTTGCTAATGCCTTGAGCCGGAAATCAGCTTCATTGTCTCAGGAGAACGATACGGCATACCTCACTTGTTTGATGGGACTCCGGGATTTGGGAGTCAGATTGGCTAGTGATGATCAGGGCACTCTGCTGGCCAGGTTTGAGGTCAGGCCGACGCTGTTGGACCGTATTAAGGAGCTTCAGGGCATTGATACCAAGCTCCAGGCTCTTATTGAGAGAGCCCGCAGAGGTGATATTGATGATTTCAGAGTCCGTAGTGATGGACTTCTGACTTATCGAGATAGAGTGGCAGTACCCGCCGATAAGGATCTCTGCAAGTCCATATTGGAGGAGGCACACTCCTCGGCCTATGCTTTGCACCCGGGTAGTACAAAGATGTATCGGACTATTCGGCATAGCTATTGGTGGCCAGGTATGAAGAGGGACATTGCGGAGTTTGTGGCTAGATGTCTAGTCTGTCAGCAGGTAAAGGCTGAGCATCAGAGGCCAGCGGGTTTACTACAGCCTCTTCCCATTCCCGTATGGAAGTGGGAACATGTGACTATGGACTTTGTTATGGGATTGCCGTGGACTCAGGCCAGGTATGATGCCATTTGGGTGGTAGTCGATCGACTCACCAAGTCCACCCATTTCATTCCCATGTTCAGCAACTCTTCATTGGAGACATTGGCACGTCTGTATATTGACGAAGTAGTCATACTGCATGGAGTTCCCGTGTCTATAGTCTCAGATAGAGATCCGAGGTTCACTTCTCGATTTTGGCCAAGCTGCAGGAAGCTTTGGGTACGCGACTCAGTTTTAGCACAACATATCACCCACAGACAGATGGTCAGTCGGAGAGGACCATTCAGACGCTTGAGGATTTGCTTCGGGTTTGTGTTATGGATTTTCGGGGTAGTTGGGACAGGCATTTACCGCTGGTGGAGTTTGCATACAATAATAGCTATCAGGCCAGCATCGGTATGCCACCCTATGAGGCACTTTACAGCAGGAAGTGTCGCACCCCGTTGTGCTTGGATAAGGTAGGCGAGAGACGCCTTAATAATGTTGAGTTAGTCGATGAGACTAAGGAAAAGGTCAGGGTGATCCGTGAGCGGTTAAAAGCCGCCCAGGACAGACAGAAGGCATATGCGGATCGGAGACGCCGGCCTTTAGAGTTTGAGGTGGGTGATATGGTGTTTTTGAGGATTTCTCCTTTGAGAGGACTCATTCGACATCGGCAATGGGGCAAGTTGAGCCCCAGGTACATTGGCCCGTTCCGTATCCTCAGTAGGGTTGGGAGCGTGGCATACAGACTAGAGCTGCCAGACGAGTTATCTCGGATCCATGATGTCTTCCATGTATCAGTATTGAGGAAGTACATCTCAGATCCTTCGCATATTTTGGAGCCTCCGCCAGTAGAGGTACAAGAGGACTTGAGCTTACCTATTCAGCCTGTGGCCGTACTTGACCAGCAGATTAGGCAGCTACGGAACAAGGAGGTACCTCTTGTCCGAGTACTATGACGCAACAATCAGATCGAGGAAGAGACCTGGGAGCCTGAGGAGGCCATGAGGAGACAGTACCCCCATTTATTTTCTGTATAGCTTTCTTTAAGTTTCGAGGACGAAACTTGTTTTTAGGGGGTTAGAAAATGTAACACCAACACTGCGGTGTCCGTACTATTATATTTTTGTTCAGGAATTTAATAAAATATTCCTCAGTTTATATATATAATAGAGAAATTTTATTATTTTTATTATTATTTATTTATTTATCTTGATTTTCGATTTTGGGGTATCGAAATTGAATTTTTGGTATAATTTAAAAACCGTGTCCGTAATTCATAGTAAATCTCATTTTAGTAAAAAGTGGGTAATTCCCTTATTAAATTAATTACTTATTTAATATAAAAAAAAAAGAGAGGAGAGAGGAGCCAAAACACAGCATTTTGGCCCCTCCCCCACTCTTCGAATTAGGGCAAATGGCCCTAATTTTTTTCGTCCCTTCATCTTCCCCTATCCTCTCTCCGTCTTCTCCTCTCCTCACCGACACCATGCGCCACCTCCGCCACCCTCTCCGCCACTGCTAGCTGCCACTTGCTCCGCCTTCCTCCACCGCTAGCCATCGATCATCCTTCCCAATCTCTCTTTCTTTCTCTCTACCTCTATTTCTCTCTCAGTTTCTCTCGATCTCTCTCACCCGAGACCTCCATTTTTCTCTCACCCGAGACCGCCTCCCTCCGCCCTTTGTCACCGCCGCCGCTGCTCTCATTTCCGCCACCACCAACCATCACCACAGCCACCTCTCTATCTCTATTCTCTCTCTCAGTTTCTCTCGGTTCTCTCTCTCACTCGCTATCTCTATCTCCCACGACTGTCTTTCTCTGTCTTCTCCCTCTGTTTCGCTCTCACTCTTAGTCTTCTCTCTCTATCTCACCCGCTGTCTCACCCTCCCTCACGGTTTTCTCTTTCTCGCGCATGAAGGACAGAGCCCCTTCCTCTGTCCCTCGCATGCTCGTACGATTAGACTCTGTTCTCTCACTGTCAAGGGTTCTTCTCCAACATTGGCAGAAACCCTAAACAGATAGGAGTAGGGGGCCTTCAGAAACCGTTGGCTCAGTCTGCAGTCATTCACTGCCTAGGTAAAGGTCAAATTCTGATTATCAGTTTTAGGTTTCGATTTTCTTGATAAGTTAGTCTAATTACTAAGCTTTACTTTGGTTTGGAGACATTGCAGGATTTCGGGCTGAGTTGTAGGCGCACAGACGTTTGGGTTGCGAACCAAGAAACCCTAGGTGAGATAAAATGCAAATTCTTTCAATACATTGGACGAATTTAGGATAAATTAGAGTAAGAGTATATTGCATATGTTAGGATGAATGTTAGAATAGATTTAAAATGCGTTGTTTGACGTTATACGTAATTAATTAGGTTAAATATAGGATTTTATACAAATTGAGCTGTTTCGGATGATAGAATTGAGTTAAATTGATTTAAATGGTTTCACTTAGAGTTTAATTTGACGAAGCATGGAAACAGTCAAAATCTGGGATTTAAGCTTAAGGATTGATGCATTCTTTTATATTATAGGTTGTTGTGCATAGAGGTAATTCAAATACAATCCATGTATTATGAAAATAGACTTCCTTACGTTGAAAATGATATATACTTTGAAACATTCGGATGAGAATCGGAAAGTTTATGAATTTTCAAAGAATTTTCAAAGAATTTTCTATTTTGGGAGAAGATTTATTATCTTATGGTAATTCCGATATTGAATGATTTTTTTAGGATTTCATTAGGCTTGATTTTCAATGTGTTACTTATTTATAAATGAAATGCAATTGATGACATTATGATGTATTCATGAATTGAAGAATTGAGGTTTGTACAAAAATTAGAGAAAAATGAAAATTTATGACATAATTATGATTTGTATTAGAAAAGGTCAATCGAGGATCGAGTAAGATTTCATTTGATTGAATTGTGAGTTTATACAAGTGTATATGGACTGAACAGTGTGATGTTGTAAATGTACATAGATATAATTGAGATTGAGGTGTGAGAAATATGTGATGTGTTATAATTGTAGTGACTTGTTTGGAGACCGATCGAGGGGAGCACGGTTTCGGCACTTGTGCGTTGTAGGGAATGATTGACTCTCCCGTATACTGTGAGTGAGATTTATTTCAATGTTTTCGTTTAATATGTAAACTCTGTTTTACAACAGTTTGATAAATGAGCATGATTTATCGTGTGCTTAAAATATTTTGACTGGTTTTGGAAATGATTTTTGTGAACCGATGGAGTGTCCAAAAATGTGGTTGAATTATGAAAATATGCATCCATATGGTTGAAATGTATAATGTGTCATTTTATGCTATATGTTGCATTTGGTTTGTGAACCTGATTTACGGCACATATTTGATATGATATTGATTTTGGCCTTGATGGCTGTGATATGTATTGTTCCATAGCTACGAAGGACACCGTGAGAGGCGCTTGGGTGGCATCCGGATATGCCTAGACCTGGGGTATCCCACGAGTTGTCGAGATGATATTTACGACACGGTACTAGCCAGGTTGAACCCAAAAGGGGGAGGATTTGGATACACTCTCCAAGTCTAGCACCTGGACGAGGTTCGTCGCCAACGCCGGGGTAGAGAGCACTTTAAATAAAAATCGCATATAACACCCCCGGTGCGCCTGCCATAGGTCGTGGTAGACCTCTGTCGGGACATTTTCGGCTGGCAGCTCTATGATTTTGATGATAGTATTTTGGATGCATATTTGATTTGTTGATACGTGTTAATGATATATTGTTGAAATGAAAAGCATGATGATTTGAAATATGATTTGTATACATATGCTTTGACACTCCAGTTTCACACCCCATATTACTCGATTACATTGACCCACTCACTCACTAAGTATTCTTCCCTGAGTACTCACCCCTCCTCTTTCCCCTCCCCAGACAGGATTTTGGTGCTCGAGTGACGCATTTGACTCTAAAGGTATGATAGATTGTTGGTGGATTTGTATTTGCGATGGTGAGATTGAAGTTTTAAATTGAAAATATAAATTTAATACTTTATGTCGACCCTGCGTGGTCTTGATATTGAGGTCCGTAGTTGACCGTGTACATATTATGGGATGACTGTATAATTTTTGGACTTTTGTTTGCGAAACTCTCATTTCACTTGCATTGAGGCATTTGTAACTATTTAAAGTGTTAACTTGGGAATTTATAATATATTTATATAAATTTAGGCCTGCTCGGTATGGCGGCTACTCATGCTCTAGTTGGGCATGACAGTAGAGGTCTGTGGCTAGGTCTATTGGTGATTTGTTAGCCTTGCGTTGTCTGGATGTCGGTTGTGAGATTGTGTGGATTGTTTTGAGGTCGGGATGGCCATTTGTTGATTTTACAGGATGATTTGAATTTCACAGGTTTAAACAGGTTATTTGTACATGGGAGACCTCCAATTTATGGGGAGGTTCTGCCCGATTTTCTATAGAAATACAACCGGTATCCAGAGCAATGGGCGACTGTTCACGATTCCCGGCTCGGGGCGTGACACGTAAACCCTTAGGCAAGACATCTAGGGTAAGCCCAAGAGTCAATATATGGTCTAGTTCTAAACTTATGAAGAAAGATATGGCAGAGAATGAGTATGTGAAGGAACCAATCAACAACAACCCTTATTTAAAACCGACGGGAGATGAGTGTTATAAGTGCGGGCAAATTGGTCATAAGTCTAATAATTGCCCTCAACGTCGTCAAGTTCATCTTGTCGACTATGGAAGGGAGAATGGTGAAAGGTCTGCTGATGGAGAAGAAAAAAATATGCAGATCCTAGTAGGTAGAAAAGTGCTGCTAATCTCTAAACGAGAAGATACAAAACAGAATGGCTTCTTTCAAAACAGTAGGGGTGATATTGTTCCATGTACAGATTCAAACTCATTGCATGGTATGGTGGACATTGGCTCACCAAAACCATTACAGTTTTAAAATACCATTATTTTATTGGAGGCTGAGATATAAAAGAAAGTGGTGGTACTTGACACAGGATAGACAAAAATAAGTCTTTTAAAAAATCTAGAAGATCCGTCATATGAAGTTCTGATGTTATTACCTCGTAACTATTTTGCATTCATTCTTATGCTACCAAGTGTTACATGTGGTATAGTGAGAGTCTACAGTATCATAAAACCAATTTACAACACAGTTAGAAAGAAAGTAGATATTTTTTATTCAGAAACTGAATATTTCAAAATTGATTTAGCAAATAGGAAAATTTGCTATCATTCTAATTCAGACAAGCACGTGGGTGGGGTAGAAAAATTTGAGGCTGACTATGATTATCTGGTTAGAGCAGTTGTTTTGATATTTATCATGTTCAACATAAGTTTTTGGTGAAGAAAGCCAAAGGAGAGAGTTGAGAATATGGATCAAGATATTGAAGGTATCACTTGAGGGCGAGTTCTTTTCAGGAAAGATGACTGATGTGGGATAAGTTTTCAAAAATTATTCAGGTGGCTCAAAAAAAAGGAAAGAGATCCATTAGTTTCTAAATTCTATAATTTTCTAATTTTTAAAATTTTCCTTAGTTTCCTAATTTTTCTAATTTTTAGCTTCCTAATTTTACTAATTTCTTAATTTCTTTAGTTTCTTTATTTCTATAGTTTCCTAATTTATGTGGTTTGTATTCCCTATAAATACTTACAGTGTTTCATTATTTTGGTTTTCATGATTAATAATATTTTCTTTGAACTCTTTTAAGAGTTTTAGAATTTTCTCTTTTCAAACCCTATTGTCTTCCTTCTATCTCTTCCGCGTTAAACATACAGAATGAGAATTCAACTATTTCGTAACTTCAATTTACAAATGCCAACTCGTCTAACATTCACTGTTGTATCGTTTTTCACATACTATCTACTACTAGAAAGTAATCGATGAAAAAACCATAAATATCTCTCTGTCTATTCTTATATTCAGGGTTATTCTTTTATAATCCATCTACAATCTTCTTTTCTTTTCTTTTCTTGCTTTTGTTGCAGTTCCTATAACATTTAAAATCCGAAACTCTCTTAGAACTAAATTTTAAAACAAAAGCATCAGTTATAGATCTTGCAGTACAAAACTGCTTATCCTCAAGCATGATAGGGAGAGTAACATCCGAGAAAGTCCTCACACTATTATTGTGAATCAAATTGACTTTTAGGTACTCCCATTTGACAAGAAGAAATCTGATCAAAATTTGAACTTTCTGTTCATTGGAGAGGACATAACTAACTAACTCTCACTCTTTAATCTTGTTAGACATGACCTTCAAAAGCCGTTTGATATTATCATCACTTCATCTTTTATAGGTATCAAACTTTAAGGTCATCTATCTAAAATGAGCCATATTGATACCTCCATATATCTCTTTGAGGTACACCCAAATATCATAAGCAGTCACATATTACTCACACACAAGCATTATGCCTTTAATGACAAAACTAATTAGGATCTCTCGAGTAATGAATTTATTATTTTTCATACCTGGTTAGCATCTAGTTCTCTCTCTTACAGAGCAGCATCGCCTACTTCGGGGTCCTACATGATATGTTTGATGCCATCTAAAACATCTCATTCTTTCAGCATGTTTCACATTGTATGGCATCATATCTCATGTTCATCGCCATTCAAATTGTCACTTCTATTTGAGTCCCTAATAGTGGATTTCAATGCTATAGTTTGGGTTTTCTAAGAGAGTAGATATATGTATTAATACTCATATTATACACATAATTTTGTATTTTAAGATTAACATCCATGACAGGTTAACATCAGTTATAGAATTGAAAATTCACCAGATTCTTAATCATCATCTATGGTCTTAATGTATCACTATCACGAATTTAATTTAAAATTACAAAATTCTATAACTTTTAGGTAAGAATTACTCAAATTCTTCTAACCTAAAACCTCACACTTAAATACATAGAGTATTTAAATAATTTCAATTTTGGATGAGAATTTCTCAAATTCTAGTATAAAAAAATATGAAATATTTCAAATCATATTCTCAATAGAAATTTCATAAAAAAAAAAAAAAAAAAAAAAAAAACTTAAAAATTTCTAGTATATGATCATATTTCAAACAATTAACCATAGTGTGCAAAAGAAAATATGTAAATTTATTTTTTTAATTCATAATATGTTCATTCGAGTGATCACATTCTTCATCCCATTGGCTTATCTATCCCTAGGAGAAAATCTCTTTATAGCACGTGAATTAGTGCTTTTATTCTCTGGGATGGCCTTACTTTATTTGGGTCAACAAATTCCTTACCCTTCATATTTTTATTAATGTGGATTTCACATTGTCAATAAACACATTCTCTCTTTTGGCAATTATCTCATCGACCATGCTATTTCAATTAAAAGTCAAAATATTTCTTAAAATATATATACGTCATCTTCCGAAAAAAGAATGACCTAATTCAAGAAGTTCCAAATATTGTGCTTTCACGATCTCCAAAAGATCCGATAAAATATGAGTTGAATCTATCAAAATTTAATCCAACCTCATCATACACACTAAACTTCTTAATACTTTAACTTTTATCACAAGAACTCCAATATTCCGTCCAAATATCACCATTACTCTAGAAAACGAGTATAGATTGGACACTAAGCTAACCATAATATTATAATAAATTTCAAAATTATTTGATTTAAATAATATACTCAATTCTCAAACAATTTTATGTTAAAAAAATGAATTTTTTCACACATAAAAAAGATAGCATAAAATCAAAACGAGTGTAAACAATTTACATTCAGGTAGTCAAAATTAAGAAAAAATAATTTTCTAGTCCAATAAAATTTTTTTAGAATTTTCTAGACTAAAAATTGATTTTTCTGTAATTTTTTAACAATTTATTGATTATAAATCAATAAATAGTAATTTTTCAATTCTGAAAAATAAATTATAATTCACATAACAAAACCTAAATTATTTTTTAGACTTATATAAAATTTTATAGAGTTTTCTGGACTGAAAAAATATTTTTTGTAATTTTGTAACTGTTTATTGATTTAATAATCAATAAAAAATATTTTTTATTTCCGAAAAATAAATTTCAAATTGTAGAAAAATCAAAACAAGAAAAATATTTATTTCTGGAAAATTCCGGTAGAAAACAGTGCCTGCACATGCCCCATGTGCCTTCGGGAGGGGCTGCTCAGTTTGGACACGCGCCCACTCTCCCGGGGCGGTGCGTGCATACCACGCGCCTCGTTCCCGGCGTTTTCAGGCCACTCAAATTTTGGCTACCCCCTTATTTTTGATATTTCTGAGTTCAATGATACTCTCGGATTTCAAATCAGATTTCTCTAGCTTGGGATGTGAGTCTCACGTGCCCTTGCTGAGAGTAGGGGAAAAAAAACACTGTTCATCTTCTTCAACATTTTTCTAGTTTTCAACCCAAATTTCGAATGGTCATATCTCTCTCAATTCCTAACTTTTTTTGTGACCTTTATATGGTTGAAAAGTATTTTTTGAGAGAAATCTAACTATATAAATTTCATACTATGAAATATAGTATTCTCAAAGTTATAAGTACATTAAGTTTCGACTAGAATTTGTCATATCTCCTAATTTACTTATCCATTGCATGCGAAATTTTGCAGATCAGATTTACATCTCATAGGCATATTATGGTATAAAACTGAAAGTATTTTGACAAGCCAATTTCAAGTTACCATTAATGAACCTCTAAAATCATAGATAGCATTTTTAATTTTTTAAATACCCAAATGTGGCAGGAAACAATCCATGCATGCTCTGATACTAATAATAATTTTCGTACAAATCAACAACAATATTTATATGTGAAAATTTCTCGGATCGAAATTGAATTAAGATTACTTATCTCATTGACGAATGGATATTTTAGGCCGAGAAAGTGTTACGGATTCGGAACACTTCCTAATATTCGCAATCCAATTGCCTCGATAAACATAATGATTAATGAATCTACAAACTCTCTCTTGATATATATAGATGTATAAAGAAAAAAAAAATATTTTTCTTTTCACTTCACGTTGCACTCCCAAAATTGAACAAGAAGCAATCTCCTTCTTCTTTGATTCTTCATGTGTCCACACAAAAAATGGGCACTTCTTTTCAAAATTGAGAGGCACCTTTTCGAGGGAGTTGGGGTTGGGGGTGGTTACCAAAAAACCACCCCAACCCCCTTTTCAAATTTAAAAATAAATGAGGGGGTGGGTCTACCCTCATGGGCGGACCCATCCCATACTCCAACAAATGATACACTTACATTTTATCTACAATTGAAATCACTCTCAACTTAGTACATATTTTTTCATTTTTAATTTTATTTTTTCTAATTTTATCACACATCTATCTAAATATTCTTATTTCAGTTACAACCATTTTATACTCTTGTTTAATGGTTCAGCACTTGGTGTCATACAATTATATAGGACTTACCGCGGTTGATGCGACATCAAGACCGGAAGGAATTTGCATGATCCAATTCAAGTTCCGGTTAGTTTAGTGACAAAAGCTCGAGTTAGAAAGTTTAAGAAACACTAATAACTTAATTCAGAGGGTTTGATATAAAAAAATTAGAGTCCAAGTGAATGAATAATAAAAAATAGTCTTAATTATACTCATACAAGTTTAATTGAAAGAATAAAAGGTTTAAAACTACCCAAAACGAAGTGAGGACGAAAATAAAGAAAAAAAACTTAACAGCAAAAACTTGGTCAAAATAATTTGGTTTACTTTATTTAGTTTCTTAATTTTTTCTTTATAATTTATATTTTCGTTTCCTAATTTTTAATTATTTAGAGAGTTACTAAATTTTTAGTTACAAATTTAGTTTTTACCTTTAACCTATAAATAGGTCATTATACATTGTATAAAACATAACTTTTGAGAGAATTAATAAAATTGTGGGGTTTTTTCATACAACTCTTATTCTTTTGAGAACTTTTGAATTTATTCAAGATATGAGTTTTGCTTAGTTTTTTGACTTATCAATCTAGTCTTCAAACCACCTAATTGTAACGTCATTCATTCCATTTTTATACCAAAATTCTTGTTCTAATGAAGAACGAGTCTAAAACCATATATCTTAGATTTTTCCTCCTTTAGGACAAGAGTTGAAGTCTTTAATTCCACCGGTTCAAATAATTTGTTGGGTTGATTTTTGGGCTAAATTATTTTGTTTGTGGGTTCTAGGGTTTCTATACCCGTTGGGACCACATCAATTGACATCAGAGCCAATCTATTTTTTTTCCTTAGAATTATTCTTATTTTTTCATTCTTTTGTTCTCGTTTGTATCTTAAAACTCTAATTCCAATGTCGATTTATCATCTTGACCAAAATTCTTCATTCGTTGGTTTACTTCTTGTTTTTGGTATATTTTATTTTTATTTTATGTTGTCTCACTACAAAAAACACGATTTTAGCGACGAAATTTAGCGACGGGAAAAATTCGTCACTATTTAGCGACGCATGTAACAACAAAAACGGAAATCGTTGCAAATTAACAACGGATTTAGCGACGAAAAATAATCTGTCGCTAATTAGCGACAGAAAAAATATTCGTCCCTAATTAGCGATGGATTTCAAATCCGTCGCTAAATTTAGCGACAGAAAAAAATATTCATCACAAATTAGCGACGGATTTTAAAATCCGTCACTAAATTTAGCGACGGAAACAATATCCGTAGCTAATTAGTGACGAAAAATAATATCCGTCGCTAAATTTAGCGACAGAAAAAATATCTGTCGCTAAATTCGTTGTTAAATATAATTTTATATTTTTATTAAATATAATTTTGTATTTTTATTAAATATAATTTTGTATTTTATATTTTTATTAAATTAGGTTATTGATTTTTATTAAATATAATTTTATATTTTATTAAAGATAATTTTATAATTCTATTAAATATAATTTTGTGTTTTTATTAAATATAATTTTATATTTTGTATTTTTGTTAAATTAGGAAAATATATTTTTAATGGTAAGAGTTAGAAAGAAAGTAAAGAAGTAAATATATATATATATATATATATATATCATATATATTAATGTGGCATAGTGGTTAAAAACATTTTAAACAACCTCTTAAGCCTAGGTTCGAATATGGACAAAAACACATTTTCTGAAAAAAAAAAATAGTAAGAGGTGGGCATGCCCAGGTGGGCAAGGCTGACGAGGTGCGAGCATGGGCGGGCAACCTGTAGAGGGCCAAGGTGGTGGTGGGCGGCCGCCGGCGGGTGGTCGGGTGAGCTCTATAAATAAAAATATTAAATGCGAAATTTAGCGACAGAAAAAAATTTCGTCCCTAATTAGCGACGAAATTCAGTTTCCGTCGCTAAATTTTGTGACGCATGATTGGCGACGAAAATTTTTCCGTCGCTAAATCCGTAGCTAATACGTTTAACGACGAATTTTTCTAAAATTTTCGTCGCTAAACCCTTGTTTTTTTATAGTGTCTTAGTTCAAAAAAAAAAAAAAAAGAAGCTGTTAAAAAACAAAAGGTTGTACAAAAAAAAGAGGCAAAAATAAGGAAGGAGGCCGTGAAAAAAAAAAGGAAGGTAAAAAAAAAAAAGAGGCCGTATAAAAAAAAAAAAAGACAGCTTTTAAATTTTGCAAAGTTGATAATTGTTCGTTTTGTGATCTTGTTCAAATTTGGCAAGTCTTCTAAATTGTTATTACCAAATTTGAATTAAAATTTTCTAAACTTTTTTGGGTTAAATTTGAAATATTTTCTTATTTGTGCACTTTTCTAAATTTGTGCACTTTCATAAATTCAAAACTTTTTGTATTTGTTCTTTATTCTTGATCTCATTCCTTATATGCTCTTCTTCTTTATTTGTTCCATTCCTTATTTGTTTCTGCTTAAATTGAAAATTTTCCAAATTTGTAATTTTCTTTATTTCTCATTTTTTTCTTTCTTGATCTTTCTTTCTTTGTACCTCTTGTTAATACTTTTTTTCATATAACTTTTTGAATTTTACAAGACAATTATTATTATTTTTTTGATTGAGTTTAAAGAGTCGTTATTTCATTAAGATGATAAAAGATATCCTCAATACATTGAATTCATTGAATCTTTTTCTAAGCAAAATATGGTTGCGGATACACTTTTACAAATGTGACAATTTGGGGACAAATTGTTGTCAAGAATGAGGGAATGATGTGAACATCAAGGCTGCAAGGAATTTGTATGATCCAATTCAAGTTTCAGTTGGTTCAATGATAAAAACTCAAGTTAGAAGGTTCAAGAAAATATTGAATAACTTAATTCAGATGGTTTTAGATCAAGAAATTTAAGTTCAAGTAAATGAAAAATCAAAAAGAGTCTTAATTATATTCATACAAGTTCAATTGAAAGAATAAAGGGTCCAAAACTATCCAAAACCAAGGGATGACGAAAATAGAAAAAAAAAATTAATAGCAAAAACTTGGTCAAAATAGTTTGGTTTATTTTATTTAGTTTCTTAATTTTTTCTTTATAATTTATATTTTAATTTTATATTTTTTAATTGTTTACGGAATTACTAAATTTTTAATTGCTAATTTAGTATTTACCTTTAACCTATAAATATATCATTATACATTATGTAGAACATAACTTTTGAGAGAATTAATAAAATTATGAAATTTTTTCACATAAATTTTGTTCTTTTGAGGACTTTTGAATTTATTCAAGATAAGAGTCTTGTTTAGTTTTTTGACTTATCAATTTAGATTTCGAACCACCTAGATTGTGACGTCATTCATTCCATCTTTATACCAAAATTCTTGTTTTAGTGACAAACGGATCTAAAGTCATATATTTTAAGTTTTTCCTCATTTAGGGTAAGGGTTGAAATCTTTAATTTCACCGATTTAAATAATTCGTTGGGACAATTTTTGGGCTAAATTAATTTGTTCGTGGGTTTTAGAGTTTTATACCCATCGGGCCCACATCAACGGTCATATAAAACTTCCCCTTCAATTGCAATATCATTGTGTGATCACAAAAAACTCAAAATATACTTCTCCCAACCGCTTGGATCCTATGATTCACATCCTCACATCCAAGATATATAAAACGTTTATTTTTTGATATATCATGTTCTAACTTAATCATTTTTTATCATTCTAATGATTATCATTTAACGTAATAATGATAAAAATTATAAAATAAAATATATTAAAAAATCAATAATTCCAATTAAAAGTACAAAAAAATTAAATAAAATAAATAATTTATGAAAGTTGTGCATTATGTTTATTCATCAATTCAAATTTATTTATAATCGATTCTAAAATAAAAATATTAGTAATTTTTTTTCAATATAAATAAATAAATTATCTGTAAAATACTCATATTTCATCTTGTTTCTCGAACTTGTCTTCAAAATCTTCATTGCTAAAAAAAATCATTCACTAGTTGTTATTGAAATTGGGAAAATCAAAATAAAATGAATAAATCTATCAACTAAATGATAAATTTTTAATTTCTCAATATCTACCTATTTATTGCACAATTCTAAGAGTTCTACAATAAACATGCGCACTGGGCCAAGGAAAGAAGAGCATGGCAGTTGTCGTTCAAATTTTTTTAAAAAAATTATATTTATAATTCTAAAAATCATTTATTTTATTAAAAATTATAGTTTTTATTCTTTATAAAATTGTTCTAAATATATTTAATATTTTATTACTAATATAAAATTTTGACTTTATTTATATCTATAGGCATCTATAGGCGAGCAAACATACAATAACATATACGTATTCCATGCGTATAAAGGTATATTCTAGTTCTAAGGTTGACCATTGGAGCCAATTTAATGGTAGCCGGATACCCAAGACAACTTTTAGGCTAGACATAGGTTCTACTTTTGGATCACAAAAGCAAAATTGAGTCGATCACAGCATCATTCTACGAAAGAGGATCAAGTTATTTGGATTATTAGGTTTAAAGCAAAATAATAATAATAATAATAATTATCATCATCATCTTTTCGTTGTTGTCGTTATTATCATCATTTTTTAATAAATAAATATTATATTTTAGGAGAAAATGATAAAATAAATTTGGACTTTTCATTTAATGAGTTTAACTTTTTGAGATCCCACTTCGGATCGTGCTGTTCGAAACCCCCAAATCTAGTGGTTGGTTTTAATCCCATTTTTTTTCTTGCTGGCCTAGATGTTCATCACACTTATAAGAGAAGAACTTATGGGAATATTGTTGCTACACTCCCCATTTCTATCTAAGATCTGTTGCATTTTATGGAGTTTTTCTCTATAAAAATCAACCCCCCTCAGAATTAACAAAACTAGGAGATTATCTTATATAAACTTAAGATCTCCAAATATTCTTTGACTCGCAACTGTGAGGGTTACATTGGATGGAGGGAAATATTTTCCATATTCCAAACAATAAGGCTGTGAAGTTTCATAACATGCTCCCAAAAAATTAGTACGAATGCATATGAAACAAAATGCATTGCATAAGGATTTTGGTACGGACTGAACAACAGGCAGTGGAAAAAGAACTTTGAAAAATCGTGAATGCCCAGAATCACTCAATCATATATAAAAATTCATTTTAAAAGCTCAAGAATTCCCAGAATTTGACAACAAGATTAAAAAAGGGGGATAATTCACATGAATTCAAGTCTAAGAAATCATGTCCTATTAAGCGCAGCAACCCAATTCACAAATGAGGTAAGGCTGAAGTCGAATGCATTACTCCTACCAAGTAAAATCAGCAGGTTAAATCTACAAACACTTCAATACCACGCCAAATTTTCAAAATATAAGACGTGGCAATCAAAAAATATTAATTCTTACACTAACACACAATTTTAAGACCTAGCAAAATAATTTCATGAAAAATAATATCAACAATTAAATGGAACGACGGTGAAGTAATTGTCTATGAAGGAGAAGAGAGATAGACAAGATATTAAAAAAAAAAAAGAAAAAGAAAACGTCATTAGTTAGCAGTCATAGACGAAGAACGAAGGTACCTCTGGTTCTGGTTTTGTCGAAGGCGTAAGCTCTCCCTCTCCCTCACTCTTTCACTCTCACTCACTCTCTCTCTCTCTCTCTTTCTCGAGTCGATCAACAGTGACAGTAAGTCCCTTTCTTCCTTCCCTCTTCTTCTCCTGAGCTGAGGAGAAGACTCCCGACTAGCGACTCGCGACTCACGACTCACTAGAGCCCTCTTCCCGAGTTATATACGGAATTAACATTTTTTTCAAAAAAAAAATTTTAAATACCATAATGAGAAAACTAATTCGCAAAAACATATTCAAGATGCGACAAAGCATATGTCGTATGTTCAATATAAGATATATGCTTAACCCAGCATATTTCCCTTCTTTCCTCTCTCTTTTCTTCTCCTCTCCTCTTCTTTAAGCTTATGTCGCATGTTGAACATGGGACATATGTATTGTCGCATATTCAAGATGCGACAAAATATGTTACGTGTTGAATATACGACAAATGATGGTTATTTTACGAATTAGTTTCTTTCCTGTAGTGTTTTAAATTTTTTTTTTTTGAAAAAAGGTCAATTCCAAGTATAACTGCCCCCTTCCCATTTGGGTTGATCATTTTCATTTTCTTTTTCAATTTAACGGTGTTTCTTGATCAGAAATAACCTTATTTTAAAATTTTTTTAAAAAAAAAGTTCTTAAAATAGCCACATAAAAAACAAATTTTGAAAATTCAATACTCGACCAACATTAGTTGAATATTGAACACTCGACCAATATTGTTCATATACCATTCACAAGTTGGTCGAGTATTCAACACTCGACCAACACTATTCACTATAACAACAATCAACCAACCTGTAAACTGTGTTGCTCCAATGTTGAACATTCGATCAAACTGGATTATTTTTAGAATTTATTTTTAATGTGGGTTATTTTAAGAATTTTTTTTAAAAAAAATTTTGAGTTATTTCCGCTCCTTTTTCTTCACTCAAACATCATCCTTGGGGTGGGGCGTATGGTATTCGGTTAAACTCGGAAAATCATTTTTTTTTAACCACTCTTAATATGTTAGATTATTTGATTTATTTAAACAATTATCAATTTTAATAATATTTTTGTTTTGATCAAAGGAATATAGTTAAAAGTTGTACTAAATAAAATGAACAAATTAAGGATAAAATTTATTTAGTGCATTCAAAGATGAAATTTCAAAAGTATCTCAATATTACCTTAGGTGTTATAGCTAGCGTATCTTGAAGGATATTTGATTTCAGTTGACTTGAAATTTTAACTAAGATGAAATAAACCATTGTTTTAATTAGTTTGGAAGATGAAACGAGAAATACCAAATGCACTTGGGGATATGGAACAATATTCACTACTACAATTAAATGAAACTGGAATTACCCAAGTTAATTGGACCATGGTGGATTTTTTTTTTTTTTTTATTAAAATTAATCAACGATACAAATTTGATTTGAGTCTTGTGTTTTTAATACGTTAGTTCAGTTATTATTTTAATTTATTTGTAGTCATGGTTTAGGTTTCCAATTTTTAATTTCATAAGTTTGGTTGTTTTCTTTTAATTTTTGTGTTTATTTTTTAGAGTTTGATTAGTTTAAGTTATCAATTTAATTTAGTTTTTTCTTTAATCTCATTGAATTCTTTGTTATTAATTCTTAATTTTCATCTATAATCTTAATATATATTTTAGTTATTACATTTCTTTCTTTAGTTTAAGGTTTTTTTTTTTATTTTGTTTCACTTTAATTTTATAATTTCATCGTATTCAAACAAAATTTGAATTTGTTTATAAATTATAGTTTTATTTTTAAGTTATTTTTTGTTTGAATTTCATCCGTTTTGATATTCTTTTCATCCATACTTAATCGTTCTTATGGTCTTATATTCTTTTCATTCAAATTTGCATAGTTGATCAATTAAAATTTTAATCTTTATATTCACTTACTTTATCATTAGTTAATCTTATCCTTTTGATCATCTACTTTATCATTAGTTAATCATATTCTTTTAATTATTTATTTAAATTAGATTAGAATAATTAATTTCGCACAAATAACCTAGATTATAAAATAGTCTACAAGAGAATATTATTCTGTTCCCATATCTATATTATTTGAGAGATTGGTATGCTTGCTAGTGTTACAAATATTTACCTATTTTGAGTTATGCAATTTGTTGTCCATGAAAACTATAATATTGTAAAGAAATTCCTTATTATTTAAATAATCATTTTTTACTCTTTATTCTTTTTTTTTTAAAGATTTTCCAATACTTCATAAAATAAATACCAAATTCGATTATCAACCTAGTATTTTCAAATATATTTTTTTAAAAAAATTATGAACCAATATACATGTAAAAGAAAAAAGGAATTATTGATCATAAAAATTTATTTTATACAGGCCAATGAGGTCTATGGGCTGAATCTAGCCCAATGTACCCTACATTACTATTTTGTTTGGGCCCATCTTTTGCCTATTGTTTTCAAGGACTTAAAAAAATTAAAAGTAGCCGTAAGTTGACGGATGTGGTTAGGCTGAGGCCGAGCTGGACGGAGACGGTTGACTTGGGCGCCAAGCTTTATCTATTACAGGCAGGATTGAGTTGATGGTTGATGCTCACACCGAAAGCTCTCTCTCTCTGTCTCTCCAAGTACGCGTCACCCTTTCGTCATTCCACGTCAGTATTCTACGTCACTGCTTACCTTTTTGTACATCCCTTCATTTCAATTCCACCTTTCCTTCTAGAACACAAACCTCTAGCCTCTGATATCCCGTCGTGTGTGGGTCCACCCTCTGATATCATTAGTTAATCATATATCTTTATTTTTTTTTTCAAAAAATGAGAAGAAGTAAAAAAAATAAAGATTATAGCGAAGGTTTGTTTCTAAGTAGTTATGTAAATGGTTTGGAATTCTCATTGATTTTAAAAGATTCATAATTCATCTTTAATTTTAATTTATAATCCATTAAATAAATAAATAAATAAAAATAGGAAACGTAATGTATCTGTTAGTGTAATTTATAAATTATTGTGAATATTTGATGAGTGTAATCTTATAAGAATATGATTTTGATTGGTCTACTAGAAAAATAAATTTTTTTCGATTATCCTATGTAAATATGTTTAGATATTTCATGAGTTATTAACGAGTTCAAAAGGCATTAATGGCATGAAATAGGAGGGTTTAAAATAAGATCCTTATCATAAAATAGTTTTTACATATTTAATTTCAGAAAATAGTTTTTACTTAGCTTTTCTTAAAATAAGATTTTCATATAAACTGAGAGGAAACTAGTAGTATGTGATTGACTTGATCTTCCCGTTCATACTTGGATTATGTTGGTTTGATAAGGTATAGTATATATGGCTACTCTTTCATTAGAAATAAAATTATATCAAAATATTAACAGTTTAATTTTTGTTGTAAACTTAACCTTTCTAAGAATATTTTTTTTTCTTTGAGTTATTGGGCATTTTGTGCTACTATTAAAAATATATATTTATCTGCAACTAAGTAAAATCTTAGCTCTCTCTCCCTCTCTCTCTCTCTCTCTAATTTTGAATTACAGAAAAGCCGTATCCCTCTACAGTGAAAAATAAAGAAAAAATCTTAGCTCTCTTGAACAGTAGCAGTGTATGATAAATGAATGAAGGTGCCAATCATTCACTATTCTAAATTTTGAGGTGGGAAGCAAAGCTGCGGTCATTAAATATGTGAAGCAGACAAAAATATGCAGAGACGCGAGATCATTTCTGTAAATCCTGAATTTTTTGCGTTGTGTCTCCAAATTTAAGGTAAGGGGAAAAAAGAAGCGATTTTGGAGTCGGAAAATTAAAACTTATTGTTAAAAATATCGTAATTAGATGGGCTGCGGATTGTGATGTTTATATTTTATTAAAAAAAAAAAGAAAAAGAGAAGGGAAATCAAACGAAAAGAAAAGAATATTTTGGAAGGACGTGAAAGTGTTAACGCGTAGAGGACGCCAATGACGCGGCTTGACCGTCAAACTCAAACACCTCTCTCTCTCTACTCAATAGTCAAATTTACTCAACCATGGTTACTCACGTACACTACACTCCCAACAATCATCTTCAAATCAAATTTGAGATAATAAAACCTTTCTCTCTCTCTAAAAAAAAAAATAAAAAATAATAAAAGACGCGTGTCCCGAGGAACGCGGTTCTGCCCTTTTCCCCACACACAGAGACCCACAAGTCGCCACCACCGTCCTATTTACTCACTTCAATTTCCCCTCTCCCCGTCTTTCTTTATATCTCTCTCTCTCCCTCTACCTCTTCCTCCCTCTCCCGTTTCCATCATGTATCTCATCCGTCTTCCGTTAATTTTCCATTTCCACTTTGTTTTGAATCATCATCTCGTCAATCATTGACTCCAGTCTCTTTTCCTACCTGTTAAAGCACAAGTACCCCCAAATATGTGTTGAGTTCAAAACAATTGTTTCTTCTCTCTCTCTCTCACATATGCACACAATGACATCGTCCGAAAATTTGGCGAGCATCGAGCCCTGGGTTTTCCGGTCTACCATCGCCGAGTCATCGTGGCTCTCCGATGCCTTCGCTCGAGACACCGAAACCATAACCAAAGCCCTGCAGAAGTCTCTCTCTAACCATCACTCCGACACCGTAACCGATTCTGTTGTTTCCTTATTTGCCAACAATCTTCACGCAAAGCCCGAACCGACCCGGGCTTCTAGCGGGTCGGGTTCCGATCTCGAATCGGGTCATAAACGACGAGGCACGGCCATTTCGGTTAACGGCGGGAAAGTGACGAAGCGGAAATCACGTGCGACGAAGGGTTCAACGACGACGTTTATAACGGCGGATCCGGCGAATTTCCGGCAGATGGTGCAGCAGGTGACCGGCGTGAGATTTGGGAACGGGCACGTGCCGATGGCCTCTGTTTTGAAGCCGGAGCCTCAGCGATTGGGCAACCGGCTGCAAGGTTGCCTACCTACGCTTGACACGTCGGCGTTTTTGCTGGACCACCCGGTTGTGGTCCCGCCTACTACCCATACCACTAATAATACTTTAAGTGGCGGTGCTCCGATTGGTTTCGTGACCCCTTCAGCTGCGGTCGACGTCGGTAGCGACGGCGGAACCGGCGGGTCAGAGTTTGGCTCTTTTTCCATCTTTCCTACACTCGAGTCGTGGAAAGTTGTCTGACATTTTTCAAATTTTGATGTTTTTCTTTTGGTTGATTATGTATTTCTGTTTATTTCTTGTTGTTGGTTTTATTTTTTTTTTCCCTCCCCTTTATTTCTTTTTAATTTTTATTTTTGTAAGAGCAGGTGATATGTAGTGATGGGATGATACGGTGGTATCTGTTTATATGTTTATATACATATGGTAGTAGTGGTAGTAGTTCATTTTCTGGAAACGTGTTCTACTTGTCCTCTCTGTCTCTCTCTCTCATGAATTGTTTGCCCCAGAAAAAACCAACATCAACATGCAAGGGTAGAACTGGTTTAAAACGGTGTCATCATGTTCATGTACGTAACATGAATAAAGAGATCCATGTACTCTTTCTCTTATCTACGGCTGCTGGGGCATCTACCAAACTTTAATTTGGATATAAGTTGATGATTGTGGTTAGTTTCCAATAAGAATTTAACGGAGGATCCATGCTGAATCCGCATTAGAAATACTTACACGAGTTATTTAATTCATGATGTGGCGGCGAGTGATGGAATGGGGTCGTGTCAACTCATGACTTGGCAAGGGGGTTCCATGCCAAACCCCTCTCCTCCAACTTGCCATGTCATTTGATCAGCATTATTTCTATTGGAAACACATAAGAAAGAAAACTCAATTGAATCTTTATGGAGAGTGATGACGAGTATCGATCAAAAACTTACGATTTAATTTAGATATTTATTTGAAATTCACCTAATAGTTTAAACGCTACGAGTGGTGACGTCATTTTGCCTAAGACGAGTTGTTCTCATGATTTGGGTGATTGCGCAGTTTGACTTGTGGTTCAGATTACAACCTGGGAAGGGCTCGTCAGGAAGAGTGTTCAAATTTTGAAAATTTAAATTTTTAATACGTTGAATATTATATCCATGCAATACAATATTTAATGATAATAAATAAAAGTGAAAAAAAAATAAGAATAAATAGAGGAAAGACTTTTGTAACAAAGTTCTAGCAGTTTTATATAATTAAAGTAATCATTTAACTATTTAAACCAAGGGTTAGTAAATTTGTCTATTAAGGTATTAAACCCCTTAAATCAATCAATCAAAATGAATTGTTTGAAAACAAAACCTTTACCCAAAACATCATGCAGTATAAATATGAATTTTGTTTGTCCTTGTTGGACGTGGGTGGGAAGCGGGGTTAATGAAGTTCCCCGCTAGTTTTGGAGAATTAAAACTGCAAAAAATCGTAGGTGGTTGATCGGATGGAGAAAACTTTAACGATCAAATTGAAAGGAGTTACTTGTAAAAAGAGAGAAACAAACTAGTCCTTTATTTTTCTTGTGTACTCTGTGTAGGATTTTTTAGATGTGTGAATTTTGCCATAACGATTAAATTGCTCTTTTATGACCTATAAGTTCGAGACGTAAAAACTTCTTTGTAAAAAAATACAAAAAAAATACTGCGTACATATACACCTATCATCCCCTTATCCTGTAAGTCGGAGAGCACTTTGTGCATTGGTGTATTTTACTCTATGTAGGATTTTCTGAACATACTTGGTAGATTGCCTCCTTCCGTGTATATATCATGTTTGTGGGTTTTCATACACCTTTGGGAGTGTAGAAACCCTAAATTCCTTTCATAGAGATTGACGGGAACATTTTGAGATCATCGAGATGGAAATCAAAGATTAAAAAGATTTAAAAAGGTTTAAAATTCTTTTGATTAAGGAAAACTCAAGTTGTCACCAAGGTCTCCTATCTTATTGGAGGCAACTACTAAGATCTATTTCCTTCATGAGATAGACTTCTTGAGAAAAGAGGAGATTTGAATTTGTTAGGTATTTCTTTCTTTACTTAAGTTGTACTAATCATGTAATAGGGATGTTTGCACGTGAGGAGATATATCCATCGAGAAGTGGAACAACCGAGAGATTCAGGGAGCTCGAGGACTAAAGTGACCAATGGAGGAGTCGAAGGTCCTAAACTAGTTCTCGGCAAAAGAAGTATTTAACTGAGGAACTGAAAGGGCCAAGGGCATTTATCATTCATGGGCTTGATGGACATAGACAATTTTGTTCTAGCAGTAATGGGCCGTCGAGCCATATAGTATCATTTGTCCCCCACTTCTAATTGTCGTTTTGGGAGAGACGATATTCAAGAATAGAGTATGAAATCGAAAGGGCACGAAAACAAAGAGTTCTAATGTGAAGTGGGATAGGCGCGAAAATGTAGTATTTAATATGAAATTTGTCTATTCAAATTTTGTGACTCTTCATTAATATGTCTTTTTTTGCTGCTTTCATGATTGGTTGGCTTGTTTCTATTTGAATAGTCACTTTGTGAGGGAGAGGAAAGAAGCCTAAAGATTTTTAGGGTTTTTTGAGTTTGAGAGCAATATATATGACGAAAAGTCTTCGTTCACGCAAACATCTTCAAATTTGCAAAATTAAAAGTGTGATAACAGAGAGAGAGTGTTGCAATCTATGGTGAAAGACATGAGTTTGGATGATGGTTTTCGATCGAGGCTACCTATAGATGGGGAAGGGGCTAATTAGATTTTTGGGTGTTGTGTCTCTATGTATAGGGAATATATCAGGTATGGATTGCAGGTGCCCTACCTGGGATCTTGATTCGTTGCCTTGAGGGATTGGAATGTATTTCTGACCCTATTGATTCCTAGTGCCTCGCAGCTAGTGGTGGCACTGGCTAGTTTGCTTAATTTTTGTCGATTAAGATTTGACTTAGAAATTTTGTCTTCCATTTTTCATTTGAGAAAATGTGTCACCAAGGTCCCATAGAGGGCTGGTACTATGTTCAAAATTGGTATCAATCAAAGTAGAAGTTTTCTATAAGGAGACTCTCAACCGGTCGTAGAGAAGCAAGTTCTTTTTTATAGAGTTTGGAGATAGGAATTTGATGCTGTTGTTCCCAATGGCTGATGCAGAGCCCTTCATTAGATTGAAGGCACCTGCGTCATCCCGACATTTTGGTTTTGTTAAATTTATGGGTAGATTTTGTAAGGCATCGGGTAAAGCAGTGTGGGTGGATGCCCTAGTTGAGAATGAAATGCTTAAATTAGTCGACCTTCTGTTAGACGAAAAAGTATAAATTCAAATACCATTCATGTTAGAGAAGAGGTCAAAGAAGCTTGTCGATGTTGTTGATTTTGCTTGATGATCTCAACCGGGTGACGACTATAAAGTCATTGAGGGCCCACGTGAAGGTGGGCTCTAAGGTAGAAAAGGACGAGGGGATCACATCTGAGGACGCATTTTCAAGCTATGTTCCCAAAAAGAAGAGAAGACTTGTTTGGATGCCGAGCAATAAAAAGGGTGGCGATGGTAATAAATCAAGTTCTATGAGTGCGGTAGCACCCATGTCCAAAAATCTTGTTCTTTTATTGGAAGATGCTATTGGAGGGAAAGATGTCGAGGAAGAAGCTCTGGGCGACAAGTGGTTGGAATCACCGGCTGCTTTGGATAAAGAGACAGAGGAAGAGAGAGAAAGTCCATAGAAAGAGAGGGCGAGTGAAGAGTGCACCATTGCCACTCTTATTCCTAAGGGAAAAAGGAGTAAATTGTTGGCCCCTACTAGCACCGAGGAGGTCGTGATTATTGGAGAGAAACCTCTAAACCCTACCTTGGCTGTAGGAGAGGATATTTTGTCGGGAGCCACTATTGTCAATCGAAAGAATGGCATTGGGGGTATAGAACCGTGTTCAAGTGTTTTGCTAGAATATTTGTACATCCGAAGAGGTAAGAGGGTGATGCCTGGGTAGATGGCCCCTCTTCCTCCTATTTTGGTTTGGTCATTTGACCAATTTAAACACTTAAAGAGAGAGGAATCGTAGTTGTAAGTTATGATGACAACTATTTTTGTTACTTGGACATTGCTAAAGCGAGAAGGTTCATAGATAGGCTCGATTTTCATTGAGTAGAGTCAGAGTTAGACAACTTATGAGTGGAATAGGGTGACGAGTCTGTTTTAGCTCTCCTAATTCAGGTATGATCTTTCTAATGATTCTTAACTTAAGCTGTGCTTTTTGTTATGCAACTTATTTCTTTTCACAGGCCATCACGATGGCCAAGTTTCAAAAGAAGAGAATAGAACAGCTGATAAATCATCTAAGGAGTTAGTTCGATTATTTTGGAGAGCAGATCACTTGGCTACAAGTCGAGAAGGCCCAAAAGGAAACCTAGGAGGTAAAGGCAGCATTTGTTATTCTTCATAAAAAGGAAAGAATAATAAAAATGTTGTAGGCTGACCTAGCTATTCGTATCAAGTTACTAATGTAGCCATCAAGGATGGTAAGAAGTTAAGGGATCTCCTGAATAATAGTGAAGTAGTTTGACTAACGACCAAAGAGTTGGCACGAGATAGGGTGGAGGCTCTTGTCACTTTGCGAAGAGAGGTCGCAGAACCGAGGGAGACTTATGAACGTGACCACTGGGAGTTGTCCAAGAAATTAAATCGAGCTGAAGAAACCATCCACTGTTGAAGGGATGGCTCAACTGAGGGAGCAACAATTCTAATGTCCCGAGTTCAAGTCTTGCCAGGGTTCCTAAGGGTGGGCCTTCCAAAGAGATGATTGCTGCTGCTTCACATATCAGTGCTTTCGAGTTAATTTCACTAACTTTCGACAAAACCTCCTGCTCCCCTTCTCCTTGATCTATCATTATTTTTACGTTTCTCATTTGTACTTCTTTTTTATATTGATAACTTTTTGGAAATGAAAGGGCTTATCGTGTCTACTTTTTTATTTTCGTCTTTTGTGTTGTCAGCATGTTATTTTGTTGTTCCTTTGCCAACATAATTTCCTTGAACAAAAGCCACAGGATGACGTCTAAAATAGAGATTGTGAAAATATAATGGATTCTTTTGAAGATCGGTGTTGAGTGAAATCCCATGACCTCGCTCCCCGCTCTACAAGGCTTTGTTTGTCACCAAAGGGGTACCAGGCCCATATCGTGCCATGAGTTTGGATGTTTTTTAGAGTACACTAGAACACTACAAGGACCATATTTGGAGAGGGTGGTCAAGTTCCACGCCGAGTGAGAGTAGGATATTATAAGGCATACTGGGCATATATTGCGCTTTGGGGATGTATAGTGTATCAGGCGTTACGTCGAAGGTATTCAGAGGTGTTATGCATTGAAGATGTATGGTGTTTAAGTGTTGCATCGAGAGTACTTGGAGATGTTACGTCTTGAAGATGTAAAGTGTACCGGGCATTGTATCAAGAAAATTTATGGCTCATATTTTATAATAACTGTTTGTAACCAATGTGTGTTAGTACACTTTGTTGATGTAGTAAAATGTGAAAAACTAAGATATTATTATTAAAGCTCTCGCAGAAAGAGAAAATCAAATAAAAACTTCAATAGGTGACGTGACACCACCAGCAAAATAGTGTAAAGCATTGGGTAGAGTTTAATAGATAAAAGGAACGGAAGGATCTTGGTCACATCTAAGCCTGTCGATGTAGAGAGGTATTTTAAATTTGATTTTTATATGCTTTGTACTTGGTAATGCCTCCAGAATATTCAAGCTTGGATGGCTTAGAATAGCGTTGTATGGGGACGGGAACTTTACCACGTTAAAAGTGGTCGTGGTGGTAGAATAGTTTGGCGAAGTCCCCAATGTCATAAGAAGAGATATGATGTCTTCAGGATACAGTCACCCATTTGAGAGCCCTTTTACGGGTTCAACATGAGGTTGCAAGTGTACACGGTAGAAACCCATTTACTTAAACGTGTCTCAATAAAGAAGATCACAGCCCACTTCTTGATTGACAAAAATTTTCTAACTACATATTGGTCAATCGTTGTTGTAATAATCAATGGGTTATGATGTCTCGAATAGACTCCCATGAGGTCGTTATCATCAAATTCTATCATTAATCTTTTTTACTTCTATCCTTTTCCAACACAAACCGAGAGGACTTCCTTAGAGGCAGATGGTTTGGTCATCTAAAAGATAGGGGCCAATATCACTTATATTGAGAAAGGGCCCTCTTCTGTTACGCTAGTTGACCAGGGTGTAGGAGTATCTTCTCAAAGGAAGGAGTCATTGAATGTGGGTGCTCGGCCTGTATGTGAAGGAATAATTTATTCTCCTAATCTCCTGTAGATCTCTGGTCACATTGCTCGTTCATCTCGTCTCCCTGTTTCCCCCCCCCATTATTCTTGGTAAGGGTTACCTTCACTGTCATCATGGATAAACCTCTAGAGTTTACCATCTCTAACTAGTGTTTCGAGCTCATCATTTAATTTCCGACACTCATTTGTAAGATGACCATAATCTCGGTGGAAATGACAATATAATGTTTAGTCCTTCTTGAAGTCGTCACCCGGAAGGCATCTTGGCCACCTAACATATGGCTTATTTTTTATTTGCAATAAGATTTGGTTCAACATTTCGTTCAGAATTATATAGTGATTGAACTTACAATGAGGTGGGAGAGTTGGTCAGGTCCTTTTGGGAGAGTGTTGTTACGGAAAGCTGTTATGTTCTTTTCTACTAGCTTGCTTCGATACTTGCTAAACACTTCCACCTCCTCGGTGGCTATGTACTACTCGACACGGGAATAGAACTCCTGTATTGTGTTTGGGGGTTTTTTATGATTAAGGTTCTCATTCCCAAAGGTTGCAATCCGGTTAGCAGCACCGCCAGGGCTATAAAGTGGTCTAAGTTTGAGACCTTCATCATTTTTATTTTAAACTTCTTTAAAAAATCCTTCAAGGGCTCTTCATCTCTTTGTCGTAGTGAGAGGAGAGAAGTAGATTTCCTCTTAGCCCGCGATTGATCATGAAGTGGGCCTTAAATTATTCCCTTAACTGGGAAAAACTTCTAATGCTAAACAACAGTAAAGAATTGAACCATATTAGAGTATTTTCCTTCAGAATTGTGGGAGAATGTTTGCATATAGCGGTGTTGGATATGTCTTTTGAGATCATCACCATTGTAAATGGGTGGTGATCTCAGGGATCGGTTGTACCATCATACATTTCCATATAGAGAAGGAGCACATCTCGCGGCATTGGTTCCATAGAGATCTTCAAGTCAAAAGATGAAATATTGGTCGCATATTAAGCGGTGTCATTTTGTCCAGCATTTGCACATCTCAATTTAGCAACCATGAGGTCCTCCACTTGTTTCCTCAAGTCGTTTAGGTTATGCTAAGAGGTTGTCAGAAGTTCCCAATATCCCTGGGGGTAAAGCCTGTTTAGGTGTGATTGTTCCGATCTTTGAGGGGAGATTGATCCTTTTTGTCAGCGAGCATGCTGAGATCTTCCAATTGTCTGCTCATATCTTGAAGCTTTGATTTGAGCATCTTCATTTGGGAGTGGTGAGCTTTTTCGAGAGAAGCTAGGATGGGGATTGGAGCTAGCTAGTTCTGTTGTTGCGCAACTTATGATCAGATCTCTTCTTAAAAGAGCAATCCTGTTAGTTGAGTTTGGGTGATGGGAGTGTTCATTGGGTCAATAAGGCTATCGGTTGAACAAGGTCCATAGGGGTGGACTTCCGCCCATCCATTATAGATGCAACCTTAGAGGTATATCGACTCTTTCTTTTTGAAGGCATGATTAGCAAAAGTACAATGGGACATAATACAAAATGAGTCTATTTTAGCTTACTCTCATGGACGACGCCAATCTATTGGAGATGGATAAAACTCCATAGATAATTGCTCCTTCGAGTTGAGGGTGGAATCAGTGTTGATTAAATTCCCTATTTGTTCTTGATAATTAAATATGTAAAAGATCACCGATGGGTAACCCAGTGGAGAAGATTCCGATGCAAGCCAGAAGAGGCTGCTTGAAAAAGAGAGGAACAGGCTAAAGAGAGCTGTATACTCACCCTCTGTTTTTCTTATGTGCTCTTTGTGTAGTAGCGTTTTCTGAACATACCTAGCTGATTGCCTTCGTTCTATATATATATATATATATCATATCTTGAATACTTTAGGGTGTAAAAATCATAATTTTCTTGCAGAGAGATTGACGAAAATCTTCCAAAATCATTGGAATTGAAGTAAAAAATTAAGAACACTTAAAAAGTTTTAAAAATCTTTTGATTAAGGAAAACTCAAGTTGTCATGAAGGTCTTCTGCCTTATCGGAGGCAACTATCGAGATATGTGTCATTCATGAGACAGACTTCCCGAGAGTAGAGGAGATTCAAATTTGTTAGAGATTTCTTTCTTTACTTAAATTATACTCATCACATAATAGGGATGTTTGCACATAAGAAGATATATCTACTGAGGAGTGGAACAACCGAGAGGTTCAGGGGGCCAAGGACGAGGGCAACCAATTGAGAAGTAGGAGCTCCTAAATTAGTGCTCAGCAAAAGGAGTATTTAATCGAGGAACTAAAAGGGCCGAGGGCATTTATCATTTATAGGCTTGATGGACACAAACAATTCTGTTCCTGTAGTGATCAAGAATAGTCATCCAAACAAAGTAAACTTGATTCCCCTTTGGAGAAATTTGAAATAAATTGAAAGCCAAGTTTGGTTTTTTTTTTTTTTAAATTAAATTTTATTAAGAACTAATAATAAGATGATATTGATAGGTGAAGACATGAAGATTGCAAAAGAATGAAACAAGGAGAAAGCCAAACAATCGGACCAAATTAAAAACTGATGAGTTTGGTTCCTATTGATATAGGAAGCTATTACAACCACAAGTTGCAAGTTGACTTGTTGCTAGGTAGTTGACTGATTATTACTAACCG
Source organism: Dillenia turbinata (assembly GCA_037126225.1). Lineage (NCBI taxonomy): Eukaryota > Viridiplantae > Streptophyta > Magnoliopsida > Dilleniales > Dilleniaceae > Dillenia > Dillenia turbinata. Next base: position 14,407,427 of record JBAMMX010000004.1, on the reverse strand, counting down.
CTCGATAGGAAAAGACTTTGAGTTAGCTGATTGCTATGGCAGTCGACTGGTTATATCAACCAGTCGGTTGGGAATTTAAGACGGTCAACTGATGATATTAATTAATCGACTGGAAGTTAAAGAATGAAGAGAAGAGAGAGAAAGAAAGTAAGAAAGAGAGAGAAAGTAAGAAAGCAAAGAGAGCGGTTAGAGAAAGAAGCTAAAGGAAAAGAGATAGAAACAGAGGGAGGGGGAGAGAAACAGAGGGAGGTGTTAGAGAGTGAGAGAAATGAGAGAGTAAGAGAGAGAACCAATTCCATTTCATTCCGTCTTTTGTATTCGATATATTGTTCTTTTTTATACAATCCTACCTAACTGATCTTAACAGTTTACAGTTGCTAAACTAACTCTAACTAATTGCAACTGAAATAACAAATCAACTAAAAATGGTGGCAACTGACTTAACAAACTAATACAAAATTGCAACTAACTTAATAGGCCAACGACGAGTGTTAGTACCTAAACCTGTTCTTCTGTTTGTTATAATATCTCCTCTCCTTCGAAATCCTTGTCCTCTAGGATTAAAGTTTAGGAACTGGGATTGAAAAAATTCCATGTTCTTGGTTCCTTTTGGATCCCACCTCTTGCTCACCTCAGTTTTTCTTTGCTTAACAAGCTCTAATGCCTACTTTTGCAGGGTTGCAATTTTAAAGGCTTGAAGCAAGGTGGTTGGTTTCAGTATCCTTAACATTAGTTTAATTTCCTCATTCACTCTACTAATAAAGATAGAATTGAAGTAGGATTTAGTAAATCTTGGGTTTTTGTAAAGCATAACAGACCATAATTTCTCAAAACTTTCTTGATATTCAGCAATCTTCCAATGTTGTTGTACCTTGTTAAACTCTTTGACTTCATCTCATACACCTTTGGCTTCAAATCACTAGCACAGAAATACGCCCATCCCAACCAACTTCTTTTTTCAACATTTTCAGACCTTTTGCCTTCCCTTCTGGATACATTTTGATGTATCTACCCATAGGAATGCAGAAACTTAGTTTACAGCAAAGAATTTGCTACACTTTCTTAACCATAAACAGAAATTTCTACTGAGAATAGAGGAAGCTCCACACTTTGTGGATTAGGAATCAATACTTGCAAGTACAATGCCTTCTTGTTTGTGTTGAGCTCAACATTCATCTTGAGTCTGGCTTCTGCATATGTCGACAATATTGGTAAATTCATGATTCCTTTTGTGCTGACTTCTTCATTTTTTTTTTTTCTTTTTGTGCTATTTTCAGTAGAGCATGGAATTTGGCATCTATATTTGCTAGGTTGGTGTCTAATTTCTGATTCTATTTGTCGAATCTTTTATCAACATACTATCGTAGCTCATCACTTTAGTTTTGTATTTCTTGTGTTGATCTTCTTGGGTTCCTTGATGAGTTTCTTTTGCCATTGGATCCTTCTGCTCCAAGAATCAATACTCTTATACCAATTTATCACAATCATAAGCTGCAAGTTGACTTGTTGCTGGGCAGACGACTGATTATTGTTGGCCTATACACTGGGAGAGACTTTGAGTTGGTTGATCGCTATGGTGGTCGATTGGTTATATCAACTAGTCAGCTAGGAATTTGAGATGATTAACTAATGATATTAATTGGTCGATTGGAAGTTGAAGAATGTAGAGAAGAGAGAGAGAGAGAGAGAGGCGCCAAAGGAAGAGAGATAGAAATAGAGGCAAAGGGAGAGGGAGAGGGAGAGAAACAAAAGGAGGGATTAGAGAGAGAAATGAGAGACTAATAAAGAGAACCAATTCCATTTTATTCCTTTTTCTGCATTCTTTCTTTTTATACAATCTTACCTAGCTAATTTTAAGAGTCTACAGTTGCTAAACTAACTCTAACTAATTGCAACTAAATTAATAAATCAATTAACAATGATTATAACTTACTTAACAACTAAAGACAAAAGTTACTATTGACTTAACAGGCCAACGGCCAGTGTTAGTTTCAAAACTTGTTATTCTGTTCATTACCGAAGCGCTTCCCTTCTCTCCAAAGAAAAGTCAGCACAACACACAAATCTCAGTCAACATCGCTTTAATGTCACTCGCTAAAACTGCTGCTGAGAATGGTGGTATGAATAAGACAATTGATGACGGGTTAGAAATTAGAATTCAACTTCAGAAAGATAAAATATATATGGGAATACATGAACATATAAATTTATTTATATGAAAAAGTAAAAGTATGATAAATAAAACACATGATTATTAAAAATATAAAATATTAAAAATAAAATATGTGATGAAATCATTAAGAAAATAATATATTGAGGAAAAACTTATTCAATTATCTCTTTCAAATTTTCATACTCCAAAAACGTTGGATGATTGTTTTCAATAGTAAAAAAAATTATATTTTAAATGTTTTATCAAATAATCATTTAGTCATTGATTTGTCATTTTATCATGTGTCATAGCAGGCAATAATAATACCAAATTGATTAAAAAAATCATTAAATATGAAACATGTTTTTTCGTTTCTATCATTTTCTCAAAAGGCTATTCGATTCCTTTAAGTTCCCAAAACCTCTCGTCGGTATGCATATCAACTTGTAAGTTTTAAATTAATTATGAACAAATTGTACAACTTATCTTTCCCTGACATGTCCCATATGTCAAGTATAATACGTGAGTATTGCTTCACACATTCATGGACTATCCGTGTTTGCTTTAAACTCCACAGTTTCAAGTGAGCATGATAATTCACATTTTGAGAAGAAATTGTCTTTAACGCGGTCTTCAAATTCTCCTATGCATCAATGACACATCGGTCTTGCTCCACTTCTACACACTTGGTGCACCACCGCAGTTTGGCATCACGCGTCAAATAGATTGACGTTATCATCACTTTTGTCTCCTGTATTCCATTCTCACCATGCATGAGAATTGCTCAACATCGAATAAGAAATTCTCAAATTCTTTGGCATCTCATACCCCATAAGGTCGTGACTCAAGAATTTTCGCATTTGGCGCCGCGTTCCAGGTGTTTAGACCACGCGCACACACTACTTACACCTACAAGTTCACTTTGGTGCTTGACTCCCCAGTTTCCGTACAAAAACTACTCACCATTGCCAGAGCTTTGCCAACAAAGTTGTTTTCAATACCATCTAATTGATTGTAGAAGTTGTTTACATTTTCTGCTGCTTTCAAGAAGTTCAAGATATGCTCCTCAGGCTCTTCAAACCTCTCTTCGTTGGAAGAATCTACCATCGTTACACCAGAGATAATCCTTCTGAATCTAAGCACCATCTTGAGCTTAACCTGTTATATCAACTGTAATGGATCTAGCTTTTCCCTTGAACTGGACATGTGTGGCTTGCACTTGGTCACTACAACCAAAAGCATGAGCCAACCAAGCAATGCAAAAGCAATTAAATTGTGCGGCGTGTTTGTATATATTAAGATTCATTTGAAATAATTGTATCATAAGCAAAACTAATAAATGAAATGCAATCACATAAACAAATTTTGACTATACGCAACAAAAGAGTGAGTATAACTTGCTATAAAAAAGTGTGTACAACTTGTTAGTGAGGGGGCTCTTGGAAAGCTACTCAGGGGTTGAGAATCGATTTGTTAGAAGTGTAATAGATTCTTGCCTCCCTAAAAAACTTCTTAAGCATTTTCCTTCCTGACATGAGAAAAAATTGAAATATTTGAGGAGAAATACTCCCAAAATATGAAGTTAGAAGTAAAGAAAGAAGGTTACAAAAATAGAAATCTACTGCAAATTACTACTCCTAACTACACTGGTCCATGTGTTGCAGCGTGACGTTTGGTATCGAGAGCAACGCTCCAACAGTCTACATTTGTACACTTGAGTTTTTTCTTTAGTATCATAATGTAAACTTGATCAAAAGAGGGAAAGCCTGATTTGTTCAATTTCTGCATGGGGATATTGCTAGCTATCATTCAATCCATTAAGGAATTCAAAAACAAGAAACTAGTGTTGAATATCAACAAACTTAGCAAAACATTATTGGTTATATTTTCCGTATGAACAATGAGGAAAAGGACAAGAACTCCTCAATTCTTTAAAAATCTCATCCAATTCGTTAAAGTAAGTGGCCAATGAAATGCTTCCTTATAGAAGAGTGCTCAATTTGTGATCAAGGAGGCATACCTTTGCTTCATCTGGCTGCGAAAAATGTTGAACCAATTTTCACCAAATTTCACTTGCACTGTCTATGTATAAAACAATTGATACAATCTATAGAGAGATGGACGGAAGCAACCAAGTAACCAATAGGTCATTGCAGCACATCCATGGCAGAGTTAAAGGGCCATCTTGTGGTGGTTCAACGATTCAACAATAAAGAAAACCATTCTTGTTGTGAATCGAAACAGCCAATAAAACGATCTCTTCCAAGATGCAAAGTTTAGCGGTGTTAACTATGGGTTTTACCATGATGGAAAAGGATGAATGTAGTAAGGTAAGATTGGATCTTCAAGTGGATTTGAGTGATTTGTGTTTTGGCTGGAGTTTGCCATGACTAAATCCTTAAGAAGATTGGAAAATCTCTTTTTTTTTAAAAATATATATATATATATATATATATATATATATTGTTCTATCTTTTGATGAAATCAACTAAATATTGTCAATCAAATACTAAAAGAAGTTTTCTCGTGTAGAAATTTGTAAGCATATAGTTTTCGAAAAACTCACAAAAAAAATCTTAATTTTCACCCTTTTCCGCCTCAAGGGGCTGTGATACTATATGACAATTTTGAATTGGGGGGGAAGAATACTTTGATTTGAGAAAGTTCACAACATTTATACAAGAGATTATTCAACAACTAGTCAATGTTCTAGTTACTGCACAATTAGCAAACTAAACAATAAGCAACGTCGACTATTCTCATCTGTAGCTTCCTCATGTTGTGCAGCTGTCTTGCTTTGGCTGCTTATGGCTGATCAATATGCTGACTTGTGAAGCTACGGGATAAAATCAAATAATCATAAGGAAGAGAGATAAATTAAAAATAAATAAATAAATACTCAAAAAACGGCATTAAATTGAATTAATCTAGCTCAGGTGGGAGAACTTGAGTTTAAATTCAATTCACACAGTTAGCTTATTATTTGTATAGAATGGGGTCACTCTGAACCATAATTAGAATTTAAATTGGTACTTAAGGATATATGGAGACACTAAAGTAATTATTTTAAATAAAGTTATTAAATTAGTTATTTATTTCTTAAAATAGTGAAAGAATCAAATTAGTTAGATTGAGAAATGGCCGCGCCAAGTCAATATGATTGCAGTGCAACACAGAAAACCTATTTCCAATTTTGAGCCAATATCTGAGCACACCTAGGAAAGAGTAGGAGGTATATGGGCTTTTTGGGTAAATCTCATTCTCATTTTTTTTTTTTTTTTTAAATCCATCAATAAATTCACTCTCTATCACTGCAAGAAAAATATTAAGATTTCATTATTGTCATATCCGAATGGGAATATGATTAATTTTTAGAATTCAAGTCCGTCTCCATCTATGATTTTTATATATCAATTCATGATTGACTTGGTTTCGTTTCTTAATTTTTAATTGGTAAGATAGAGAATGCAAGGACAGGAGCACGTGAGGACACGAGGAGAGATTAGCCTCTCTCATGTCATGTGGATGGTAAAGTCCATCAAAGATCAAAGTTCAACCAAGTCAAATAATTCATATATATCTATTAAATTCCAATCGAATATCTAAAAGGATCTTTTGAAATAGCCATATAACAATACTTCAAAAGTATTATTAACTTAAAAGTAAGGGGTCACTGCACTGCAGACTGCACCATTGAAACAACGGCGTTGATTGTGTGTGAATATGAAACTTCCGTCCTACATTAGTGGCCATTCACGCATATCTTTTTTCTTTTCCTTCGTTTTCCCAGTTCTTTGGTTGGTCAGGATTAAAACTCAAAATTCGAACCAGAAACAGTACTACTTAACTAGGCTTCTCCTATGACCGACTTTGCCAACTCTGTGGTCCATTATTCGTTTTCACCAGTAGCAATCTTTTGTTGCATAATACGAGACAATTTGAAATCCAAAGTACAGACAAACTAGGAATTGAAGTAAATTATTATTAATTATGAATAAATCCTCCATGTGAGAAAGCAAATTGGTGACTTATACCTTCATATGTAGAATACAGCGACTACCACACTAGTACAGCTCGTGTCTTGATTTAGTCAGCTTTATAAAAAGGACATCTTTTTCTTCCACCGAGGCAAAATCATATTTTGGGGCTCCATATTAAACTATTTCCAATCCAAAGACTTCACCGGGTAGGTATGCCTGAACCACATCAAAGGTGCTCATTTTTTTCCCCTTTTCCTAAACACCTTTTTCTTTTTGTTTAATCGGTCTCTTGGATTATTTTGAACCAAAAGTCACTCCTTTTTTCCGCTTCCATCTTCCCTCTCTCTCTCTCTCTCTCTCTCTCTCTCTCTTCTTTGCTTTGTTCTTCATTCTTTCTTCTATGGTTTCTTTCTCTTCCTTCTTCCACGCGTGCATCCAAATCAAAAATAGGAAATGGAAAGAGAAAATCAATGAAATTAAAATCAAAATTGAAATCGAAAATCAAAAATCAAAAATCAAAAATTTAAACTGTCACTGAATTAATCCACGAAAATCACTAATCAAATTGCAATTTTGTCTTCAATTTTCTATTTCTTTCCCATTTGCAAACCATGGATAAGAGTCCACCTTGAGTTAGGAAAAGACGGAAGACAGGGGTACCCATTTCACGGACGAATAGATTTGATCGGTGGATAGGTCTAGCGGTGGAGAGAAGCTTCGGTGGTGGCGATGGTGATCAAAACGTTGAGGCATAAGAGGTAGACAGGTATAGAGAGAGAGAGAGAGAGAATAAGAAGATTTTATTTTTTTATTTTTTATTTTTGTTAAAACAAGATTCAAACTCTGTATCATGGGATCAAAGGAAATGAAATATAACCGTTAGATTGTACCTCTGGGACGAGAGAATAAGAAGATTAAAAAAAAGGAAAAAAAAATTAAACCCGAACATTAGAGTTTTGCCTTCAATGCTATTTATAACTTTTTTCTCTGAATTGATTAGATTTGCTCTCGGTGAGCTTTATTCTTCGGAGTTTGGTGTGTGACAGACACATGGTATGTAACGCAGACGAACATAATAAAGAACAAAAAAATAAAATAAAATTTTTATACCATTTTTGAGTTAAGATTGTTATATATTATCACTTTAAAATGAGGAGGATAACACCAACACATTTCTCCAATAACATAGCAAAGTTGTGTTTAATTAATTATAACATATGTAAAAAAACAGAGAGAATGCTTCGGTTTAAAGGTGTCAAGAAGTCCATAGAAACAGGGTTGGCGCCTGGATTCACTCCCAAATATGAAACATCTTGAAAAATTTGTCTAATGAGCACTCAAAGACGGCATTCAATTCAATTTCCGAACTTGGACCAACCATGACCAAAGCCTTGAGCTTCTTCCACTTCCAGGCTAAGCAAATATACATTCTTTGGAGAAACGCAATGCAAGTGGAGAATGAGTCAAACAAGAGGGGCCGTACTTGATCGTACCGCTTGTCTTCATCTGTTTTAGACTCTCTCTCTCTCTCGTGTTTCTTCAAAGGCATTTCATTTTCATGGGGGCGAGGCGAACGATCTTTCCTTTGGTCCTCCACCGTCCGACTCTTCGTTTTTCGCAATTAACTCATTCTAATCCTACGTTTCTGTTCAAACTTTGACGTTAGAGATACACTTCAAATTTTTAGAGTCAAGTCCACATATCGGGAGAGAGAGAGAGAGAGTGAGTGGGGGATGTTGTTGACCTAGAAATTTAAGGCTTTTTCCTTTAAGTTTTGGGAAGAGGGAAAGGGCAGGCTCCAATCAACTGACGTGTCTCTCTCTGACTTAAGGAAGTCATTGTCAAAAAATCAAAATGCGTGACTGTTGAGTGATAATTTTAACGGAGGTTTTTGTCATTTAATGCACAAGGGTTAGCTGTCCCATGACTCAAATTTGGTTGTGGCCTCATGCTTACGTTCCCAAGTTGTCATAAATATTTTTTCTTTTCTAATTTTATACCATTCGCAGAGCATAGGACCGACCACTGATCTCCAAAAATTCTGGCAAAGAAAAGAAATGCTTCCGAAATAGGGACATTATTAAGTTTTTATTATTTTCCACTATTAAATTTGAATTTTTCTGTCGCTTTTATTTTTTGGGCCTTTATCGTTTTTAATATCACTTTAAGTAAGTTATTTTCCTGATATTTAAATTAAAACTAGAAAAAGAATTCTCAAAATTATTAAAATTCTTAAATTCAAACAAGTAGAAAATTGCACAAGAATGACATAAAAACATACAACCTCTAGAAAGAGATGACTTTACCGATTGCGATTGGGATAAAGAATGGGAGATAATTTGTATGGTTTGACCCTTTTTTAAATTTAGATCATACCAATGACCATATAATATAATATAATATAATATAATATAATATAATATAATATAAAAAGGCGCCATCAGCGCCCTCGATCGCTGACTAAGGCCGACATGAATATACATTCCAAAAATAAACTAGGCGTACGGAAATGTGTTTATTGGGCTGATTAGGTTGTGCCTACCGCCTACTGCCTACTTATTTTTGGTCCTCATCTTGGGGGATTGGGAATTTCTACACTAAATTGGTGTTGCTGCTGCCGTAGCATTAGCATAAGCATCTAATGCACCAAACTTAATTTATAATCATATATACCTGTGTAACAACATAGGCATTCATCATCAGCAAAGCAGGAATGGAGTTATAATTTCAGGAGGAACAAAACTTATAAATTTTAGTAACATAAATAATATTTAAGATCGTGATTTTTAAAATTATATACATAATAATATATTTTATTTAAAATTTCTGGAGGCCACGGCCCCGTCCCTTGCTCCTGTGTTCATAGACCAGACCACTAAAGTGATTGTTCTAAGTTGAAGTGGTGACAACCAGTTGATGACCCGACATAACATGCACAAGCCCAACCACTCTTATTATAATTAACAAAGACATAGAAGTTAGGCAAGATCTTCTTAGTGGGTGTTGTCTGGAGTCCCACAGATGGATTAGGATGTGAGTCCTAAGTGACAATGGACTCCGGCAAGGTGAATGGCAACTTTTGGTGTAAAAATGGCTTTGCAACTTTATCTCAAAAATGGAATGGAGAGGATTCAAATTCCAGAAAGGGAACTAAGAATTCAAAAACAAGTAGAAACAATCTAGCAGATGCGGAGCATATTCAGAAGCACCACATATGTAAATTGACAGGGTGCAATCTCCTCGACCATATATATGATCACGGGACCGGTCTACTTGAATAATCTTGTCCACAGCATCAGCTGAGGAAAATATGAAATTGAAAGTTCTAAATCTTCACGCTCATTTGGGTGAAAAAGTTCAATCAATATAACCTAATACATATAAGAAGCAGGGTACAGCTTCTCTTTCACTAATCTTGTTCTGTCATACAGATTTCTAATTAAGATTAAAAATAAGCTATCCTGAAGACACTTGGTTAGCCATTAAACTTCCTTTTAGAGGGATGACCAAATTTCAACATTGTACCTAGACCCACTGCCTCCAAGCCTATGGTTAAACTACATAAGACATGAATCATATACATGTCTTGTTATACTTTGTGAACTGAGAGCGTCAAGTTGGACAATTAAGAAAAAAATTATATAGAAATGAGGAAAAAACTACAATAACAAGATAACAATTCTATTTTGGCAACATACTCCAGTATATTTCCTTAAAAAGCTTACAGCATTTGCATGAGAAGCATGAAATGAGCAATATTTGCTCATTTAGCATGGGAGAAATGAAGTACTCACAAGAAAAGGTAAGCCAACCTACTATGGTAAAATTTCTTTGTGAGCTTTGAAAGAGAGGATCACATTCCACACTAGAGCAATCAAATTTGCAGCAAGGACCTGAAATTATATCCCATGCACCCTATTAGAAATTTGATTGTACAAGAAGCATTAACAGAGATCTAAAAAACAACACAACATTGTTTAAGCAAGTTAAATTCGGGTAAAATTCAGATTTGAGCAAAACTCTGCAGTAAATTATCGACACAAGAAAATTGCCAATTTCAGGTCAACAAAGAGCCCCTCTTCGGTACGTGATAAGATAAGATCTACATTACACGGTAAAATGGTTGTCACCAATTTTGTCTTTTTCCATTTTTTCCTTATCTGGCCCATTCACCACCTTTAAACTTGGCCCATTTTTCTATGTCAATTAGGGGCTTCCATTCCTAGAGTAGGTTAGTTTCTTCAAAAGCACAATCTTTTATCACCTCCATGCAAGAGTTGCATTTTGCACTGCTCAGTGATTGACATAAATTTCTTCATTTCATAGGAAGGCTGGTCCAAATCTGGGACAGCGATAGTCATTTAACCTTTGTTGAAAGCTGAGATACCATTTACAACATTCCAATTCTTGCCGCTATAGTAGTACCATGACAACATGCAGCTCCAATTTTTTTCCTAACCTTTTGTCCTTTTTACATACATATATCCAGATACAGATACATGGTGGGGTGCATCACACCTGTGTACAGCATCATTTTGAGTTGCAATTCAACAGTACTACTTCAACCTTTTGACATCAACTCTGAGTGTAATTCCGAGGGTAAAACAAGGTCAACCTATGATTAGTGCATATCACAAATGTGGAGTCAAAGGATGGGCAATATATGACTATCAAACCCTTCCCTTTTAATTTTTAATATGGAAGAGCAATTCCACAAGATAAAGCCAATACCTCAAGTAAGACGCAAGCAATTTAATATAGCTGCATTCACTATGTTCTGGCTAATCTTTCACGCATACTTTATTTCAATCCAGAGTGGTCAAAGACACTCCAAGCACTCACCTAGGTGCTGCAGGCTCAAGGCACCAGGCAACTGCCTTATGATGCCTCAAGTGAGGCGCTTTCAGACCTTGCCTTCTGTGCCTAGACATCAGGCAAAAAGGTACTAGGTGAGCGCCTCATTAAAATTGGTATTTTTGAAATTTTTTCTTTCCTATTTCTCCAGTCACGTTCTTAACCTTAACCTCTCTGTATTACATATTGGCATGATTTTGCCCTTTGTTTTTTTTGTTCCTTTTATTCCATTGTTAGCTTTCTTCTTTTGATCTCTCTCCCTCTATCTCCTGCTTCATATGTACACTTTGTTTTGTTGCCCACTAGAGATTCGAGATTATTGAAATATAAAATTTTATCTCTAATTCGTTAATTATAAAACTTAGAAGGAAATTATGTTACTATCCAGAATATAAATTAAACATTTTTGATAACAATCTGACATTGTTTTGCTAACTGCAGTCAATATGTGATTATAAATAACTTTCTTGTTTTGAAGTTATGATAAATATCTTGGTTTAGCAACAAAGCTTCACTCACATGAACGTGGCACCAAGTGTTTGAGGCAGTAAGGAATTCTGGTATGTTAACGGCACCTAGCACCTTTCCAGTGCTGTTTCTATCAGCACAAGTTTCACACTATCACTCCAATCAGTAATACTTGGTATGACTTCAAGTGCAGGTCTGATCTGGTGACCCGATATATGGTTCCAGTTATTATTTAAAAAAATAAAAAATAAATAAAAAAAAAAAACACAAAGAAACAAAAAATCCAAAAGATCCTATTTAGTTCCTTTTCTTTCTTAAACTATGCCACTTTATCCTTGCTGTTACATTTTCTAAATTTATATCTTGGCTATAAAGATCATCTACTCAATTGCTGTGCTTGAGTGCAGACTTTTTGAGGACAACATATCAGAGCTTCTTGCTTTGATAGGTCCTCCAACTCCATCAGGATTCATTCATATAAGGTATAGATGCAAGGCAAACCTGAAATTGTTGTGGAACAAATCGGAAGTTGAGAAACTGGAATGGTATCCAAAGTTGCCAATTTGCCAAAACGGCTGAGAACCACTCCTACATACAAATTGCTTGGATGAGACAATAGATACAAAAATGGATGAAAAAGAGACATGAAAAAGAGATATCTTTTTCAAACAAACTGATTTCTCACATTCTTAAAGCTATTAGTAGAACATACCTGTTGAAGCTTAGGCACAACTTGTGATGGCCTCCCCTCCAATGTTACCAATGTAGCTAAGAAAACACCAATGAATGTGGGAGAGAATATGAACTGCACCAACCAAACCTCCATTTTTAATCCTGGTATTTTATGGCAGGATTTATTGCAAAGCAAATAGTCAAAGGGTAGTTCACCTGATCAAGTAAGAGACGCAGGAATGCACCAGAAGCACCAGGCCTAGGTACCAACTTACTCAAGTGCAAGTACCTGAAAGCATAAAAAATTATTGTATAGAAACCTCAAGGAACAGAAAAGAGAAGTCAACTTCAAAAGTATAAGATGTAATGCAAGTAACCTCATCTTGACAATTATAATTTTACATTCTACCAGGAATACAGACACAACATACTCATGTGTATTTAATATCAAATAGTAGGTGATCTGCATCTGTCCTGACACACTTGGTGTTTAGACTCATTAATCAAGAGCAACCAAGTAGTAAGCCATCTGCATCTGACAATGTGAAATGGAAGGACCTTTTAAATAACATTTAAGAAAATGTAAATATGCACCCCAACCAATGTAAAGATCACACACTGCTTGGAACATTATACACAACAAGATACCCAGGCAGGAATTAAATTACTGTTGACACACCTCAATCTACTGTTTGAACTATAGATTCTGGAAATAATGCAGGTGATTGTCAATCTCCCATTTGTCCATTTGTTTATATCTTGTTCGGCACCAGTGAACAGTTGACAGATTGAGAATGGTTCCACAGTTCTTCATAAGGTAATGCCTTACATATTCTAAATATGACAAGGCCCAAGCTATAGTTGATCCCTCTTGGCTCAAATTCAAATAATATGTTTTTGATGAGAACTCAAGCTTAAGATATTGGTATACAGGAAACAAAAAGCAGATATTACTACATCTTCATTTAATGCCACACTATTATGCTTGGTATCCGAAGCATTACCAGAAGTGCAATGTAGGCCCCACCAAGACAAACCCCAGCAGTGTGAATAGAAAGGTCCTCTTTACATCAAGTGATGGCACTTGATCAATCATAATCTGAAGTATAAAAGTTCTAGCATCAGCAAAATTCATCCGAAAATTGTTAATAATAGCAAGTTATGGCTGGTCTAAAAATGGGGTATGAAGCCATCAAGAAGTATTAGTTTCAAATGAAATAACATCTCCAGGTCTCTGTTCATTTAAGAAATTGCTGAAGAGTTGGACACTTAGCACATAATTATTAGTTAAATTTGATATCATATAGCAAATCCATCTAATGACAAACTCAGATCAAACAAAATGTTTTCAGAGAAAAGATAGGGTTCCATCAAAGAGATTTATTTGGAGTACATGCTAATATGTTCCATATAAAAACATGCATTAGTACATAATTATTAGTTAGATTGGTATCTCGTCCAGGAGAATGTGATGAATCACTGTCACAATTAAGCAGAAAATCAGGACAGAGAAGTTGATAAATCTCATATCACACGTGGCACCACGAAAATAGAAAACAAAAACAGAAAACAAGAACCAAACCTAAAAAGAGCCTTAGAAGGAACTAAAACAACAAATATAGTTCAAGGACCTTTTATGTACGCTTATGCTCTGGTAGGTATGGTACTGGCAGCCATACAGATGATGATATTATTGATAGGATTGTTAGCATCTACCTGAAGACATACACCAAGAAAGGTTTCCAGCTAGAGAACTTATTTCCATTAACTATCTTAACACACCGGAGATTGTGAATAATTTTATGGGTCTTGTCTAATGAGTGACACTGTTGTCTGACTATGACATGCATATCCATGTAAACCAAGTTTGCAGAGCTTAACCGACTGATAATTGGCAATTTAGTCTGTGACCTGGCTGAGATTTATTCTTACAGATCAAATGATTGCTAAGAATGGGAGGATAAAAGATCAAACTGTTTACCGCTTCACTGTATGTCAAAAGAACATTTAATGCGTGAAAGATTCAATAACATAACCTTAGGAAGGACTTTACCAAGAGAAAAAACCCTTCCTTATATATTGAAAACAAAAATGAGCATACCCAGCCCATCCAATTCAAAGAGCTTAAAAAGCTATGAGGGCGTGGATGTGGATACGATACAGTGATACAATATGACATGAATATGGTGAAAAGATAAATTCTAGAAAAATGTGCTAAGCAAGGATATGGCACTAGAATAATGTTAGCATTATATCTTCTTGATAGGAATGTTAGTTTTATATATGTAATGATAAATATTTCATTTTATATTAATAATCTTAATTGGTATTGTTAACTTAGCAAAGAAGCAATTTGCATAGTTAAAATTTGACTACTAATATGATTTTCCTTTCTTACTCAAAGACAAAAACATCTAAAATAATAGAAACAGTTAGCCAATTTATTATTTAAAGAAAGCTATTCATGCTAAATCCAGGGTCACTACAACGTAAGGCATTGTGGAAGGATGCTGTCAAGGAAGTGATGTTGAGTTATATATATATATGTCTCTGTGTGTGTGTGTGTGTATAATATGAAGAGAGAAGAATGGTTCAAGAAAGAGAAAGAAATCCTCTTTTTAGAAAAGATAATTTTTTTCTTTTTTTTTAAAAAAAAAAAGGAATCAAAACATTAAGGAGAAAGACTACCAGTAAAATAGTAGAGCTTGCTAATTTCTTTTCCTATCTTGAAAGCTATATGAAGCAGGATGAGCTTTGATCCCTATCATTATGTATTTCCAGGAACATGGTTTGCTTTCTCTGAAATTGCATCAATAACAAAAATATATATACACCTTTTTATATTATTACTGAACATAATTGTTGCAAAGGAAGCATACATGACATATTTACAGCTAAGTGACTAATGCTAAGCAAAGAAAAACACACGCCCATCAAGTCTGTGACATGTATTGGGCAAGAAGTCTGCCAACTATCATATCCAGCATGCATATCATATAGACACAACTTACATTTTAAGATCCATGCTCCACAGTGGAAGAGTGTCCTTCTCAGGTTAACCTCTTAAGTAGACAAAAAATGACCAGTCATATACAACGACAAAATTTTTCGGAATAGAAGTGTTGGATCACAAATTGAATAAAGGATAATTACACCTTTTTCCATAACCACATATAGAGCGTGCTATAACAATATTGTATTTTTTGTCATGATTGTCTGTCTGAGTCTGTGCTTGATGGTTGTGGTAAATATCTACATGTATTTTGCACATGAATATATAAATCTATGGAACCAATGTTATACATAGTGTTTACTAAAACCTCACCTCTCCAACAGCTTGAAAATAGACCTAAATTATATCTCTGTAGTATGTTAAAAAAGACCTCCTTTTGGTGTATGAGTGGGCAAATCATTATCCTTTTCAAGTACAAAAAGCAAAGGAGGAAAATTGAAAAAATTCCATCCTAGAAACAACAAAGCTAGATTATACAGATGCTCAGATTTATAAATAAGGATGGTGTCAAACATGTGTATAAGAAAGCTATTGCAAATGATGAATTGTCCAATTTAATACGGCTACTCAAAGAATAGGACAAAATATAAGAAAGTAAACCACAAATAAAATGTGCTGCTTAGGAAGGAGATTGAGGAAGATATTGCACATGGGAATAGCACAAATTGAATTAAAAGGAGACAGGCTGCATGTGTGATTAGAGATGCCTATTTGGTTGAAGTATAAGTTTCTCTAACTATAAATTAGACAGTCCAATACCTTCTTGTAATAATTTTTTAAAAAAAAAAAGAAAGATAAAGAAAAACTGTATACAATAGTCAAATCAAAAAACACAACAGAAAATCATTTAATAAAATGTAGTCATTGAGGCAATGACTGATAGGTTACTTGACTGACAACAAGAACTTTGGAATTAGCATACCTCAAGAAAGCAATGAGAACAAATAGGCAATAAGTGCCATTTATGTAAAACACAACACTGCAAAAATTTACTAAGGAACTTAAATCTTGTTCAAAGGATTGAGCCAGAAAGAACCAACAGCCCCAATCCATCAGAGAAATGGGCCAAGTCTGTGCTATACCAGGAGAAAATAGGTGGGAGAAAGATAAAAAAGTTAACCAGATCATCTTTCAAATATTATCTTGCAAACAGCACCTAATCTGGCAGATGACATAGTTCAAGAACAGTTGAAAGAGGTAAAGCACCTAATCGTGGGGAAATGGTAAAGCACCTTACAATGATGACGTCCTAAGTTAATAGCGCACTCATAAATCCACAAATATAGCACATTTCTGTATTATGGTACAATGTAAATATATGTATATATATGTGTGTGTATATATATATATATATATATATATATATGTATATATATATAATTTGGCAGCTAAAAAATTAAGAATTGTCAAAAAGAAAATGTACCTGGCAGATTAAATCTCCTACAAGAGTCAGAAATGCTGATGTAACAGCTTTTGTCAACACTGGGTGTTTTTCAAGAAGTGCCAAATACCTAAAGGAAGAAAAAAATTATATCTCATATTGAAGTAGAATTTGATGAGGCTTTGTATACTATATTAAAAGTACATGTGGGCATGCCTATACACATTCAAACATACGCATAGATGCTATATTACATGCATTCACACACATACATGCACACATGTAGAAAAGCCATGTTTCCTCAAGTTATTTAGTATACCATTTTTACATAAGAAAAGGGGAAAAAAAAAAAAACACACACACACACACACACACATGGAAACTCCAAGATATGGCACCTTTTACACCCTAAAGAAGCAGCAAGGAAGCCACAAAAGAAGCTACACTCTCATCAGACTCAAAAGGATTAGAATTTGCTAGAAAGAAAAACAGAAATAAAAGATTAGAAATAAAAAGGAGAAAAAACTTCTGGAGACGAGAATTCACAAAATCGGAAAGCACATTTTGGTATGCAAAAACCCCCCATTTTCCAGTTCAAACCATCCAACAGCTATCACAATCCATGTGGCACCCATAACCCCAAAAATGTATAAATTAACTGCAAGCCATGTTGTTGGTCAGAGTTACATTCAGTCCCATGTTAAAGTTGTTTACATCTTTACTTTAAGTCTCACTAAAAGATCTTTACTTGAAGTCTCAAATTCAATTCTGGAAAGAAGTCTCTCTTTAATAAAAAGAAGGCATGACTGTACATATATCGATCCTGACCCCAATGAATGTGTAAGTGTTAGTTGACCCATTATGGTTCATAACAAGGATAGAATAATTTACTTTGGAAAGGTGAATCCGATCATTCTGCTGGAGGAGAGAGGGCAAATCGCAAGGTTTTTTTTTTTTAAAAAAAAAAAAGGAAAATCTATGCTTTGTCAAGATTTCTAAAGATTTTAGGAAATTACTACCTTTGAAGTAAGGGATTGGTCTAGGAATTTCATGTAGAAAGGGCATGCTAGACAAAGTAATTAGTTGTTACCACAATAAAAAATATTCGAAGGTTTGTTCATTAAAATTACCTGTGCTAGCTTAACTCTTTTTGCCCCTAATTATCACTTTAAATGATTGGTATAGAAATTTATTTCAGGCACTGTCCTTCCCATTTATTCCAAACAACTGCAACTACATTATTGGAAATGTTACCATTATGAAGAAAAAAAAAAATTAAGATCAGAAACCACATAAATCAAACCTGAATCCATAGAAAAATGAGTCATTCCATTTTTAGCAACAGCATGTCATATCCATTTTCAAAAGGACATAGAACACATTAAAATTTCCAACATGCATCCACTCTCGCCTTCGCAATGCCAATTACAGGCACCTAAACTATAATGCATGCTGGTAGGCAGACCAAAATTTACTAGGAAGCTAAAATTCAGTGTAAAGCCCAAAAGAGATTCATCCATAACTTTAATTAGGACATCAAATCTATGAAGAAAGGTGAATTTCATCACAAGCAAACTATATTATCTAACTCATGACCTACATAGTTTCTAAAACAAATTTGGACATATAGCGGACATTGCGAGTACAGAGAGAAACAAGTGTAAGCCATTCAAATTCAAATGTTGCAACCAAACTCTTGTAGGGGTAAATGGTGCAGTTAAAACTTGAGTTTAACAGCAAAGACATCCCAAAGATGTGTCTCACCCAGTATAGCAGCCATAATAAGCCAATTGAATATGTCTAACTGAATGACACAATCTATCGAACAGCAAAACTTGGAAAAAAAAAATGCAATGCAACCCAACCAGTTACGTGGATATGATGAAAATAACAGCATGGAATAGAGAAACAGATGAAGAATTTTATGAGAAAATGTACCATGAAAGCAAGGACCAGTTGTTGTCAGCACCTCCTCCAGCGCCAGCAGCATCACCACTCCCACCACCAGAACCTCCACCATCACCACCACCGGAGGCCCCAAAGCTACCATACCCGCCATCTGAAGACGCCATAACCCAAAAATTATCGTCAAAACCCAGGTGTCTAAACTCGGTTTTAGAATGACCTAGTTCATGAAACGGGGTTTTTGGGCACGAAATTGTGCGAAATTGGCGATAAGAGAGCGAAAAAGATGATATGTGAAGCGGGTTTGTGGGGAATCTGATGTTGGCGTAGAAACAAGGTTGTGAAACGGAATTGCGAGAAAGATGAAAGGAGCGGAAGATGAAAGGACATTTTCGAGCTATTGTCACGGGATTTGGAGCCATTGCTTCTGCGCTCTCGTCTAACTAAAAACTCCCCCAAGGGTTTTAGCTCTTAGAAGAACGTCTCAGTTGCGTTGCGCAGGTTTTTAGCTGCGATAAGCGCCACGAGCAGCAGGGACCCACTAGTGTGTGTGTGTGTTTTTTTTTTAAATGGTCGTCAGCCATCAAGGTTACGTATCTTTTGTTCTCCTATGGTACGGTCTTAGCTCGATATGAATTGTTTGATTGAATCATAATTATTATTTTTAATTAAGTCTTTGCCAATAATTTTATTATAATATTGTTTAAATGCTAGATTTCTTTTTTCATATTGAAGTAAATTATTTATAATTTTTATCTAAATTTTGAGTCATTAATTAAAAAAATCAAGAGATTTTGAGTTTCAAAAATTCTTATTAAAAAAAAATTTAAGAGTTTTAATTTCATCAAATGATGTGATATTTTAAAATTTGGAGAAATCGATATCAATAACGGATCATATAATTGCTCTCATAAAATGTTAATTATCTTAAAAATGTTTTATTAAATTTGTTTTAATATTTTATTCTTTTGTTAGAGAAGATGACACTCAATTAGTAAATTATTACGGGTTGAAAACCATCTTAAATAATTAGAAAAGATATCCGGATGTGAGGAACACTTCAAGGCCAAGAACTGTGCTCCTAGTGCCTATAAAGGGAGAGCAACTCTATATTTCAAGAACACACATTTTTCACATTGACAAACAAAACTATCCTTCACTCTATTCGTACATGTATGTGTAGAACTAGGCATAACTGTAAACATAGTTAACATTTTATACTCTTCCCAATTCAAACTTGAAAATTCAAATTTATCTCAATAACATCGTATGAAAACGTATAACTCTTTCTTTTTTTTTTTTATTAAATTTATCAATTCAATATTAAAACATAGTTTTAATGACACAAGGGATTATAATATAACTTTTTTTGTCAATTCTTTATTTTAATGCATTTTGAATTTTTATTATTTGTAATATTCATTCAAGTAGCAATTCCCTTCCGGACATGCAAGTGTTCCAGAAGGGCACTAGACAACCCTGCCTCAACTCTCAGCTCGATATCATCATCCCCTCTCTCCCTTAGCATCACAAATGTCAATGTCAACATCTGGCCATTCAGTGCTTGTAATTGCCAAAACTGGTTCTGGGGCCTCCTCTTCCTCAGTGGACTCCAACTCCTCCCCACTGGCGCCAGAGACTACTAACTTCCTTCTCTTCCTCTCGGGGACTAGAGTAGCACTAGGACATGTGTCACTGGCCCCTTCTCCCCGAAGCGCTCTCCCCGTCCTCGGCACTCTTCTGACTGTCGGGATGCATAACCCTATCAACGGTGGCCACTAGTAAGTCACTCCTATTGACAGTATCCAAGACCCTAAACATCCGGCTACCTGCCTTCTTTATCAGGAGGGGCCTTTCAACCTTCACTTCCTCACTGAGTAATAAACCAGTCATCTTCAACATCTGGTCATCAAGAAGGGTGTCCACTCGGATCGACCTACCATTGTTCTGGTAAAAGCTCCTCACACAATGAACAAACTCGAAATATCGAGAACGGGCCTGAACCTTCAATGCCACTACCGACTCCCGATTGGCCATCGACAGAATTGACACTCCACAAAAACTTATCTGCTTGTCTTTGATTTTGTTATATGAGAATCTCTATTCAGAATTTGTCCTTGTTTGAAGGCAATACCACCCCTTAGTATTTTTGCCATAACACCCACGTAAGGAAAAGATAGAGGACAGAACCTCAAAATTAAAACCACACGGCAGAAGCTCAAGAAACTTAGCACCGCTATGATCAACCGCCAAGCACTCAGAATTAGAATTGTTGGGAAAATATTCTAACCCCTTAAAAACTTTGCCAAGACACCCAAATAAGGCACTTTCAGACCATGTCTGATGTACTCATTGTACATTGGCACAGAAGTCTCATGAGCCATGTTAGCCCATTTGTCCTCTATAGGTAGTTGTACATAGAAGTCATCCGTCAATCCACACCTTCCAGTTCACTCTTAGTCATTATACTCTGGATGTTGTTGATTCCAGCCATGAGTGTCTCAAAACTTTCAAAAAAACCCTAGATTGAAGGCTCTTTCTCTTAGCGAAGAAAACCACTAAAGACATTTCAGTAACTCTATCCAATTGCAAGCCGAAAGATAAAAAGTGTGTTGAGAAGGATTCATGAAAAATGAAGCGGCGCGTATAGCATTTAATGCTCACAGTCGTGTCTCTCCACTTACACAAAACTGTTCCACTTTCACGTCTATTCAGTTTCCCGAGTTCTTATCCATTTAAAAGTACTCCTAATGCCGTTTTAATAAACAATACAAGAGGGGACTAATGATGAGATATGGACCAATAGCCCATCATCACAAGTCCGAGCAAGCCCATAAGCAACATGTCGGTCAGTTTAATTAAAACATCAGCATATCCCCTTCTTTGGACCATTCTGGTCTTCCCATCTCTTGAGCCTCTGGTCCAGATAATGTTGTTGGATCTTGCAGTCTCTCAACTTCATGATCTCTCGATCCCGATCTCTCAGTACCACTCGAGCCTCGCTGTAATGGTCTCTACCATAACGCGGATACTCGATAAGGAAAATAATTCATAACAAGTCCAAACTTTTCCTAAATCAATACGGGATCACCACTATTTGCTTAGATAAGGAAATAAATCTCCTTATGATTCATGTCCTTATGAATCTTCATAGTAGTTAGGGAAACCTTCCTACCTTAGAAGGTTCCGAATCTACAGTAAGTCTACAATCACAATTTCAGTATCCTCGTAGGATCTCACATGGTCTCTTTACAAGACAAGTAGGGTTTCAACACCTCCAAGCACATACAACATTGCAATACGGGTCACATATATAAAACAGAAGCAACATATCAGGTACGCATCTTTCTCTTTACACATTACACACATAGATTACACAAGACAATCTCGTTCAATCTTTCCTTCTAAAATCATTATTTTTGACTTGTGTCGGAGTCTGCTGCGCTGGAGCCTCCTTCGATGGCTTTTTGCGGGTGCACCCTTCAAAGTCCATATAACAGGTCTTCCATCATTGGTTGCCCATTTAAGATAGAAGGGGGATCTGCTGAGATCATTTATTGGCATCAACAGCCAAAATTCCATGCTTCTAGTGTTGATTATGGTGATTAATTCAATACCCGTCATTTTTCTAACAAATCCCAATCGTTTGATTTATGCTAATTTAACTCTCTACAAATTCAAGATTCGACACGATTCCTTTCAATTGATTTTTTACAAATATTTCCAACAAGCACATCTCCCCTATATTTCATACAAACTTCAATCTCCACACCAGGGACACGTGTAGTGTACTCCTAGTTTAACAATATGTAAAGTTAGATACTAAAGGGAGTTAGGCTTCTTGCTGGCCGACTCTTTTTTTTTGGGGGCTGGTGTATCCATCACCAATCAGTATTTAAATTATGCGACTAATCTAGTCCGACTATTATGAGATCCATTTTAAGTGTTAAATCTTCCAATACTTGTTTTTTCATTCTAAAAAATCGAACTGACGTCTTGATAAACGGAATATAGTACCCAACCACTACACCCACAGGACAATCACTGCTAACCGACTCCCTTACATTATTTCTATTTTTCCTTTCAATTCATGACTCGTGCACATGGTATTTTTTATATACTTTTTTCACTCCTCAATTGCTTCCAATCAACTCCAGTGAGTCCTGCGGTCATTTGTATTTTTTTGTAAATCCCTGAACAGCCAAGTATAATGCTAAAGCTTTACCCAGAAAACAGATGTATAATATATAAGGAAAAATGATCAAAAATGTATTTCAAACATACTAGATCATTGCATTGTCTTAGGTAGTAGGCTGTCCTAAATCATAAATGCTCTCATTAACTTACATCCTCATGGTCGATTCCCCCTCCCCCCCCCCCCCCAAAAAAAAAAAAAGATAAGGGTAAGGAAAAATCTCTAAGGTTGATTTTCAGAGGTCACATCTCTAAGACAAAGGAGTTAACTATATTTTCTGCACCTCTGTTCCCTGCATCTATAGTGCAGTATCATCGATTCAACTCCAAGCTATTGCATGAAAACTTGATGATGTATAAAACTCGAAAAACGTTTGGCTTTGCAGGACTATCTTAGCATTTATAGGTAACAAGATTACATCACGTGCAGTTAAGTCAACCCCTATCCAAATGGAAAATGACAAATATACTGAAAGAAAATCTGAGCGAAAGAATGCTCCTTTTACTAGGGCACTCAACTGCCTCATCACAAATCCAAAACAGGGGACCTAAGAAGCTGATTCCATGAGAAAGCATGTAAATAATGATACAGCATCTTGTAAATGGCATGACCGAAGATCTTCTGGAATTGGAGCACTAATCATCGTCTCAAAACAGCTTAATTGAGCCTCTCGTGTGGAACATTCCCCATTATCTGATAGAAGCAAACCACATATCTCTTCTGCCATTTTCGAATAAGCCACCCTGACAAATAGAACTTAAAAAAATGAACAGTTTATTGCAGGCCATGTCCCCCATTGGTTTGATGAACGAGGAACAATGCTCATGCAAGCTCATTTGAATGCCCTAGATGATGGACCGTACATTTTTGTATAGATGGCCAGCATTTATACCCATATACCCTCTACTCTCTAACATTTCAAATTTATCAATAAAATATATGCTTCAAGTCAAGAGACCAGATTCCACTATTCATTTCACAACTTCCGGGTTAAATTGACTGAGGTGAGAAATCAAGAGCCCTTAGACATGGTGATGGGATAGCAGGAACAGCAGAAGAGTAAAGCAAAAACGAAGAGGGGGCAGGATCCTAAATGAAGGAGCATACCACCCCAAGGAATGAAAAATAAATGGCAACAAACACTAGAACAGAATAATCCTCAAACACAAATACATGAGTATTCTCCAACGAAAGATACCTAAAGGTCATACCCTATTTCTTCATCACTCATCTCACAATGGATAATAAACAACTGAATTAGTCATTTGGTGTAATTGCTACACTTCTACATATTTGTTTTACATTTGCGAATATGTCGCTTTAGCTACAATTCAGTTACAATGATTATACACACACACACATTTATACATATATCACACGTTCGAATGCATAAAAGCATAAGAAAATGCATGTGCATTCTTCAATAAATGAATATACAATAAACAGAACCTTCAAATACTCAAAATATGACCTTGTGTTGCAACATAATGCATCCCTTCAGTTGTTACCCAATTCCTATAATATGTAATATGCCTTCTCTTGATAAAAGCATGTTAGATAATTTTCACAGTAAGACCTGTCTTGATTGGCATCAAGAATATAATCTTAGAATCGAATCAAGATTCTCCACCAATTTTGAATCCATGGTTATAAGATCGTTAAATCATATGGACATAATTGGGACCTTAGCTATACTCCCCACCCAGTACTTTTTTTTTTTTTTGGATAGAAAGATAGATAGGCGCTTAGAGGCATTTCACGAGAAGTCTTAGTTGACCAGCACGACAAAATGAATTATAAATTTCAAAGGTGCTAAGGAGGTGATTGGGCCTTTTGGAGTGGCTGTTTGGAAGGAGAAGGTGAGGAAGTGGGATGCCTTCATGGGTAACGTGGGTTTTAATGTCAGCAAGAATCCATAGTTTCCTTTTGACATGATGTATGTGCAGCTCCTATCCTTTTAAAAGCTGCTCCCCATTATAATTGGGGTTGGTGGAGGACAAAGAGGATTTGGTGTACTCCTTGGATTCCATGCAAGGGTCCAAATACATTATATGTGAATTTTAATTGACAGGCAAATGACTGGGAGTTGGAGTGTTTTTTTCAACTTTTTGCAATTGGTTGGAGTGTTCTTCAGAAATTGTTGAGGTTAAAGGATTTTACAATCTGCTCAGATTGGTAAGAGATTGGGGGAGACATTCTTTTCCTTGGAAGAATGTTTGGAATTCTGCCTCCTCCCAGGAGTCGCCTTTTTTGTCTTGAAGGCAGCCTGGAGTAGGATTTTAACTCAAAATAATCTCTTAAGGAGAGGCATTGTTTCAGTCCATTTGTGTATTTCATGCATATAGGAGCTCATATTCATGGACGATTTCTTGAAGGGCGGGCCTGTCGCAATGGTGGAGTCACTTAGTTGTATCCTGAAGGTCCAGGGTTCGAATCAGCCTCCTTGCAAAAAAAAACAAGGAGAAGGCTGCCTAAGTATTCCTTTCCCCATACCCCACAATATGGGAGTTTTAACACTGGGGACGTCCTTTTTTATTCATGGACCATTTCTTCTTCATTGCACCCGCGCCATTCTTTGTGGGAGAAGATTTTCTCACTTTGTACATTCACCCAGGTGAATTAAGGCTTTCTGCAGAGTGAGTTGTGGACTTTGAGTGGTGTGAAGGTTTATACAGAAAGGGAAAGTTTTTAGCATGGTCCCTCTGGCCGTGCTTTGATTAGTGTACGGGGAGTTTTGTGGACACATTTCTCTGTGATTGCATTTTTGTTCTCTCCTAAATTGTTTGAGTCCTTGAGGTTGTTGATTTTGTAGGGTCTTTCTCTATGTAGCATTGGTGGATTTGCACTGCATTTGTGCTTCCTTCCCTTTATAATTGTTTCTATGTGAATAAAGTTGTCTTATCCAAAAAAGGAACTTCTGAAAACATTGCAACTGAAATGCCGTTTAGCCTCAACAGACTCACTTCTCTTCTAAGTGTGGCCTTTCCACACACAGTTGAGACCATGATCTTTCCAGGTAACCCAGGACCAGAAGACTCCACAATTGAGATAAAAACTTTGCAATAATCGATATCTATCAGACACTTGAAAAGCACTGAAATAATTTCTTTTGCTCCTCTTATAGTTCAAAGGGAAACTCAGTCAATTGATCTACTTTCAGAATTTTAAATAATAATAACAATAATAGTAAGCAAAAAACAAACTTTGGTCAAAAGCAAATGAAATACATTTGGAACCATATACAAAAGGAAAGCTAAAATGCTACCAGGGCAGAAAGTAAATCTTAGGAAGCAGTTACACCTCTCAACATTTATCCTCTGCTCCCTCCAAATTATTTATGACACAGGTTAACTCTCCTCTCTCTGACCAAAGGACCTCCCCCTCCATGGGGAAAAGGCAAAGAAAAAGAAAAAGAAGCTATGAAAGTTCAAAAAAAAAAAAAAAAAAAATGACATTCCTACATTAAGATATTGGAAGCTGCTGTGAGAAACTGATCAAGGAAAGAGAGCCAGAAAAACAAAAACTTCTTAAGGAGACAACAAAAAGAGAAAATTAAACCCCCCCCCCAAAAAAAAAAAACTTTGCCTGTCATGATAGATCTAAGCTAATGATATTCCTCTATGAAATCCTAGAAGCCAAAGCCGAAAAACCAAAATCCTTGTAGCAATATAGGGATATCAATATGACACGTACAACCCCTCGGCTTCCTTTTCCTTCTTCTAGAATCTTCAAGTTAACAAGTAGGAAGTCATCCAAATCTACAGCAAATCCATAGTCTTCAATACAAGTGAAAGAGTCTATTTTGAATAAATCTGGCTCCCATGTAACACCAACAAGATTGCTTTCAAAACTCCAAATTTCTAAATTACAGACCCAAATATCAAAATCCTGCCTTATCCTATCTACTTATCCGAAACCAAGTGTTACAGCTAATCCATTTGAGTTGATTTTTGAAATTGAAATGTTTAGCAAGTAAAAAATGTCCGAGTGGATGCCCTGTTGGACCAGTACCCAAACAAAAAGCTTGATTGTAGTAGTAACTAGAAATAACCAAAATATATTAGCAATAGAATGAATTAAACATCTGAAGCTAAAATTACATATTTACATTATTAAATGTGGTGGAGAATATGAAAAGACTCAATGACTACTTATTAGAACAATAACAATAAAGACAAAAATGGTCACAATGGCTCCCTTTGAAGCTTGAATGGCAATGACATCCACCAAAAAATATAGATCTTAAGAATCACAATGATGGATTTGTACACAACTGAGCTTACCAATTCATGAAGTATGAAACAGAACAAAAAGGTGGAAGCTATAACATCAATTTTTACTGCAATGTAGGATGCAACAAATGAAAGTCATGATTTTCAATAGAACATTTGCTTCACAATTTACAAGCAAAATTGTGTGTAGCAACAAATTTTGGCCTTAAGGATGAAAAAGCATACCTTGCTTCGATGGGTAGCCTACCACTGAGAACTGCTAACGACTCATTTAAGCGACTAAAGAAATTTCTGCAAGCAGCATCTTTGTTCTCAAGAGAGTCCTGCAATAAAAAACTTGTCAGCTCATAAACATTCTTATAAGAGAGATTGCTATTATAATTAATCATAATGTCAAACATTCAGTTAATTGAACAACTAATTATAAGGTTAATACACATATAAACACACTTAATATGCTAGGGGCCTATGACTGCTTTATAGACCAGAAGCTCATTCTTATGATCACTTATATCAATTTGCCAACCCCATAATGAGGTCTACAAGAAGGATACACACACACACATACATATATACATATACATATACATATATATTATACAAAGAAGGGAAAGAAACCTCATGGGACGGGTGACAAAAGCATAACATAAAGGAGAAACTTCCTACATGCCCAGAACACTTGTTTAAAATTCAGAAATATAAGCCGTAGTTAAGTAAATTTATTAAAAGAGGCTACATTGTAATAAATTCAACCTGCTTTGAATGCTGCACTTTTATTCAACTAAGAGTGACCATCTGTTCAAACAGATAGCCTTGAAATCTACATCAATTACATCTAAGAGTACAAACAGTTTAAAAATATTCCGCATATGGAGTCACAGTCTTGACATTGATGATCAACATGCATACCATTTCATTCAATGCGTCGCCATCCTCATGCAGAGAATTTCTCAATAGATAAAAAGAAACATAAATTCCAGCACCCAAGTCCCAATCTTCAATTTCTGACTTATGATCTTCCATGGAAGTTGCAAGCCCACATACCTCTGAGTGCTTGGCTGCAAGAAGTGGGAGAAAATATCAGGTGAAAGATTATTAAAAATTTGACATCAATACAGTTAGCATCTCCTCCTGTGTCAGTGAAATTGCTGCATGGGTTTTCACAAGTGGATTCTCAAACCCAAGAGAGGAACCAGCCTAAACCATAGTTCTGGATACCATAATCATCTGGACAACATACAAAGCAATAACCCAAACATGCAACTACAGTCTTGAAAGGGAACATACAGAAAATCTGTATAAACAAGATTATTAGGTAGAAGTGAAGAAAGGTTATAAGTGAGCTCTGGCCCACACAAAATATAGTAACGCCATAGGATAGAGAAACAATATGAGAAACTCAGGGGAAGTTATACAACAAATTGATTTTATGTCTGCATTTGTTATCTATGGTTGAGCATGAATTATTTGTTTCAAGATATATATTGCACATATAAGACGCACAGACACACTATATACATATTTTTTAGATCAATGGAATGTCCGCTTTTTTCTTAAGATTTTCTTGGTAACTCCTTTCTTCCTTTTATTATGTACCACTTTTTGATATAGCTTTCTATCATTAAGTTCTCTTCTCTCAAGCTCTCTACCTCTCAAGGCTGGTTTTTTAAAGCTTTGAATAGGATGAAGATAACCATTATAGTATGTGTGTTCACTAAATAGTTCATGTCACCAACCTCTTATTAGAATTGAAGAGATGTAAAAACAAAGATCATGAGTAGTTTCACTTGTTATTGTTTTCATTAACTTTTCCTCCCCCCCCCCCCCAATGTGCAACTAATTTATACAGGTTTAAACATGAAAAGATAGTAATTAAAGAGAAGCAATTGCCTATGGAACACCAACTGTTGAACATAATATGTTCATCTTGCTACTGAATAATATAGCATGCACAGGCAGATTACTTTGGGACTTAATTATTTCATGCAAATTATTATTATTATTATTATTATTTTGGCAAAATGTATAACATCTTGTGGCATGGTAATTTAAAAAAAAAAAAAGAAAAAGAAGACAATGTCTGGACTCAAAAGATCAATCCTCATTATCCTAGGACGTCAGACAACAGTGGCATTTATGTTACTTTATGATGCTTAAATACTTTCCAAATTCAAAGCTTTGAAGATAGAGAGAGAGAGAGATTAAAAAACCTGAAGGGAGGAAAATCAAAAGATAGAAGGCAAAATTAAAAGCAGTATGTAAAATATCTATATAAGTTGCCTCCTCCCAACCCCACCCCTTTTTTTTTAAAAAAAAAAAGACAGAGAGAGAGAGAGAGAGAGATGCAATGTGCCGTTTTGACTACCATTAGATTTACTTTCAATCTGTGGCTGAGAATTGGTGCAACTGTAACTCAACTTACACTGGTGTAATTGGATCCCTACTCACACACACACACACACACACACACACACACACACTCATATATATTATACATACATACATACATACATACATACATACATACACACAAACACACACACATATATACACATATATACACACATATATACACATATATACACACATATATACACATATATACACACATATATACACACATATATACATATATATGTGTGTGTGCGTGTCTATATATATAATGTGTGTGCGAGTGTGTGAAATCTAAGCATAATAAACTACAGCAATCTTACATCTCACTACAGAGAGCAAACTATAACTTTACATGGTGATAAACAAAGGGTGCGAAAGGTAGAAGAAAACCTTTTCTAGAAAAGGGCCTTGATCATTTCTGAAAATGTACTACTGGAGGACAAAAATGTTATTGAACAGATAGAAACTAATTGACAAATTTAATATGAATTTTAGTGCTCATAGATAGAGATCCAGAGCATGATTGATGCCTACTTAGTTAAATATTTTCAACATGACTTACAAGTGGCTTCCTAAATTAAACTTTTTCTATCGTATAAACATCCAACCTAAAATTTGAAATTAGGGTCAGCTAGATATCAGCCATTGTCAAATTTCTTGCAAAAAGGTCATTGGTGTCCTATTATGGTAAAGGAAATTTACTCTAGATTAAGCAAAAACAAGTGGTTGTTAATCCTATCCCTTTTCAAGTAGAAGATAGCTTTATCTGGATATAAGTTTCAATATCTCAAGGGAAGCCACAAGTTCTCTATGAAGGAGACAGCTCACTTCGTATATCTCAATGTAGTGCAGAACACATCAACAACAACAACAACAACAACAACAGCACCCAAAAAAAAAAAAAAAAAAAAAAAAAAACCTGAGCTTTAATCCCAAATTTAAATAAATAATAAAAATAGAAATAACTGAAAAAATAAAAAGAAAAATATAAAATTAGAGTTTGAAAGCAAAAATAGAGAAAATAACACTAAAAAATAAACAACAAAAATAATGAAAGGAGATAAGTAAAAAGTGTTTTGGATTCTCCTACGTCACTCGTTTCTTTCTAAATTCATCTCCTCAACTAAAACCTTGGCACTCAAATTTTTAAAGAAGTTGCAGTGACGTTATGAACACAGCATAATATAAACCAAAACAAGAAGCTGCAGTGATGTTATAAAATTAAATGCGTGATGTCCATATTTTTCTGAAGTACCTGACAAGAATAAGGAATGGGCAACTGAAGTTACAAAAACTGTGTGAGCTTTCTGCCAATTCCCACACAGAAGGAAGTTCTCCAGGGCCTTTGAAAGATCACCCAAGTAGTTGAAGTATATAGCCTGCAGCAAGAAGGAAAAAAATAAATAAATAGTATAGTTCACTAAAAAACAGAAGCTTAATAAGTGGGACAATTTTTTATTCGCATCGCCAACTTTCACAATTGGAAGCCAACAATTAAGTATTAAATGCAGACAGTTGAGGCATAGTGGGGAAGGAACTAATGAGGGTTTTCTGGAAGGAAGTGTAAACAGTTGTACGGTTCCAACTTGGCTTTTGTATATGGATACAGAAAAAATGATACAGCAAGCAAACATGAGCTATATATGACATATGTGATGTCCAAACAAAGGATGGAAATCAAAGATATCCATGCTAAAGAATTAATGCTACCAAAGATGAAAAAAAGAACATGCTGTCAAACAAAAAGAGAGTACCATAGCCTCATGCAACCACTCTGATGGAATGCCCAAATCCTCAATAAACTGACGCTGTGACTCATCTGAACTCCATGTCTCACAGTATTGATACAGGATTTCCCGAATAAGAGTTGCTTGAAGATATGGATATTCATCATCGTAAGTCATGTGAAGAACGACATAGATAGCCCAGTGACATTGCCCTGAACAGAGAAGCTGGTTTACTAGTCCCATGTCCAGAACATGCAGATCAATCGAAGTGAAAGCACCAATGGCCTCTAAAACTGCACGCTGATGCCAAATCATGTGGTGGTCAAGAGGATCATAAGTTGAAGAGAAGGCACTGAACATAGTCTTTAAATTGCCGAGTTTATTGTCTTCAGTAGCATGTAGAAGCATAAGGTAGTATGCCAGGTCAAGACGTCCACCTACACTCCATGTCACAGCCTCCTCCACATCTTCATCAATATAAATAGGAACAGGTTGAGGAGCCTTTCCTTCATCAAGAAGATTCTGATACGTATGAAATACAGTTGATAAGGAAATGTCAGGTGGAAGTTGATACCACATCAGCAACCCCAAAAATCTTCTCCAGTCGATTTCTTTATCATGCAAAGCACCATGAATATTACCAGCAAGCAACTCGTATAGCCTAATTCTCTCCTTCTCGATGAATCTGAAGTCCAATCCATTACTTCTCCAGAGATCAAGCTGCTGAGCAACATCAGCACGATTGACCATCGACCCTCCAGCTTGACTCAACAAACAAGCCAGTCTGACATCTCCTCTTGAGGAAGCAAGTTCGACAGAAGCATCCAGCTGTCGTCCAGTCATGAGTAAGAATATGTGTTCCAAATTACTCGACCCATTTAAGCAGCTGACTTCTTCTTGAACCCGGTGAAAAACACACTCTTGCAACCAAAAACTGAATTCTGCTCTCCGAATAAGAGGGAGAGCTTCTAAATCAACATCTGGTGGAGCTTCCTTCCTATCCTGCATCATGTCTTCCTCATTGTCGTCTCCCATGGATTTAGATTGTACACTCATTTCCCTTTCAGAAAAAAGAACTTTTATCAATTCCCAAACCATAACTTGGTGCATGAGAACCACACGAGCCGATGCAGATATTCCAGGAACCTCTAGCTGTCTTTCAACTATCCCTATGTAGTTTCGACAGATCTCAGAAAGTGTTACACGATTAGACACAAGTTTTTGAAGCTTCAGCTTGAAAGGCCCAACTTCAACTTCCTTTGTTTCATGATTTATTTCCCTGTGAAGGTTTAATGGGGCCTCAAAACTTAAATCAATGAGTTCTTCTCTGACCTTGTTGTTTTCATCTCTAACCACATTGTCAATTGCAACCTTTTCAACATTGATGACAGAAGATAACACCGAATAAGAATCACCGTTACCAGCTAGTGAACCAGCATGAACAAGGACACCATTAGGACCCCACCCTACACGAAAAGACCTGCCCATGAATAATGCAGCATCAACTACATTGTGAGAATGGCTCCCAGTCACAGGTGTTTCACGCTTAAGATCAAGCTTAAACCCCTCTATCTTTGTCATCCTTAAAGGCAAGCCTTTTTTTTGTTGTGCCATTAGTATATTTCCAGTAGGCGAGCCACCACTAGACTTGTACTCAAGCAGGGGAAGTGGGGTTTTTCTAGTCTTATTAGCAGACGGACTGCTTCTTTGATTCTTCCAAGCAGATAGCTGCAAAGGAGCTCTAATGTAGTCTTTACTCTGTGTTGGGTTATCATGTAGAAGCATGACATCATCAATATCCTCAGACTCTTCTTCCTCTGCTGGAAACATTAACATCCTCATCTCCTTCATCTTGACTGGGTCGAGCCCAAGATGAGCAGGAAGAGAATGGGACAACTCCATCCCCATCCCATCCATTTGGGTTACTTCATCAACATCATCAACCTCTCCTCTATTCACCTCCACAGAATCTTGAACCGGACTGACATCATCCATTACAAGATCTTCTTCATCATCCTCACTCAATCCAAACCTACTAAAATGCTTAACAAAAAACTTCCAACACCCAGTGGACGAATCATAAGAAATAAACCTAGCTCCCTGTCTCTCACTAAAAAGCCTCAATTTCCCCTCGGAATCCAAATTCCTTAACCTAACAACCAAAGTCACTTCAGCAGGTTTGTTGAGTCCTTGCCCTATAATGGGCTTTGCATCTTCATCCTCGTAAACAACCACTTGGTGCCTACGAAAGTCGACAATTTGATCCAAATCCAACCATCTAACATCAGTCTCACCAAGGAATTTGACAAAACCATAACCAAACCTCCCAACAGTGAAATCCACAACTCGACTACAATATCCAGGATCTACTAGTTCCTGAATTGCCAATTCCTTCAAAGAGGGCCTCGTGTAATAATCAGATTTTCGCAAGTTTGGTAACATTGCTTCTGTAAATTTTTTGTAGCAATTAATACTCAAAAGTATCCCAAATAATGAGAATCAAAAATCCTTTCAAGTTATCTTCTTGAAATGAGAGGGAGAGGGAGATGGTACCTGAGCGAGCAGTTGGGGAAGCAAATCAGTTGCCCGACGAGGAGAGAGCATCGGCAGTGAGAACTGAGATGGTAGGGTTTTTGTTTGCCCGACGGGGCGCTCTATTTTGGCGCTGAACATATCCCCCAATCAAAAAAAAAAAAAAAGCAAAATCATAGTTAATTAGTTATTATAGCATCAGGGTTAAAAAAAAAAAAAAAAAAAGGGAGAGAGAGAGAGGCAAGTTGAAAAAAGTTAAATAACACACAAACAAGGCCAATATATAAATAATCAGCTTTTTTTATTTATTTCATGTTCATTTAGATTTTTTTCGACTTCTTTTCTCCTTATAAAAAGAAACAAAAATTAATAATTTTAAAATTAAATTAAAAATTGTTTGATAATTTTATTTTAAAAATAAACTTATTTTATAATTTTTAAATAAAATTAAAAATAAAAATAAAAAATTAAAAGTAAAAAGTAAAAATTAAAGAAAAAAGAGGATACGAGAGTAAATAAATTTATAATATAAACATATTTGAAATTTTATGTTAGGGTATAAATGGAATAAAAAAATAAAAAGTTAGATTTTAAAAATAAAAGAAATAAAAGATCGTGGGAGGAGTTTTTACTTAAAAATCATTTTTTGAATTTTTGTTTATAAAAAAAATTCTTCTTTTTTTAAGAATTTCTAAAAAAACTCATTTGATGAGTTTTCTTCTTAAAAGAATAAGAGAAACAAAAAAAAAAAAAAAACCTTTACCAAATGGGCACTGATGTGTAATTCTACACTTAAACTTCCAATTGAATTAGTTAGAATTTTATTAGAGAATATTTTTTGGGGTTAAATTTATATTTAATTTAATTTTAGGATTTAATTAAAACATAATTGCAATATTTGAGGGATTTAGGAATTTTTGGAGTTTTACTCCCGCCTTTCTTTCCTTTTGGCGAAAGTATTTATTTATCATATATTAAAAAAAAAAGTATTATGTAGAAATGTAAAATTTTTATACAAAATTAAAATTTGTTAATAAGATTAATAAAAATATTATCAGATTAAACTTGTTTCATTTGAAAAGATAAAACGTTTTGAAAAGGTCTATAAATAATTTTTAAAAATTACCTAAATGTGATGATTTAAAGACATTGACTCTATGTGAACATTTAAAATATATATATATATATATTAATTAAAATAATAGTTTTAAGAAAAGTTGTGATTTTATTGTTTGTATGTATAATTGTTTAAATTTTTAAAAAATAATATCCTGTCAACGTGAAATTTAATCTAAAAGATTCAATGAGATGATATATAAAGAGAATTTTAAATTACTCTTTTAAATGGGGAAGCATACTAAATTTCTCTCTCCATGTGCTCTAATTTATAACCTTTTTGCGTAAGAAAATTTGTTGATGAAAAATGTTTGAAATTTCCCATCATCCAAAATTCACATCACTTTCCTCCAAAATGATGTGAAATTTCGCGCTTTCGCCGGAATGACCACGTTCTTCTAAACACTTTCTTTGTTTTTGTTTTTTTTTTTTTTTTTTTTTTGGCCCGGGTGGGGAGGGACATCGTTAGTAATTGGAATTGTAAAATTGAGTGTTAAGTTGCCAAATCAGATAATAGTGGTCTTGTTCCGGTCATAATTCAATTTGTGTTTTTTATGAATATCGACAAAAGACAAACAAGTACTTATGCCATGAGGTTTGGGTTGTTAACAACATCGATCGGAGTATCATGCAGCAAGACAAAGAGCGACACAATTCAGAAAAAAGAATCATTTTATCCGGTTATTCTGATTACCTCGTATAAAATGTTGTTGTATTTGTCTGGTATTGATAGATATCTAATTTAGGCCTCGCCGGTCTCAAGAAGCAATTAGACCCACGGTGTATTAGAAGAGCAACTAAGCCCACAATCCACTGACACATCAACGACCAGTACACGCTAATTGCCCCTTCACTCTATTGGACATCTATTCGGTGTCCGGACTGATCAATCCTCAACGACCGCTAATGTAATATTCGCTCCCCTGAAATCGCAGAGACTATCCTACAAAAACAAAAAGGGTATATTTAACCCAGATCGATAGAGGAAAAGATCCCTTGGGCGATCCGAACTTTCCTTACCGATAAAGATTAACAATTTTTTTATGGCATGATTCCCTAAAATTTTAGAATGTTTTTAGAAAGAAACTAAGATTTTATCACTCCACTACTACACGACTCTAACGCCCAAAAGATATAAAAATTCTCACATGCATACCACCAGGTAAGTTCTCTTGGTCTACACAGGGACACACAACTCACGTATGGTTCTCGCCCTCTCCATCTCTCAGTCTATTCTTTACTTTTGAAAACTGCTCTCTAATTTCAACTCAGATCCTCCCCTGTCGGAGCACTTTTTGGCGGTGTTTTACAGGTCCCATCAACCGTAACTTCTAAATGGTCAAATTATCCCGTTCGAGTTAGCAGAACCATCATCTCTGGAGCCAAACTCATCTTCAATAGATTGACGCCATTCGTGGGAACAGACTGACTTTCCAGCCAAGTCGGCTCTTACACACGCCCCTGTTTTCCTCCCTTTCGTCATTGCCTCAACTTAGAGAATAAGACCTACGATCAGTTTTGATGATGAAGACTTGGTGGGAGTCGACACCAACCGAAATCGGCTCTTACCTCGTTAAGAGAACCTTTGTGGAACAAGAAGCAGACCATGACATTCTTTTCTAGGATGTCTTCCAGCTAATGGGACTCCCTTTGTCCCTCCAATTTTATGATCAACCCATTAAAGGGCTTGTTGGCGAATGCATAATCCCAGAGGACACCATCTGACTTATCGTATCTCTGGGGACTCCTTCCCTCCATGCCTCCACCCAGACCACTTTTTTATGTGGTGAAACTCTTGTCTCCTTGCAACGCCATCTTAGGGTGCCCGAGCCTAAATGGTCTTAAAGCATTACTGAGCACCCGGCACATGAGAGTCAAATTCAAAATGTCTTTGGGGATCGCGACTCTTCATAGCGATCTAGATCTGTCTGCTATCCCTATTGCAGGAGAAGAAGAAAAGACCCTGGCAATCGACACGATGGAATTGAGAGAAGACATCAAGCAACAATCCAAGACCCAGTCTGGGGAAGAGGCCATCAAAGTGCTAATCACATATATTTCGAGCCAAACTGTTCATATTGGCACCGACATGCCAGCATCTCTCCAGAAGGCAGTCGTAGATTACCCGTGACGCCATGCAAATGTTTTCGCTTGGTCTCCCGAGGACATCCTAAGTATTCACCCCTTAGAACGTCAGCGTGCAATACAAGAGGAGATTAACTTCTGGTAACAGGATTCATTTGAAAAGTCGAATACCACGAGTGTTTGGCCAACATTGTCATGGTGAAAAAAGCAAACGACAAGTGAAGAATGTGAGTGAACTTCACCGATCTCAATAAGGCATGTCCCAAGGATAACTATCCGCTTCCCAACATCGACAAACTAATCGATAACTCATCCAACCATCAACTTTTAAGTTTCATTGATGCCGACTCCGAGTATAATCAAATACGTATAGCTCCTGAAGACGAGGAAAAAACCAATTTTATCATATAGTTCAGCACGTACTACTACAAGGTTATGCTGTTCGACCTCAAGAATACTGGTGCCACCTTCCAATGTTTAGTCAACAAAATTTTCAATGAACAATTCAACAGAAATGTAGAAGCATACGTCGATGATATGCTCGTCAAAGGTGCCACCACCAACGATCATGTGGTAGATCTAGAGGAGACATTCTAGACATTGGAACAATATAACATGAGACTAAATCTGATGAAGTGTACCTTCAAGATCAAGTCCGATAAGTTCCTGAGCTTTCTGATCACCAACTGAGGTATCGAGACAAATCCAGAAAAGATTTAAGCTATACTCAACATGGTACCACCCCGAATGATGAAGGATATGCAGCGTCTCACCGACAAAATCGCAGCCCTCAACCATTTCATGTCAAAAGTGGGAGAGAAGTACAAACCATTCTATGATGCCCTGAAGAAGTCCCAAGGTTTACATGGACACCCGAGTACCAGCCTGTATTTGAGAATCTTAAAGAGTATCTCACATCACCTATACTCCTCTCCAGACTGGTCCCAGATGAGAAGCTCTATCTTTATCTCTTTGTTCTGACCAACCCCTCTGTTTTGTTCTCGTGAGGCAGAAATCCACCGTATAAAAGCTGATATACTATGTTCGTCGGCTACTCCACGAATCTAAGATCAACTATCGACCTATCAAGAAGATAATCTTCCCGCTAGTTGTCACTACCAAACATCTATGACAATATTTTCAAGCCCACACTATCATGGTGCTAACCAACCAACCAACCAACCGCTAAAGTAAATCTTACAGAAGAAGGACACCGACTCATTAAGTGGAACATTGAGCTAAACGAGTTCGACATTCAGTAT
This sequence comes from Dillenia turbinata, assembly GCA_037126225.1. NCBI lineage: Eukaryota > Viridiplantae > Streptophyta > Magnoliopsida > Dilleniales > Dilleniaceae > Dillenia > Dillenia turbinata. Next base: position 14,369,459 of record JBAMMX010000004.1, on the reverse strand, counting down.
CAGCTGAGACCTGCAATTAAAGGCTAAGTCCTGGCTGACTTCATCCTCAAATGCACGTTCCCAATAACTACTGAGTAGTCTTCAATCGATGGCCACAAAGAATGCCAACCGCTTGAATGGACCCTCCACGTGGGCAAGTCAAGTAACTCATCAGGGAGTGGAGTCGGGCTCAACCTAGTTGGGGTAGACAACTTTAAAACCGAATATGCCCTTCGTTTTGACTTCCGGGCAACCAATAATCAAGCCAAAAACGAAACCCTCCTAACCAGTCTAAGAATCGCAGCATCATTAGGAGCTCAAAACTTGCGGGTCTTTATCGACAGTCAATTGATTGTCAAACAGATCAAGAGGGTCTACGAGACCAAAGAGCTGATGATGGCGAAATATCTCCTTAAGATATGCCAAACCCTAGATAGCTTCGGCAACATAAACATTTAGTAAATCCCTCAATTCAAAAACGCATGAGCCGACATGCTCTCTAAGTTAGCTAGATCCGATTTTGTAGTGACCAATCGCATCGTCTATATAGAAAGTCTATCGTACCCCAGCATCGAAGAAGTTAAACAAGTCCTAACAACAAGAGATATGCTAGGATCGTTCTCACCAGTAATTGGCCAACGCAAGTTTCTGGTCATAGCCATCGGCTACTTTACCAATGGGTAGAATTGAACCGCTAGCCCAAATCATCACCGGCAAGATGCAACACTTTGTGTGGACATCCATAATCACCAGATTTGGTATATCCCATGTCCTGATCACCGATAATGGCAAACAATTCGATAACAAAAGTTTTCGGGATTTTTGCGACAGACTGGAGATCCAATACCGTTTTGCCTCTGTTGCTTACCCACAAGCCAATGACCTCGCAAAAGTAATCAACAAAACAATCCTCCAAGGACTAAAGCCCACACTGAATGAGGTCAAAAGTTGTGGGTAAATAAACTCTACAGTATTATCTGAGCTTATCGAACGATACCCTGAAGAGCCATAGGTGAAACATCGTTCAGTCTCACATATAGTTGCGAAGCCGTCATACCAGTTGAAATCGGAGTTTACTAGTTAAGGGTGGACCTATATACAGAAGGACAAAACGAACCCACATTATGCGAAAAACTAGACTTACTCCTCGAATTGAGAGAAACAGCATCCGTCCGAATGGCAACCTACCAACAGCAGACGACAAGATACTACAATAGATGGGTCAGGACTAAAATGTTCAAATTAGGCAGTCTGGTACTTAGGAAAGTAGAAGCCACTGGTTAGCCCGAACTGGGGGGTAAGCTAGCACCCAATTAGGAAGGACCCTATCGGATATGGTCAGAAGTTCACCCAGGCACTTACCATCTTGATCACCTAGATGGATCAAGAGTTCCAAGACATAGAACTCCAAAAACCTACGTATCTACTACCAATGAGGGCCGGTCCCCTACTAGACGAACCTATCCAGTCCAACATGAAATCCCATAGCCAGGTAAAATCCTTGCGGTCTTATGTCTTTTATACTAATCGATCCAATTACTCTTGTGCCTCTCAGGATGTCTTGTTATTGAGATCTATCTCCCCGAATGGGTTAATATCACCCTATTTTATCGTTGGAATTTATCTCTCTGAATGGGTCAATGTCGTCCTATTGGCATCTATCTCTCAAAATGGGTCTACATCACCATGTCTTATCATTAGGATCTATCTCTTCAAATAGGTCAATGTTACCGTGTCTTATCATTAGGATCTATCTCTTCGAACAGATCAATGTCATCCAGTCTTATCATTGGGATCTATCTCTGCAAAATGGTCAATGTTGCCCTATCCTATTGCTGGGATCTATCTTCCTGAATGGGTTTATGTCGCCTTGTCTTATCGTTGGGATCTTTCTCTCTGAATGGATCAATGTCACCCTGTCTTATCATTAAGATTTATCTTCCTGAACTTATCAATGTCATCCTATCCTATCATTGGAATCAATCTCCCCAAATGGGTCAATGTCGCCCTGTCTTATCGTTGGGATCTATCTCCCCGAACAGGTTTATATTGCCATGTTCTATAGTCGGGATCTATCTCCCCGAACGGATCGATACCGTCCAGTCCAGCCATCGAGATCTCTTCCCCTTAGCCCATAAACGTAGCCCTTCCACTGAACAAATCGAGTCAAGAGACAGAACTCAAATGAACAAGAGTAATCCTCACGTTCAACTTCCGGACGAATCCATTTGCTCAGGCCCACCGTGTGCAGAGTCTTTTGATGACTAATTGCTATTGATCGCCCTAGTACTTTAGCAGCCTAGTATTTATCATACATATTGATAGAAGGAAAATGACAGACAAGATCAATAGGTAAGTAACAAAAGCTCCTCTTTATTTCCATATGACAAGTACATATCAGAATACACAGTCAGATTAATGTAAAAGGAAATTACATGAGTCCCTAGGACGGACCGAGTCACATAAGAAGATACACACTAACAATTTACAGCATCATTTTTGGACAAAAACTGCAAGAATGCGGTCGGTCGGTCAGGTGGAGAGTATAAAAATAATAGAAAAGCCGAAAAAAAGAATTTCAAAAATTTTCATAACCAAACTTGGACCGGAAGACTGCAGAATAAGCTGAAACAACCGTCTTCCAACTCTTTTCCAACGACCTAAGCGGATACCTCAGCTACCTATTACACCCCAGGATCAGATAACATTCCCGACCCTGAGAAGAGAGCTCATGCCGAGAGGCAACTCATCCTCCTCAAAGTCAAAAACCCCAATGAGGGCCCTGACGGAGCCCACCACAATGTCCGAAAACAAGACCACATGATGACACTTTGCATCAGTAGCCCCATTCTTGGTGAAACCTTGCATCAGTGAAGCTTCTTACACTCCTGAGCCTTGTGATCCATAACTCATCACTAAACAATCTCACAAGAAACTAGACTCTCAGCAGAAGGGACTTACAGAATTGAAAGTACAGAAGATCTCTCTAAGATAACACTAGGCCGCATGACCCCTATTTATAGCCAAGAAGGTGTAATCTTTGTGATTCTCGATAGATGGAACGGTCCATTGAGAAATGAGCACAATGAATGAGAAACTTCAACTTCCCACCTACATTAAATCCGGAGTCATTTAGGCGAAGTTGAACGCATTCTCTCTCTTGACTTTTCAATTACCAACCCTCTGAATTACTCCTTATGCCTCTCTTGCAAGTGATGCAAGGAGTAAGGGACAAACGATGATACCTAATTTAGGCCTTCCCAGGCCCAAGAAGTAACTAGGCCCACAGCACATCGGAAAACAGACTAGACTCACAATCCACTGACACATCAACAACCAGCACATGTTAATTGCCCTTTCACTCTGATGGACATCTGCTCAGTGTCCCGACTAATCGATCCTCGATGACCACTAATGTAGCATTCGCTCCCTTGAAATCACGGTGGCAATCCTACAAAAAACAGAAAGGGTATATGTAACCCCTGATGATAGAGGAAAGGATCCGTTGGGCGATCCGAACTTTCCTAACTGATAAGGATCAATAATCTTTGTGCATCTTATGACATGATTTCCCAAAATCTCGGAACATCCTCAGAAGCAAACTAGAGTTTTATCACCCTGCCACTACATGGCTTTGACGCCCGAAAGATATAAAAACTCTCACATGCATATCTCCAGGTAATTTCTCTTGGCCTACATAAGGGAATATAACTCACGTTCTTGCTCTCTCCCTCTTTTAGTTTGTTCTTTTTTTTTGAAAACCGCTCTCTAACTTAAACGTCGAATCCCTCGCCGGAGTACCCTCCGATGGTCTTTAAATAGATCCCATCAACCGCAACTTCCAACGGCCAAGTCATCGCATTTGAATTAGCAGAGCTATCATCTGTGGAGCCAAACCCTCCTCCAACAGGTATTATGCATTGATTCCTTTTTTCTAGTTCTCGTTAGGCCCTCGAACAAAAAAAAAAATTTAAATGTTAATTGGATACCTTTCGGATTGGATTTATGTAGTTTGATTTTTGTAATTTGAGACATTTTTCATCCATTGTTGTGTGAATATTTTAGTTCGTTACCTGAATAATAACAAAGAAGTCATTATTTGAACAATTTCTGATTCAATACATTATTCTGTCGTTAACTCCTCAAGCAAGCATCACTCAAAGTGATGTGAATAACTTTCCTGTCACCCCAACTTATTTACATTGCTCTTGATGTAAATAAGTTTCTTTTTTTTTTGGGTGATGTTGATGTAAATAACTTTTATGTTATTGTTCAAATGGGCAAAATCCATCATTGCGTGCTCCTATATAAATACTTACTTCATTATTGAGGGCATATTATTAGTAATTGAAATTGTGAAGTTGGTAGTTAAGCTTATGGGAAAGATGCAGACAAGGACGGACAGAGCTTCGACAAGGCAAAGTGGGCGCAACATTTGCCTTAACACATTGCTGGACAACTATTAAGAATATTTTTGTCTCCTTTGACTTGTGCTTACTGCTATGTTAATCGGTATTATTAGTAATTGAAATTGTTCCTTTTTAAAGATTATTTATCATTTTCCTAGGAAAAGAAATTGTTAAAAATTTTTACTCTAGCTAAAGTGTCAGCATTTTGGGTTCAATCTCCAAGACTCTACAATCTCTATTCAAATTAATCTTTTTATAACTGTCAGAGTCATACATTTTAAACTTGTTGAAAATTGATGTTTCGTCCATCCACCAAAAATAAATTAAATTATTTCGCTAAATACTAGTATAGAATAAGTAGAGTTATCTTGTCAAAGAATGGTGAATTCATTTCTTTTAAAGAAATAAAAATATGAGAGGTTGATAATTAACTAAACTAATAATTCAAGGAACCAAATAATTGACTAAAGAAATATAAATAACTCAAAATTTAAAAGAATAAAATTTTTAAAAAATAAGATTCTAGTCAAAGGAATTATATTTACATTGATTTGGGTTGATTGATTATTGATTTATCTAATAAATTCAACATATCATAAACAAATTAGTTATAACCATTCAACAACCGCCAAATAAAAAATTTCTTCTTATTTCGTCAATAATTAAGAAAATTTTGTTAATTATTTCTCTAATATAAAGACAAGCCTAGAGAAGATCCTAAGATTTATATTTCGATAATATTAAGAATTCGAAAGATCTAATTTTAATTAACAAACATACGAGCGGATTTATTTAAATTAAATTATTTAATTTTATGATATAAATTAGACTACTTGCAAAGCCATGAATTTATGTCATGTACTACTATATTAAAACAAACAAACAATTATGAATTTGCTATTTTATTTGATTGTAGATTATTTTAAAATTATCAAATATTGGCCACATATTCAATAAATTCTAAAAAAATTATAAACACTAGAGTATGAGAATTAAATAAACACTATGAAGTGTTGATACAATATGTTTAATTAGATCTCACAATTATGAAAAATCAAGACTTCAATAACTCTTCAACTGAAAAAGAAAACTAGGAACAAAATATAGAAGAAGAAGAAAAACAAGAAAATAAATAAATTCTGTAAATAAACTACAAACATACCTCCCCTCTTGGAGGTAAGAAGAGTTTAATACCTCTTTTATTGGAGTGGATTTTCTAATTTAAGACAAAATTTTCTAAATCTTGATTACTACTAAAAATTATTGTCTCACTAAAAGAAAATAAACTAATTGGTTTGAAAAGAGAAATTTCCTAAAAGTTAAAATATTATGAAAGTTGGACTTTTTAAAACTTCATCCTTAAATATTAGAAATAAGTCAACAAAGTTGGGAATCTTCAATGTTTCCAAAACACATTTCAATTTTCCTTGAAATCACGTGTAAATAGGGAGAAATAATATTGACTTAGTCTGCAGAAAATTCTTATAATAATTATCGAAATCTAGATGCCCACGTACTAATGCAAGAGCAATTTTGTATATCTTTTCTCATTCTTTGTATAAATGCTCTATCCTTTTTCTTCACTTTCCTTCCTAACTCTTCTTCATCAATTCTAAAATATCAATCATCTAAAAACATAGCTATCAATATAATATTTATTCAAAAATCAAGCAAAATTAACTATAATCAATATACTAATTTATACCTTATCAAATTCTCTCACACCTAAATAATATTTGTCTCCAAACATTCTCGACACAAACTAAACAAAAACTAATTTGTAAGCCAACCCGTATTTTTTTTCCAAACTCTTAGGTCAAGATGTATCATAAAAATCAAACTAAAGCGTAACTAAAATAGTAAGTATTTCACAGTATTTCGTACTAAAACAACCATTACATTTCCTAATAGTTCTTTAAAATCAAAATTACAAAATTCAATAATTCTCTCCACGGATTTACTCAAAGACACTCAAAATTGAGTATAAAACATATATCACTTAAATCAACATAATAAATTGGTATTATCATAAGTTTATAAATATATCAAATCTTCACTACTCAAAATTTGAATTCTATGCAGCAATCAAAAGACTTTTTATTTGGTTGTAATGAGAATATGGTTAAAGGAAGGATAAAAAGTGATATTTAAAGTTAAAAACATATAAAAAAAATATCTAATTAACCACATGCTTTTTTCAGTATTGATTACTTTTGTCTCAAACAAACAACATAAAATTTCTCTTATTTCATTGTCTCCTTGTTCTTTTTACAATTTTTCTTTCTTCATTCACTTTTTTTTTCCTTCTTTCATCTCCATATATGAAAAGAAACAAGATTCAACATTTTTTCTCTTTTTTTTTCCTTTTTTTTAATCAACCACTAAAAATAGAGTAGTCAAGAGAAGGATCAAATTTCTTTCTTTCATTGCACAATACAAACTTCCTTTTCATATCCATGAAAGCATTAAAACCAAAATTTCAATCATATTATCTTTCCCTTGGGATGAACAAATAACCAAATTATGTAATTAATTATATATATCTTTGGTACAAGAGTTTAAAAAGAAAGCCAAAATAAGAGAATAGGTGTTATATTGAGGTAGTTATAAATGAAAAAAAAAGGTTACAAACACAACTTAGTTAACTTAGGGATTTATAAAATCAAGATGAGGATTTTTAACAAAAACCAAAAAGGGGTTAAATCTAGGTGTCCTTATCATTTTGATGCATAAAATTTTAAAAATGTAATCTCGACATGCATAATAGAGTAAGTGTCACGCCTCGATTCACAGGTCGAGCACACGAACAGATCGTCGTGACTCCTCGAGGCACGAGTGTGCTCTACTCGCACATCGAGGTGACACAAGGCTAATATTATGACCAATATCATAACCATACTCTATATCCCATGTTAAAATCATATAGCGAAAGATTAAAAAAAATAGTTTTCAAAAAAATTTTCTTTAAAACATTTACCTCCAATTTACATATAATATTTATATACATGGTCCAATCGTAAACAAGGATGTGTATGATCACTTACTGGTAGCGTCTGTCAGTAAAACTCGTGGGACAGTACCTCAATGTATATCAAATACAGTATAAGCTGAAAATATAAATATGAGGAGTGAGTATAATCCACATACTTAGTAAGTGAGGTGCAATAACTATATAATGACGATAAATGAATTTGTGAGAGTGGTAAGTCAAACCATCGTTTTCAAATTATATTTTATTCATTTGTAAATATATTGTGTAATTCAAAATAATATACATCCTTATCATCAATCATGCATTATGTGGTATCAAAAATGTATTCTACCCATAGTTTGGCCTAATTAGGGTAAAATCCACCAAGAGGTCACCAAAATGTCATAAAAATGAAACACATACATTTCCCCCCTTCACTTGGTGTTGACACGACTCTCACGTGGTGCTCGTTTATTGGATCCATTGGTTGGAGATAGGGGACTCAAACCCATACTCCCGTATTACCCTACCACGTCACCTTGTCGGGTAAACGCTCAATACCGTGATAGGAAGTGCACTATAGCCACTATACACCATCCCATAATCTTACACATGTGTCATATGTCATTATTCATAAATTTTTATTCGTAAAAAAAACAAGTGACTATCAAGTAATCATAATATCATGATATAACTTTTATAGAAACATCATTTCAACACATGCCACAAACACTAAACATTTCTAAATCATATTTCAAAATTCATTTATAAAAATCATGATCGAAATTATTTTTCATTTAAAGTCAGAAATAGATCGTCCCACTCACCTCGACTGGGGAGGGTATGTCACTCCCCCCACCGTCCTCGTTTCTCGAATGAGTCACTCTTCGTACGAAAACGTAACCCTACGCCTAAGTTAAACAATATGTATCATTCATCAATTCAATTATTTCAATAATATCATATCGTTGGTGTACAAAATACATATGGAAATGTTTTATTTAAGGTAAAATCTCAAATTCCATATTTAGAGAAAAATTCCTACAAAACTTATCACGTGCAGATTTAGTAAAATCATAATATCTTCTAAAATCTTAATCGCACTCAAATGATTCAAATTTTCTTTTAAGGCTAAAACATATATCTCCAACTTTTATGTACAGATCAATTTCAAATTCTGAACACACGAATTTATAAAATTTTATAACTTTTTCAGTCTAAGTTCTTAAAATCAACTTTGCACAGTTTTGGGAGAATTTCCATATCTCCATGTGTGCTTCTCCAATTTAAGTGATTCTTATCTCAAATTGAAGATAAGACATATATCTACAATTTTTAGTTTATGACTTCATCAGATTTTAAATGTATCATTTTATAAAATTCCATTTTTATCTCACTTTCAGTTTTAAAACTACTTTTGCACAGTTTTAGTAAAAATACCATAACTTTCTGCATATAACTCCAATTCAAGTAATCTTTACCTCAAATTAAAGATAAAACAGAGATTTAAAAATTTCATGTTTAACATTTCTCCTAATTCTATACGAAAGATACCTCAAAAATTTAAACAATATACTGGTCGTATATAGAACATGAAACAAAATCGGTGAAACATGTTAAATTTCTAAAAATCACCAAAAATTGATTCATTCATGAAATGCTTCACATAACATACCATTTTAAAGTTTAGAAAGTTTAATTTATAAAGAAATAAATAGCTTAGATTTTTGATTTCTATAAAATAAGATATCATAAGAATACTATACAAGACTCAATCTAGAAATCAATATTTAGTATGCTAACATGGATACCAATGTAACTACTCATCAAATAATTTAATCTTATCATAAATTAGGACATGTTATCTCCTTTGTAAGATCACTTGCTAATAATATATATCAGTCCTCCCTTTGAATCCTTGTATTTTTATCACCTTGGCAAAATCAAATCACTATTATCATGAATTCCTATATAACACTTCTATACTTTCAATTAAAATTCAAGAATTTGAAAAAATGTTCTTACCTCTTTGGCTCAATGGTTGAACTCAAAATAGATATGGAGTCTACATATTTCGTGTAAGGGGGGTTTGAATGAAGAAAATTAGCCAATTCTTTTCCTATGCAAGTTCTTTTATAAATCTAGCAAAATATCATTGACCATTGAATCATTCCATGCATCATCTCAACCTTCCAATTGTTCTATCACTTAAATCATGTAATTGTTGATTCAAGCAAACTCCATACACTCCATTAAGTGTCTTGTGGACGTCCATGTCAAAGGGAGATGAGTCACAAACTAGCACAAACTATTCTAATTAGATTTCATGTATAAATTTCCATCCAATGAGTTTTCATGCATAAATTTCCATCCAATGAATTTTCTTGAATGTGGAGCAATCTTATGTGGCCACTAACCAACCTTACTGCGCTCTTGACCAATCATTTGGCTCCAATTGTCAATTCTTGAGTGGTTTCCAACTTAGTCCCTCAACTTTCCTTATTTACATTTAAACCCATAACTTTTAACAATTTGCATTTTTTGTCCCTATAAAATTTCATTCGAAATTTCTTAAAAATATGAAATTTCACTTAAATACCTTTATTTAAGTGTGTAGGCCTTTTCTTAGTCATTTTCAACTTTTTTAGCCCTTGTCAGCGCTTGCCAAGAAGGTTTTTTACTTCCCGATAAAATTTTATTTTTTAGTGATTTTGAGGAGAAATCTCAAAATAGATAAATAGATAATTAAAATTTTATTTTAGATATCTCAAAAGGATGTTAATATATATATACAGAATTATTAAAAGTGGTACATGATACACAATCACAAAAAATCGGTGTTAAAGTAAGTTCTAGAATAACCAATTCAAATGTGAGATTCACTCATCAAAGAAACAATTTCGAGCATATAAAATGAATTTGCTCATTTTAGACTCAAAACCTCACTTTTAAGTAGAATCAATGTCAAATCTTGCATATTTATCCTTAAAAAAAATTAAAGAAATGAAAAGTCATTATAAGTACAAAAATTATTAATACAAGTCATATTTCATAAATTTCCAAGTTAACCAAATAACACACATCAATTTAGAAAGCTTAAAATTATTATTATTTTTTTTACCAAAAGTTGTTGGCTTTATTATTAAAAAAAAGAAATTTAAAATGACCCTAACGAAAAAAAAGTAAAAGAAAAATCAAACATAAGCACCAAATGCTTTCTCTACACCTAAATCATATATTGTTTTCAATGTATGCTAAGTTGAGAGTAGAAATGTTTATTCGGGCGGGTTAATGGGTTTTCGGGTTATTCGGTTCGGGTTATTCGGGTTTTGGGGAGTGTTCAATCCAACCGAAAATCGAACCGAATAAAATGAAATTCAAACCAATTTACCCGAATTAAATTCGAGTTATTCGGTTTGAATTATTCGGGTTTCATTTACCCGAATAACCACATAACATAAAAAATTCCTTTAATGATTTGGGTTAAACGGTTTAGATTTTAATCGGATTGAACATGAAATATTATGTAAGAATATGTTATTCGGGTTAGGGCGGACCCTTAATAAAAATCTTCATTTTTATATCCGAACCATTGATCTAAATTTTTAATCGGCTGAAACCATTCACTCGATCCAAACCGAATAACCCGAATTTAATTTGGATCGGGCAGGTGAATGGATTCACCCGAATAGTGAACACCCCTAGTTGAGAGAGAAAAATAAAAACAATCAGTTCAAACAAAAAAAAAATAAAAAGATAAAGTTAGAATAAGATTTCTCTAGGGTGGAGTGGGGAATGAATGATCAAATCTAATAAATTGGAAGAAAGAGTCAAGATGTAGGCATGTAGCGATATGAAGTTGCATTTGTCCTGATCTTAAGCCAAATAGTAAGGAAGAAAGAGTTAGACATGGGCACGTCTTAATCTTTATATTGTTTTTTATTCTTCCTAAAATTGATTCATTGCATATTTCAAATCTTGTGTGGGAACATGATAAAAAATTGAGTGATTTGGTCATTAAAGTTTTTCGATTCTTATTCACCTATAATATACTATCAAAACTTAAATGTAAATTAAATCAACAAAAAAAAATTAAATAAAACTCATAAATATTGGGTTGTCTCCAAATAAATACCTTTGTTTAGTGTTTTTGACTCGACAAGGTTTCCTTCTTCATCCCCGTTCAAAAATTGGTTTAGTCTATTTAGATTTCAAATTGCCTGATATAAACTTCAATTTTGTATTAAAGTAAAGGACTTGTTAGCATACCTTGGATTGCTTTTGGTGTAGAAGTTTGTATTAGAAAAACTTGTCTCATTGTATAATATTATTTTTTATCCGATTCATTTTGTACAAAATTATTATGTACAATAAAGTTCACCATGGAGGGTCTTTGTATTTTTGTGATAATTTTCTTTGGATGACTTGGCACTTGTTGTATTGCTTTCAAGAGTAAGATGTTGATCTCTACCTTTTAAAAAGTTTTCAAAATCTCTTTCTCTTTCTTCTCCTTCTTTAATTATGCCAATCTATCAGGAAAAGATGGTGAAATCACTATTTCAGATTTTGAATTAAATTCATTACTTACCTCCTTAGTTGAAACATTTAAAGTTGTTGACTTTTTTTTTTTTTTTTTTTTTTTTTTTTTTTTTTTTACTTTTGGTCTCCTTTTTTACCTCCATTTTTTATGTAGTACCTTGTATCTCCTTTCCACCTCTAAGAATCACAGTACTAACATTTTCCCTTGGATTAATTTCAACTTGAGAAGACAACTTTTCATGATTAGTTTCAACTTTACTTATAGCTATCGTCAATTGCGGTACTTGGGTGTTGAGATTTTGAATACTAACTCTTGTTTCTTACTGGAATTTTTGCATCTCCTGTATAAAGCTTTTTACAAGATCTTCTAGGGGTGGTTCTTAGTTTTGTGGGGTGGGTTGAGACTGGAATGGTGGTCGTCCATAAGATTGTTGCGAAAATCCTTGTGGTTGAGTCTCATAATTTAGATTTAGATGGTGTCTCCAGTCTTGATTGTAAGTATTTGAATATGGATATATTCTCTTTGTGACTGGCCTAGAAAGCCTCCCACAACATTTACTTGTTCATAGGGGTCATCTTGAAGAGTGAGATACATATTGGTTAGATGACCCATTTTTAAACAAATTCCACAAGATTTTATCTATTACATTTGCTCTATAACCTTTTTTTTTACAAGAGATATTAGTGCATCTAATCTTTGATTGATAGGAGAAATACTTATCTTATTGACTTTCCTTGAAACATCTTGTCTTATTCCAAATTGTTGTGCATTGGTTTCTATGTTAGATATTAAATTCTTTACTTCCTTGTGTGTTTTATTTACCAATGCATCTTTACTAGTGATGGGGCATAGCCCAACACTTGTTTCGAAGGGTCAACACTTAAAAGGCCCACACACGAGGCTCACAACTTAGAAGGGATCACTCCAACTGATGGAACAACTATCGATCGATGGACAAACACAGCCCAGTATTATAGAATGACTACCCTCTATGGCTACTCAATTGATTTACCGAAGGGCCTTAGTTATCCTGTTTCCCAAACGATAGGGCTTTAGTCACCCTACCTATCAAACGAGATTTGTCAATTGGTATTTATCTCTCGGAACGGATACTTAGCCCCTGGTTTACCAAATGAGCAAGTCCCGAAGACTCCGCATTGGCTAAACAACCGATTGAAAGCGGACGGCTTCATTGATCCTAAGGAACAGTCAAAGCACCCCAACGACTCTAGTTCCTTACTTAAGAGTAGTATCTCTAGAATCCTACTGATAAGAAAAATATCTCCATGAGTAATGAAACTTCTCATATGATAAAGATTACGAACATTTCAGAATATTTAATTCCTGACATTTCTTGATCATCTCCATAAGGAAAGTAGGATTGTAACGCCCTGAAAGCACACGACTCTATCAGGTATAAGACACCTTCAAATCTTCTAAGTCAGGTATGCTCTCTTGGCCTTACACACTGGGCACACTGGTCACAGAAAATTTATCCCTCTCTAAAGCTCTAACTCTGTTTTATTACATTCAAAAACTGCTCTTTCTGACTTGAGCGTTGGAGTCTCCCCTTCCGGAGTCTCCTCTAGCCATTTTTGTAGGTCTTACATTCTATCAATGGTAACCGTTCTAGTTATCAAGAAGTCGATATCTGTGAAACCATAACCCACCTCCCCAACGGATTGGTGTTGTTTATGGGAACAGACTAGAGCAATCTTTGTAAGGCCGACAAATCATTGCATAACCATGCCTCTGAGAATTAGAGCATCCTTGAAAGCCGCCCCCACCATAGACGGGCGCACCGCAATGCCATCCGAAGTCGTCCCTCCTATGGTGCCCGATTACTCCGTTCATGATCATATGGTTCCCCTTTAGACATCTCACCTGGAGCAGATCCCATAACTTACAAGTCAAGAACAGTCGATTATAACCCCTGGCCCGGAACGAGCCAGCTATCCCCAGATGGAAAGACTGGAGTCTAGACTCCAAAATATAAGCAAACAATTGGAAGGACTAAGTCGAGCCCTTAGGCCAGATGACCAGTTATTCACAACGGACTGTGGACATGAACATCCCCAGCGACGAATGTCTCCTATGAACTATGAACCATTGGTGATCTCTTTCACAATCCAGAAGATGTCACGTCTCGACCCGCAGGTCGAGCACGCGAACAGACTGCAGCAACTCCTCAAGACACGGGTATACCCTACTTGCATATCGAGACAACACAAGGCTAAATATTTAACAAATATTATGACCCTACTTGATATCTTAAGTCAATCATATAGTGGAAGATTTGAAGAAAAAAAATTTTAGAAAATTTCTTTTAAAATTTACCTCCAATTTACATATAATATTTATATGCGTGGTCCAATTGTAAACAAAGATAGGTATGCATACTTACCCGGTAGCGTCTCTCAGTAAAAATCATAGAATAGTACCCCAAAATAAATCAAGTGCAGTATAAGCTGAAAATTTTAAATATGAGGTGGGTAAATATAATCTACATACTTAGTGAGTGAGATGTAATGACTGTATAATGACAATAAATGAATTTGTAAGAGTGGCAAGTCAAACGATCATTTTCAAATTATATTTCATTCATTTGCAACATATCGTGTAATTCAAAATAATTTGCATCATTATTATTAATCATGCATCATAGGGTGTCAAAAATGCATTCTACCCATAATTTAGTCTAATTAGGGTAAAATCCACCAAGAGGTCACCAAAATGTCATAAGAATGAAACACATATATTTCTCCCTTCCTTTGGTGTTGACACGGTTATCACATGATGCTTGTCTATTGAATCCGTTGGTCAAAGATAGGGCACTCAAACCCCTGATCTCGTGTTACCCCACCACGTCACCTCATCGGGTAAATGCTCAATAACGTGGTAAGGAGTGCGTTATAATCACTATACACCATCCCATAATCATACACATGTGTTATATGTCATCATTCATAAATCTTTACTCGTAAAAACAAACCACTATCAAGTAATTATAATATCAGGATGTAATTTTTACAGAAATATCATTTTAGGACATGCCACAAACAATAAATCATTTCTAAATCATATTTCGAAATTCATTTATAAAAATTATGATCGAAACTATTTTTCATTTAAAGTCAGAAATAGTTCGTCCCACTCATATCGATTGGGAAGGATACGTCACTCCCCTTAATTGTCTTTGTTTTCTCAAACGAGCCACCCCTCATTTGATACATAATCCTACGTCTAAGTTAAACAATATGTATATTTTATCAATTTAATTACTTTAACAATATCATATTGTCAGACTACAAGACGCACATGGAAATGTTTTCTTTCATAAGGAAAAATCTCAAATTCTATACTTAGAGAAAATTTATACGAAACCAACCACATGTAGGTTTAGTAAAATCGCGATATCTTCCAAAATTTAATCGGATTCAAACGAATTAAATTTTCTCTTAAAGCTAAAACACATATCTCTAATTTTTTTGCTCAGACCAACTTCAAATTCTGATCACATGAATTTAAAAAATTTTATAACATTTTTCAGTCTAAGTTCCTAAAATCAACTCTGTACAGTTCTGGGAGAATTTCCATATCTCCTTACCTACTTCTCTGATTTAAGTGATTCTTATCTCAAATTGAAGGATCTAAAACTTTCTAGTTTTGACCATCCTTAGATTCTAAGTGTATAATTTTATAAAATTTCATTTTCATCTCAGTTTCAGTTTTAAAATTACTAATGCATAGTTTCAGTAAAAATAACATAACTTTTTGCATACAATTTCGATTCAAGTGATCTTTAGTTTAAATTAAAGATAAGACAGAGACCTAGAATTTAATATTTTAAGTTTCTTCTAATTCAGTACAGAAGATACCTTAAAAATCGACACAATATACTGATCTTACACAGAGTATGAAACAAAATTAGTGAATCATGCTAAAATTCCAAAAATCACTAAAAATCAATTCTTTCATGAAATATTTCACATAATATTCTATTTTAAAGATTAGGAAATCTAGTTTACACAGAAATAAATGGTTTAGATTTTTAATTTCTGTAAAATGAGATATCATAGTAAAACTACACAAGACTCAATCTAGAAATTTATATCTAGCATGCTAGTTTGGATACTAATGTAACTACTCATTAAATAATTTAATCCTTGCATAAGTTAATACATGTTACCTTCTTTGTAATATCCCTTGCTAATAATACATATCACCACTCTTTTGAATTCTTGAATTTTTTTATCACCTTAACAAAATCAAAACACAATAAATATGAATTCCTATACAACATTTCTATACTTTCAACTTGAAGTTAATACATGTTACCTTCTTTGTAATATCCCTTGCTAATAATACATATCAGCACTCCTTTGAATCCTTGAATTTTTTTATCACCTTAACAAAATCAAAGCACAATAAATATGAATTCCTATACAACATTTCTATACTTTCAACTTGAAATTAAAAAATTTCTAACAATGCTCTTACCTCTTTGATGTCATGGTTGAACTCAAATTTGGATAGGGAGTCAACATATTTCGTCCAATGGGGGTTGAATAAAGAAAATAAACTAAGTTTTTCTTAAACAAGTTCTTTTATAAACCTAGCAATATATCCTTGACTATTGGAACATCTTATACATCATCTCAACCATCCATTTGTTCTAACACTCAAACCAAGCAATTGTTGATTCGAAAAAACTCCATGCACACCATTAGAAGTCTTGTTGGACGTCCATATCAAGAGGAGAAGTGTCACAACTAGCACAAGTCATTCCAATGAGATTTCATGTACAAATTATCATCCTATGAGTTTTCTTGAATGTGGAACAATCCTATGTGGCCACTAACCAATTTTGCTACCCTCTTGACCAATCATTTGGCTCCAATTGTCCATCCTTGAGTGGTTTGCAATTTAGTCCATTGACTTTCCTTAATTGCATTCAGACCCCTAACTTTTAACAATTTGCATTTTTGGTCTCTATGAAATTTTGTTCGAAATTCTTTAAAATGTGAAATTTTATATAAATATCTTTATTTAAGTGTGTTGGCATTTTCTTAATTATTTTTAATTTCTTCAGGCTTTGCTGGCGCTTGCTGAGAAGATTTTTAGCTTACCGATAAAATTTTTTATTTTAGCAATTTTGAGACGAAATCTCAAAATAAATAAATAAATAATTAAAATTTCATTTTAGATGTCTCAAAAGGATGTTAATATATACAGTATCATAAGAAGTGGTACATGATAGACAATCACCGAAAATCGGTGTTACAGAAGACTTGAGAAAGCAAATCAAACAACTTGTAGTCGCCGAGCTTAGATTAATAGGCGCGAAGAAGGATAGAAGTCATCTCCACCGCTTGGGAGTATCACCTTTCGATCCGAAGATCTCCCTGGAACCAATGCCAAGAGACATCCTTTTACTTCCCATAGAGAGATACGATGGAACAACCGACCCCGTGATTATGACTTCATAACAGTCATGGTCTCCAGTGACCTGTCAGATGTGGCAATGTGCAAGTACTTCCCCATTACGCTCAAGGGCAATGATCTGGCATGGTTCAACTCTCTTCTACTGTTCAATATCAAGAGTTTCACCCAGTTTCGATAGCAGTTCGTAGCTCACTTTATAATCAGCCAAGGAGTCAAACGAAAATCCACCTCCTTGCTATCATTACGACAATGGGAAGACGAGCACCTGAGAGATTTTCGAGAGAAATTCAAAGCAAAGATATTGAAGGTCCCAACTTTGGACCATTCCATTCCATCACATTAGTTGCTCTTCTAACGGGCCTGCAACCCTCCAGCATGAAGACCTCCATTACGAAAAACCCTCCTTCAACTATTCAAGAGTTTTACTCTCGAGCCGAGAAGTACATTGTGGCAGAAGAAGTGGAGGTGTTTGATCGACGAAAGAACTATTTGAGCATAAAAGAACATAGTCGATCGCCTCGTCAGCCTTCCCCAAAGAGGAGCAGACCAGGGCCTCCACCCTCACGAAGGCTTAGCGTCTACATGCAGCTGAACGAGACCCGAGTCGAGTCCTATATCAAATCAAGAACAAGTTGGCACAATCCGCCACGAGAGAATGAGCCGCCCTACCGACCGGACCTTAGGCCGCTGCACGACGGACTAGAAGGGGTGATCTTTCAGATTCAAAGCAAAAGCACCTTGCATGAACCTTATATTCCCACCAGCGTTTGTCCGGCATACGACTCGGAGTTTCTTGTACTCTTTCCTTGAGAAAGAATCCTACGCCTTCTCTTCCTCTAGTGATCATTTTTGTGACGATTCATGATACGCGATCTTTAGTGATTTACAAAAGAATCAACTCCTATCTAATGTTTCTTATCGAATGAACGTTTCGTCAAAATGAGATGGAACTCCCTGAATGGGTGGACATGACCCTATTATCAATTTTTTCATATCGTATGTTGGTCCTATGTTGCCCTGATCCTATCGAACAAAAGTATCGTCAAAATGGGATAAAACACCCCGAACTGGTAGACACGACTTTCCAATCTAAAGTTTCTTATCGAACGAACGTGTCGTCAAAATGGGATGAAACTCTCCGAACGAGTGGACACGACCCTACTATTAATTATTTCCTATTGTACGTTGGGTCTAAGTCACCCTAATCCTATTGAATAAACGTGTCATCAAAATATGATAAAACTCTCTAAACGGGTGGACACGACCCTCCTATCTAAAGTTTCTTATCGAATGAACGTATCATCAAAATGGGATGGAACTCCCCGAACAGGTGGATATAGCCCTACTATCAATTGTTTCCTATCATACGTTGAGCTTAAGTCGTCCTGATCCTATTGAACGAACGTATCGTCAAAATGGGATAAAACTCCCTGAATGGGTAGACATTATCTAAAGTTTCATATCGAACGAACGTGTCGTCAAAATGGGATAAAACTCCCCGAACGGGTGGACACGGCCCTACTATCAATTGTTTCCTATCGTACGTTGGGTCTAAATCGTCCTGATCCTATCGAATGATTATGTCGTCAAAATTGGATAAAACTCCCCAAACGGGTAGATACGGCTCTCCTATCTAAAGTTTCTTATCGAACGAACGTATTATCAAAATGAGATAAAACTCCCCAAATGGGTGGATATGACCCTACTATCAATTGTTTCCTATCGTACGTTGAGCCTAAGTTGCCTTGATCCTATCAAATGAATGTGTTATCAAAATGGGATAAAATTCCCCGAACAGGTCGACACGGCGCTCCCATCTAAAGTTTCCTATCGAACGAATGTGTCATCAAAATGGGATGGAACTCCTCGAACGGGTGGACACAACCCTACTATCAATTGTTTCCTACTGTACATTGGGCGTAAATCGCCCTGATCTTATCAAACGATCATTGGGATATAACTTACCAAACGGGCTAGCATCACCCTACTCCTATCGAGCATTGGGCCTAAGTCACCCTAATTCCTATTAGATAAGGAACCTAACTCTCCGAACAAGACTACAAGGCCCATCAATGAGAAAACCCTCTGTGGCGCAACCCTTAAAAGGGTCCATGGTATTTTAATGATCCCCTTTGCGAGAAAGGTCATTACACTTCGACAAAGTATTAGACAAATGGTCCGAATGACACCCTCAGATAGATACTCACCTGGAAGAAAATCTTTTCATTATCACAACAATAGAAGATTACACAGGATCAGAAGGAATAACAGAGGCCATTTGGGTAGAGCCCTGATCCGTTGTTATCCTTTCGACTAACACCTCAAGAGGAGGTAAAGCCTCATATCAATCGGCCTGTCGAAAAATCTCCTCAGCACACCTCAAACGCTCAAGCTACCTACACTAAGAAAGCTGAAAGTTGGTAGCATCTTTGGTAACAGACACTTTGAGGTTAGCCATCTCTCGTTCAGTATTCCGGAAGGATTCCTCCCGAAGATGAGCTAACGTCTCGACGGCCGCTAACCTCATTTCACGAATGCGTGCCTTGGGTTCCAGTTTCTCACAACGCTCTTGGGACAGGGCCAAGTCTAGCAGCAAATGTTCAATCTGCTTGTCTTTTTTCCCTTCAATGTTATTTTTCTTATTCTCAAGAGCATCTTTTAACACCAGCGTCGGGTTACTTAAACGAATAAGGCATCCCTCGGATTGCTTCTTCCATTATCTTTGGAATTTGATCAAAGCTGCAGTTTGGAAAAAAGTGCACTTGACAGTCAGAATTATGTAATAACAAATTTAAACAGAGTTCGGACAAAAGACACTTACAGTCAGATAGAGAGAGAGAAGAGCTTTGTCAACAGGATCCGAAGACATCGTATGGAGCGTGAGTTCAGAGTGAAACTCAAACCATTTGGCCAATTGTAGCTCCTCTCTCGGATCGATACAATTATACTGACGATCTCCCACACAGACCGCTACTGATCCTTCCTCTGAATTATCCTCCTGTCTGTTAAACAACTCAACTAAAATAGAAGGCAGAAGGCTAGCCTCGTCTCCCCCATCATGCAGGGAATACTGGGATACTTAGGGAGATTGTTTGGGCGTCTCCCCCAAAACAGGAATAGAAACATCTGGCCCCATTGAAGTCTCTCCCTACAGTCACGGATTCGGAGCCAGAGCGCCCTCCGTCACCTTGGGAACACCCTTGTTCAAAGAATCCTCCCCACTACCCCTGGCTAATGTACAAACAGCCGTCACCAAAGCATCTGACTGACTCTCCATTGATTCGACATGCTCTTGAGGAGACGCACATTCTCCAGTTTCCACTAGTCTCTCTTCGCTAGCAGATGGGTCAGGCGATCGAAGCTTTGGTCTCTTCGGTTAAGTCTTCGGAAGAGTATCGGTTGCCTTCACCGACCTCTCTACGTTCGGTTGCACCTCCTGATCAATTGAAATATCTTCCAGAAGAGGTGTATTCACAGACGGTAGAGAATTAACCAACTCCTTCTGGATCTGCCTCGCCTCTTCAATCAGTAGACCAAACGGCAGTAACATCTGGTCCTCTAGTAAAGATTCTACTCAGATACTCCCCCGAGTAGACTCATAATAGCGCCCAACAAATCGCAAAGAGTGAGAGTGACGAAGGAGATCCGAGATTTTCATATTCAACAAGGGCACTTGATCGGCACCCGGAAGCACCGGAAGAAGATTCTTATTCAAAAACCTCACACAAAAGAACTACTGCATCTAGTGCTTGCCTTGAGATTCACTGTAGAAGAATTTCCAACGAGACTCCCCGTGAATCTGCAGTTTATACCAACCATGGGTGGAGCCTTGAGCACTGCACCGTACCAAAGAAAAAAGGGCCCCCAAAATCTCCAAGTCAAAATGGATACGACAAAACTCTAACAGAGAAATCAAGGCGACTACAAAATGCCAAGCATTAGGGATAAGCAATGAGGGGTGGACATTCCAGTATCTCAAAACCTCTGCCAGTGGGCCCATATAAGGGACCTTCAAACCGTATTTTACATATTGTCTATACATCGGAACACAGCCGTCAAGGGCATAATTCGCCTTGTCCTCTTCGCTAGGCAACACGAGTTCGAAATCACTTCCGAGTGACATGTTCCTCCAGACTTCCTGCAATTCCTCTTCAGTCATCATGCTCCGTATGTTATCTATACCTCGCAACGAGGAAGAACCTTTTCATATTTTCTCTGGAAAAGCTTTTCACAAAAGATCAAGAAAGCAGCAAGCAAGAATACTAGGGTATGTGATACCTTGATGGATGTGTATCCTTATAAAGCGTACAGAAGATGATTCCCGAAATTTGAAGAGACCAAGGTCGCGCTCAAAAGTCTCGTGCCTTTTTCAATGGTCATAACTCATATCGCCTTTCTCAATAAAGAACGCCATGAGTCGGGGGCAAATGATGGGACATAATCCAACACTTGTTTCGAAGGGTTAACATTTAAAAGGCCCACACACGAGGCCCATAACTCAGAAGGGATCGTTCCAACTGATGGAATAGCTACCGACCGATGGGCAAGTACAACCTAGTATTATGGAACGACTACCCTTTATGGCTACGCAATTGATCTACCGAAGGGTCTTAGTCGCCTCGTCTCCTGAACGATAGGGCCCTAATTACCCCATCTATTTAACGATATTTGTCAATTGGGATTTATCTTCTCGAACGGATACTTAGCCCCTGATCTACTGAACGAGCAAGTTTCGAAGGCTTCGCATTGGCTAAACGACCGACGAAATGCCGACGGCCTCATTGAACCTAAGGAAGGGTCAAAGCACCCCAATGACTCTGGTTCCCTACTTAAGAGTAATATCTCCATAATCTTACTAATAAGGAAAAGATCTCCCTGAGTAACTAAACTTCCCAATGATAAAGATTATGAATATTTCAGAATATTTAACTCCCGAGATTTCCGGATAATCTCCATAAGGAAAGTAGGGTTGTAATGCCTCAAAAGTATACGACTTTATCAGGTATAAGATACCTTCAAATCTTTTAAATCAGGTATGCTCTCTTGGCCTTACACACTGAACACACTGGTCATAGGGAATCTCTTCCTCTCTAAAGCTCTCAGTTTGTTTTATTATATTCAAAAACCGCTCTTTTTGATTTGAGCGTCGGAATCTCCCCCGTCAGAACACCCTTCGGCGGTTTTTGCAGGTCTTGCTTTCCATCGACGATAACCATTCGAGTTATCAAAGAATCAATGTCTGTGGAGCCATAACCCACCTCCAACAATTAGTAGTATTAATTATATTCCTATCCGTAGGGGAGAGTCAATCATAAAAATATTGAATAAGCAATTATTCTGAAATTTAGTATGAAAGATAATTTGCACACAATTGTTTGAATCTCTTCTAATATTCATACAAAGTTTCTCCACTATATTGTCTTATATCATATATCTCCTTGTTAATCATGGCTACACGGGATGTTAGGAAAAATTTTTCTAAAAGCAACTTTTTCATGTCATTTCAAGTTATGATAGAATCAAAGGATAAATAGTAAAACTAATCATTTGCTTTATTAACTAAAGAAAAAAGAAAAACTCTTAATTTAAGTTGTTTTTTAGTTATCCCTTGTAGTCTCATTGTTGAGCACAGAATATGAAATTCCTTTAAATGCTTGTAAGGATTCTCTCCGACAAAAAGTAGGTAATAAATATATCAATCTATAATTTAGTTTAAAGGGAGTCTGAAGATTACAAAAATCAATGCAAAAGGATTTTTGATTACATCAGTGATAGCTAACTCCCTTAATGTCCTTTGGGCAGTTATATCTTCGTCTTTAAAGTCTTTTTCTTCTCTATGAGTGTTGAATTCCAATAAATCCACAGTCAGTTTTAGTTTCAAAAACAAGAAGAAAACAAAACTTAAACGAAATAAATCATTAACACCATTCTCCGACAATGGTGCCAAAATTTGATGTGTCATCAATCTACTAAAAATAAATTAACCTATTTAACTAAATATCAAAATAGAGCGAGTAGAGTCGTTTTCTCAAGGAATGATGGATTCACTTCTTTTAAATAAATAAAAATATAAGGGCTTGATAGTTAACTAAACTAATAATAAAGGAAACAAATAATTGATTAAAGAAAAATAAATAACTTGAAATTTAAAAGAATAAAATTTAAGGGAAAATAAGATTTCAGTCAAAGAAATTATATTCATCTTGATTCATATTTATTGATCATCGGTTTACCTAAGGAATTCAACAAATTATAAATAAATTGGTTATAGTCATTCAACAATCACCGTACAACCAATCTCTCCTTATTTCATCAATAGTTAAGAGAAATTTGTAATTATTTCTCCAATTGAAAGACAACCCTAGAGGAACTCATAAAATTTAATGTTTCAATAGTATTAAGATCTAGAGAAATCCAATTTTAATTAACAAACACACAAACGGGTTCATTTAAATTAGATTATTTAATTTCATGATATAGATTATACTACTTGCAAAGTCATGAATTTATGTCATGCACTACTATATTAAAACAAACAAATAATTATAAATTTACTATTTTAATTGGTTGTATATTATTTTAGAATTATCAAATATTAACTAATTTAATAAATCCTAAAAAGTCATACACACTAGAGTGTGAATGAAATAAATACTTATGAAGTGTTGATACAATATGTTCAATTAAATCTCACAATTATGGAGAATCAAAAGTTCAATAACTTTTCAATTAGAAAAAAAACTAGGAACAAGACATAAAAGAAGAAGAAAAATAAGAAAATAAATAAATTATGTAGAGAAATTACAAGCATATCTCCCCTCTTGGAGGAGTTTAATATCTCTTTTATAGGAGTGGATCTCCTAATTTAAGAAAAAATTTTCCTAAATCTTGATAACTGCTAAAAATTATTGTCTCGCTAAAAGAAAATAAACTAATTGATTTGAAAAGAGAAATTTCCTAAAAATTAAAATATTATGAAAGTTAGACTTTCTAAAACTCCATCCCTAAATATTAGGAATAAGTTACTAATACTCAGAATTTTCAATGTTTCCAAAACACACTTCAAGTTTTCTTGAAATCATGTGTAAATAGGGAGGAATAATATTGACTTGGCTTGTAGAAAATTCTTGCAATAATTCCTGAAATCTATATGCCCACATACTAATGCAAGAGCGTTTCTGTCTACCTTTTCTCATTTTTTGTATAAATTCTCCAAATTAACTCTTTTTTCTTTACTTTCCTTCATAACTTTTCTTCAACATCTTAAAATATCAATTAGCATAAAATATAATTATTAATATAATATTTATTCAAAAATTAAGTAAAATCAACTATTACTATTGTACCAATTAATACCCTATCAATCTTGTAACGTTTGTGTTTAGACATGTGTATTATGCATTGATTCTTTTTTCCTGGTTCTTGTTATATATATAAAAAAAAAAATCATTTTTTGAGTGTTACAGCTTTAGAATGTTTATTTGGTAACCTTTATGGATTGAATTTAAAAAGATTTTTAGTCTGGTAGTTGCAACAAAAAGATGTTTCGTAATGCACCCTTATGTTACCTACATGTGTTAATGTAATACTTTTAATTGAAATCAGGTAAATTAAGAATCTGTTTGATAAGACTTACTTTTAACTTAAAAGTAGCTTTTAAGTTTAAGCTAAAAATAATAGCTTAAAAAATAAAGTTAAAATTGTTTGATAGTTTCACTTTTAAAAACTCTTTTTTTGTTCCTTTTTATTAAAAAACTATTTGATAAAATAATCTATATAAATTTTAATTTTAGTTAAAATTACCATAAATGGTATAGATATATTATAAGTATATTACTAACTATTCAAAAATCTACAATAATAGGCATTAATTTTAATAATCAAAATAAAAAATAACAATTTTTTTTTTATTTACAAGTACTGTTGTTATATTACTTTTGAATATATATATAGTGGGGGAAGAAGTATTATTTACAAGAATTATTTTTATAGGTTATAGTATTTTTTTATATAACAAATTATTTTTTACACAAATTATTTTACCAAAGAAAGATGACGGCAATTGGATTCCATAACCTACCACCGTTGGATTACTTTCCCTGATCCCCAAGGTTCTTCGTTGACTTGGTCATTACAAATAACAGTGATGTCAAGAAAGTGTTCGAAGAAATTCCCCAATGAAATGGTTTCTTGGAATTCTTTGATAACAAATTAATTCTTTTTGAATAAAATTAGTTATTATAATTTTTGCCCGTTGCTCCTTCTTCCCCTACTCTTCATGAACCTTTGCCTCCTTCCATCAAGCCCGTTCCTCCTTCCCTGGCTTCCACGACTAATCCTCCATCCCCGATGTCTTCGACAGCTGTGACTGCTCCTCTAAAGACGGTTAAGGAGTTCCAGAAACAAGTAGCTAAAGAGCTTTTGGTGAAAAATCTTTTGTTCGCAAGCCTGATCAGCTGGGGGAGAGAGAGAGAGGGAGGGGGGGAGAGGGTCAGAGAGAGAACCTAGCGATGGCGAAAATGAGAATGAGGTATTGGGGTATTAGGGTTTTGAAAGGGCAAGAGTTGGATTTATGATTTTATAAGAATGACATAAAGGGAATGAAAAAATATTTTCTCCGTAAAAGTTGGCGAAGGAGAAGCAAAATTTCTTCTTAGGAGTTTTTGGTGAAGCTCTTTTTTTCTTGTTTTTCTTCATTAAAAAAAAAGTTTATTAAAAATGATATTTGGTAGAACTTCTCCTTAAAAAAAAAAAGAAAAACTCAAAAAAAGCTCTACCAGACACAAACTAACTAAATGTACTATCACATTTTTAATAGTTTAATACTATGAGTCTTTCCTTTAAGATAGTGGATATTTAATAATATCTAACTTGTCTTCATTGACCGATAAAGGATGACATAAGGAGGCAAACATACCCAATGTACAAAGTTCTTGACTCATAATTTTTTTTTTCATAATATGTCAAAATACATTTTACAAATTTATCCGAATATATATTTAAAATTAAGAGTACATAAATTATATATAAATATAGAGTATCATTTTCCATTTCATAGAACATTTAAGAAAATTACTCTAAATATTGTGCACTAGATAATTTGTATTGAATCCGAATTCATCCATCGAAACAAATCATCCCTAACCATGAAGCGTTTAGCTTCATCAATTAGCTATGTATACAATACAAATCATCTATGTTGGAGCTTATATATACATTTAGAGAATTTAATTTGTTTGATTAAAAGAAATGCAATTCATAAGCTGAGATTTCGAAGCACATAATTTCTAGGGCATACAAGAAATTTATTTTTTTTAAAAAAAACGGAAACAATTCCAATAGCTCGTAAAACCATGTAAGGAGAATAACTCTCTCCATTCAATTATTAAATAAACTGAAACTATTAAAATTTAAACTTATTTCCAAAAAAAAAAAAGAAGAAATGATTAAACACGCCATCCATGCTGCTTATGTAGCGTTTTCTTCTTTATGCTAGAACTTGCTCCACTACCTGACCTTCCACACTCTGGGTACTTTCCGCAGCACTCTTCTTTGCCTCTTCTTCTGCCATATCTTCTGCTTCCTTTTGCTGCTTTACTTGCCCACATTCGTGGTTCAAGAGATCACTGGTGCTTTCCAAAATCTCTCTCGTCCAATTGCGAAGCTTTTCAACTGCAACCACATCTGCATATTGCACTGGCCAATAAGTTTATGAAGTACATACAAATTGAAGCTTGGATTTTGCTTAATCATCATGAGCAGATGATACTTTTTGTTAAAGTTTAAAGTTTAAATTTTCTTGCATGCGATCAAATATGCCACATCATGCTTTTCCTTTTTTCTTGCTTTTGGCAGACATATTTAAGCACTCATTCAACGCGTTAAAAAAACGATTAAGAGAAAAAAGCCGCCACGTTGTAGTGCCATGGCATAACACCGTTATTTTCATCTTATTTTTTGCATAATCCCATTGGTATCATTCATTTTATTAAATTTTGTTTATTATGTAGATTTCCATGAGAGCGAGTTATTATTTTATATTTTTTGGTTGATTTTTAAAATTAGACACTAGGATTTAATTAAAATTAGAAAGATGAGCCTCGGGATACAGGTGGGTTAGAGAAAGAATTTGCTGCGTTTATGAAAAATGATAATAAATTTTATTAATTAGTAATTTGTTTTTATTTTGAAATTTACAAGATAAGTAAATAATCATTTTCATAATGACTTGTAAAGGCTCGAAGGTCAGGCATTTCTTCTGATTTTTTCCATTCAGTGAGAATACCGATAGGAAGAACAAATGTTGGAATACACCATATTGAATAGAAATTTTCAGTGGAGTAAATATGAATTGTAATTTCCACGATTTGGTTAGTTATTGTATAATTTTTATCCAGGAAACTCTCGATCAAGGAAAAAAATGTTGGAATTGAGAAACTGACCTAGCCTGGGGACAACGTGGCCTTGGGGGTGCCTTATAACAAGAGGATTGTCAAATGCAGTAGCAAGCTCCTCGGACGGCAATTTCAGCCAGTCCTTGTCACCAATGAAGTGGACTGATTTAACCTTGATTGGCTTTTCGTATGCAATCTGGCATATGCTTGGATCTCGAAACTTTGTCCCTGATATTGACACAAACAGTTTTATTGGCGGGTGTTGTGTCAATAGCTTTCCCTGCATGTGTCGTAAACCAAAATCTCCATAAGTTTTTATTTATTTATTTTTTGTTACAACATGAATCAAATTCAGATTATGGGATCGGATGAGGAGGAGCTGTTACTACTGGACTGTCCCCTTAGATCTCCATAAGTTTTTATTTAATTACAAGTAAAAAGATTTTTTTTTTTAATAGAAAAGACAATGACTATCAGTTAATCTCATCTCACCTGTGCTTGGTACCCTAGCAGAAGGGCCGATAGAGTTGCTCCCTGCAATGAAAAGTGAGAATACACTTATGGTCAGGTTCAAACACTAGATTCATACTCTTCGGTTTCTAACTCCTTATTTTTTCTTACTAACTTGGGAAACTGGCGACCGTTATTCTTGTAACATTACATTAAACTTATTAACATATTCTCTATCCGTAAACCATACATACAGAATCAAAATCTCCGAAAACAATTATTAAGGTTCAAATGTTGAGTTGTTTGCAAAGAGAAATGCAATTGAAGGTCACTTGTTCGAGGCTGACGTACAAGGTTGGTGAAGCATTGAGCATAGTCTAACATTTTAATCAAAATATACATAATAGTGGTATTTAGAGTTTCCACTATTATAAAAGTATAAATAATAAGAGTTGAAGCTGTAAAAGTTTTTATTTTTAATCTTTTTGAGGTGGGGTTTATTTGGGCAAGAGAAAAAACAAATTCTTTGGTGAGTCAGGTGTACTTATTTTTTGACACAAAATAATAACACCAATAACAACCTGAATTTTAATTCTAACAATTGGGGTTCATCATTTTATTAAATTATAAATGATCCACAATATGCGCAAATTATGAACAAGCCTTTGCTCTCAGCAGTCGGAGGTGTACAGTGAGTCAGAGATTCAAGTCATGGTTGCAAATATTCAACATTTAATTTTTGGTGAGGTCCAAAGCTCTCAACACGAGTGTGCTAACATGAAGCGCAAGGAGAGATGGGATAAAGAGGAATAATAGATACCTGAGAGAAGCCGAGGAAGCCATCAAAGGGGCCATTGTTTGTGATGTAATCACATAAATATGCGATGCACTCTTCCAAGTTGGTGTACTCCGTGAAATCCTACTTGATAAATAATGTAAGTTTTTTATTTATCAAAACCCCATTATATTAAAAATATTGCTCACACTTTAAATAAACCAAAAAAGAAAAGAAAAATACCTTATCAAATTGAAACCACTCATAGTAAGGTGGTGGGAAAAAGCCCTCTAATTCTGATTTGCCTCCTGCTGGAAATAATCCGTTGGGGAAATCCTAAAAAATGCAACCCATTTTTGTGATTCCTCTATATATTTAAAAAAAAATATTACATGTATTTGTTACTGCGTTAAGTTCTATATCGTGTAATTTAAAATTTAAAATATGATATATAAATATAAAACTTTATTTTTATAATTACCTTTATTGCAGAACTTAAATTCTCTTTTAATAGTCACATTGCACACATGCCTAACACAACCCCAGGGACCAGTCTCACTCGCCGCATGCGGGGAATTATTACATGGTCTTCTCAATGGTTTTATACATCACCGAATCTTGTCAACTAGAAGCCATTTATTATCAAGGGCTTGGCCCGACTTACGTTTGTTTCTTGAAAAGAAAAATAAATTTCTAGGATTTTGATAGATTTTTGTAAAACAATCGTATAAAGAAACCTTGCTTTCTAGGATTTTATGTTTATTTTCTAGAATTTAGGGATAACAACCCCAATCTTAAGTCTATTTTCCCATCCTAATTTATGGTTGAAAACCACCTTTTGGCATCCAATCTTTGAAAAGTGTCTTTAAGGTATTTATCTCAGGTAGAACGTGTCACTTCAGTGCATCTGTTTTCAACATTTGGAGAATCTGTTTACGAACATTGGGTATTCTGCAACCTATGGTATCACCGTGGCGAAGCCACAAGGGGGAAGTGGACAGCCGCCTCACTAAAATTTTGATAAAAAAATTATACATTTTTTTAATATTATAAAAAGTTTTAATATTACTATTAAAAACTTTTAAAAGTTTTAAAGATAATAATAAAAATTTCATAATATTATTTATTTATTAAAAAATTACAATATCTATCCCCATTATCCTTAGCATGTTATATTTTGAATTCACCGAAAAAGATATGATCGAATGACTTCAAAAAATTGTTTTTTTGGCATTTGGATAATTGCTTGAAGCGCTCTAAAGTTCCAATTAGAGGACACTCTCACTGAAAAGTGAAAAAATGCTTTCCTTTGGATACAAGACAAGGTGTCACAAAATGAACAAACGTGTCTATAGATTGCCAACTTTTTTAGGACAAAAATCAAATATTTGAAGAATTAATGCACATTACAAAGATATTTCAGCAGAATTAACCAAGGCCAGGGAGGGATTAAGCCTCCGAGTGTGTTTAGGTATCCCATAAGAGAGAGAGAGAGAGAGAGAGTTAAGTACCATGTCGAAGGAGGCGAAAATAGGATCCCATTTACTGATTTGTTTCTTGAAGAAACTTCCGCTGGTCCTAAATCCGTGGAGACACAATATCTTCATCCTCTTCTTTTCCTCCCTTCCTTCCATTTTTCTTGACTTCTCTTGGTTATACGCTACACCCAGCTAGCAATTGTCCCTTCAATAGTTGATGGTGCAGCTTTCCTGAGTTTTCCATCTTTTAAAAACCTTCAACTAACTTGGGAAGGGTTTGGTTTGCTAGGCCGGTGTTCACGTGTCTCGTCTCTACTCTTCTCTTCACTCTACTCTCTTTTAAGTCCAAGTAGCATTTATTCAACCACCTAATCACACTGATACTGTTAATGAGGGGTAAGTGGGATGGCCTGCCCAGTGGAATTTTAGAAAGTTCTTATCTATCTACTTTTAATGAACATAAAAAAAAAAAGAAAAATTCGTCTACAAATTTTAAAGATATTATTAAAATTTATAAAATTATCACTAAATGTATTAAAAATATCAGTACAATCCTTTATAATATTATTTATTTCAAAAAAAATTATAACTCCTAGTATGTTCTATTTCATACAACTAGAATAATTTTTTTTTCCGTCTTGGCCCTGCTCATAAATGTTTAACTTTTTTAATTTTTTAATCTCTCTATTTTATGTTATGTTATTTTATTTATAATACATTTTAATTAAGATGATTCTTTTCTTTTTTAAAATATGAAGTTTCCTAAAAGGAATTAAATTTTATATGAAAAATAAATTACCATTTTATTAATAATTTTATATTAGAAATCTCGCATACACTTATTGTTTCTTGCTTAATAGAAGATTACTAACCATAAAGTTCCAAAAAGTAATGGTCCAAAGGATAGATTAGTGATCATTATGGGCCCTTCGAGGCTGACCTTTGATCATAGAGCTACAAAATTAGATGATTTTTTTTTTTAATTTTTTTTTTTTTTAAAAAAAAAAAAGGGGAAAAGAGGACACTTGACCACGCCGGTGCAGATGCAGGCTATGTGGTGCTTGAACAACCCTGTATACCATCTTTCCTATTTGCAACAGCTTTTCTCTCCGAGCATAGCCAAAATAAAGAAAGTATCGCTGTCCAAAATTTCAAAGAGGATATTTGACACTGGTGAAACAAAAGTAAGGAATCTGATGATATCCGGTGCAAGCTTCGCTGGGCCCAATAGACAACCAGGCCCATGACACATTAAGAGACCAGTCAAACTCATAATCCTTTGACACATCAACGATCAGTGCATATTGATTGTCCCATTTCCCTGCTTGGACAACTGCTTGGCATCCTAGCTGATCGGCACTAGATGACTGATCAATACTACAAGTCGCTCTCCTCGAATTACAGAGACAATCTTATGAAAATAGAAAGAAAAGATACGACCCCATTCGATAAGGGAAAGTGTCACGCCCCGACCCACAGCCGAGCCGGGCACGTGACCAGCCCGCCGCGGCACCTCGATGCACGGGCACCACGTCCCGCACATCGAAGCACCGTAAGGCTGTCGATATTCACAAAATCCAGGTTTCCAAATCACAGAGATCCCCAAGAAATAAAAATAATACATGTATGCCTCAATGCAAATTAAAACAAGTGAGAGTTAGACTTATACAGACTAGAAAAATTTTAAATACAGTCATCCCAATTTAAACAAATATAATGGTCATTCTAACTTCCTCAAATGATACAATAACCTCAATATATATATAACGGAAGAGCGGGTAGTCATACCCCAGCCCAGTAGTCTCCAAGAATATCCAATACAACAATGCGCACAAATCTCTCAGTCCGACTCTACACTTGTAGGAGGGAAATGTGAGGGGTGAGTACCATAGAGAGGGGGGTTGGTACTCAGCAAGTCGGGGGATGACATGCTACAATTAATTTTCGGGTGAATTAGGAGTGTCAAAATTATGTCCCAATAAATCCATGGTATGCAAAAATATTATGACATCTCAATAAATCATTCACAGCGTACGTATCAAATCAAATATGCATCCATTATGCATGTCCGTCATATCATGTAGAGCCGGCCGAAAATATCCCGGCAAAGGCCAACCATGGCCAAGGACGGGCGACGTTGGGGGTTTTCATGGTGCAAGTAATAAAATAAGGCTCTCCACCCCAACGTTGGCCACAGACTACTCCAACTAGCCTGTATAT
This sequence comes from Dillenia turbinata, assembly GCA_037126225.1. Classification (NCBI taxonomy): domain Eukaryota; kingdom Viridiplantae; phylum Streptophyta; class Magnoliopsida; order Dilleniales; family Dilleniaceae; genus Dillenia; species Dillenia turbinata. The sequence goes on along the minus strand of JBAMMX010000004.1, from coordinate 14,336,798 downwards.
ATATATCGCACATGTATCAAGGATCAAGCGTGTATAGAAACCCGCCGGTGCTAGACCTACCAAGGTCCTCCCTGAAGTGGTTCAACCGACGACTGTCCGTACAATATGTATGACAATCTGGCAGATACCCCCTGCAGAGGCGTATCCGGGCACAATAGGTGCCTCTACCAAATGTCCTTCGTAGCTACGGAATGCCATAGGAAGCATATCATCATCATCACAGTATCCACAGGGGCATCCAGCCCAAATCACATATCTCAAGCCATAATGTGTCAAAATCATGTGCCAATATGCAATGGAAGTATAAAATCATGTAGATATATCAAAGTGTGGCACAATCATCAAGTGTCAAAATCATGGATGCATATCGATATAAACAAGTTGGGACACTCCATATATCACAAAACATTTTCATAAATCCAGGGAAATAGGTCAATCATACCATTTTAAATCATGCCTTTGAAAACTTTTTAAAACACAGTATCAATTAAAAGTAGATGTCAAGTCCCACTCACTGTCAGGGGAGGATAATGCACTCCCCAATATCTCCACAAAGCGTATATCAAGTGCTCCCTCCGTTCAACTCAAATAACTCTTAGGGAGACAAACAGTCTGCAGATTTTTTAACCTGCGCAGTCATGGAAAATTGACTATAACTTTGGCTATACTAGTCCAAATTAGATGATTCTTATCTCATTTTAAAGCTAAGAGACAGCACTATAACTTTCATTTTGTACACTTCCTCAGATTCAAATCACTGAATTCCCGGTAAGCCTCATTTTGTTACTGTCATATTTAAGTTTTGGATTCTGTCTAGTTTTTGTGAAGAAGCCATAACTTTCATTCTACTCACCAACGTCTAATGAAATTTTAACATATTATAGCTAAGATGTAGATCTACAACTTTCGTGTTTTGAGTTTTATCCACATATGCCTGGAAGGGGTTCAACGAAATTCATGAACAGGACTGATACGTTTTAGTGAAACATAAAGTTTCTGTCAACACAGTTTTAATGAAAATTGTATAACTTTCAATTTCCTCGTGCGAAATGGCTGAAATTTTTATATGTTATAGGAAAGAAGTATATCTATAACTTTCATGTTTTGTGTTTCTTCAAAATAATACTGGAGAGGGGTCGTTTTTACTCACTACTGTCAAGGTTCGAAACAGGACACTTCTATGTCGAGTTTCAGAAAAAGTGCCATAACTTTTGGCACAGGCATCTGATTTTGGTGATTCTTATCTCGTTGGAAAGATAAGACTTTGATCTACAATTCATATAACTATCACATTTTCAAATTATGGCTCTAAGATTTCTTAAAACAGGGATGAAGTCACGGACAAAAATAAAATTTAAAGTGAGACAGGATAAAATTTCTTACCTCACTTTCTTGGTCTTCCTCTCTTGCTTCTCTCCTTGTTCTCACGAATTGGGGAGAATGAACAAGCATTCTAAGGCCTTCTTCTTTTATTATTGTGTTAATAACTCACCACCCTAGGATCAAATCTCCAATTAATCTAAACCATAGGATCATTTTGACTATTGCATGTGTTCTCATTGGTTTTCATGTGCATGTGTTTTCATTGGCCCACCTTGCCTTTCTCATCTCCATTTGGCCAACACTTGTCTTCCTCACTATAACACTTGTTCAATACAAGAATACACTTGTCACATTTCATTTAAGTTTTGTTAATTGCTAACAAGTCCTTTGACTTATAAAAATTCTAATTTGACCCCTAAAATTTTCATAATTACACACTAGGCCCAAAATCTTATATTAGACCTAATTAAATTTATTTAATGTGAAATTAAGGTTTTGAATCTCTTTGAGTCAAAATTGATCCGATTTGTATTTTACCGTCAAATATCCAAGGTTGATTTACCAGGAAAATTTTCTTAGTGAAAATTTATGAACATAGTAGTAGAAATATTATATATATATACACATATATATGAAATGGAATTCACTATAGAATACACCGAGAGTCGGTGTTACAGAAAGAATTCCTGTGACGATCCGAGTTTTCCATATCGATAAGGTTTAACAATTTTTGTGTAACTTATGGCATGATTTCTCAAAATCTGGGGATATCTTCGGAAGAAAACTAGAGTTTTATTACCCCATAATCATACGGCTCTAGCACCTAGAAAATATATATACTCTCATCTGTACGCCGCCCAGGTAAGTTCTCTTGGTTTACATAGGAGCACACAATTCACGTCGAGTTCTCTCTTTCTCAGTCTGTTCTTTCCTCTCGAAAATCGCTCTTTAATTTGAACATCGGAACCTCCCTATCGGAGCACCTTTCGGTGGTTTTTTGTAGACGGTAGTGCCATCCTATTCGAGTTAGTAAAGTTATCATATGTGAAACCAAACCCACCTCCAATAGATTGACGCTGTCTGTAAGAACGGACCGACTTCCCAACCGAATCGACTCTTACATACACCCCTTTTTTCTCTCCTTTTCATCATAGCCTTAGCCAACAGAATGAGACCTACCATCGGCTTTGATGATGAGGATTTGATAGAATTTGACACCTATCGCAATGATCCGCTGATCATCATCACCAAAATCGGCTCTTCCCTTGTGAAGAGGACCTTTGTGGACCAAGGTGCAGACCGTGACATTCTTTTATGGGAAGCCTTTCAGCAGATAGGACTTGTCTCATCCCTCCTTCAACCTTACGATCGACCCATCATGGGACTCGCTGGCAAATGTATACTCCCCAAAGGTATTATCTCGCTTGCTGTATCAATGGGAATACTTTCCCATCACACCATTACTAGAACCACCATTTACGTGGCAAAGTTCCCGTCTCCTTACAATGCCATTCTAGGGCGTCTTAGCCTGAACAGCCTCGAAATGCTACCAAGCATCCGATACATGAAAACCAAATTCAAAATGTCCCTCGAAATCACAACCCTCTACGACGATCTAGATCCCTCTGCCATCCCCATTGCGGGAGAGGAGGATAAGGTCCTAGCATTCGACACCATGGAACTCAGGGACGACCCTAAGTAATAATCCAAGCCCCAATCCGGGGAAGAGGTAATCGAAGTATCCATTATAGATATCTCTAGTCAAACTGTTCAGATTGGTACCCACATGTCAACATCGCTCCAGAAAGCAGTCGTAGAGTGCTGGCGACGTCACTCAAAAGTCTTCGCCTGTTCTCTCGAGGATATGTCGGGTATCCACCTCTCGGTCATAGTACACAAACTGATTGTGGATGCTAGCTGCAAGCCAGTCAAATAGAAGAAGAGAGAGTTCACTTTAGAATATCAGCGCATAATATAGGAAGAAATTCAAAAGCTACTGACAGTAGGATTCATTTGAGAAGTGGAATACCCTGAGTGGTTAGCCAATGTCGTGATGGTGAAAAAGGCAAATGACAAATGGAGAATGTGCGTGGAATTCACTAATCTCAATAAGGTATGTCCCAAAGATAGCTATCCACTCCTAAACATCGACAAGTTGATTGATAACTCATCTGACCACCAACTTTTAAGTTTCATGGATGCCTACCCCGAATATAATCAAATAAACATGGCTCCTGAAGATGAGAAAAAAAGGAGCTTCATTATAGAGTTTGGTACTTACTGCTACAAGGTCATGCTACTTGGCCTTAAGAATGTAGGGGCCACCTTCTATTCTAACGAGTAGTGAACAAGGTTTTCAGTGAGCAACTTTGCAGAAATATGGAGGCTTATGTCGATGATATGCTCGTCAAAAGCACGATACCAATGACCATGTTGTTGATATGGAAGAAACGTTCCGAACACTAGAATGATACAACATGATGCTAAACGCTACGAAGTGTACTTTTGAAATCAAGTTCAGAAAGTTTATGGGCTTCCTAATCACCAATCGAGGCATCGAGACAAATCCAGAGAAGATCTAAGCCATACTTGACATGACATCACCCAGAACGATGAAAGATATATAACACTTCACTAGTAGAATCGTTACCCTTAACTGTTTCATGTCAAACGTGGGAAAGAAATACAAACCATTTTATGATGCCCTGAAAAAGTCTCAGAAGTTCACGTGGACACTTGAATGCCAGATCGCTTTTGAAAAGTTCAAAAAATATCTCATGTCACATCTGCTTCTCTCCGGACCGGTGTCACGTCCCGAACCGGGAATCGTGAACAGCCGCCCGTTGCCCTGAATGTCGGCTGTATTTCTACAGAAATTCGGACAGAACCTCCCCATAAATCGGAGGTCTCCCAATGTACAATTTAACCTGTTAAACCTGTATAAATGCAAAATCATCCTGAAATTAAAATAAAAGGGCCATTCCGGCCTCACAACAATCCACCAACCCCAGCAGACATCCAGGACAACGCCAGACTAAATAAACTATCAACAATCCTAGCCACAAATCTCTACTGTCATGCCCAACCAGAGCATGAGCAGCCGCCACACCGAGCGGGCCTAAGTTTATACAATTATATTACAAATTTCCCAAGTTAACACTTCAAATAGTTACAAATGCCTCAATGCAAGAGAAATATGAGAGTTTCGCAAACAAAAGTCTAAAAATTATACAATCATCCCAAAATAAGTACACGGTCAACTACGGACCTCAACAAGACCACACAGGGTCGACAGAAAATACGAAATTCATATTTTTATTTAAAACTTAAATCTCACCGTCGTGAATCACCAAATCCGCCAACGAGCTATCAAGCCCTCGAGCCAAATACATCGCCCTAGCACCATAATCCTGTCTGGGGAGAGAAAGAGGATGGGTGAGTACTCGGGGAAGAATACTCAGTGAGTGAGGGGATAATCTCAAGTACTAATAGTGTAGGTGAAAATTGGAGTGTCAAACAATATCATTCGTAACAATAACTCAAGTTTCGCAATAAATCATGATATGTTCGATACAATAAACTCATTTATGCAGTCACACGATATCACACATATATGCATCCATTTAAAAATCAAGTATAACATAGAGCTAGCCGAAAGAATCCTGGCAAGGGTCAACCATGACCAAGGACAGGCGCATCGGGGGTTTTAATATGCAAAGTGTTTCAAAGTAGCTCTCTACCCCGACGTTGGCACGTACAAGCAACTCCCAGTGCTAGACTGCCTATTCTGACGGACCTCCCCTTTCGGTTCAACTGGGCCCATACGGAACATCACAACCACGTACAAGCAACTCCCGGTGCTAGACCGCCTATGCTGACGGACCTCCCCAATACATGGTTCAACCGGGCCCATACAGAATATCACAACCACGTACAAGCAACTCCCGGTGCTAGACCGCCTATGCTGACGGACCTCCCCAATACATGGTTCAACCGGGCCCATACGGAATATCACAATCATGTACAAGCAACTCTCGGTGCTAGACCGCCTATTTTGACGGACCTCCCCTTTCGGTTCAACCGGGCCCATACATATCGCAATCACGACGTTTGCGGATACCTCTGGCCAAAGCGTATCCGGGCAACTCGTGCCTCTACAAACGCCCTTCGTAGCTACGGAATCATCAATATCATCATCATAGTATCGCATCACAAGTGGGCATCCCGGTGCCCTCACAGTTTATCAAAACATTTCAAATCCGTATGCCAAATACATTTCATCAAAATCATTTCAAATCAACCGATGCAATGGTAGTATAAAAAACATTCCATTTCTCAAATCATGGCATAATTTCATTTCTTTTCAAACATGGATGCATAATCGTAGAAAACATAAGCACGACACTCCAATAGTCACAAAACAGATTTGAGATTAAATATCACACATCAAATCAAGGCATATCAAAGCATGTTTTATTTAAAAATAATGTAAAATCAGGTTTCACTATTTCATGCAAGAGATTAGGGTCCCACTCACTTTCTAGGGAGGGTAGTCACTCCCTATTTCCAAAATCAAACCAATTCGACTCCTCGAGTCTCCAACAAGATCAACCTAATCAAAGTATCACATAAATCATCAAATTTTCAATTAATTTTAGGGTTTATCATTTTCCCTAAGTTTGTACAAACCTTAACTCTCAAATTTATGAATAAACTCCAATGTAATCAATTTCTTTCCATTTATAAGTAAATAACCAAATCCAAACCAATCTCAAATAATTAAATCTCACAAAATGGAAAACTCTTCGAAAATTCATACACTTTTCAATTCACATCCGATTTCTTCAAACCATATCTCATTTTAAAGGTATTGAAACCTATTTTCATAATATAGAGATTGTAATTAAATTACCTATATGCAACATCAACTATAATGTAAAACAACGCATCAATCCTTAGGCTCAACTCCCAAATTTGGACTATTTTCATACTTATGTCAAATTAAACTCCGAGAGAAATTATTCTAAACAAATCAATACGATTCTATCATCCAGAACAACCCAATTCATTTAAAATTCCATACTTAACCTAAATAATCACATATAACTTCAGACGATGCATTTAAATCTAATCTCACATACATCCTAACATATATAATACATTCCTACTGTAATTTACCTTACATTCATCTAAATAAATCAAATGAATTAGTATTTTACCTCACCTAGAGTGGTCTGCAAATCCAAAACCCTAACGTCCGTGCATCTACAACTTTGTCCGGACCTGCATTACTTCCAATTCAAAGTACAGTTCAATGATTATACTTATTTTCTATTGAAATCAAGCCCTAAAACCATAGATTAGAACTCTTACCCTTATCTGCACATTGGAGAAGTCGTGACCTAGGGTTTTCGAGGGTCGGTTAATGACTGCGGGTTGGGCTTTAGCTGAGATGGCAACAAGGCTCTTGACAGAGAGAGAGTAGCACGTAGGCGAGCAAGGCTATGGCGCGCGCGGGCGGGCGGTCGGCGGCGACCGGCGCGTTGAGGCAGGCGCAGTCGCGCGAGCAATCGCGCGCTGTGTTGAGGGCAGTCGCGCGCTATTGGGCGTAGTCGCGCGCTATTGGGCGTAGTCGCGCGCAGGAGAGGGAGGAGCAGAGCGAGACTGAGGGAAACTGAGAAAGAGAGCGAACTAGAGAGAGACAGAGAGTGAGAGATGAGAGGGCGAGGGAGAGAAACGGTGAGGGGTTGACTTGGTGGTGGTCGAACCACCGTTGGGTGGCGGAGCCGAGCAGCGGCGGAGAACCGCGAGAGGGAGAGAGTGAATCGCGGGTGAGAGCGATCACGAGTGAGAAATCGAAAGAGAGAGAGAGAAACAGAGGGAGAGAGAAGCCGAGAGAGAGAATGAGAGAGCAAGGATGCGGTGGTGACCCGCGGTGGTGATGACGGCCGTGGCAGACGCAGCGGCGGCGAGGGATGGCCGCGGCGGTGCGGCGCGGGTGGGGGAAGAGGAAAGGTCGCGTGGGAGAGGAGAGGGGAAAGAGAAATGGGAATTAGGGTTTCAACCCTAATTCCTTTCCTTTTTTTTTTTAATATTATTATTATTATTATTATTATTATCATCCTTATTATATATTTCTTTTTTTATAAATAAATTTATAAATAATTAAGTGAGTAATGTATAAATTAATAAATGAATAAAAAATCATCTATATATTTTTATACTCATTTTACTTTACAAATCGGAAATACGGATACTTTAAATATCCAAAAAATTTCAAATTTCATACCTCAAAATCGAAAATCAATATAATTAAAAATTTTATATATATATAAACGGAAGAATATTTTATATATATTCCATGAATACTACACTTGTACGAATACCGCAGTGTCGGTGTTACAACCGGTCCCCAAAGAGAAACTCTATCTTTATTTCTCTGTTTCTGATCAAGTACTCTGCTCTGTCCTCATGAGGTAAGAATCCATTGTACAGAAGCTGGTATACTACGTAAGTCGAATACTCCACGAGTCCGAGATCAACTATCGGCTTATCGAGAAGATAGCCTTCGTACTGGTCAATACTGTCAGATCACTACAATAGTACTTCCAGGTCCACACCATCATGGTGCTAACCAATCAATCGTTAAAATAGATCTTACAGAAAGGGACACGTCAGGTTGACTTATCAAGTAGAGTATAAAACTAGGTGAGTTCGACATCCAATATCAGTCGAAACCTACCATTAAGGGCTAGGCCATTGTTGATTTCATTCTCGAGTACACGTTCCCTATGACCACTGAGTAGCCTCCCACCAATGACCACAAAGAGTACCAGTCACTCGAGTGGACCCTCCATGTGTACAAATCATTTAACTCATCAGGCAGCGGGGCTAGACTCATCCTAGTTAGGCTAAACAACTCCAAGGCCCTTCATTTCGACTTCAGGGCAACAAATAACCAGGCTGAATATAAAGCCCTCCTAACTTAGCTAAGAATCACAGCATCACTTGGAGTTAGAACTTGTGAGTCTTCATCGAAAACCAATTGATCGTCAAACAGATCAATGGCGTCTATGAGACCAAGGAACAAACAATGGCGAAATATCTCCTTAAGATACGCCAAGCCATAAACACTTTCGACATAGTAGATATATAGCAAATTCGTCGATCCAACAACCCATGAGCCGACATGCTCTTGAAATGAGCCAACTCTGATTCGGTAGCGACCAATCATACTGTCTATATAAAAAGCCTGTCGCACCCTAGATTGAGGAGGCTGAACAAATCATAACGACAGGAAGCCTACCCAGTTGGAAAGATCCTATCGAGCCTATCTAAAGCATGGGCAACTGCCAAGCTCTCTCTTTGAAGCCACCAAGCTGAGACGCAAGACCGCTCATTACGCCATTATCGGCGATAGCCTCTACAAAAAGTCCTACACACACTCGTATCTAAAATACTTGACACCTGAAAAGGGGACTGCGTCCTCCAAGAAATCCATGAAGGGATATGTGGAACCACCTAGGTGCCCATAACTTGACAAACAAAGCCCTTCAATAGGGCTACTATTGGTCCACTATGAAGGCCGATGCGGATAGCTATGTTAAAAGATGCGATAAGTGTCGGAGTTTTTCGTCGGTGTCACACCAACCGTCCACCAAACTCTGCCCGATAGCTAGTCCATGGTCGTTCACCTAATGGGGAATTGATATCCTGAGGTCCTTCACACCAGTAACCGGACAACGAAAATTCTTGGTTGTGGCTATCGATTACTTCACCAAGTGGTTAGAAATTGAACCACTAACCCAAATCACTGCCGGCAGATATAACATTTCGTATGAGCATTCATTATTACCAGATTCGGTATACCTCACATCCTGATAACAGACAATGACAAATAATTCGACAACAAAAGCTTTCGAAATTTCTGTGACATGTTGGAGATCTAGCATCGCTTCACTTCTGTTGCCTATCTGTAAGCCAACGGCCTTACAAAGATAACTAATTGAATGATCCTTCGAGGGCTAAAGGCCACACTAGATGAAGTCAAAAGTCATTAGGTAGATGAGCTCTATAGTATCCCCTGGGATTATTGCATAACCCCTCGAAAGGCCACAGGGGAGACACCGTTTAGCCTTACATACAGTTGTAAAGCAATCATATTAGTGGAAATCGAACTTCACTCACTGAGGGTGGACCGATATACAAAATGGTAGAACGAATTCGCATTACGCGAGAAGCTAGACTTACTCTCTGAGGTGAGGGAAATTGCATTCGTTCGAATAGCTGCCTACCAACAGCAGACGGTGAGATATTACAATAGACAGGTTAGAGTCAAGACATTTAATCCAGACAACTTGGTACTCAAAAAAGTGGAGGCCACTGGCCAGCCCCAACCTGAGGCAAGCTAGTAACCAATTAGGAAGGTCCCTGTTTGCCAAGGCACTTATCACCTCGATCACTAAAATGGATTGGCCATACCCAGAACATGGAACTCTATGAATCTAGGCATCTATTACCAATAAGGGTTGGCGCCCAATCAGACGAACACACTCAGCCCTACATGAAATCCCATGGCCAGGTAAAATCCCTGCGGACCCATGTCTTGCTACACTAACCAATTAAATTGCTCTTATGTTTTTCAAGATGATTTATCGTTGGGATCTATTTTCTCGAATGGGCCAACATTGTCTAGTTTTATCGCTGAGATCTATCTCTTTGAACGGGCCAACGTCGCCCAGTCCTATCGCTGGGATCTATCTTCCTAAACGGACCAATATTACTGAGTTCTATCATTGGGATCTATCTCCTTGAACGGGCTCACATCACCCAGTCCTATCATTAGGATCTATCTCCCCGAACGGGCTAACGTTGCCTAGTCCTATGGCTGGGATCTATTTCCCTAAAAGGGCCAATGTTGTCTAGTTCTATTATTGAGATTTATTTCCCCGAATAAGCCAACATCGCCCAATTCTATCGTTGAGATCTATCTCCCCGAACGGGCTAATATCGTCCAATCTTATCATTGGGATCTATCTTTCCAAACGGGCTAACATTGTTTTGATCTATCGTTGGGATCTATCTTCCAGAACGGGCCAACGTCCCCCAACTCCACTATTGGGATCTATTTCTTTAAACAGGCCGATATTGCTCTTCCTATCAAATGGACGAGTCAAAAGACAGAGCCTAGATGCACTAGGATAATCCTCACATCCTACTATCGGGCAAATTCACTCTCTCAGTCTTGGACTATAAGGACAACACCATCCAGCTCCTAGCAAAAGGGAGGACTACCTTATGTTGAATTTCTCATCAACTAAATGCTACTAATCACCTTGGTTGTCTGACAGTTTGGTATTCAGCGCACATATCAACAAAATGCAAATGACGAGCAAGATTATTAAGCAAGTGACAAAAGCTCCTCTTTATTTCCATATGGCAAGCATATATCAGAACACATGAACAGACATAGCCTATAAGTCCTCGGATCGGACTAAATTATATCAAAAAAAGTACATGGAGAATCTATAGCATTGTTCTTGGATAAGGGCTGTAAAACTATGGCTAGTTAGCAGGGTTGGAGAGTACAAAAACAGTAAGCCACAAGAAGAAAGAATTTCAAAAAATTTTCGTAGTCAAACTGGGACAAAAAGACTATAGAATGAATTAAAGAGGGTATGAGATGACCATCTTCCAGCGCTTTTTTAGCAACCTGAGCAGACATCTCCAACCACCTGTTACACCCGAGGTCGGGCAACGGTTCCGACCTTGAGAAGAGAGCTCATTCTGAAAAGCATCTCATCCTCCTCAAGGTCAAAAAACCTAATGAAGGTCTTGAAGAGCTCCACCACGACGTCTGAATAGTGGACGACATGATGGCTCCTTGCATCAGTGGCCCCAACTTCGACGAAACCTCACATTAATAGAAATTCTCTATGCTACTGTGTCTTATGATTCGAGAACCATCACAAAGCAATCTTACAGGAGGATGACTCTCAACAAAAAGAACTTATAGAACCAAAAGTAACAAGATCTTTTTGACGCAACGTCAAGCCACATAGTCTCTATTTATAGCCAAAGAAACATGATCTTGGCAATCTTGGGTAGATAAAACAGTCCATTGAGAAATGAGTGCAATGAATGAAAAATTTTAACTTCTTTAACTTCCCACTCGGCATTAAATCTAGAGTCATTTATTTGAGGGTTGAACGTATTCATACCCTTATGACTTTCCAAGTACCGACCCTTTGATCTACTCCTTACACCCCTCCTATGAAGTGATATCAGGAGTAGGGGTAAATGATGATACCCAGTTCAACCTTCACTGGGCCTAATAGATAGCCAGACCCATGGCACATCAAGAAACTAGTCAGGCCCACAGTCCATTAACACATCAATGATCAGTACATATCGATTGCCCTATCTCCTTGTTGGACAATTGCTCGGCATCCCAGCTAATTGGCACTGGACAACCGATAATACTACAAGTTGCTCTCCTCAATTATGGAGACAATCTTATGGAAATAGAAAGGAAATATGCGACCCCAGCTGATAAGGGAAAGAATCCCCATGGCAATCCGGGCTTTCCATATCAATAAGATTTGATAATCTTTGTGTATCTTAGGGCATGATTCCTTAAAATCTGGAGACATCCTTGGAAGGAAACTAGGGTTTTATCACCCCACAATCATATGGCTCTAACGCTCGAAAAATATATATACTCTCATCTGCACATTGCCCAGTTAAGTTTTCTTGGCTTATATAGGGGCACATAACTCACGTCCAGTTCTCTCTTTCTCAGTCTGTTCTTTCTCTAAAAAACCGCTATGTAACTTGAGTGTCGAAATCTCTCCTACCGGAGCACCCTCTAGTGGTCTTTTGCAAGTCCGTTCGATCGTGATTTCCAAATGGCAGTGCCATCCTATTCGAGTTAGCAGAGCCATCATCCGTGGAGGCAAACTCACCTCCAACAGAGTCAAAGGAATTTCCTAGATAAAAAGGGATATTCATTGCACTTCAATTCAAGGTTAAAATGAAGCAAACAATGTTGTTAGAATAAGAGGATTAACCATCCAAGGAGGCCATTGTAAAAGAAACATCCAAAAGAAAGAGATCTCCGAATCGAATTTTTAAAATTAAAATTTGTACTATATCTATACTGCACCGACTAATTTGCTGGGTATACGATGTCACCCAATCAACCCAATCAACCCAACCGATTTTATGAGGGTTAACCTGCTTGTGCTATAAAATGTTATTAATCTTGGCAACAATTTTATATATTTTACCTTTTTGAATATTGGAGAAGTAGGCAACCAAAAATTCATGAACACCACTATTAACTTCAACAAAGGAGCAACCTGGCTGCTTCTGAATATTTTGCCCATTGACAAGAGACAAAACTTGCACAAGAAGTGGCAATAATATATCTATACTTACCCTTTTTTCAAAAGCAATTATCATTTATCAAAAAATAACCTGCTATTGCTACGTTCTTCTCTGCAAAGTATTTCCCACCATTCATCAAAAAATAATAATAGTAAACTAAAATGAGGACACCTTTATGGAAGCAACTTGGTGTCTTTAACATTTCGAATCTGATAGTACATGGCTAAAACAGCCCAGATCATATTAGGCCTAGATCTGCCCATAGCTCAATCGATGACACTCAATGGCCTAGTTGCTCGATTAGTCGATATGAGCCCGATTGGCTAACCATTTAGCAAGTATAATGAGGCTTTAGACCCTCTGAACCCCTCATTCACTGGGGATGCACCAACCGAAACGTGTCATCAATACGAAATCTATCTCCCAGGCGGGTAGACACAGTCCACACTCTCTCTTTCTCTTTCTCTAAACATTTACCGTTCACTCACTGATCGTTAAATGGTTGACTGACTTTGGTATCCTCTTAGCAATCGATAGTCACTACCTAACCCGCTAGAGAAAATATTTACTTTGCCTATAAGTGCAAAAAGAATCTCTTAAAAATAGGAAGGAAACCTCAAACATATAGAAAGAGATCCCAAGGACTACCAGAACTTTCCTAATCAAAATATTGCCCAAATCTCTTAGAATATTTTTACCTTGATCCCCAATATTCTGGGACACTTCAGAAAGGAAACTAGGGTTCCAATGTCCCACTAAGAGATGACTCTTAAGCCAAGTAACTATATATTGATCACGAAATCTATCAACCGGGTACGCAACTCTTTGCCTCTAAACTTACTCAAGATATCCACAAAGATTTCTTTCTCTTAGTCTACTCTTTTCTCTAAAAAACCGCTCTAACTTGAATGTCAGAGCCTCCCCCACTAGATCACTCTTTGGTGGTCTTTGCAGGCCCATTGATCATGATTCCTCGATGACCAAGCCCTATCGTTCAAGTTAGTATAGCCATTATCTATGGCGGCAAACCTACCTCCTACAGATTGGCTCCGTTCGTGGGAACATGCTAAAAAAGAATCTATCTCGCCGACCCTCCGTTTTTCTAAATTGCCTCATAAAAAAGTAACCAGGCTGCTTCCAAAGCAACATCCCTGATGGAAGGTCACTCCGCTTCCCTGACAAACTCTGCACAACATCTTGTAGTCACTAATCTGCTAGAGCTGCAGCCTCCGATAGGCTGCTATAATCATCCTGCACCACTGGCCGCTCTCGCTTCCCCAGAGAGAGCTACCTAACCTTAGGTGGAAAGATTAGAATCGAGGCTACAAAACATGAGCAAACAACTTAAAGAAATTAGTCGTACTCTATGGCCTGGTGCCCAGTCTTCTTCTAATGGATCAGGCCACATTCACACGTAGAGGCTCGAGCCCAGAGAACACCGAGAGCCTTTAGTAACTTCTTGATATGATCTGGATGACTTAAGAAAATATGTTAAAGAACTCATGGTCGATGAGTTAAAACGCAAAAATGTAAGAAGAGATGAGCCTGCTCACTACCTCCAAGTTTTCACCTTTCGACCCAAAGATTTTTTTGAATTCAATGCCCCATTACGTGCTTCTTCCTCCCCTGGAGAGGTATGACAGCACCAATGATCATGTTACCCACTTTATTACTGTGATGGTCTCAAGAGACATGTCCAATGCTGCTATGTGCAAACACTTCCTGATGACTCTGAAGGGTAATGCGTTGACATGGTTCAACTCGCTCTCCCCGTTCAGTGTTAAGAGTTTCTCTCAGGTGAGACACCAATTTGAAACACACTTTGTCATTAGCAGAGGCCAAGAGAAAATCTATGTCTCTCCTCTCGTTAGAACAGAGAGACAATAAACCACTAAGGGACTTCCTCGAGACGGATAAAATGGGACACTTAGTGGCCCTAATCTTCCAAAAGACTGAGATGCCCAGTTTTCTGTCCAAAGAGGTCCTTGCCACCCGTGCCAAGAAGCCCCAAAAAGAAAGAGGCCCATGATTGGCTTCAATGACTACAACTTAGTAGGAGTCGACCCAAATTGGCATGTCCCCTCATCATCATTGCTAAGATTGGATTGTATGAAATCAGGAGAATCATTGTCAACCAAGGAGCCTGATGTAATCTCTTGTATTGGAATTCCTTCTAGTAAATGAGTTATATGCCAGGACACTTGCAGCTCTATGTCAGGCCTATTAAGGGACTCTTTGATAAATGGATATATCCCGAAGGCATTATCTTCTTACCTATGACACTTGGAACTCCGTCTTGGCAAGTGATAGCTTCAACCACGATTAATGTGGTTAAACTTTCCTCTCTCTACGATACCATCCTAGGATGTCTCGGCCTGAATGCCCTAAAAGCAGTACTGAGCACAAAACACATGAAGAACAAGTTCAGGACTGATGATGGTATCGGGACCTTGTCTTGTGATCCGGAGCCCCTATTGCCTCCTCCCAAGTAAACTCTAAACCTTGTTTCCCCTTTACAATCATTTCTGCAATACCCCTTGATGGGTGATCTCTGGCGTTTGATCTTAATATTTGAATTGCTTATTATTGATTTCTTTTAATGATGTGTTTTGTTTTTCATGTGGACTGATCAAGCTAAACCTAGTATACTAGGTTGGACCTATCGTTGGGATTTATCTCTCCGAATAGGCTAACATTACCCTAACCTATCGTTAGGATCTATCTCCCTAAATGGGCCAACGTCGCCTTAACCTATTATTGGGATCTATTTTCCTGAATGGGCCAACATTGTCTTGATCTATCATTGGGATCTATTTTCCCGAATGGTCTAATGTCGTCCTGATCTACCATTGGGATCTATCTTCCCGAATGGGTCGACATCACCTTAACTTATCGTTGGGATCTATCTCTCCAAACGGGCCAACGTCGTCTCGACCTATCATTTGGATCTATCTCCTCGAATGGGCCAACGTCGCCCTAACTTATCATTGGGATCTATCTTCCCGAATGGGCCAACGTCGCCCTGACCTATCGTTAGGATCTATCTCCCCGAATGGGCCGACGTCGCCTTGACCTATCGTTGGAATCTATCTTCTCGAACTAGCTAACATCGCCCTAACCCATCATTGGGATCTATCACCCCGAACAGACTAACGTCACCCTAACTTATTGTTAGAATCTATCTCTCTGAATGGGCCAATGTTGTCTTGACCTATTATTGGGATTTATCTCTTCAAACAGGTTAAAAATCCCCCCGTTTTATCTGAACGGAACATTGCCTTCTAATCCTCCTTGAAAGAGTTTGTAGGGATATGACTCCTTGGATAGGTGAATGGCACTTGATTTACTTGACACAGGGAATTTGCCAAGTAAAGTTAACTATAGTAGGGACATGACTCCCTGATAATACTCCATCCACAAAAATAAGACAACTCGATCAATGTAAAGCTAAAGACAAATCAAAAGAATATTTTGTTTGTATATCCAAATGAGAAACACAAGGGAAACAGCAAAAGGAAAAACATAAACCCCGATTAAGGGGCTTGATAGTCTCGGGGTCTATGGGAGCAACGACAGGCTCAGATTCAACAACAGGAGTAGTAACAGGCTCAGGCTCAAGCTCAGGCTCAATAGCAGGGCCCTCAATGCTTAAGGGCATAGTATCCGTTAACCTCACTTGATGAATGATTTCCAGGGTGCACTAAAGCCTCTTGGATAGCCCATGCTGAGCACACTGATTCTCCACTATCGCAACCCTCAACCTAGTCAGCTCTTACTCGGCGACCTGGAGGGATCGACCCTGCATGTCAGCCAGCTTTCTTATAGCCTAAGGGATATCTTGTGCACTTAGCCCTTACTTATAATCCCTCACATTGCTGAAGGGTCGTATCCCGTTCGGCCTGCAACCATTCCACCTCCTTAGCTTGAGCACTCATAGCAGCCACCGATGATCTCACTCCCTCGAGTACCTTCTCCTTCTCCAGAAGAGCCTTCTCCAATCGAGCAGTATCGACTACTATCTGATCATACTGGCATCTCATATTGCTTATTATATGATTCCTACGTCGCTTCTGAAACTTTGCCAAAGTTATGGTCTAGACAATTGAATACGAGTCAATGGGCTGGTGAAGAAAGAACTAATAGAACACAAAAGATAAAGAAATACCGACATGGCCACTGAAAATAGGGCAGTGTCGCCTTGCTCTAGCGAGAGCTTACTCAGCTCCAGCTCTGAGTGATAGAAGTCCAACAGCTCAGCGAGTCGTTCTCCCTCCACAATATCCACATTACAATATTGATGATCAATAGCATTGATGGTTATTGTTCCACACTCCTTAGAACCCCAGCGCCCATCGAAAGACCGAATGGGAAAAGGACAATGGAGTGCCTCCTCCTCAAGCACCTTCTGTTTGCCCTTATCCAAAGCAACAGTGGAACCACAGAAGATGGCCCCGCATCAGGCCCCTCCTCTGAGTCTGAGCCAGCACCTTCATAATGTTCTGGAAAGCTCCCTCGCTCTTGCTGAGGCCTTAGAGTCCTAATCCTCATCCCTCACCAGAACACCTTCGTCGGTCCTCTCACTAGGACGCTTACTTCCATTGGTTTCCCTTAGCTCATCGGTGGCCGATCAAGCAGATTCATATTTCTTTTCTGGACTCTAACTTGACTCCTCTTTGAAAGACTTCTATAACTGCACCTGTTGCCTCTTGACCCTCGACGAGGTAAGGGCGGTCGAATCGGGTGAACGTACCCTCGATGTACTCATGGCCCCTTTGGGGGACCCCACTGATTTTTCCCTCATTCGTCGATAAACAATGATTTCTTTCAAATCCACCTCCGTGAGGAAACATATACAATCTATAGGCCTCATCTTTGCCTTTTCAAGTAGTAGAGGCCTCTTGATTCCCCTCCTCTTATCGAGCAAGAGACTCGTTAGAGACAACATCTCATCATCTAAGAGGTGGTCGATCCAAGTGCTCTTCCTCAAGGACTCACTGTACTCACCAACAGAATGGACGAAGCCTGAATTTCTTAAATCCTTACAAGGTCTTAACCCGATAAATGTGCCTGGATAGGGAGCAAGAAACCTTGGCATAGAACTCCTCTCTGGAAACTCGACAAAAAAGTATTTATACATCCAATTCTTGTCTTTAGTCTCGATATAAAAAAATTTCTAGTTTGACTCTTGACGAGTCTATAGACAGAACCAACCACAAGTGGAGCCCCTTTTCCCACACTTCTTCAGCGTATATATGGATACCAGAACTTCAAAATCGAAGTATAATCGACAGAAGTTCATTAGAGAAATCAGTGCCACCACCAAATACCAAGCATTGGGAATCAACAGAGTTAGAAATATATTCCAACGTAATAAGACCTTCGCAATAAGACCGGTGTAGGGTACTTTCAGACCAAACCTCACTGATTGCTTATACATTGGGACTTGACTCCCCGAGGCCATATTGGCTTTATCGACATTAGTCGCCAATACGATCACAAAGTTGCTATTTAACTGTATCGTGCTTTCAATCTCACGTAGCTTCTTCTGTGACATGGTGCTCCTAATTTCTCCAATGCTGGGAGAAGAACCCTGTAATGAACCCTTGGCTATTTTCCTCAAAGAGATCTCTACAAGAAACAAAGTCGTCAAAAAGCTTAACTGCCCAAAAAGGAAATGGAGAATCAACTTTCGAACATACAAAAACAAATGCGTATTGGGGATAGTTTGTGGTAACCAAAGCGACACGTGTCGCATTTAATGCCTTGATTTACAAGATTCAAAGGGTCTCATTTGAACCATACTCCTAATGTTCCATCTTCGAAGCAACCCTAACAGTGGGGGCAAGTGATGATACATGGCCGAAATGACATAGATCATATTAGGCCCAGGACCAGCCCACAGCTCAACCGATGACACTCAACAACCTAGTTGCTTGATCAATCGATATGAGCCCTATTGGCTAACCGTTCAGTAGGTATAATGAGGCTTTAGACCCTTTGAACCACTTATTCACTGGGGCTACACCAACCGAAACGTGTTGTCAATACGGGATCTATCTCCCAGGCGGGTAGACACGGCCCGCACTCTCTCTTTCTCTTTCTCTGAACATCTACCGATCACCCACTGATTGGTAAACAGTTGATTGGCTGTGATATCCTCTTAGCAATCGGCGGTCACCACCAAACCTGCTAGAGTAAATATTCACTTTGCCCATAAGTGCAAAAAGAATCTCTTGAAAGTAGGAAGGAAATCTCAAACATATGGAAAGAGATCCCAAGGACTACCAAGACTTTCCCAATCAAAATATCTCCCAGATCTCTTAGAATATTTTTACCTTAGTCTTCGAAATCCCAAGGAGCTTTAAAAAGGAAACTAGGGTTCCAATGCCCCGCTAACACATGGCTCTTACGCCAGGTAACTATATATTGATAATGAGGTCTATCGACCAGGTAAGAACCTCTTTGCCTCTAAACATACACAAGACACCCACGAAGACTTCTTTTTCTCAATCTGTTCTTTCCTTTTAAAAACAGTTCTCTAACTTAAGCAACGAGTTTTCCCCGCCGGAGCACCCTCCGACGATTTTCATAGGTCCTATTGATTGTGATTTCTCGACGGCCAAGCCCTATCACTCGAGTTAGCAAAGCCATCAACAATGGAGCCAAATCCACCTCCAACAAAATCCATTCAACAACAACTCAAATAACCTATATGGAAACATATCAAATTCCAATAATCATGCTAGCTTCAATAGTTCATATCAAATTTAATCCATTTTAATATATACCAAGTCCATGAAGTCATTTTATTACAAATCAAATTGAAAACATCTTTTATGAGACAAGATTACCCCTCTAAATCATGAAAGGAAAGTTCAACCTGAGGGTCTTGTTTGAGAAAAGGGTAGGGTTCAAACAAACGCAACACAAAGATAACATAACCCAGAATCAAATCTCTTTGATAAAATACCATAAAAAATATACACCAAATAATGACCGTAAATATCTAAAAAATAAATGCATAAAAATACCTGGAATTTTTATGTGAAAAACCCAACTGGGAAAATTTACGTGATCTAGTCCAGTCAAATAATATCTAATATGCCAATAATGGGAATAAACAGTCTATCTAGTGATAAAATGGTATTTTTATTCCATACTTTTTTTTCTGAATACAAGTTTCTATTCTCATAGTAAATACAAGACTTCTAACTATGCAAAGAAATAACTATTTACATACCATTGGAGATCCAAAATTTGTGGAACTAATTGATTCTAATTCCAAAATTCTATCGATCAAATCCTATATGATAGCTCAACAATATCATTACATAGTTTTGTCATCTTACAAGGTAAAAAATATTTAGCCAAAAATGATTAAGACAAATTTTCCTAATTTATGAAATGATTACCAGAGAATGAATTAAGTCATATCTTTGTCTTTACCCTAAGAGAGAAAAGAAACAATTGTAACCTAATTGCATTAGGGCTAACTCCATTCAATTTAATCGTATCGCAAATCTTTAAAAAGTTCTTCAGATAGCTATTTGGACCTTCAGAAGTTTCTCAGCCAAATTGATTTATCTGCACCATGCCAATAAGACTAGGTTTTAGTTTAAAGTTATTTGCTTCCACTGTAGGTCGTGCAATGCTAGTCTATATATCCTAAAATTTAGGTATCGAAAACTCCTTTATTGGTCTGTTTCGAGTGTTATGTACAGAAACAATTCTAGGTGGAAAAACCAAAAACTTGATACGTGATTTTGATATCACGATTTCGACCAAGTATACTCTAGTTGAGTGTTGTGTCTAGTGTGAGCAAGTGTCGTTGCTATGAGAATATTTTATACTACCAACTATGAATTATCTTATCTAAATTAGACAAATCAAATCACAATTATAAAGATATTAAAAATCAAAAAAATATTAAAAGACTTGAATCAATGAATAAAAATTCTAGGATATCAACTTCATCTATTTCCAATCTTTTCACATAGCTAAATCTTCCCAATCCCCTTAAATTTATCGACTAAAGAATCATTGTTGATGATAATAGAATTTTTTAAATTAGATTCACCTAATAGTCATAAAATGAATCCCTAATTTGACTAATCAAAACCCAATGGTCATGTAATTTTGATTAAGTTGGATAACATTAAACTCTATGAAATATCTATAATTTAAGGTTTCTCCTAAAGCCCCACACACAGAATTAATTATCCATTAAACTCAAAATGTTATGTGGATTTTATTATATTGGACTAATCTCTTACAATTATATTGATCATGTATGCATTTAATCTCAAATTATACAAAATGCAGGATCCTATACATTTGAAACATTAAGATCAATAGTAAAATGTCGTTAAATAATAATCATGCAAATAAATTTTAAGGAAAATAAATAAATTCAGACTATACTATTAATCAAAGAATAAAATCCATCGAGTGCTAGGAATAAAAAAACTAACTAAGCATAATATAGAAAATAAAACCCTAAAATCTGTGTGGATGTGTATATATATTTGCCTTATAGGTTTACCTTTTATTTATAGAACTAAAACCCTAGATCAACAAGAATTCGTGAGTTTTTGGAAACTTTATTGATTTGGAGACTTGTTCATGATAAATATTATTTTTTTTTATTTTTTCAAGATTTGAAAAAATCATCTTTATCTTGATTTTCAACACTATAGCAGTTTCTTTCCAATTTTTGGATATTTTCTTACCTGAATTAGCATCTGAACTCTTCACAACATTTGTAGATCTTGAAGTCTAGTTTCTAACCGAATAAGAATTATCTCAATCGGACATTGGAGTAGAAAGTTATGCCCAAAATACTAATAATTGTCTGTGAATTCCGAATTTTTTTAAATAAGCCAAATATTACCTAAAACAAAATTCACGAATTTAATTAGTACAATATCATAAAATAAAATTTAAAATAGTTCTAAAATTCATAAATAAAGTAAAAAAAAAATAATACAATATAATTTAAATGTATAAAAATTGTTACTATCAAATACTCCCACATATGAATATTTGTTTGTTCTCAAGTAAGAACAATAATAAAAATAATTTTTTTTCGTTCCAAAACCAATTCAACTTCTCAAAATCCTAACCATACATATGACAAGTTCAAGCAGGAGTTGCAATCAAGATAACCAATACTTTGTAACATTCACCAGTAGAACAACTAGTGCATCCCCAACAATCTCATTGAAATCAAGAACAATGTAAAATTCATCCCCCTCACAATTGGTTGACTCAATAGAATAAAGAAAATTAAAATTTAATTATTCAATACACATGATTTTATGGAAAAGGTATGTGTATCATTCAAATCAATACAATGAGATGACATTACCATAGGTTTATCAATATATCAAATCAAAAGATCTTTTATTTGATTGTAATAGGGTTAAAGTTAAAGGTAGGATATATGGCACAAATGTTAGGTTAAAAATTTATTAAAAATACTCAAGTATCAAGACATGACACTCTTTACATCAAAGCATAACTTTCATAACTTTTCATCCCAAAATTTGCAATAACACTCCAATTCCAAATATGTAATGTATCACTCCTCAAAAGCAAAAATTATGCAATGAAACTCCAACTAAAGAATGAACAAACTCAATAATGAAAAATGCCTTTTCTCACTTTTTTGTGTTTTCTTTTTTCATTTTCTTTTTCCAATCAGCACTATCTCTTTTTCTTTTTTGCTATATTTTTTTTTTTTTTGTAACTCAATATGATAATGCCTAAAAATATATATAAAACTCTAACATAGAAAAAACATAATGCCTAAACATAATGTCATGCTATCAACTATAAGCATTTTAGTGAACTTGAGTTCAAAATCTAGAGTTAGGAAAAAATAGGTTATGTGATAAATTATATCGGGAATATTCCAAAAAGAATAGACTAAACTCAAATAGGTTAACTAAGAGATATAAAATGTTAGGGATGCTATTTTTCAAAAGCCAAAATTGTGTAATCTAGGTGTCTTAATCATTTTGGTGCATGAAAATAAAAAATATAGTCTCAAAGCACATAATAAAGTAAGTTTCTAGTATGACCAAACTATGTATGATATTCACTCAAAAAGAAAAATGAGAGTACAATGAATTACTCTTTAAGACTCAATTTTTCATTTAGATAAATTTGATGTTAAATATTACATGTCTATCCTTCAAATCAACTATAAAAAGATGAATAGTTAATCATATACCAAATAACTACTAATATCAATTATCTGTTATATAATCCAATTCAAATCAAGTAACATATAAGAACTAGAAAATTTGAAAAAATTTTATTGGTATGAAAAAATTTCAGTAAAACTCAAAATTTTTTCTTTTAACATTTTTAAGTTTTTTTTTTAAATTTTTTTCTCTTTTTTTCTCCAAAATTTCCTAAAAAATCAAAAGAAATCAATATGCAATATTCCCCTACACTTAAACTAAACATTGTTCACAATATACAAGAAAAAATAATAAAATAAATGAAAAAAGAATAGAAAACTCCCCTAATAAAGCAAATAAACTCGCAACTTTCTCTTTAACAACTTTTTTCATCCTCATAGATTATGATATTATATCCATTCATTGCATCATGTCATACCTTGATTGTTTTCTTATCAATTCGTGCATTCTCATATGTCTCATTTTGTCGTTTCTCTAGATTATTTAGCCACAACATCCTTTGTTTACCTACACAAAACTCTTTTTTGGTTGAAATTCACCTAAATTTACACAAAAAACATCACATTTGTCAATATATTCGTTGTCTAGAAAGTCATAATTTATATGCAATGAGTTAATAATGCAATTTTCAATAGGATTACTAGAATAAAAGACATTAAGAACATGATCATGTTCAGCAATTCTATCAATATTTTCAACTCTGAAAATTTTTTATTTATCAAAATTTCTCTCAACATAGAACTTAATTTTTTATCATTAACTCACAAAATTAACTTCTCAGCATAAACATCTGTCAGAGTTTGTAAAGTGGCAAAAAAAGGTCGACACAAAATCAATGAATTACCCTCATCATCATCATCCATATCCAATATGATAAAATCAATAAGAAAAACAAATTTATCAACTTTAACTAATATATTCTCGACATTGCCTCTTAGATACTTTACATTTCTATCAGCCAATTATAAAAATAATATATATATTTGTAAGTCAACATTCCTTTAATCCTAATTTAGAGAATATGCGATAAAGCGTGATATTCATTCGAGCACTAAGATCACATAAAACTTTAGAAAAATTAGTTTGGTCAATATGCAAAAAGTAAAGAAATTCATTGGATTCTTAAGTTTTGGCAGCAGCTTTCTTTATAGAAATGCAGAGCACTCTTATGTAAGTTTGACTATAGAAATCTCATTTAACTTCCTCTTACTAGTGATCACTTCCTTGAGAAATCCCCTATAACTTTGCACCTGTCTAATACATTCAAAAGAGGAATATTAATATGTAATTTCTTAAAAAATTTTAACAATTTTTTAAATTCTGCATTTGCATGTAAAAGACGTCCAGTAAAAGGAATTGAGGTTTTTATATTCTTTCAAAGGTAAAGAACTTCCCTATTTTGAATTAGGTGCATTGACCCTCTCATTTTCAAGTTGTTTGATTTCTTCCTTTTCCTCTTGTTTTTCTTCTTGTATTTCCTCTTGTTCCTTACACTGATTTGGTTCCTCCTATGATTCTTTCCCACTCCTCAATGAGATTGCATTAACCTCCTCTCTAAGATTCTTCTTAGTATCACTCGATAGTCTACTTGGCACACAAGAATGAAAAGCATTAGTCGATCAATTTTATTTTCAAGTCTATCAAACCTTTCGTTAGTTATTATTGTCAAACGTTTAATTGAAATCTCCCATGATGCCTTGTTTTCTCTTGGCTATGGATTCCCTGAATCAAAGTCTTGTAGATTCACTCTCTGTGGTGCTCATTGACTTTATGAAAAGTTAGGATGATTTATCCACATAGGATTGTATGTTTTGAAGTAGGGATTATTTTGTGGTCTGCCAAAATTAGAAACATAGGTTTTTTATTGTATCTACCGACACTCAAAAGTTATATGAGTAGAATCACCACAATAATCACAATATAAAACTTGATTAGTTACAACATTAATTTGATTAGCACTTAAAGTATTAATCAAAAAGTCTATTTTTGCATTAAGCATGGTTAAACTATCGATCTTCTGCACTCCAATTCTAAGTCTAGGAATTTAATATTCATTAAATCAATTATACTAATTAGAAGTTATATCATCAAGTAATGCACATATTTCATTATATGATTTATTTATGAAAACATCCCCAGCAACAATATCAACGGTAATTTTAAAAGAATATAAAAGACCACCATAAAAAGTTTACAAAATTATTTAATAAGGTATACCATGATGTAGACATCTCCTAATCAGATCATTAAAATGCTTCCAAGTATTATATAAAGACTCGCTCTCAAACTGTCTAAAACTAATAATATCATAACGTAGTTTAATCGTTAGTAAAAAATGTTGAGACAAATTTTCCCAATTTGTAAAAGGATTACTAGGAAATGAGCTAAACCATATCTTTACATTTCCTCTAAGAGAGAAAGGAAACAATTGTAACTTTATTGCACTAGGGTTAACTCCATTCAATTTAGTCGTATCACAAATCTTCAGAAAGTTCTTTAGATGACTATTTGGATCTTCAAAAGTTTCTCTGCTAAATTAATCTGTCTGCACCATGCCAATAAGATTAGATTTTATTTCAAAGTTATTTGCTTTCACTGCAGGCCGTGCAATGTTAGTCCGTATATCCTGAAATCTGGGTATCGAAAACTTCCACATTGCTCTATTATCCTATGTCATTACTTCGAGTGTTGTGTGTAGAAACAATCCTAGGTGACGAAACCAAAAACTTGATATGCGATTTTGATATCATGATTTCGGGCAAATATAACCTGGTTGAGTGTTGTCTTGAGCAATTACTTCTTCTTTGACTTCCCTAGTTTGTTTACAAATGGATCTCAAAGTTCTCTCTATCTCAAAATCAAATTCGATTAGGTCAAAACTCTTCAATCGCAGCATATACTGTTTTGGAAGCCAAAAAGAACCTAAAATTTGATCTTCAAAATAGTTTTAAAGAACCACTCAAGAAAATCTATATTATCTATAGAAAAGTATAAATCATGAGAAAATAGCAAAATAATATACAAAGACACCCAAGAAATAAATCGAAAAACCCTAAAAATGAAGAAAAAATCAAAGAAAAATAAAAAAACTAATGAGAATGATAGAATTTGGCCAAGATAGAGTAGTGCTTATAGCAAAGCTATAGGTTTTGATCAACAGCCGAAAATCGTTTGGGAAAAGTGATCGCTCAACCCTAGATCTGAAAAATTTTTCCAAACCCAAAAATTACCACCAAATCTGGACCAAATATAAACCCTAAATAGCGACTATGTAACCCTAAGAGACCATATACCAAGAATTCGAATAAGAAAATAACCAAAAATCTAAAAGACATTGTCCAATCTCAAATGAGATCATTCTGGTTGATATACAAGGATATCTCTAGTAACGGCACTAAAAATTTGATATGCGATTTTGATATCATAACTTCGGACAAGTATACCCTAATTGAGTGTTGTGTGTAGTGCGAGCAAATATCATTCCCATGAGAATATTTTGTACTACTAACTATGAATTACCCTATCTAAGTTAGACAAATCAAATCACAATTATAATAATATTAAAAATCAAGAAAATATTAAAAGATTTGAATCAATGAATAAAAGCCTTAGGATGTCAACTTCATCTGTTTTCAATCTTTTCACATGGCTAAATATTTCCAATCCCCTTAAGTTTATTAATTAAAGAATCATTGTTGATGATAACAGATTTTTTTAAATTCGATTCACCCAATGGTCATGAAATAAATTACTAATTTGACTAACCAAAATCTAATGGTCATATAATTTTGATTAAATCAGATTGCATTAAATTTTATGAAATATCTATAATTTAAGATTTTTTTCTAAAACCCCACACACAGAATTAATTATCTGTTGATCTTATAATCCTATATAGATTTTATTATATTAGACTAATCTTCTACAATTATATTGGTCATGTATGTATTTAATCTTAAATCATACAAAACGTAGGATCCTATACATTTGAAGCATTAAAATCAATAATAAAATTTCGTTAAACAATAATCATGTTAATAAATCTTAAAGAAAAGAAATGACTTCTAACCATACTATTAATCAAAAAATAGAATTCGTCGAGTTCTAGGAACAAATAAAACTAAGCATAATAAAAAAAAAACCCTAAAATCTATGTAAACGTGTATATGTGTTTGCCTTAGAGGTTTGCCTTTTATTTATAGAACTAAAACCTTAGATCAACAAGAATTCATGAGTTTTTGGAAATTTATTGATTTGGAGACTTGTTCTTGATAAACATTATCTTTTTGCTTTCCCAATATTTGGAAATTTCATCCTTATCTTAATTCTCAACACTGCAACAATTTCTTTCCAATTTTTGGATATTTTCTGACCTGAATTAGCTTCTAGACTCTTTTTAAGATTTGTAAGCCTTTAAGTCTGGTTTTCAACTCAATAAGAATCACCTCAATCGAATATCGGAATAAAAAGTTATACCCAAAATACTAATAACTATCTGTATAGTTTGAATTTTTTAAATAAACACAATATTACCTAAAATAAAACTCACAAATTTAATTAATGTATATAAAAAAATTTAAAATAGTCCTAAATTCATAAATAAAGCCTAAAATAAAATAAAATAATTCAATTGTATAAAAATTATTACTATCATGCATGAATGTCTTTGATGCCCAACTTGACTAGAGTGCTATGGAACACCTTGCTTGAGATAGCTTTAGTGAATATATCTACCAGTTGATCCTTTGATTTTTTTAATGAGAATTTAACTACCTTAGCTTTAAGTTTTTCTTTGATAAAATGTCGGTTTACTTCAACATGTTTGGTCCTATAATGTTGAACTGGATTTTGTGCAATTTCTATAGCTGCTTTATTGTCACAAAACAAGTTCATAGTTGATCCAGAGAAGTACCCGATTTTTTTTTTAAACAATTCTTTTAACTAGAGAAGCTCACAAAGTCCTTTGGCCATGCCACGAAACTCAGCTTTGCACTAGATAAAGCAACCACCTTCTGTTTCTTACTCCTCCAAGTGACTAAGTTACCTCCAACAAAAGTGAAGTATCTCGATGTAGATTTTCTATCTGTAATGCTTCCAGCCCAATCTGCATTGGTGTAACCACTAATATTCAAGTAGTTATTCTTTCTAAACATGAGCCCTTTTCCTAGAGATGCTTTTAAATATCGTAGGATTTGAATCACAGCTTCCATATGTTCTTCACTTGGATTATGCATAAATTGACTTACCAAACTTACAGCATAGGTAATATCCGGCCTTGTATGTGATAAATAAATCAGCTTTCTTATGAGGCGCTAGTATCTTTTTTTGTTGACGTGTATCTGGTTTGGATGTTCTCCTAGCTTATAATTTTGGACTGACGATGTATCTGCAAGTTTGCAATCAAGCATTCTTGTCTCAGCTAGAAGGTCAAGTACATATTTCCTTTATGAGATAAATATCCCTTGATTTGATCGAGAAACTTCAAATCCCAAAAAATATTTATGGCCTCCAAGATTCTTTGTTTCAAATCCAACTACTAAATACTCTTGTAGGTTTGTGATTTCCTTTTTATCATTTCCTATAATTATCATATTGTCAACATAAATCAAAAGAGCAATTATCAGCTCTCCTCGATGCTTTAGGAATAAAGTGTGATCTGAGTTGCATTATTTGAAATTGCATTCCTTTATGGCCAAATTAAATCATTCGAACCAAGCCCTTGGTGACTATTTTAACCCATATAATGCTTTTTATAGCCTGCATGCTACTCTGTTTTGAGAGAAAGCAAAGCCTGGTGGAATATCCATATACACTTCTTCTTCAAGGTTCCCATGAAGGAATGCATTTTTTTACAGCAAATTAGTGAATTAGTAAATTTAAATTTGAAGCGATTGATAGCAATACCTTGACTGCATTTAGTTAGGCCATATGATTACATGTATCCTTTCGTAACAAATCTTGCTTTGTACCGATCTATCTTCCATCCACCTTGTATTTACAAGAGAACACCCATTTGCATCTTACTTTTTTCTTCCCCTTCAACAGTAGCACAAGTGTCCATGTATTATTCTTTTCTAGAGCTGTCATTTCTTCATTTATTGCTTGGGTCCATTTCGGCTTCTTCAACCCTTTGCACGGTATTTAGAATGTGCTTAGAGGACAGCTTGTGCACAAAAGTCTTGAGTGGTTGTGATAGTTTCTGGGTACTAACCTGATTAGCGATTGGATACTTAGTCCTTCCTCTTTATGGTCTGGTGAATATCCACTTGGTGGCTTGCCACGGTTATACCTATAAGGTAAATTGTAGCAAAAAAAAATTATCTCCAGTATTATTGAGAGAGAGACTTGGAAGTTATACCTTAGGATCTTTCTCAGGAGGCTGGTCTGTTGGTACTAAATCAGGGGAAGGCTGGTCTTGTCCTTATTCGTTCTCTATTTCATCACTTCTTTCTCTTTCTCGTTCATTTTCTATTTTATCTCTTTCATCTTGCATTGCAAGAGGCACCTTTTTAGTTTTAGCCATTTCCACATTTTCTTTGAAACATGGCCAATTTTTTCAACTATTGTTCATAATCCACTCTTCATCAATTAGCTCCCCCTGAAGAGAAGAACGAGAACTTGGTGCTTGGAAAAAATATTCAGTTTCGAGGAATGTAACATCCATGGTGACATAAGGGCATCCGCATCGATAGCCCTTCTTATGTATAGCATAGCCCAGGAAAATGCAGCACACTACAAATGGATCTAGTTTTGTTCTCTGATTTTTGTGAAGATGGACATATGCTACATGCCCAAATATTCTTGATAAAAGCATAAGAATGGAGGGCAGTGGTACATGATAGGCGAGTGTTTGTAGTGGAGTTTGAAAATTCAACACCCTAGAAGACATTCGATTTATCAAGTAGTCAGCAACTGTAACTGAATCTGGCCAATACCATCAAGGAGCATTTGCTATAGTTAGAAGAGCCTGCGCTATTTCTAGAATATGTCTATTTTTCCTTTTCATGACATCGTTCTGTTGTGGTGTTTGGGAGCATATTGTCTCATGGTGCAACCCACATGTTCAAAAATAGTCCTGTAGTTCCTTGTTGTCAAATTCTTCACCATTGTTAGAGCGAAGAATCTGAAGTTTGGTAGAATATTGAGTCTTGATCATAGTATGAAATGATTGAAAAATCCCAACTACCTCATTTTTGTTTTTCATTAAATATAGCCAAGTCATTCGTGTGTAATCATCCATAAAAATCACAAACTATCTAATGCCTGAAGGGACTGAAATAGGGGCTGGTCCCTAAACATCAGAATGAATTAACATAAATGGTGTTTCACACCTTCTTGAATTTATTACATAAGATACTCAATGAGTTTTAGCCATAATGAAAGTTTTACATTTAAACATTGTATCATCTAAATTGAAGAACAAACTTGGAAATAAACATCTTAAGTAGGAGAATGATGGGTGTCCTAACTAGTAATGCCATAACTAGATTTCTCGTTCTTTGTCACTATTTTGATCAATATTGTTTGCCTAGCCAACGCTAAGGTCACCCATATAGTACAACCTTCCTCGTTTAGTACCACAACCAATGATTTCCTTGGTGAGAATATTCTGAAACAAGCAGAATTTATGATAGATTAGTGTACAACATAGTAGCTTGCTTATCGATAACAATTTATTTGAAAGAGCGGGTACAAGGAGAGTATTTGATAAAGAAAGAGAAGATGAAAGTGACACTTTTCTAGTTTTGCTACAGCTACTGAGGGTTCAACTTGAGATATAAGAGAGAGGCAAAATTCGATGGTTGAAAGGGAAGTGCTTTCAGTATTAACCAGTGCAACGCGACCACCTTCATGTTTTTTCTTTGCCTTGAGTTCATGCCACCAGTTTGGATATCCATTTAGTTTGAAACAAGTATCTCTAGTATGCTTCATGTTCCCACAATGTGTACATCCTCCTTTGTCAACTTGTGGCTTTGATTTTGAAGTGCTTGGCTTCCCATTTGTTGTCATCTGAAGTGATGGTTGTTACAGTAATTTCTATCCTCCCTTTGATATTATAGCTACGCTGAGTATGTTTTCTTCTTTTGTTAACATCATCATTTGTCTTAGGTCCTATTGATGTGCATGGGCATAGGTTTGTTCCAACATAGGGAAAGGTTGAAGTTAAAGCACATTAGCTTGAATCTTGTCCAAGCGATCATCAAGTCCATCCAATAAAGTATAAACCCTATCTTTTTACATCACGGAGTTATATTTTTGTATATTAACTTCATACTTCATAGGATTTGGACGCCAAAAATCAATCAATCTCTACGGGCCTTGAAGAGTATTATAATATGTCTCGATTGGTCCTCCATTTTGTTTGAGTCATGTCACCTTCCTTTTGAGATCATAGACCTATGAGGAGTTAGTGCTGTTGTAATGTCATAATAGCATCCCATACTACCTTTGCTATTGGATACTTAATGTAATTTCCAATTAGTTTTGAATCTATGGAATTAATTAGCCATCTGTTCACGATTGCATTTTTAGTTCTCCATTTTCTTAAGGTAGGGTCTGACTCTGATGGTTGTGGAAGATCTACATTTATGAATCCCAACTTGTCTTTACCAAAGATGTATAGCTCTACAATTTGGGGACCAAAGTCCATAATTCGTATCATCTAATTTGATGCCAATCGGTGTAGCGACAAGTTCATGACTTGGTGGGACTAATGTCTGACTCAACATCTATGATATTGTTGGTAAATGTCCACATATGGGCATTTTACTTTAGATAAAAATCCTATTTGAATTTTAAATGGGATTTGGGATAGCTCCTATTACCCTTAATCACTCCCTATAAGTTTGGTAAATTTACTTTAGTATAATTTAGTGATTAATTCCCTTCTTTTGAGGGAATTAAGAGAATAAGGAAAGACCAACATTGTCCTACGGTTTGAAGAACAATTCCTACGGATCTAGAGTTCTTCATTTTTTCATTGAGAGAGATTATTGTACTATTGTATTTTTGAGATAAAAATACATTATTATGAAGGTTACTGAAGTAGGGAATTTGTTTTACGACAATCTATTCATCAGGTTTTGAGTTACGACGTTGTAGAATTGTGGTAACAGTTCGATCTTCGTGATTATCACTCGACTATGAAAAAAATCAAAACAGAGTTTGTGGTTCCCGGAATTTTGTGTATCGCTCATTGAGGTATACCCAAAGCTCTATTTCTTTTATAATTTCGAAAATTTATTATATGCTTCCGCAGCATGATAGGATCACATTTTTCTAACATGGATGTTAAGTCCCCCAAGCATAGAAGGATCTACCTGGGAACTTCTTGTTGAGTGGGTCCGATCTCCCATTTTCTTTTTTTTTTTTGTGTTATTTCACAAAAAAAGTTATATAGGCCTAGAATCTACTGTTTTGATACCATGATGAAATGGTATTCTTATTCCATACTTTTTTTCTAAATACAAGTTTCTGTTCATATAATAAATACAAGACTATTAACTATAAAAAGATGAAAGAAAATAACTATTTACATTTGTCTTTGACAAGACTATTAGAGATATAAAATTTGTAGAATTGATTGATTCTAATTCTATAATTCTACCAATCAAATCCCATATAACTCATGCCAACATCGGGGACATTTAGATGATTACAACGGTAATATCATCATCAACAATAAATTTATCAACCAAAATAATTTTTCCTAAAATACTAACTTTTAATTGAAAAGAGTTTAGGTGGATATTACCAAATAGAGACAAACTGAAAATCAGAATTGATAGATGAGCTGGGTTTGTCGAGAAGAATCTCCTGTTAAAATTTTGTTAAGATCGGAATTCGTTTTGTTATCCGATCAAGCCCGTTCTCAACTGTCTTCCAAATTTTGTTGGTTTCCAATTTTTCTTTCTTCTTCTTCGTTTGTTTTTCAACACACAAATTTTTTTCTTCCTCTTCTTTTAACTCCTTCTCCGAGTAATCGTTCCCTTTTAAAAAAAAAAGAAAAAAAGTTAATTTGTTTGGGGCCATCCTATATGGGTTGAAAACCACCCAACAATCTCCCTCGTCAACTCATATGGGGCTACATCCATACCTGCTAGCAAAACACCAATTTCTCATTTGGCAACGCCTTGGTCAACATATTCGTACCATTATCATTGGTATGCACTTTCTCAAGTGACAACACCTTAGATTCCAGCACATCCTGTAGAATAGGATCACAGAAATCCTTGCAGCATAACCAATCAACTATTCTAGTCTTTTACATAGGGTAATCAGAGCCTGTCAATTTTATCATCATACCACTTGATAATGGCTCATCTATTTTATCACTACCAATTTAGAGTCAAAACTCTGATAGCACAACTCAAGATCAAATCCCTTTTCCCTTATTGATAAAATACTATAAACAATATGCACCAAGTAATGATAGTAAATAACTAAAACATAAATTAGAAAGGGAAAATTCATGAGATCCAGTCCGGCCAAGTAATCTTCACCATGCCAATAATGAGAATACACTGTCTATCTAGAACACCTGGATGGTTACAATATTAGTATCACCGCCAACAATAAATTCATCAACCAAAATAATCTCTCATAAAATATCAACTTTCAACTAAAGAGGGTTTAGAAGGATATTACCAAACTGAAAATCAGAATCCGTAGAAGAAAGAAAAATCTCCCCAGTAAAATTTCATCAAGATCGTTTCGCTGTCCGATCAAGCCTTTTCTCTCTCATTTTTTTCCTAAATTTTGTTGGTTTCCATTTTTCTCTTTCTTCTCCTTCTCCTTTTTTCCCTCCTTTTTTTTTTCACCGCACCATTTTTTCCTTCTCTTCTTTTATCTCCTTCTGTGTGTAACCGTTCCCTTTTTTTGGGGGGGCCGAACCATATGGGTTGAAAACTGTCCAGCACGTCTAAATAAAAGTTGTCAAAATAATTTATTACAAGTTTTGACCATTCTAGTTAAAACTAAAAACAATATAAATAATGAATAAATTAGAATTAAATTACTTATAGCCACAGAGGCCAAAATGAAAAATATGAACTTAGACTTCAATAGTTGGTTCTATAGCCAATTCTGAAGTCCTTATGAAGATGGTCCAGTGACAATAGCCATTTTCTCCCTTCTCTCATGATTCGGGTTCGATTTTTATTGTAACAAAAGAAAATATCCAACTTCGACAACTCTTAAAAAAAAAATCTATTATTTTGTATTTGATTAATTTAAATTAACAAAGCAAACAACAAAAAGAATATTACCATTTTCTAATTTTTTAATGTCCACATATGTCGGCATGTATGAAGGATTACAACATCTTAAGACTCAAAGAACTCCTAAATGGATCAAAACTCATCCACCGGTACTAAATGCCTATTCTTATGTAGCTATCGGTATCGGCACCGGCAACGCGAACAATTGAAAATAAAATAGAATATCGTGAAGCATTCACTCTCCACCATAATATAATATTAAATTCATCAACCTCATCTTCACTCTCCTTAATAATATACCTCTCCAATTCTTGTTTGCTTTCCTAGAACCATCCCTCCATGCTTCCTCCTTTTGAACATTGATTTTATCTCTAACTTCAATTTCTTCATTATATCGCATCCCCTTTAACTTACTCATCACTTGCATAAGTCATATTTGAAGAAGGACATGTGATTGAGGAGCCATAGTAAACCATTTGCATTGAATAACTCATATGTGGCATCTTTCACACTTTTTCACATATGCTCTCCTAAAGTATCACCATAAACTTGCTTGAGAAAGAATTTAACATACTCAAATTTGTGTCGGCGATCAAGAACAACTGCAACAATGATTACCGTGCATATTACTTTCATCTATCTGACCCTAAATTTTCTAAAACTTTATCTTCATATTTTGAACCATTATGCTCAAAACCCTGTCATTGCTATTCTCCAAACACAACATTAAAGTCATCAGAATATGTATTACAAGAAATATTTGATAAAACAGAAACAAAATTAGTCAAATTATAAAAATTAGAGGGACAATCACACACCTTATCCTACTCATCAAGCACATCAGGCCGATAGCCATCTAAATTTTTGTCTCTATCTGCAACTTCTAGATCATCTCTACAAGTGGATTGAGCCCATTGACAATTGGTTCTCAAAAATTGCTTCAATTGCTTCTTCTCATCTAGGTAATGTTGATAACAATCCTTAGAGATTGTCCATCTAGAAAGCATATGAAACCAAGGACAAGCAAATGTTTAACCCCTCGAGAAGTTGATAACAATCCTTGGTGAGTTGCCACCATGCTCTTGACCTCTTCCGTTTCTCTTTTACACCAACCTCAAGAGTGCTTAGGTTATCATTAGTTGGTTACGTTGATTGCTCTTGAGTTTGTGCACTGGCATCATTAGATCCACCCCTTGAGAAGCTAGTTTGACACCGCATTAGGTGTCGTGAGCTTCCTTCAATGGTAAGTCAACAAGAGGAGGAAGTTGAAAATGAAGGTGCTTCAATACATGTTTAATTAAACATAATTTCATATGTTTAAATTTGAATAAGTTCAAAGGTGAAATATATAGAATAAAGGTGTTTCAATATGTTAGAAAATATTATATATTAAAATCATATCAATTATTAAAGAAGTTTGGGTAATAAATGAATAATTTATTTGATTTAAGAATATTTGATTTTCTTTAATTTCATATTTGTAACAATAAGTTTTTTATATAAATTCAATTTATTATAACATTTTATAAATGATAAATCATTAGTGTTTTATATTATTATATTACTTCCCATCTTTAACATGGCATCGGATTTTTTTTTTTTAGGTCCACTGTCCAAAATTGGTGTGATTCATTATGTCAGTTTAGTAATCATTTGATATATGTCAAATAGTTTTCCTCTTTGAGACAATCACACAACAAGAATCAGACATTGAAAAACCTCCCATGTGCCCATACCGTCTCTAGAAATCTCTACAACAACCATTTGAATCTATGCAACAGTTTCACCTTTTCCTACTTTGTGCCACTCGTTCGATTATCTAGTAGTTACTTTATATGTACCAAAATTTATTGCCTCTTGGGTCGATTCCAACAATAATAATCAGATCTTATTAGAGTCTTTTATCACTGATTTTATTAGAAATTCTATTACTACTCTTATCAAATTCTTTCCATTACTGTTCTTATCAGAGTTTTTCTATCACTGTACTTATCAATAGTAGTGGCTTTGGTGAATTCTAATAGACCCTTCATGATATATCGTTTCTTTCAAATTCAAGTGATTTTTATTATATTACATTATATTTGATGAGAGATGTTAGAAAATATTATGTATCAAAATTAAATCAATTATTAAAGAATATGTTTATGAGAATAAATCAATAATTGATTTCATTCTAAAATATTTGATTTCTTTGTTTTTATATTTGTAATAATAAATTTTTTATATAAATTTCACTTATTGTAATATTTTACCGAATCAATGAAGTATTAGAGTTTTATATTATTATATTATTTTCCATTTTAATGTGGTATCAAAACTCATTTTGCAAAAAGAGTTGCAAAAACACCACTAGAATTTTTAGGTTCTCTGTTTAGAATTGATGTCATTCATTATGTCATCTATTTGCCATTTGTATATATCGAATGGTTTTATTCTTCTAGACGATCACACTTGTAAAAATCAAATCTCCAAAATGCCTTCCATGCGCCCACACGAGTCACCAAAAACTTCTACAATAGTTATTCAAATCCCTACAATAGATTCATCTTTTCTTGTTGTTTGCCACTCATTCAATCATCCCATAGTTGTTTGGCGTATACCAAACTTACTAACTCTCAAGTTAATTCCAACGGTAGTAACCAGATTTTATTAGAGTTTTTATATTATTGCTTTTATTAGAGTCTTTGTTGCTACTTTTATAAGATTATTTGTATAAATGTTTTTATCATAACTTTTGTGTTGCAACACTTATCAGTATTAGTAGTTTTGATAAAATCTAATAGCCTTTTCGTGGTATATCGTCTCTTTTAAATATAAATAGTTTTTATTATGTCATATTGAATTTGAGAGGATGTTAAAAAATATTATATATCAAAATCAAATCAATTATTAAAAAATATTATATATTAAAATAAAACAATAAATTAATTTGATTTTGAGAATATTTGATTTTTTTAATTTTCGTAACTGTGAGTTTTCTATATAATTTTAATTTATTGTAATATTCTATTGAAACAATAAATCATTAAATTTTTATATTATTATATTATTTCTCATCTTTAATATAATACGTGAGACATATTGAAATATCTTCCCATGTTCAAATTTCTTTGACATAATACAAGATTTTCCAAATTTAAAACACTAAAAATGGCTAAAACCAAAAGGTTCCTCGGCCAA
The DNA here is from genome assembly GCA_037126225.1 of Dillenia turbinata. NCBI lineage: Eukaryota > Viridiplantae > Streptophyta > Magnoliopsida > Dilleniales > Dilleniaceae > Dillenia > Dillenia turbinata. The sequence goes on along the minus strand of JBAMMX010000004.1, from coordinate 14,299,477 downwards.
AATATTAGTCACTATAAATACAAAGTATTCTTGCGAGCACTATTAACTAATATCTGCATTTTTCGAGAAGAATTCTCAACATATAAATGAAGAACATGCACAAAAAAAAAAAAAAGGGAATCGCCAACATATAAATTATTTCATCCCTTTGAAAAAAAAAATGTAATTAAAGATCGACAGATGTACTACCAAATGAAGATGAAGTATCACCGTATATAATACACGTTCAAATATATAATTAGTACAATTTTTTATTTATGAAGTAATGTTGGAAATACTTTGCCACATAAGTTAACCACAATATATTATATGCTCAAACTTCTCTTTAACTTCTTTCTTTTTAACCTTTTCCTTTTTCTCTCCAAGTGAAAACCAATGGTTCTTTTTTTTTTTATAACAAAATATAATTAAATGAGATTGAATCGAAAAAGAGAAAATGAAAATAGAGAACCTCTACTACATAATCTGTCCTTGAGAAACGAAAACCAATAATTCATGTGAACGCAATCTATTTTGTCAATGAGTTATAATTCAATTTAACATCATCCTCGTTTTATACATTTTGAATTTGAGTCTTTTACTGTGTATTAAAAAAAAAAAACATAAGCAACCCATTTTTACTTTTTTGCTCTCACAACGCCCTATTTTATTGGGTAGATTTTTATTTTTAAGCTTCGTGGTTCAGAGTTTGATGGGTAGGTGTTGCCATTTTTTCAGTTCCATAATCTATTTGGGGGCAGTGGTGCTATAGGGCCATGTTGGTGGCCAAATTCGTTTGTGAATTTTTAATGAGTTTGAGTAGGTGTGCTGCTTCCTTAGAGGCCTTATTTGGAATCAAGTAATATTCTAAATAATAGTTTTATTATAAATGTGACAATTTTATTTTCTAGTCAAAATTATTTGTTTAAAATTTTAATCTACCTTATGTTCCTTAAAAAGAAAAAAAATATAGTAAGAAAAATGAAAAAGAAAATCTTAGTAATTCTGGCACTTGCTTCAAACCTAAAAGAAATATCTAGATTGGCAAGTCTCACTTGCAATATCTTCGTCATCACTCATTACTCTTTTTACTTGGGACTTATCTTATCCCTTTGCATGTAAATTTAAAAAAAAAAAAAAAAAAAAAAAAAAAAAAAGGGAAAAAAAAGAAAGAAAAAATCCCACTCGAAGGGAAAATCTAGGACAAGAAAAAGGGCGACCACAAAAAGTGATGGCCAAGTTGGAATTATGATAGCCAATCAACTGCACAGGGGAGGGCCCTTGGTAACCTGACACGTGTCAAATTCCCATTCCGAATCATAGATTTCATTGGATGAGATGAGACTCAATCAGTAGCAGTGCTAAAAAATACCATTATCTTATCTTCCACACAGCCCAGCTAGTACTTCACCAGACTAGACAACATCCACTCGGAATCCCTTCCCCTCTCTTCCCCCCCCCCCACTCCCCCCAAAAAAAAAGGAAACAAAAGAAAACACAGAGAAAAGATGGCTCTTGTAAAACCCATGCCAAAATTTGGAAGCCCAAGATTGAACAGCCCAGAAATTGTGAGTAGGAGGAGCTTCACCACAACCGTGAAAATGTCAGCAAAAGCAGCGAGCAAGAAAGGAGCAAAAACAGCAATCAAGGAGACCCTTTTGACCCCAAGGTTTTACACCACGGATTTTGATGAAATGGAGACACTTTTCAACACTGAAATCAACAAGAATCTCAACCAGTCCGAGTTTGAGGCTTTGTTGCAAGAGTTCAAGACTGATTACAATCAGACCCATTTTGTGAGGAACAAGGAGTTCAAGGAAGCTGCAGACAAAATTCAAGGTCCTCTTAGGCAGATCTTTGTTGAGTTCTTGGAGAGGTCCTGCACTGCTGAGTTTTCTGGGTTTCTCCTCTACAAGGAGCTTGGAAGAAGACTCAAGGTCTCTCTCTCTCCCTCGCTCTCGATCTTTCTTGTCTATTTTTGTTATTTAGACTGAGAGACTTGATAAATTAATGTGATGGGATTATATTGCAGAAAACTAACCCAGTTGTAGCTGAGATTTTCTCTCTCATGTCCCGGGACGAGGCTAGGCATGCTGGGTATTAGCTCTCTATCGTAACATTTTTTTCTATATAATAAATAACCAGAAGTCTAATTAATTTGAAAAATTTTAGGTTCTTGAACAAGGGTTTATCAGATTTCAACTTGGCATTGGATCTGGGGTTCCTGACGAAGGCCAGAAAATACACATTTTTCAAGCCAAAGTTCATTTTCTATGCAACCTATTTATCGGAAAAGATCGGTTACTGGAGATACATTACCATATACAGACATCTCAAGGCTAACCCTGAGTACCAACTGTACCCAATTTTCAAGTACTTTGAGAACTGGTGCCAGGATGAGAACAGGCATGGTGATTTCTTCTCTGCCTTGATGAAGGCTCAACCTCAATTCCTCAATGACTGGAAAGCCAAGCTCTGGTCTCGATTCTTCTGCCTTTCGGTACGTATACGTACTTATACATATACATTTTCATAAATGAATCAAACTCTTAATGCTGAATTTTGTCTGGTGCAGGTCTATGTGACAATGTACCTGAATGATTGCCAACGAACAGCCTTTTATGAAGGCATTGGACTCAACACAAAAGAATTTGACATGCATGTCATCATTGAGGTAATGAACAAATACATGTTTTGTTTTCCAAAGAAAAAAAAAATTAAGACAATTATGTAGAATCTGGGATGTTCATGAGGGATTTGCAAATGCAGACAAACCGGACTACCGCAAGGATTTTCCCAGCAGTGCTAGATGTTGAAAACCCAGAGTTCAAGAGGAAACTGGATAGGATGGTGGAGATCAACCAGAAGATTATTGCTATTGGGGAGACACAAGACATTGCTCTTGTCAAGAATTTGAAGAGGATTCCATTTGTTGCAGCATTGGTTTCTGAGTTATTGGCTGCATATCTGATGCCTCCAATTGAGTCTGGTTCTGTTGATTTTGCCGAGTTTGAACCACAACTCGTCTACTGATTTCATTAATTTTCCTTTCCTTATTGTGTATTCGTCCCTATAATTGTAGGGGATACTCATCTTGTGCCAACCAGATAGAGTGTCCGATGCTGTATTTCCTTTTAATTTCAGCCTTTTGCCATTCTTATAGACAATGATCTTGGTACCAGAAAAAGGCAGGGTACAGACAATCTCAAAGATATTCAAAAAATTTAGGAACCTAATTAGCATTCAAATGACACAATTTATTTTAAGAATTCAAGCCTACCAAACTCCAACATGTGAATGAGCCATGTTTGAACAGCTCAAGGTTCCTGCATGAGCCCCTCAAACCTTACAGTAGCTCACTTGCAAAGCTCAAGCCAAGAGACACTAATACATGATACTACATATACATGTTATCTTCATCCCTGTCGATTAGGCTAAGTTATGTCCATTTAGGACACGAAAATAGATGCTACCTGAGAAGCACTGAGAGAGAGGTAGAGAGAGAGAGAGCACCGTTAATCAATTACATTGAGCCGGAGCTACACCTCCAGTTACATTAAGTGAATTTGTAGAATGTGCTTATCTCTGCGAACAACGAATACAGATTGGATAGTCACGGACGAGGCAGTGAAAACCCAACAAGTGTTTCAGATCTTAAAGTCTTATCATTTTTTCACATTCTCATACTATGTGGTTTGTCTAATATACACCTTAATCACAGAAAGGCCAAGTTAAACTCCTTCATTCTGATTTAGCTTTCTTTTTGTTTACCTTTTCATCCTTTACTGGCTTAACAAGCAGCTTAAACATCCAAATTGCTAGCAAAGTGCCCTCAACAGGAGCAAGCCAATAAACAAGTATATGCTCCTTTGACATATGATTGCCGCGTGCAAAAGCCCACCCTACAGCCTACAAAAGCCAGAACTTAAATTTTAACAATTTTTAACTCTAGAAGCTGTTTAGCAGGGTCGCAAAGGAAACTAACGTTGAAAATAAGTTGCAAAACTTACAGAGGCTGGATTCATGCATCCACCAGTTAAATCAGAACCAAGTATATGAAGAGTTGCTTTGGAGACACTTGAGATCCAAGTTTTCATGAAAAAACCGCCAGTGGTTTTTTGAGCTAGACCAAGATAGATAATAACAATTGTAAATGTAAGAATTCCTTCTGTGAGTGCGCCTCGATGTGGGTCAATATTCAAACTTGGACCACGACCAATGTTAGGGAAGGTATCAATTAGTAGCCTAACCCCCATAATAGAGCCCACCGCCTGCAGATGACCAAACACAATGGAAAGAACAATGCAATGCTGTTTTTGGTACAAGAATTCACTAAAAAGGAAAACATATAGATAAGAAAAGAAAATGATAAAAAAAACAATGATAGACAAAATAAACACCAGACCCATCCATTCTCTTTAATTATCCTCTCTATGCATTTGCGTTGTAGAGGAAAATTACTAGCCAGACAAGGAAGTCCTGTAATTGTTGAAAGACCAAAAATGTTGTTACTGCTGTCTGATGATGCAACCAAGTTTGAAAAACCAAAACATGGACAAAAATAAAACACCTCCAAAATTTATATAATATAATATTATCTTCTAGTACTATGGCCATATAGAGCAAAATGGAAACAGTTGTTTGCAATGCAATCACTTCAAATAATTGTTCCCACAAACGGTATATAATGTCTTGATATAATTGAGCATTTTTTGTAGATCGATATACTTATTATAACAAGGGTTCAATTGTAGGAATCAAACAAAAGTGCTCAATCTCAACTGAAATGTTTTTTGGAAAAATTACATGTAAAGTCCTAAGTTTGGATCCAAATTTCAATTGTTTGTTATAATTGAATAGTTGAACTTCAAAATACATCCCAATTGGGCCTTTTGTGTGACTTCATTAATGAAATGGCTATTATCTGCTCACATAACGCGTGAGGCCTCTTAAGTTATCGATAATGTGGATAGATTCTGCTGACGTGACATATGACACATCAGTAAACAACTTCTCCCTCATTTCCACATCGCCTTTACCTAGCGAGAGAGTGTGTGTTTCAGAGAGAGAGAGAGAGAGAGAGAGAGAGAGAGAGAGAGTGAGAGGAGAGAGTGTGTGTGTGTGTGTGTGTATTTCAGTCACTCTCTCTCTATACCCCTCAACCTTTCTACCCTTAGGAATTCTTCAACTCACTATACCAAAGCCGTGATCTAAGGCTGCAATCTTCATCCCCTTCAAATTCTGAGTGTCCCAGCAACATCAGAAGCTAACTTCACCACTACATCCTTGCATACCCATGACTGTTTGTCCCAAGCCTGAAAAATGCCCATTTGCTTCTGGCTTCTGCTGGTGATGGTTGTAAGCATCCAACTCTTTCTCTCTCTCAATTAACATCATCAAATCATGTTAGAAGTAGTATTTTTCATTTGCATAGCATTTTTCCATTTCTGCAACAAACTCCGCCATTGATGAACCTTTGAAACTTCGGATTACGGCTATTTAAGCACCAAAATTCCTTCTTTTCATTCCCAAAAGTAAATCTGAAAGAGAGAGGAAGTAGATTGTTCTTGACTTGGGGAGGAGGAAGGAGCAACTCATGGTGTAGGTTCAAGCACCGAAGGAAGAAGAAAAAATGGGGTGGAGAGAGAGAGAGAGAGAGAATGTGTGTGTGAGAGAGAGTGTGAGATAACTCAGCAGGCTAGCACTCCACATCAGCAGATAACGGCCACATCATCAATGGCGTAATGCAAAGGACCCAATTGGGACGTATTTTGAAATTCAAGGATCTAATCATAACAAAATGAATCTTAAAAATTCAATTGAAATTTGGGTCCAATTTTCAAGAACTTTACATGTAATTTCCAATGCTTTTACAAGGCTATGATGTTGCTATTCATGCTACATGCTTGGATATTTTGTTAAAAGGAATTTCTAGTACCAGCTGCAGCAGAGTAGTACAAGACGCTCTTTCAAAGTAACATGAAGGCCAATTTGCTTGTGCTTTTGGTATGTTATTGGTTTGTGCAATGAACTTGAGCTATTCATGATAGTCAAGCTCATATCTTTTCCTTTTTTTTTTTCCATTGAAAATTTGCAATGAGTTGTTTAAAAGTTCAACTTTTTCTAGATTTTATTTGTGCATCGATTATTGGCATGACCTTTGCACTTCTACCCCCACTAACCCTCCCCCCAACCATGCCCCCAAAGAAAATAGTTATCGTTGTGGCTTTGAACATTGCAGCTGTACTAGCCTCCTAGTTTATTAATGCTATTCAATCAAGTGTTCTTACTTCTATCTCAAAAAAAAAAAAAAAAAAAAAAAAAAAAAAAAAAAAAAAATCCTAGTATTCTTGACAACCACATAGTAGTTGCAGCTGATGCGATTACATAAAGGCCATATTGGTTGTAATGCAACTATTTTTAAATCAATGATTTCCACATGTAGAAAGGCCACAAGCTAAGCACTCCATTTTTTTACATTGAAAGGGAGGTCCTTGTAACACAAAAGATGGTTGTCTAAAGTGCAACGGCTAAACTTGACTCAAATAGGAGACTAGCATTGCTCAAAAATGAGGAGTAAATAGTAAAATGATTAGATCGCATGGAAAGCTCTTTTGGGATAGGCCTTGCCTTTTTCATCATCATGTAAAATAATTGCCTATCAAAATGAAAGTCTTTCCACCAATTCTTTTTATTCCCATTTGTCATCACTTATGCCTGAAAAGAATCTTACACATAAGCCCATTAAAATAAACTTATGACCAAAGTAGTTGAGAGTTTTCTTTTATGCTCAAAACTTAAATTGTCGAATAAGATTTTTAAAATAAGTTTTTTCCAATACCAAAATCTATAAAGAGCATACTATATGTAGATAAAATAAATTTCCCCTAATTTAAATTGCAATACACACACATTTAGAAAGATAAATATAAGTCTTCTTGTTATTCATGTGTTGAAAAAAATATAGTAAATTATATATGACCAAAATTTAAAATAAATATACATTATATGAATGTCAGCGCTTCTTATATATTTTAGATCAAGTATATTCTAATATGTTAGAAAAAGATACATATGTTTTAAAACAAATAATATAGAGAGCTAATTACATGTGAACTTATAAACAGAGAGTAGATGAAAGCAGGTAAGAAAAGTAGGTAAAAGGAATTTGTGGGATACTATTTTTAAACAGTGGCATTCACAAAGAATCTGCATAAAAATTCCATTGGCACAAGTGATTAACAAAAGTTAAAGAGGTGTTACTTTTCTAAATCACATAATTTAAATGGTATTTTCTCTTCTTTCAATAATCAAACATCTCAAAATTTATTGAGTCACTTAAATTAAGTGATTTGACTTCATAAACTCTTTCTGAAAATTTCCAAAGTCCTACTTAAGTATTAATAAAATTTTTAAATAGAGGAGCTCACTTAAGGAAATTTGAAAATTTTGTCCTAAATGATCGATACACAGCCACTATGATTTTTCATTATTGACGAGGTTACTTTGTGAAGTACAAGTGCATAAACTTGTTCTCTTCATTAGGAATTCAGAATTGAAACTCCAAAGTGAACCATAAGTACGAAAGAGGGTTTTTCCTCAAAACAAAATTAACTCAACAAGACTTTTGTACTTCATCATGAAGGAGGCAGCAAAGAAGAGAAGGCCAACCAAGAATTCCAAAGCAGCACTAAACTCTTCCTCTTGCTTCCCCTTCTCATCTTCACCTTTGTTCAATGAAGGAGGCAGCGAAGAAGAGAAGGCCAACCAAGAATTCCAAAGCAGCACTAAACTCCTCCTCTTGCTTCCCCTTCTCAACTTCACCTTTGTTCAATGTTGGTCATTTTCTTTCAAAAGAATGACTATTCATTTTCTCATGGTACAACATATTATATTTGTCTACTAGCCTATTCAAAGTTCAGTTTTTGCAATAAAAAAAACCAGTACAACATATTATATTTGTCTACTAGCCTATTCAAAGTTCAGTTTTTGCAATACAAACCATCATAGCTACTGTCTTTTAGTCACTTTCTAATAAAAGTCAAAAACTCCTCTGGGTATTCCAAGTTCAGATTGTAACTTCCTTCTGAGTTTGTGATTTCATAATCAAAAGAGCTAGAATATCTAATGGATCTGTGTCACGTAAATGAAACTTGAACACTTATTTAGCAGTACACTCTGATTCTCCCTATAATTTTTGTGAAGAATTTAACTGATCTAGCAAAGCTTGTATGACATTTTAGTCTCAAACATCACAAACATTGAGGAAACCAGTATTGATTGCCATCTTTTTAAGAATTCTTGTGACCCAGCATTAAAGTCATGTAACTCACACCACCACTCTCAAGGTTGCAAGTGTCTTTCTGTATCTGTACAGAAGTTGTATTCAGAAGAGACCATTACCCAAAAGACCAAAACCAAACTCAAAAGAGGACACATTACTCCCTGGAGAACAAAGCTAATGCACCAGATTGTGTTTCAAATTGCTACGTGCTCATGTTAACGAAAAAATAAGTTAGCAAGGAAAGAACCAAGATATACATATGCAATTAGTTAGTATCTACAATTTATTAAATTATGTGAGTGTATATCCAAATGACAAGGATGCAGTTATCCTTATCTATGGAGCTCTATGCACAAAGTGACTATCATTTGCACTTGCAATCCATGTTCATATTAAATTATGCATTGAAATGCATATTAAATTATCGAAGTAAAGTCCAACATGGGTCAGCAGCAGTATTTAACTGGATCAAGATTAAGGCACCCTTTTACCTTTTCCTCTTCTTCCTCTTCTTTAACAGAGGGAGACTTCAATGCCAAATTTTATTGATATATTTTCCACTTTATACCTTTTTATTGAGAAATTTTATAATTTTTTTTATCTTGTATTTCCATGAAAGGAATTTTTGTCCTAGTTGAAAAATGCTACAAGTGAAATATGACAAATTGCACATCCATAGTGTTTTTTTATTCGGATAGAAAAAGAAGAATATATTAGCTAAAGGAAAGAATATACAAAAACTGACAAAAAATACAAAACAATACAAGAAAAACTAAAATGAAGAGAGCTTCCAAAACGGCCCCTAGCGTTGCAAAGTGGAAAAGGAAGAGAGCTTCCCAAACGCCCCCTAAAATGTCACAGTTCACAAATTTCAATAGATCACGAGATTCAATCAAAAAAATAGGCATCATGAGTCCTTACGATGTCTTTAGAATGTCATCCTAAGACCACTCAAAAGCCATATGCTCTGTCATATTTGCAAGTAGGTCCAAGGTTATATTTGTAAAACCAAAGGTATGTCCTGCTAAATTATTTGCAGAACTTGTGGAGAGCCCTTCTAAATTTTTGGCAGGAAAAAGCACCTTATGCACAAAATAGCTAGTTTTCCCAACAATTCCTAAAAGAAATTTGTTAACCTATGCCCTCCTTGATCAACTAGCAGTCAACAAGTACTCAGGTAACAAACTCCTATAAGCAGAGTATGGTGCTGATAGTGGTTTCCCACTATTATGTCCTGATTGATCGATATTTCAAAGCCTAGGGATATAAAGAAATCCTGGGGAATACTACACTTATAAGTCAAACTGAACAGAAAGAAGGACAGCGATCTATCCAAGAAAGGAACAAACTTTTGAGTTAGGAAGAAAATGCTTATCCGGGAAGGCAATACATTCCAAAATTGTAAATTACAAGGTGCTCTCTAAGTTAATTATATTACACTTTTTGTGCACCTGCATTGCCTTAATGAAACAAAATTTAATTCATAATTAAAGAAATAGAAAAAGGGGGGAGGTCGTATAGAAAAGTTATAGCTATCTAAAGCTATATATTATTATATATTACAGGTTGCCTCCCCACATTAACTAATTAAATTAACTAAATTCAAATTTAATCTTATCTTCTTTCTCCTATTTTTTTTCTTTTGTAAAGACGAAGAAACAAATTATATTTTCTCTCCTATTTACTATGGCGATAAAGAATCAACTTATCACAATATTTATTCCTTTTTTGTCCACAATAGAAAAGGATTTAACAAATGAACTATATAATCATCGGGGTTTTATCAATGAAAAAACAAAGAACAATTTCATTAAGTAAAGAGTTTATGAAAAATAATTGTTCTTTCCTATAAAAAATTATTTCTTTTCTCTCTGCGAATTTGACACGGCATGGGGGAAGGCACCCTTGTTGACGATCCTTTACTCGCATCTAGGGTTTCTCGAACAATGTGATATCTCACACAGGGTAAATTCTTAACTCTTCCCCTTCTTACTAAAACTACAAAATGTTCTTGTGAATTATGGTCAATACCAGGTATATAAGCAGTGATTTCAAATCCAAAGGTTAGTCGTACTCTAGCAACTTTACGTAAGGCAGAGAGACCGATACAATTCAATTCACATTTTGTTCGTTCGGGTTTGATTGTGTCGTAACTCCATATTTCAGATTAGGTTTTTTCGAATAAGCCAATGCATTTGGGACCCTGTGGATCCGCTCTTTTTCCTATACAAAGATTAGCCCTTTGTCTCTGTGTTTTCATATCGAAAATTCTTTGCAGATGAAGAGATATCAAAGGGACTTCTTACTTACCAAACAGATACTCCTATATCTATATACAAATGTTGGCTTATCAAAAATACGCAAGAAAAGCACTTCTTCACACATAATACCTTTACACCATGCTTATTGGACACATTTCAACCGTGTAAACATTTTTTAATATTTTTTAGCAAAACACGTTTTCAACATTTCTACCCAATTATCTGACATTTGAAAGATACATAATAAATTCATATATTTCTCAAATTTATCTTCAAAAATACAATATATGAAAGGAAGGGCTTTAGCAAAGGGTAGTATAAATCTTAAGATGTAATCATTTTGTGCACAAAATGAATGTTTAAAGAGGGTTTCTAGAAATAAGAGAAAAATAAATGCATGAAACATCATGCATTTAGTTGATACTTTGTATTACATGATGATATAGTTTTTGTGGTTTATATCATTTAACATACATGCCCATAATGTGGAAGTAAAAAAAACGGTGAGGAGGTCAGCCTGATTAATTGGGAGATCATGAAGCAACCTGTGCAAGAAAAGAGGGCCTGGGATCAGATCCTTGGTTGAATTTAACAAGACTCTTTTGGGGGAGTGATTGGCGGGTTCATATATGAAAACAACTCACCAAGGAAAGAGGACAATGGCTAAGTATGGGATTTCTCACTATAGTTGGATGTATAAACAAACCATTGAATTACTCCTTTGGTGACCTCGAGATCACGGATTCGAGGTGTGAAAACAACTTCTTCGCAAATACAAGGGAAGGCTGCGTACATAAACGCTCACCCTCCCTCTACCCACACACTAAACCAGTGAGCACTTTGTGCACCAGATGAGCCCTTTTTTAGTTGGACGTATAAACAAACCATTGAGCCTTATGAAGGAGCTGTTTGGAAGGAAATAAGGAGATCATTGTTGTCTTTAATGTGGGCAATGAGATGAAAATATCCTTTTGGCCTGACAAGTGGTACGGTCCATGTCTGCTCAATAGATGTGCATTTCCTTGACCTTTAAGAGCTGGCAACAATGAGAAATCAGAGTGTTTTTTATTCTCCTTTCATGGAGACGTCTTTTGGATAGTGAATTTTAGCAGACAAGCAAATCACCTGGAATTGGAAGTGTTTCAGTGTTTTTGAATTCAATAGAATGAGTCAAGGTGGATTTAGATAGGGAAGACAGGTTGTTTTAAGAGGATCGCAAAAAGGAATTTTGAGGTAAAGAGATAATATGATTTTGTTAGTTCCAATCATAGGAATGAGTAGAGAGCTTCTTTTCCTAAGATGTTTATTTGGAATCGCCTTGCCTTCCAAAGTCACTTTGTTTGCACAGGAAATGGCTTTGGGAATCATTCTCACTCCATATAATCTCCAAAGGAGAGGTTTGGTGCTCAAGATACTACCTCTAGCCATGTTTTGGTCGGTTTGGAGGGATAGGAAAAGGAGAATTTTCCTGGGGATGCAGAGTTCTTTGGTTGCTTTTGTGGACAACTTTTTCGAAATGTTTATGTTCCAAGTCACATTCATGTCTTTAGAATCTTTTCTAGATGTAGTTAATTTCATTGACTCTCCTTCATTTTAGTCCCTTTGGGCAAGCAGCTACTTGGTGCTCTTACTTGGTTTTTTGTATTCCTTTAGTAGTAATTAAATTCTTTCTTTTACAATAAAAAAGAAAAGAAAAAATATATGTGTAGTGTCCTATCAATATTCTTTTAATAAAAAAAAAATGAATTAGATGAAATAGAGAGTATACAAAATTCTAAAAATAAGAAATACTCAAAAATGAATAAAAAGAGAAATACAAATTACTAATAAAGAACTACTCTCTAATCCCTTTTCAATTCCTTTAAATTGTAATTCTTATAAATCCTTAAGGCATAAAAATCAAAGAGAAACATACTTATCCTGGAGGTGAGAAGAACCAATCATCTAATTTCTAAAAATTTGAACATTTCGTTCCCTACAAATGCATCAAGAAATAACCATAAAAGCATATCCCTGAAATAAACGAGCATCTTTGTGACCTCTAAAATCTTTAAATCTTTTGAGAAATAAAAGGAGGGTCCTAGGACAAATCCACTGTTATCACAGCCAGCAAATAGGTGATTCCACATCTCCAATCCATAATAGAACAATGCAAAACTATGTGATCTCTAGTTTTAGAACCGTTGGAACACATGACACAAACATCCACAAAGATAGCTTTAAGAGGACTCCTCTATTGTGAAATATGATTAGTATTGATCTTCTTCAACACCATAAACCAAATAAAAGCCTTAACTTTGGATCCTTTTCCTTCCAAATAGTATTGTTGTGTCCATTTTTGTTTTGTGACAATTCTTGTGTCCCTTGTATCCTCATTCTTCTCAGCCTAGGAAAACCCCAGTTTCCCCACTTCTTCCATGAAGTTTAAACTCTAACCAAGGCCACTTCCTCATTCATATTTCCCAATCTGAAACTCCAAAAATTCTCGTAGGCCTCACTAATCATAATTCAAGTGCTAGGCAGCATGTTTCAAGTGTAGGGTGCTATCCTCCATAGAAGACAAATTCTAGTTATCTGCTTCAATCTAAAACATAACTCCGCCATAGCCGGTCCCAAACTTAGGTAAAGGAGAAGAGTTGCGGTAAATTAACAGTTAGTGTAAACACCATGTCAAAAACCAAAATGAGAGACAAATATAAGGACATAAAAAAGTGTTGGAGAAATTATTTTGATAACCTCTTTAACGTTAAGGGTATAAAAAATATTGGTGATATTGCGATACCTATAGAGAAGATCAATATGGATTTTAAGTGCAAAATTCATTCTCATAAAATAAGAATCTTAAAGAAAATGAAAAACCCGATGGTATCCCTATTGAGATGTGGAAGTGTTTGGATGAAACGGGAATACGAATGTTGAAAAATCTTTCTAACAAAATTTGACAAATCAAGAAAATATCACAAATATGGAGGCAGAACACAATTGTATCACTATATAAGAATAAATGAGATATACAAAATTGTTCAAATTACAGGAGAATTAAATTTATTAGTCATACTATAAAATTGTGAAAGAGAGTGTTGGAATGTAAATTGAGATCGGAGATAAGTGTGTCACAGAATCAATTTGAGTTCATATCATGACGATCCACCACCAGAACCATTTTACTTGTTCAGACATTTGATGGAGACGTTAAGAGACATAATATGGTGGGCGTTAACGAAAAATGGAACCTCCTTGAAATATATTGATCTCATTGAAGATATATATGATGGAATTGTTACCAATGTAAAAATCTATGGGAGTTTAAGTGATAGTTTGTTAATTAATATCGGGTTTCGCCAAGGTTCAACATTTCCTTCCTTTTTGCAATAGTTATGGATAAAAGTAACAAAGAGTATCCAAAATGAAATATAATGGTATATATTTTTTACATATGATATATTACTGTTTGATGAAATTAGAGAGAATATTAGTACTAAATTAGAGTTATAAAGGAACATTCTAGAATACAGAGGATTTAGATCAAGTCGATCAAAAACTAAGCATATGAGATCTACGTTTGGTGGCAGTCATCAAAATAATGAATAAATAATTAAGCTAAAAAGACAGAATATACTAAAGAGTGAATGTTTTAGATATTTTGGATCTATCATTCAAAACGATGACAACATAGATGAGATTGTGAATTATAGGATTCAAACAGATTGAATAAAATGAAGAAATATATTCGGAATTCTTTGCGATCACATAATATCACTGCAGTTGAAGGGAAAGTTTTATAGAATTGTAATAAAACCTACATTATTGTATTGCACCGAGTGTTGGACCATTTTCTCTCTCCTATATTGGTTCTCAAACGAACGACCCCAAAATTTGGAATTAAAACTCAGTTTTTTGTTGTAGTTGTTGTTTGCTTCAATCTAAAGCATATCTACAATCACAATATGGAAAGAATAGTTCTCACAAAATGCAACACATTTATCGATTTACATATTATCATCTGCACTACATCACGTTTTATAGATGTATTGGGTTACTAAAACTTCATGTATAGTAAAACAAGGGAGGTCACTTGGGGTTTAGCATATTATTTAATCCCATAAATTGTTTTTCTAAGTTATAGGCATAAATTGTTTTGCTAAGTTATAGGCACCATTTCCGCAAATAATGAATAAATAAGGTTTATTGTTACTGAAGTATGAATAATGCCCAGACATTATTATTAAGTTTCTTCCTTCGATGTAAGTTCACATCTGGTAAAACTTATTTTACTTAGAATTGAGATATTCCAAAGACAATGGAGTTATGTTGATTAGGCATCATCCTTGACTCAAGTATACTGTACACAGTGCTTTTAACTATTTCTACTTTTTATGTGGTCATGAACACTGTTCTGGAATGAAGATCAAACCCTCTAGAAGTAAAATAAGAATAGAAAAGAAGTTTTTAAATACAAAACCAGTCTGTAGCAAAATACTAATTTATCACAAGCAGAGAAACCAACACAAAAAACTAAATCATACTCTAGATTTAGAGCCCTTAACACGGCGGCAAAACCACATGGCCCTACAAACATTTTGCAAATCACAGGCAAGTGCAAATTGTCTAACCACATAATCATCAAAAATCACTCACGATGTGAGTCAGCGGATCATGGGCTGCGAGCACCATGATGCGCCTTGTCAGCCCATGACTGACCAGGTCATAGGCCCTAAGTCTCCAATCAAGTTACAGCCGTGTATACTAAGGCAAAACTGAGAGCTCTCTGAGACAAAGCCCTAGTGTCACATGCTTAGCATACGTGGTCACATGACCACCCCCAAAAGCCAGAACCTATAAACAAGGCCTGTGGGAATCATGTCTGATAATCCTTCTCTTTTACATCCAAATAGCAAACATAATTCTCCCTCGAACTTACAATCAACAACTCATAGTGTTTTAAGAGATTGAGAGTCAAATGGCTAAAGTCCACATTTCAATGCTTTGCTACCATTGTTAATAGAACAATAACAACAACAACAATCTAGATTTTCTATCTCAAAAATTTGGGGTCGACCACGTGAGAGACAAAAATGAAAAAAAAATATTGATTTAATTTGTGCGGAGTCTCATACGCCACTCATTTCTATTTAAAACCATCTCATCAACTGAGTTCATAACTATTATGTCTTTACAAATAACTTGCATCCAAATTTTTAACGGCCTATCTCTACGTTTTATTAAATTTCCTATATTTAAGTTCTCTATTTTCCTAACAGGTGTGTTCTTGGGTTTTCGTTGCACATGTCCAAACCTCAGATGGTACCCTCGTATCTTATCTACAATTGAATTAACTCCCAACTTATTACGTATCTCATCGTTTTTAATTCTATCTTTTCTAGTTTTACCACACATCCATCTAAATATTCTCATTTCAGTTACAGCCATTATTAATAGAAGTGTGGCAAAAATGACTAAACCCACTCAAATGGAACTACCTGCCACAGTGATTCAGACTAAATAGAAGGAATTTAAACAAGGGCAGCAGGGATAACAATTATAACTACTAAAAGCAACGAGTAAATAAGAAGATGAGAAGCCATCATCATAACCCTAAAGTCTCAAAATATGACATAATGACATTCCTCAAATTTGAAAGAAGATATTGAAAAAATATCAAGAAACTGAATTAGAAAATTATGGCTAGCAAGTGACAAAAAAAATGACAGGAAAAAACAAGCACATCACAAAGACTACAAATATCTGCCCATTTAGGGGCCAGAAATGTTTCTCTTTAATTCACCAGATGTTGATCCAGATTCATATATATTAATCACTATATAAAAACCACAATTCCAAGAAATTAGATCTGCACTCATGCAGCATGGGAAGGCATAGATATGTAGAAAACAATAAAGAACATAATTAAGATCTAAAGTTTACACTCTGATATTTCCTGAAGAAACATAAATCATAGAAATCAAAATGCTAGTAGATTAGAAAATGTTAAATGCTTAATCAATTTGATAGACTCAACAGAAAAAGTATAAGAGATTAAAAAATAATATCTAAAAATAAACAAGACAAGAAAGTATTAGAAAGGAAATAGTGACAGCATTTGACAGGGGTGAAAGAAACTAAAGTTTGGAAGATAAAAAGGACTAACTAGAAAGGAGAAAAGAGCAAAGTTTTTTCTATTTAATTGTAAGCTTATAAATTAGAAAGATCTTGATTTCAAAGAGGTTAGCATACTCAAAAATTAGTACATATAAAGAAAGAAAATTTTGAATTTCTCTATCAAATAATTTATCAAATAATTTACCCTTTGCTTTGGCCTTTATCTAAAAATTAACCCTCAAGGAAATATGTGCATGAAACAATTTAAGCAATTAAAGGTATTTCATTTGGGAAATAAAAAGTTAGCTTAGCTTTGGAACTTAAATCAAACAAATATTAGCATTCAGCACCAGATAAAGCTAAATGAAGAAGCTTTACTTCGATTGCATAATTTAACACCAAAGTGGAGGCAAGAGAGGGAGACACAGATGAGGCACATAAAGATGGTTACAAAGGCAACTGGGCATAAACTGTCCACAACAGATGATTATAAGTTAAGCAAGATCTGTATATGACATACCATCATCCTTCATCTACAGGATTAAAGACTTCAGATGAACTCACACCCCCCCCCAAAAAAAAAAGCCTCTCCGCTTCCCAAATATTGGATAGCCTAATGAAGTTGACAATCCACAGAGGACTGCCATCCAGAAGGTATACAACTCCGATCACTAGAGCATTCTTCTTCAATACAATATGCTAAAAGTAAACCCTTTGAGCAAACACATCCAATCCCTTCTCATTTCCTTTTTCATGGAAACGTCCCTCTAACATCTTCACATCCACCCCATAATTGTGACCTATCCCATCCCATATCTGGTTCCAATCTCCACTCTCCACAAACTATTCATAGGCATCTGCATATCAAGCCTTTGTTATTCCCAGCGCTCCCGACTTAATAGGCGATTTAACATCTAATTTGTATTTAAAAAAAAAAAAAGAGATGGGGAGCATTTATATACCCAGCAACTCTATTTTAACGCTTTAATCCTCATGATTCCAATCAGATAAGCCATTTTAAAACTCAAATCCGAATTACAAATTTCAATCAGCAAGAAGCAATTGATGTTGAAGGCAATGCAGAACAAGGAGGGTGGGGAAAGAGAGAGAGAGAGAGAGTGGAACCTGAGCTGGAATTCTGGCACCAACGGCGAAGAGGAAACCAGAGAAATCGCCAGAAATGGCGAAGGCGAAGACAGTGAGAGGATTGTAGGAGCCACCTTTGGTGATCTTGCCCAAAAATGCGAAGAAGAACATATTGATGATGGAGAGACAAGTTTTCAAGATTTCACCAGGGAGTCCATGCCCCAACCCCAGATACTGGAATACGAAGAGCTTTATCAGAGAACCGGACCATACCCACATCAACGATATGATCCAATCCCACACAATCAATTTAGCTCCAGACATGTTGTGACGGCACCAAATTAAACCAATCAATGCTCTCTATCACGTTGTCTTCTCTTCTTCTCGTTTTTCGAATTTGAAAACTCTTTTGACTCTCAAGTTTTTGGTCGTCTTCTCTCTCTGTTCCTTGTAAAATTTAGGCCGTCCATAATCCTAAAGTTTTGGGGTCGAAATCCCTCGAGAATTCTAATTTTCTTTCCATGCTCACAAACAAGCCAGCATATGTTTACACACCATAATTTTTGAACTCAAACTGCATAACTTCCTCCGAGCGCTCAAATTCTTTATGGTCTTTTCCGGATTAAAAACAAGACCCAACAAAATTTCCAAGAGTAAATAGTTTTACTACAGTCACCATAAAAGTAGGACTTTTGGCTTCTCAAATTCATGCTTCAAATTGACTTTTCACTTTCTAATAATTCACAATAAATTAGTTTCAATTTCTTTTACAAGTTTTAAATTATATATATAGTTCTTTACATAAAGATAAGACTTTTAAAATACTATATAATTCAATTATATTCAAATAAAAAAATGATTTTAAAGTTTTAACAAAAAATAACTCTCTATTTTAATTTTACGAATTTATCAAAAGTTATGAAACAATTGAAAATTAATGTTTAACGGTTATGGAAAGCTATATTTAGATGTCAAGAAACTAACTCTCAATGCCTATAAAATGTAAGAAACTCTACATAAATATTTTGTCTCTAAACAACAATTAACATGGATATTTGACAAACAAGACTATCCTTGGGGATCGGAGTATGAGCATGAGCTTGAGTACACACATCATAGCAATCTCAGGACATAGGATATTCATAAGTAATAAACTTCTTTAAAAGCCATGTATTTGGTTACTTTTTATTTTTGATTTTATTTTCTTTCATTCAATCATAATAGAGCCGCGAGAGTTTGTAAAAAATTGGGAAAGATAGTAAAAGGTATCCCTTAACATGTAGTAATAAAATGAAAAGTTAGGAACAAGAAAAATATTTAACTAAGAAAAATCCTTATACAACTTCTTAAATATTTTAATATTTATTAATGAATTATATTTCAATCTTCTCTCTCTAATTATGGTCTCAAGTTCTAAACTCTTTATGTACCAGAAAACATTTCCTTGTGCTAGAGGGCCAAGTACTTAAAAAACTTTTGGGGGGCAAGGATTCACAACTTAGATAAAAAAATTCCTTGATGTTAGGTGTAACTCACCGAAAGTTTGCTTTTATTAACAATTTATAATTATTCTTATTAGTTAATAAAATTTATTATTGACTTCAATCTTTTATTCATCATTTATTTGTTTTGCATAGAGTTTTGTGGTTCAATCTCTTTATACTCAAAAATATCAACAAAGTCATTTATGAAGTACACGAATTGGGCATGAATTGCATTTCTTTGTAGGATGAAATTTCCTTTATTCTGATAATCTCGTGGCTAACATGAATATATTGCTTTTTGAGAGAGACAAGGAGACCAAAAGTCGTGTCCTCATCTTTTTGTTTTTGGAGATTTTCAAGATCGATTGTCGTGGGCAACAAAGTCTTAAGCTTGTTGTATAAATCCTTATACTCTCCAAATAATTCAGAAAGAGTCTTTTCTTCATTTTTGACACTTGCAATTTGCCCTTTAATTTCGAAGACCCTTCGCAGATTTGATTCTCGCCTATAGAGACCATGCATTTGGTCCAAAACGGCCTTGGAGATTGGAGCACAAGTGATCATCACCCCCTATGGGTGTGGTCTACGGTGTTGGACAACAAGATAAATAGTTGATCATTTTTCTTCTTCCACTCTTTGTATCTTGGATTTGATGTTTCAAGGAGTGATCAAGAAAATCTCTTAGATTCAAAGATTTTTTTGGTTCCGGTGGCCTATTGAATATAATTGGAGCAATTTAAAAGAATGGAAAAGAAAGGTTGCGATTGGAATGAATCATTTGAAAAAGTAGAGATTGGAGTTTGTTTTGATACCATATTAAAATTATGATATCGAAGTATTATAAAATTTGGATGAATTAGATTTCTTTTATTGATTTCTCAAAACAAACAAGAAATATTTCAATGGAGAATTTTTCTAAAAATTACAAGAAAGAGAGAGCTAGAATATAAGTAAAGAGATTGCTTTAACTTGCTTGCAAGACATGAAAAGGAGGGAACCATTCATAGAGAATGACGGAAGAGAGACTGTGAGAAGAGGGGAGAGGAGAGGGAAGGCTCTCCTCTCTCTTCTCTCCACATGGGCCAACGGCTAGTGGAGCTAGCTGTTGGGCCAGCCTCTCTTGGGCCCATAAATGGGCCAGCGCAGATGGCCGAGAAATGGGTCTGTGTTCTAGCCATCGGCCAGAACCCAGAATTTCTAGGCCATGGGTTTGGGCTGGATTTAAGCGAGAACCTAGGGGCTTCTTTTGGGCTTTCTCCTGGACTTTCTGTTGGTTGGCTTGAGCTTGATAATTTTGGATAGTAGCAGCAAGAAGTTTGCTTAAAGATTTGATCGCTTGAGGAGCTAATTGGGCTTTGATATCTTGTCGTCTTCATGAGAAGTTTTGGATTACCGCATCCTACTCTCAACCTAGAAGAGGGAAAGGGTGGTCTCAGCTATAACCATGGTGAATGTTCCCAAGACCAAGAGAAGTTTTGAATTGATTGTATATCTTCTTTTCAACAGATAGTAGGTAGTGACAATATTATTTATATATATTTCTTAAATAATCCCTATTAACGGGACGAGACGGGAATTATCGGTTTCCCATAAGGGTAAAATCATTCCCCTCTTGTAAAAAGCTTTTTTTTTTTGTGAAAATGTATTCACCTTCCTGTCCCGTTTCCAAAAAACCTGTCCATGGGTTATTAGGGTTAGAATTTAAAATTATCCTTAAGTATAAGATGTCACAATTTTCTTGGGCATGGGTTATTAGGGTTTGTTAATGCCAACTCAATTGTACTAACCATGTGTGAATACTTAGCATCTAGTGGTCTTAGTTAGTTATGTATGGAGATAGGTGATTATAGATTCGTAATTCACTACCTTTAGTAAAACATGGATAAATTCTTATATCTAATTTGACACTTGGTGGAAATTTCTTGATTTTAAGATAAACTAACTTAATTAGAAAAATGGTGCTCATATTGATATAACCAAGTGTGTCAGTTAGATGAACACCTATGATTCGAGCATAAAAGGGTTTGATCGTTGTACATAACCATAGCTAGAATCGAGATTTCTAGATGAAGGGATTTAAGTTCATCGTAACTGCGATCATAGCTTTACATTAAGTGTTCTAACTTCATTGAGAAACATTCATTACTACATCGGTAGTATGTATGTTTGATATTAATCATGCTTATGAGAAGGATAAAAGTTGTTCGGCAATATTTTTTTGATGTATTCAATGAAACTCGAACTCGAGTCTATTATAACGGGAAAGGGGGAAGGTGTTACTTGAGTTAAAGCTCATTGGCAAAGTTGTTCGGCAATATTGTCCTAGGGTTTGGAACATATTTCTTGGATATCGTTTCAGTTTGATTATACTTCCCATTATCATTTTAGTGGTGAATCTTGAAAGTCACATGTGACAAAATTATACTCGGGCACAAAGGAATGCAACTCTCAATTTTGATCTGCAATTAATCAAATAATGGAACAGTTTTAATTTTCATAATTCAAATACCTTTAATTGTGCTACAATCCTTATCAAATGATCTACCATTGTCTTCCTTTCTTAGCCCACAAAATCTAGTATGAGAATATTTTTCTCTTTTTACATTCATCTATGTCGCACCTTTTTTAAAAGCCATCAAGTTATTCCTGAGAAGACTACTCTCTCCCTTTCTCTTTCTTATTTGAATTCAAAATAATTTGGGTCAGGTTCAATTCTCTTGGGCTATCTCATACCCATTTTTCTAACGTAATAAAATGAAAATATAATAAATTTGTATATAGTTTAATAGAATAGAAACGCTTGAGTTGAAATTTATCAAGTTAAAAAAAAAAAAAAAAAAAAAAAAAAAACCAAAAAACAGATAGGAAGAGGGCTTCGGGGGTTATTTCCCAAAATATTGAGAAAAATTTAAAAATTATAGAAATTTAACCTTTTTTTTCCTCCCAAAACTATTGCTATCGAGATTGGCAAAATCAACTTTGAAGTTTATTTTGTCAATCTTGACTTAACGTTTGCCCACTTTTCACTGGCTAATGAGGTTTTTTTTTTTTTTTTTTAATTCTAAAGTCGATTCTATCAACAGTGATCTTAGGAAATAGATTCATGATAACTGCTGCTGACTGAGGAAAGTTGACGAAAGCACTGGAAAGCTAAATAAGCTAACTGAGGAAAGCTGAGAAGAGTTGCTTTGACCGTTCCTTTGAAGTCGGTTTTGAAGACATCGACTTCTCCAATATATAAACTGGCAAGATCCAAAGCTTTTTCAACCTATCCTCTCGAATCCTCTCTATCAAACTTCCTATTCGAAAATCGCCTTGCGATCCCAACAACATCTACAGCCGCTGGGCACTGGCAAAGTGTGACATAATTTTAGAAACTTTCTTCACTTACTGCGATCCCCACATGTTCTATTTCACTTACTTCACTTACTTTAACCTATCCTCTCGAATCCTCTCTATCAAACTTCTTGTTCGAAAATCCCCCTACGATCCCAACAACATCTACAGTCATTGGGCACTGGCAAAGTGTGACATATAATTTTAAAAGTTTTCTTCACTTACTGTGCTCCCCACATGTTCTGTTTCCGATGATGACAACAAGGATAGTGTCCCATTTCCTACACTTCATGTGAGAAAGGGTGGCTCGTCACCTTCCATGCCCTGCAAACTTGTTCTAAGAATTTAGAGATTTTGTCACCCATCAATTCTATTCACAAGGGCAATCAAGCATGAGTCTCTACGGTGGTTGTTGATAGCACAACCTCTATTAATAGGGGCAACCAAAGCAGGGTTTCTCAATCTCAATTCATAAGTTTCATACATAATCGAAAGAGAATTGAGAACTCAGAAGACTTTTTACGCATTCGGAGATGCCAGAAAGAAAGTTACAGTTGTCGGAAAACCATGGCCGGAGGTATGCTTTGCTTCCATTCATGTTTTTGTTTATTTTTGTATTATAATTTGTACATTATACTAGTATGAATTTCTTACATTTAGTATCAGAGCCAATAAAACCTCTATTTCTTATTTTTCGGTGAATTTTTTGAATCTTTGGTTTCTAACTTTTTGTTAAATTGGTCTAATTTTAAAGAAATTTTGGTGTTTTAAGGTTAGAAATGGATTGTGCATGAGATTTCGCAGGATTTCATATTTTCAAAGCAAAAAATGGAGCTTTTTGGTATTTTTCGACCATTTTTTTGCATTTAAACCTGTCGAATCTAGGTCGGGACCCTCGGGGTCCATCCGGGTAAAGAAGACCCAGATATAGACCAAAATGATGTTAGTTTGGTCTGTATTTTTAAAAATTTGTAGTTTGGTTCGGAAACTTTTGATAATTTTACTATTTCTCAAAAACTATTAAGTTGTTGCAATCGAGTTCCTAGACCTTTTTTTTTTTTTTAAACTCAAAAAATTTTAAAATATTGCATATTGGATCCCCGTTTTCTAAGAAACCCTATCAACTTTGAAATATTGCAGAAGAGTCCCGATAAATTTAAAATGTCGCGGATTGGTCCTTTGTATTTAAAAAATTCAGAAAATTTTTGAAAAATTCTGAAAAATTCCAAAAAAAAAAAAAAAAGAAAAAATTCTAAAAAAAATTTCAAAAAAATTGGAAAATTAACTTTTAATTTTAAATTCATATTTGGGCCATTTTTGTGAATTTAAAATTAAAATTTTTGAATCTACGTGTATTAAGCTACCACACATAAATGAAAATTTTGTGTATTTTGCGCAAATAATTCCCTTTGAATGGCTTTTGCACATAAAGGGATGTGCAAAATAAAATTTAAAGCCTACACAAAATTGAGAAAAAATATTTTGTGATCTGTATGATTTCTGATTGTTACGGTATAACCACAGTAGCCTTAATATGAAAGGAATCATACATTGGGATGGTTTTGATTACATAAATGAAAGAATATTACTTGTGACTGTTTATTTTGTCATAACAAATCTTATCCCACAGAAATTTTTATCACATTAAAATAATTAATCAGGATTGGATGGCAAGACCGAATAACCTAGTTGTGTAGATAGTTTCCTGACTTCAGAGCTTGATCCTACAAGGATTTTTGAGCTCGACAGATCGAGTGTATGTCTAGGAAAATCCTGTCAACAAGACAGGGATAACTTTAAAATTTGTTGGTACTTAAGCGATTCCATATGACCCACCTCCTACCTGAAGACTTTCCTGGTGCACAAGTTATGCTATTTTGTGGGCTGGTAGAGAAGTTCTAATTTGTCAAGAATTGATTTTTTACATGATTTTTTTTAGTTAGCCCACATGCATTAGAAAATTAGGTAATCTTGTCAGTCAGATTATAAAGGATAATAAATCTAATCTTAATTATATATTCAGTCCACAGACAATTTTTATGTGAGGAGATTTATTTTTAATATACGTTTTACATTGGTAAACATATACTTAAAGGGGTGTTTGGTTAAAGGGTACGGGTTTCAAGAATCAGAATGAAACACATATAAGTTGTTTGGATTAATGGAATGAGAATGAAGGTATGTGAATGAAACCCTTAAGATATGGGTTTTGTGAAATCCAAGTAAATTGGTGGGTTTCAAGTGAAATCCATGGATGAAACCCAAAGAAAATAAATTGAACATTTTTATTTTTATTTATAAAAGGTGGTTTAAAATAAAAAATAATTTAAAAATATTATAAATTAAATTATTGTTTCAAAAATAATTTTTTAATTAAAATAATATAAATTAAATTTTAATTTTTTTAAAATTAAAAAATATTATTTTTTATCAAAAAATTTAATTAAAATAATTTTAAAATATTATAAATTAAATTTTTTAATCAAAAACAATTTTTTTAATAAAATAATTTTTTTGTTCAAAAAAATTTATAAAACATTTTTTAATTAAATAATTTTAAAAAAATTTGATAAATTAAATATTATAAATTAAATTTTTTTGATAAATTAAAAAATTATTATAAATTAAAAAAAATTAAAAGTAATATAAAAAATTGACAATTATAATTTCTAAACTTATGATGAAATTTTTTCTTCATTTTTTTCTCTAAGAAAAAAAGATTTAAAATTGAAAATGGTCTAAAAAACTATAAATATAATTTTTTCTTGTTAAAAATTTTACAATTTTTATTTTTTTAAAAATTTTATTAAAACTATAATTTTAATTTTAATTTTAGAAATTAAAATAAAATTTTAAAAATGTTAATTTTAAAATATTTTTTATAAAAAACAAATTGACAATAAAATAATTTTCATTCTGAAAGATATACAAACCAAATATCAACAATAGTAATCAAATCCATTCTCGAATTTGAACCAAACAGTTAATATCGGAATTCGATTCTGATTCCTATTTCTAAGGTTTTTGATTCTAATTCTAATTCCGATTTCTGAGTACGAACCAAATGCCATCTAAAGGTTCAACTAAAATTTGTAAGTATTTCTGTTGTATCTATACAAACCGTTGATATCATTGAAGGTCCCATATTAAATAGTGAGAACTACAAGGTATAAAAGGAGAAGATTCTTCTCAATTTAGGATGGCAAGACTTATACTATACTATAAGGCATGATGAACCACCTAGGATAATAGATGCTAGCTCTATAGTAGACAACACTCTTTATGAGCATTGAGAGTGATCTAATCGTCTCAATACAATATTTATAAAGGATAAAATATCAGCTAGCATCCGCGGCTCCATCAATCAATATAATGACATCCATGCTCTTTTTAAAGCAATTGATGAGCAGTTTGAGTCTTTTGATAAAGCCCTCGCTAACACCTTGATTATGGAGTTCTCATCAAAGACTCACTACTATCCACGATGTGCGCGAGTACATCATGCGGATCCGAGATATAGTGGCCCAACTAAAGACTCTTGAGGTAGAGATATCCAAATCTTTTCTAGTGTACTACATTCTGAACATCCTCCCATAACCTTAAAGTTCCTTCAAAATTTCCTACAATACACATAAAATTAAATGGTCCATCAATGAGTTGATGGCCATGTGTGTGTAGGAAAAGGGGAGGTAGCTCATGGAAATGAAAGAGGGAACCAGCAGTGCATATTTGGTCACAAAAAGAAAGGCAAAGGGAAAATCCAAACTGAAGAGAAAGGCAAAAGGGTCTATCCTAGTTGTAAAGAAGGAGTCCACATGTTTATTTTGTAAAAATAAGAGACACATAAAAAAGGATTATGCCAAATTTCAGAAATGACTTATTACCAAAGATATAGAAATTTCTTTTGTATGTTATGAATCTCTTATGACTGAGACTTTTTATGATACATGGTGGATTGATTCTAGATACTCAATCCACATTAAGAATGCGTTGCAAGGTTTGAAAAACCTATAAAAACTAGTGGGCCGTGAGCAATTCATGCACTCGGGAAACAAGATGAGCTTGCATGTGGAGGCCATTGGAGATCACAAGCTCACTTTGACAAGTGGACATGTTTTACAGTTGGAAAGAACTTTTTATATACCAAGTTTCTCTAGAAGTTTAATTTCTATATCGAAACTTGTACAATTCGGATATTCTTTCCAATTTAATAATATAATGATATAATTTTTGCATACAAATGTTATTGGTACGGGTCCATTGATTGATGGACTATACGGTATTAATCTGTAAGATAACACATGTCATAACACAACATATATTGATGTGAAAAGATATGTCATAAATAAAAACTCCTCTATATTGTGGTATCAGAGATTATGGCAAATCTCCATTAAGAGGGTTAAAATGTTGGTAAAAGATAGAATACTTAGTACTCTAGACTTTAGTGACTTTGAAACCTATGTGAATTACATTAAAGGCAAGCAGTTCAATAAGGTGAAGAAAGGTGCCAAGAGGAGTTCAAATCTATTAGAGATCATTCATACAGATATATGTTGTCCAGACATGGACTCAAATAAACAAAGGTATTTCATTACCTTTATTGATGATTATTCACGTTATATGTTTCTCTATCTCCTTTGCCATAAAGATGAGATATTGAATGCCTTTAAGTTTTTCAAGACAAAAGTAGAAAAATAATACGATAAGCAAATAAAGATAGTGAGATCCGATAGAGATAGAGAGTACTATGGGAGGTATACTCAGGATGGACAGACATCTGGTCCATTAGCTCAATTTCTTTAGGAAAATGGGGTTGTTAACCAATATACCATGTCTGGTTTTTCAGATCAAAATGGTGTGGTTGAAAGAAGAAATCAGACATTGTTGGATATGGTAAGGAGGGTGATGGCTAGCTCTAAGTTGCCTAAATCCTTGTGGACTGAAACTCCTAAGAGGACCGTGTACATAGTGAATCAGGTTTCAACCAAGGTGGTTTCCAAAACCCCATTCGAGATATTCAAGGGTTGGAAACCCAGTTTGCGACATGTGCACGTTTGGGAATGCCCGTTAGAAGTAAGAGTTTACAACCCATAGGAAAAGAAATTATACCCAAGGACCATAAGTGGGTATTTCATTGGATATGCCGAAAGGTCCAAAGGGTATAAATTCTACTGTTTATCTTATCACACTAGGTTTGTAGAATCAAAAAATGTGAAATTCCTTGAAATCACTTGTTTAGTGAGAGCGATTACTCTTTAGACTTAGTGTCTGAAAAGAATCTATCAAGTATGTCTTCCACTTCAAGTAAAAAGATAATTGTCATTCAAAGCATCCCTCCAATACGTATAGACATTGACCCGATTGGAGATAACAATCAAAATATTCCACAAATTACTGATGCCAAAACAGGTCATGTTAGACATCTCTCTCCAAATGAGACTGTTGAGCTAACATTAAGAAGATCTTTTAGGATCAGGAGGTCAGCAATACCTAGTGATTATGTTGCCTACCTCCAAGAGTCTGACTACAATATTGGTGTTATGGATAACCTTGAGTTATTTTTACAAGCCATGAGTTCTAATGATTCGAGCTTGTGGCTAGAAGCCATGAATGATGAAATAAACTCCATGAGGAGTAACAGAGTCTAAAATCTTGTAGAGTTACCTGATGGGGTAAAACCCCTCGGATGTAAACAGGTCTTTCAGGCAAAAACTGACTCATTTGGTAATATTGAGAAATACAATGTTAGACTTGTTACTAAGAGGTTCACTTAGAGAGAATGAATCGATTACTCATAAACCTTTTCTCCAGTATCTAAGAAAGATTCCCTCCACATCATCCTAGCAATTGTTGCATATTTTGATTTGGAGTTGTAATAAATAGTTGTAAAAATGAAATTTTTAAATGAGGAATTAGAGGAAGAGGTTTACATGGGTCAACCTGAAGGATTCTCCTTTAGTGATGGTAAGCATTTGGTTTACAAGCTTAAAAAGTCCATATATGTATTGAAGCAAACCTCCCACCAATGATATTTGAAATTCCATGGGACAGTCTCTTCACTCGGTTTTGAAGAGAATGTTGTAGATCAGTGTATATGCGAGAAGGTTAGTGGGTGTATTATATGTGGACGATATCCTACTTGCAATCAATGATAAAGAGATATTGCATGAGATAAAACAGTTCCTTTCTAAGAACTTTATCATGAAAGATTTAAGTGATGTGTCTTATGTCATTGGTATTAAAATACATCAAGATAGGTTTTATAAGATTCTCAGACTATCTCAAGAAACCTATATCAATTAAGAAATATAGAATGCTAGACTGTTCACCAAGTGTAGCTCCTATCATCAAAGGTGACCGGTTCAACTTGGACCAGTGTCTTAAGATGGAACTTGAAAGAGAACAGATGGCTAACATTTCATATGCTTCCATGGTTGGAAGCCTTATGCATGCACAGTCTATCCCTGACCTGATATAGCACATGCAGTTGGAATGTTAGGACATTATCAGAGTAATCCCGGTTTGGAGAATTGGAAGGCTGCAAAGAAAGTATTACAGTACTTATAAGGCAACAGGATTACATGTATACATATAGGAGGACCGACAATTTTGAGGTGGTCTGACTCGGACTTCGTTGGTTGCATTGATTCTTGGAAATCAACATTTGGATACATTTTTGTTCTGGTCGGTGGAGTTATATCATGAAGGAGGAAGCTGAATTTGTGGCGTGTTTTGAGACTACATCATAGGTGGTGTGGTTACGAAATTTCATGAATGGGTTAAAAATTTTGGACTCTATACCTAAACCATTGAGTATATTTTGTAATAATTCGGCTGTGATATTTCTGACTAAAAATAATAAGAGTGATAGTCAAAATAAACATATCGATATTAAGTATTTAACCATAAGGGAACTGTGTATTAGAAAATAAAGTCATAATCCAACACTTTAGCATCGAATGTATGCTTGTTGATTCCTTGAATAAAGGTATGTCTCCAGTTAAATTCAGGGATCATGTTGTACATATGGAATTAAGTCCAAATTTTAATGATATTTCGAATTGAATTTTTTCATATAAAATTATGTGTACATTTCAGTTTTGAGTAAAATTCATGAGGATGGACCTTGAATAAATATAAGGTTTATTAATAAAGGCGGTTACTATAAGGATAGGGAGTAGCATGCATTGTAATACACAGAAAACAATACTTGTTAATTTAGAGGATTTGTTGCTGTGATTCATATGTATTTTTTCCATTAAGATTTCAGTTTGGATAAAATCACCAAGTCGGGTGAGTGGATCAAGTGGGAGAATATAAGAAAGGGTGGTCCATCACCCTCTATGTCTTGCAAACTTGTTCTAGGAATTTAGGGATTTTCTTACCCACCAATTCTATTCACAAGGGCAACCAAATATGTGACTCCATAATGGTTGTTCATGACACAACCACTATAAATAGGGACAACCATAGTAGGAGTTCCCAAATTAATTCATAAGTCTCATACACCATTTAGAAGGAGAATTGAGAGTTTAAAAGGCTTATTGCACATCTAGAGGTGCCGGAAAGAGAGTTATAGTTGCCGGAAAATCATGGCCGGAGGTATGCTTTACTTCCGCTCATTTTTTGTTCATTTTTGTATTGTAATTTGTGCATTATGCTAGTATGAATCTCTAACACTTCGAACCTATTTCAAACAATCAGAATGTTAGTTTCTTTTATTTTTTATTTTTTGAAATTTATCCACGAAATTTTGTTTGCATTGCAGATTTTAGAAGGAATATGTTATGGGTTTTCTTGCATCCTGAAAAATAAACCCATTTCTAGGTTTAGATTGTTCTACATTCTTCTGTCTGCAATGTGCAATGTTTTTTCCTCTTGTGTTTTTTTTTTTTTTTGAATGCATACAAGTTTTGGGTGCATTCTCCATAAGCCATTTTGTTCCAATGTGCAATGTTTTGTTTTTTATTTTGTTTTATTTTTTGTTTTTTTTTTCATGCATTCTCGATATGCCATTTATTTATTTTTTGGTTTGGATGCATGCATGTTCTAGGTTTTGAATATATGTGCAAGCCCTAAAATTTTGGCTACCTTTGCAAGTTTCTGCATTCTTGTTGAACTCGGCATATCATGCTCATAATATGTGCACAGTATATGTGTGTGTGTGTGAATCCTCCATATTTTGTGGGTAAAATTTGAATATTTGTCAAATTATTAATTAAAATATTAATTTTTACAAATATTAATATGAATATTGATGGAGGTGAGTTATGGCTCCTCAGATACCAGCTCATTCTTGACTCAAACAGTAGCCGTCGATGGGTGGATTCACCTATAAAAACCACCAGAGGGTGCTTCGGTGGGGAGTTTCCGACGCTCAAGTCAGTAAAGAGCGGTTTTCGATTAGAAAAAACAAACTGAGAGTTAGGGAAAAGTGGTTCCATGTGTTCTGTGTGCCCCCTATGTTAGGCCAAGAGAGTGTATCTGATGTCGAGGGTTTTGAGATCTCTTATACCTGTGAGAGTCGTGCGCCGCTGAGAAACTTCTACCATACTTTCCTTATCAAACTGATCCGGGAATCTCGAAAGTCAATATTACGAATTGATCACAGTCCTCATATATCGGGAAACCTTCCTCTTCAGGATAGATGCTTTCTTTATCTGAAAGATCTCGGAATTACTGTTACGAAATAAGAAACTGAAATCGAGGAAATTCTGACATTCCTCTTTAATCAACAGGGGTGCTATCCATCGTTTGGTTGCTCGACCGATAGAAGGTCTTCGAGACTTATCTAGTTTAGAAAGCTGACATTTGTTTGATTGATCGAGGTGACTGTCTCTGCTTGATGAGTCATAATTGGTTAATCGGGGCGGCTGAGACCCTATCGTTCGGTAAACCCGGGCGAGTAAGACCCTTCGGTAGATCGTTGTTGCGGACGTTAGATTTTGATCGGCAGGCCTCCTTTTCGTGTGCCTTTTGAGAATTGACTCTTTTGGACTGGGTTTTAGAATACATCCCATAATTTGCCCCTGACTCATGGTTTTCTTGGGAAGAGGCGCCATGAGTCATGATTTTAAATCAGAGGTTCGAGGGTCCTTTAATACAGCCGCTGTCGCTTCAGTCTTAGCAAAGCATTCATCACACATCCCATAAGGGCTTTTCTCATCACAGCTTTTTCTATCTCTTCCACCCTTTTTTTTCTCTCTCTCTCCCTGCCAAAGAGTCATTACCGATGACAAAAATGTCTGTTTTTCAGGCTTTTCCGAGCATTGGTGATATTACGAGCACCATGTCGGCACAAGAACTCCAAGAAGTATGAACTGAGATGCTGTTGGGGGACGATTATTCTCTGTTGTCTGCGATAGAGGTTGATAGAGCTAATAGGGCACTGGAGAACTGCGTGCCGATGTATCTTCAATCGGTCAAGTACGGTTTTAAGGTTCCATATATGGGTCCTTTTTCTGAGGTTCTGCGTCAGTGGAACATATTTCCGACTCTCTTGATTCCCAACGCCTGGCAGTTGGTGGTCGCGGTGGCTTCCTTATTAGGATTTTGTCGTCTTCGTTTTGATTTTGACATTTTATCCTTGATTTTTATTCTGATGAGGTGTGGAAGTAACGAACCAACCAAGGGGTGGTACAAACTACAGACCCGGCCCGAGTTCTGTTGGAAGTTTTTCTACAATGAGTCTATCGGTAAGAACTGGAAGCAAAAGTTCTTTTTTTGTCGAGTTCTTGGACAGAGATTGGATGCCTTGGCTTCCCAAAGCTAACGGGGTGCCTTCTGTGGGGCTAAAACCCCCTGCCGCTTTGAAACACGGTCATTTTATTCGGTCGATTAGCGGCTATTGCAAGTCCACCGGTCGAAGCATATGGGTTGAGTCCTTGCTGGACAACCAGATGTTATCCCTGACTGGTTTACTGATCAGAAAAAAGAGGAAAGTTGATCGGCCCCTTCTGTTGGGGAGAGCAAAAATCGAATTAGTCGATTCTTTGAGTCATCTTAATGACGTCTTGTTGGAGAACGTCACTATTGACAAGCTGACCCAATGTAAAGTGGCTAGACCTCTCCAAGAGGATTTCGGAGCATCTGAGGCCCTACGTAAATCTCCTTCAAGGGTGACTGGAGCCCTCCGCGAATTGCCACCCTCTTTGGTAAAAAGGAGGGGGATCTCTTTGCCCCTGTCTGCTTTGGGGGCTTCGTCTAAGTATCCGGAGTCAACAGCTGCGATACCGACAAATGTTGGTGCGGACGAGTTAGGAGAAGCCAGAGATCTTCCCTTGCTTGATGTTGGAGCGAGGACGAATGTTTCTTGAGCTGCAAGGGACAGAATGGCGGGACCCTCTTCCGCTGTTCCAGTCTGGCTTATGCGCAAGGGAAAACGCAAAGTTCCTGGGGGAGTGTTCTCTTTTTCCTCTATCACTGTTCGGTCTTTTGATGGGAAGAAAGGTTCAAAAGAGCGCGAAACCGTTGCCGTTTGTACTGGGGATATGCAGTATAGCTATATAGATCCAGCAGAAGCGGAGCGTATTGCTGGGCAATTTGACTTCCATCGCTGTGAGCTCGATCTTCACAGAATGTCTTACGAACAAGTCGGTGAAGCTTTGGAGTCCTTAGGTTTGATGGTAATATTCTCTTTGTGTCTTTCGAATTCTTCTCCCTCTTTCATCATTCGTTAATTTGATTTTCTTCGCAGACCATGGCCCTTGCTCGATTTCAGGGACAGCATGGGAGGCAGGTAATAAGCCATTTAGAAGGATGGCTTTCTGAGTTGACTCGTCCGTGGGAATCAGTCTCCCTTCGGGGAGGAGAATCTTTAGCCACTGAAAACACACCCGGTGTTCTACTCAGTCAGAAAGAAGAGGAGTTGAGATCCATTCGATCGGAATTGGTCCAGTGCCAAGGGCAATGTAAGAGGCTGAGGTCAGAGGTTCTGGTGCATAAGAAGTTAGCTCAGCTTGGCGAGAAGTCTCTTCGAACGGTGGAATGCAAGATAGCGGAGCTTAAGGAGTCCCGCGCAAGGGAAGCTATCGTCTAGAGGGATTCCCGTCGTAGACTAGCCGAGAGATTACAATGCGCCGAAGAGATAATCCGCAACATGGGTCTAAGCGAGGTTCTGCCCGAAGAAGAGATCGATCCTCGAATTCCGACTGTATAACTTATGCTCAGGATTTTGTACTAAGTGGCCTTTGCTCGTTTAATGAGAAATTTTTGTATCTTTTCTTGTAGAAATCATCTTCTTTGTTTCCCACTGCAATGTCTCAGTAGAATTGAGGAGACTTAGATCTTTTTGCCTGACTTAGAACATGGTGATCATACTCGTTGGTTCGAAAGACTGTACCACTTGTCAGTGTAGTACATGATCCACAGGGGCCGAGCGGCTGAGACTTTCTGTACGATAAGAAATTTTTAAATGGTTGGGCTGCGTCCACCCGTCTGGGGAGTTACATCCCCTATTGACGACGCGTTCGAGCGATAGATCCTGAGCGACTGAGACCCTCCTAGCGATAGGAAATTTCTAAATAGTTGGGTCGCGTCCATCCGTCCGGGGAGTTACATCCCCTATTGACGACGCGTTCGTGTGATAAATTCTAGGCGACTGAGACTCTCCTAGCGATAGGAAATTTTTAAATAGTTGGGCCGCGTCCACCCTTTCGGGGAGTTACATCCCCTATTGACGACGCGTTCGAGCGATAGATCCTGGGCGACTGAATCCCTCCTAGCGATAGGAAATTTTTAAATAGTTGGGCCGCGTCCATTCGTCCGGGGAGTTACATCCCCTATTGACGACGCGTTCGAGTGATAGATCCTGGGCGACTGAGACCCTCCTAGCGATAGGAAATTTTTAAATAGTTGGGTCGCGTCCATTCGTCCGGGGAGTTACATCCCCTATTGAAGACGCGTTCGAGCGATAGATCCTGGGCAATTGAGACCCTCTTAGCAATAAGAAATTTTTAAATAGTTGGACTGCGTCCACCCGTCCGGGGAGTTACATCCCCTATTGACGACGCGTTCGAGCGATAGATCCTGGGCGACTGAGGCCCTCCTAGCGATAGGAAATTTTTAAATAGTTGGGTCGCGTCTACTGGTCTGGGGAGTTACATCTCCTATTGACGACGCGTTCGAGCGATAGATTCTGGGCGACTGAGGCCCTCCTAGCGACAGGATCAGGACATGGAGATGTAAGAGATCTGTTGATAAGTGACTTCAAGAACGTGGGAAATACCCTTACAGCTTAGAAAAATACCAACAATAAAGTCTGATGACTATTTAGGAGCGGAAGTAGAAGGCTCTGACTCATATGATAGAGTCCCAATCCCTGACAATATTCTGAACTTGATCTTCATATGTTTGATGCTAGGTAAAATCTCCAAGGTGTTTAGATCTTGTCTGCCCAAGATGGCGTTGTAGAGCGAAGGGATTAAACACGATGGGAGTCATCGCATGGTTAGGGGGTGTTCCAAGGGTGATTGGGAGAGAGATAATACCTTCGGGATATATCCATTCGCCTGAGAGCCCTTTAACTAGGCCCGCGTGGGGTTGAAGATCGGCAGGAGTGAATCTCATTCGTCCAAAAGCATCTCGATATAGGAGATTACAGCCGGCTCCTTGATCGACAAAGATCCTTCGAACCTCAAATTGTCCAATTTTGGCGGTTCTCACAAGGGTATCGTGCAGGTTCGGGTCAATCCCAATGAGATCTTCGTCGGTGAAACCAATAATCGGCCTTTTTTCACCTTGTCGTTTGTTGGTGCTCGTTGCTAGGATCTCTTGTGGTACAAAAGGAATAGCGTTCGGGCAATAGAAAATTGGTGTGATTAGGCGTTTGGCCTCATTTTCTGTTAGTCCACCATACACCTGAAGAATCACCTGATCCCTTCGGTCCATCGGAGGCCGAGCAGCTTGGCGTTCCTTCTATTGGTTGCGTTGCGGCGGTTCATGCCGATGACCGGCGGGAGGACCTTTTTTCCTTTCGGCGACGAACTTCCATAGTCTTCCTTCACGTACTAGGAATTTCAATTCGTCTTTTAGTTTCTTGCAATCGTCGGTTGTGTGACCGTAGTCACGATGAAAGTGACAGTATTTCATTCTGTCCTTACTGGAATTATTTTCAGTTGATCGTGGGGGCCATCAAACGTATGGCTTATCTCTTATAAGGGCTAAGACCCGACCGAGGGTCTCACTCAGTGGGGCGTAGTTGTTGTATCTCCTTGGAGAAGGGGATTTCCCCCGGTTTCTCCTGGGTGGAGATCTCCGGGGAGACTGGTTCCGTTCCTTTCGGACAGTCCGATCTCTTCTATGATCGGATGCTTCGGCGTTCTCGGCAGCAATGTACTTTTCAGCTCAAGCATAAAATTCTTGGATGGTAGCGGTGGGTTTCTTTGTGATGGACACCTTCATATTGGAGGGCCGCAAGCCTGTTAATAGCGCAACCAATACGATCGAATGATCAAAGAAAGGACCCTCATCATCTCCTCTTTGAACCTTTCCAGAAAATTTCTTAGGGATTCCTCTTTACCTTGATGCAGCAATAGCAAGGCGGTAGACTTCCTTTTGACTCCCCTGCTTATCACAAAGTATGACTCGAACTGCTTGCATAACTGAAGGAAGGTCTTTATACTCATCGGTGCGAGAGAATTGAACCAAGTGAGTGCATTTCCCGAGAGAGTAGTGGGAAAGTACTTGTATATGGCCGCGTCGGGCATGTCCCTGGAGATCATTAAGGTTATAAAATGGGCTATATGATCTCGGGGTCTCTGTTGTCCCGTTGTATCTCTCCATGGGAGGCAGGAGTACGTTGCGAGACATAGGCTCTGAGGAAATCTCGGAATCGAACGATGAAGCGTAAGAATAAGAGGGGATTTGGTCTCCTTGAGGGTTAACCCGCTTTAGTTCCTCAGCTACCAGTTGCTTGACCTGCTTTCGAAGATTATCAGAGTCTGGTCTGGAGTTTTCAGATGCTTCCCCACGTGGGGGCGATGGTCGTCATTGGGGACGTCTAGATCCCCCAACAGATGATTGGACTTCGGGTCTGAGGGCGCAACTGAGGTCCTCCAGTTGTTTGCTCACATCTTGAAGTTTGGATTCCAGCCTTTCCATCTGGGGGCGATCGACTTGCTCTGGGATGGATTGACCAAGGGTTGGACAGGGAGTGTGGGTTGTAAGGCCTGTTCTTGATAAGGTGAGCTCATGGGGGCTGCCTGATTACGAGTGGCCGGATCGGGCACCGCAAGAGGAGCGACTTCAGAAAGCGTGGCGATTCGCCCTTCAACAGGAAGGGCGGCTCTTAAGGACGCTCTGGTTCTCGGAGGCATGATTGTTGAAGCAACAGAAACTACTCTAATCTGTTTTCCACAGACAACGCCAATCTGATGGAGGTGGGTTATGGCTCCTCAGATACTAACTCCTTCTTAACTCGAACAGTAGCCGTCGATGGATAGATTTACCGGCAAAAACCGCCGGAGGGTGCTCCGGCGGGAAGGTTCCGATATTCAAGTCAGTAAATAGCGGTTTTCGATTGGAAGAAACAGAATGAGAGTTAGAGAAAAGTGGTTCCCTGTGTTCTGTGTGCCCCCTGTGTTAGGCCAAGAGAGTAAACCTGATATCGAGAGTTTTGAGATTTCTTATACCTGTGAGGGTCGTGTGCCGCTGAGAGGCTTCTACCCTACTTTCCTTATTGAACTGATTCGGGAATCTCAGAAGTCAATATTACGAATTGATCACAGTCCTCATATATTGGGAAACCTTCCTATTCAGGAAGGATGTTTTCTTTATCTGAAAAATTTCGGAATTACTGTTACGAAATAAGAAGTTGAAATCAAGGAAGTTCTGACCTTCCTCTTTAATCAACAGGGGTGCTACCCATCGTTTGGTTGCTCGACCGATAGAAGGTCTTTGAGACTTATCTGGTTTAAAAAGCTGATATTTGTTTGATTGATCGAGGTGACTGTTTCTACTTGATGAGTCATAATCGGTTAATCGGGGCGGTTGAAACCCTATCGTTCGATAAACCCGGACGACTAAGACCCTTTGATAGATCATTGTTGCGGACGTTAGATACTGATCGGCAGGCCCCCTTTTCGTGGGCCTTTTGAGAATTTACTCTTTTGAGCTGAGTTTTGGAATACGTTCCATCACAATAAAATTAAGAAAAATGTAATGTTGTAACAAAATGTAAAATTTGAACAAATATTTATTTTGCTAATATTACAACTATTTATAAGATTAATAATTCTAAAGTTGTAATTTTTAAAAAACATTGAAATAAATAGTTAAGTATTATGATATATATAATAAATTACAAATTAAGGGAGAATTGTAATTTTTTATAAAATCTTAATAATTTGACATGGTAATACATATAAAATTGTAGTATATATTAATAATTAGAAATTCTAATATTCATAAAATTAGAAGAAAATAAGTTAAGATAAATTGTAATATATATTACCCTTAATTATTTATAACTAAAAATTGCAAACCCTTAATTATTTTATTTATGACTAAAAATTTTTTGTCCATATATGATAAATTATAAAGTAAGGGAGAATTGCA
Organism: Dillenia turbinata; assembly: GCA_037126225.1. Lineage (NCBI taxonomy): Eukaryota > Viridiplantae > Streptophyta > Magnoliopsida > Dilleniales > Dilleniaceae > Dillenia > Dillenia turbinata. The sequence goes on along the minus strand of JBAMMX010000004.1, from coordinate 14,261,390 downwards.
ATATTTATAAAAATGTAATAATTAGAAATGGTAAAATATATAAAATTGTAATATATATTAATAATTGGAAATTATAATATTCATAAAATTAGAACTGAATAAGGAAAAATTAGAAATTGTAATATTCATAAAATTAGAAAAAAACTAGAAATTGTAATTTTCATAAAATTAGAAAAATTAAAAATTGTAATATTCATTGATTATAATATATATTAATTGCAACAAACTCTTAATAGTGCAGATACATCTAAATAATTATTTAAGTATAACTTAATTTTTTTGTTCATATATAATAAATTATTATGTAAGGGAGAATAATAATATTTATAAAATTGTAATAATTAGAAATTATAGTATATATAAAATTCACTACAAAAAAAGTCAAAATTTAACGACGATATTATCGACGAAAAAAGAGCAAATTTCGTTACAAAAAAGATTTGCGACGAACTTTGCGATGAACAAAAATTGGCGGCCATATTGTCATCATAAAATTTAGGAACAAAAATTTTAAAATTTCGTCGCAAATTTGCAATAAAAAATTTAATAGGCGAAGTTCATTACAAATTAGCAACAAAAAAATTCATCGCAAAAACTATAGGTGTTTAATGATGAAAAGATCCGTCGATGATTAGCCATGAAATTGGTAACGAAAATTTAGCGACAAATTTAATGACAAAATTTAGGGACAAATGTTAGAGATGAACGCTTAGCCACAAACTTAGGGATGAAAACTTAGAGACAAACTTGGCAATTGGAGTTCAGACACGAACTTTGAAATGAATTTTTAGCAACGAACTTTGTGACAAACAATTAGCGACGAACTTAGCAATAAAATTTTAACGACCACTTTTGTAACAAAAATGTAGCGACAAATTTTGGGACAAAAATTTATCTATGAATTTAGCAACAGATCTTTTGTAACAAATTTTGCGATAGATTTTCAACCACAAATTTAGTGACGGATTTTTGACCACGAATTTTGTGACAGATCTTTAGCCACGAATTTAGTAACAGATTTTTTACGATTAATTTAACGACAAACTTAGCGATGAAATATTAACGATGAGTTTTGCGACGGATTTTTAATTACTAATTTTGCAACGGATTTTTTTATACTTCGAAAAAAAATTTTGAGTGCTGAAATCCTATCTTAAATAAGATCCACACGAAATCATTTAGTGTTAAGACTATATCGACATGAAATCCTCATCCACACCAAAAAATTTTGGGCAGACACAGACACAGAGAGAGAGAGAGAGAGAGAGGGAGAGAGAGAGCCTTCAATGTTAATCTCCTCCATACTAAAGAAATACAAGATAGGGTAGAGTGCGCCTGATGTTCAGGACACTGCATATGTAGAGAAGGCAGAGTGCACCTGATGTTCAGGACACTGCATATGTAGAGAAACAAAGAGAAATACAAATAGATCAGTATTAACATAATATGGAGAGCATTATTCAAAAAAATATTGGAAAAGAAAACATAGACAAACTTTAAAGAGAAGTCACACGCCCTGATATGTAAGTCAAGTTGCACGATTGTTGGAAGACAGCAACATAGGCAAAATTATGCATCAAATATTACGATGGGATTTTCCAGACCATAAGTAAAAATGAGTGGGGCAGAGACTAATTGTATTTTTATAGGGACACAACACATTTTATTCTATAAAGTCAAGACTTCAACACCATAGCAGGAACACTAAGGTGCCATTTCTCTTTCATGTGACCAAAAAGACACATATCAATTGATACCAAGCCACAAATATCAGATACTTTATCCAACCCAGAAAAGAAAGTTTAGCTCAAAAGATGTGACAAGTAAGATCTTCGTTATCCTAGATTATGATCTTAACAGTACACCTTTGACTGTTGAAGTTTCATAAGCATCTCAGCTTCACATTTGTGAAATCATTCAAATCCACACAACCGCTGAAAATGTCTCTCCAACTTTGCCTCATATCATGAACCAGTTTCAGGCTTCCCAAATAAGGGGCATGCAGAAATTCAACAAGGATTTCATAAGACTTAAACTCTACTAAACTAATGTTCACTTTACAATAATCACATGTACTAATAATCAAACAACATTTGCAAATATAGAAAGAGACTTCTTATATTCACCATATTGTATAGAAAAGATCTTAAGCATATCTCAGCTTCCAACATAATGAAGAAATAATCTGCAAGTTTTTAGTGCTCCACTCTTGCCCGAATAACTTGGTCTACAACTTTGTACTAGCCAGAAAGGACCTGGGGCTTACTGCTTTTCAGCCCACTGAGATTTTAGATCTTAAAAGATCAACATATGTTGTTGCTGCCATTTTAGATGATATAATGCCACCCATCATGTTTTCTTAGAACCCATCAAATCATAGATCACAAGCTACAGCATTTTGTTCTCTCCTAATACAAGGATCCGCTTCAATCTTTTAGCATTCTCTTTTCCCTTTCATTACAGAAAAAAAAATAGTATCTCAGAGTGGTCCAAATATAGGAACAACTGCTACACATACAGTTTGCTTAAACTCAGCAATAGTAAAGGTAGCCTAATGCAAATTCAAAAAGCAAATGATGTTTCTTGAATTGTGTTTAAATAAGTTTAATTTTTCTAACAATATCTATTATAATAGGTGTAACAATCCAACAAAAGTTTCACAAACCTCACCTCTTCAACTCTCAATGATTAATCTAATCCAATCAAGAAAAGACCATAACCAACTATAAAGTTTCATAAAATTGTTCATCAAGCCTGTCATAAATCCCATAAGCAAACAAAAAACAATTAAAAATCTGACCCAAATTCATTTAACTTGATCTGCAACTAGACGCAAACATGAAGTGAACATCATTAAAGCACTTTAAAAAACACAAAAGGCATACTAACAAATTCAATCTGAGAAAGCAAGTACAACATTAAACTGAATAAACAAGCAAAAGGTTTATTACCATCGCTTCCTGTCCTTCCACAACCAGGCTAACTCAAAATTTTGAAGAGACTATATCCATCAACAAACCTCTGTAACATCAGCCCAGTACCTCCAAACCCAATAAACAAATACAAATTTGCACAAATCTGTACCCAAGTTCACTAAATTTGAGCCCCTACCATGAACAAAACGAAATCATGAAGCCTTTTACATCCTCCAAAACCACCAAGAAGATCACAAATAAAAAGAAGAAACATTCAATATCATAAGCACAAAGGAGTTCACAGAGAACAAAGAACGACCCACAAACACTGCACGTAAACGAAAACAAACTTCCACCTAAACTTGTTTAATTTGAGCTCTGATTAGTATTAAGCATAGACTATACATTATTATAAAACCCTTTATACAATCCCCACAAACAAAATCGCTCTAATAAGCAAGTGACCAGAAACTACAAAGGAACCCAAAAAATGAAATTCATCAAAACATACACAAAAAAAAAAAAAAAAAAAAAAAAAAAAAAACTTACTCCTTTTTTGTTAGATGGACGTGGGGCTAATTCCTTCTTAGTGACAATATGACCCTTGTTTAGCCCAACAATCAGGCTTGTGTTCGGCTGCTTGAAGCCATCACCTACATAAAAAAAAAAAAAAATCAATCAATCAGTCAATTCGATCAAAAGACATTCAAATAAATGACAATCAAAAAATTTTGCCATTTTAAGATCTCAAATATCTATACATTTCAAAGCACTAAGAGTACCTTAAAAGCGATAAAAAGTGCTGCGATTAAGGTAAAGACGAATGCCAGCAATTCTGTAATAGATACTCCCAAAAAAGAGAGAAGTCCTAATGTACAGTTAAATGTATAGGTTTGTACCTAAAAACTGGAATTGCCTGCCACTCTTTGATGACAAATTAGAAGATTACTCCACTTCTCTTAAAAGCAGTCAAGATCTTCATCACATTGAGCAATAATGCATGAGAAGACACCCTAGCACATGGCAGAGAACACCCAAAATATTCCAATACACAAATAATCCTCTCAAAAAACTTTAGGAAATGGAGTCTACATAAACATCAGGAAAATGCATGTAAGACATTTGTCTATATATTTGCTAGATTCTACTTCATAGACATGGTTCTACTCCATTAGCTTTATACCTCCACCAGTCACTGTGTAAAGATGCAAACATACCTTTGCACAAAGCCTCAAGCCATAGCCTCAAAATCATATAAGTAATCTCTTCTGCAGACCTCTTCATAACTTCTGCAACTGTGAGATCTGATGCAAGATATATCACTCTATTGTTGTCATTTACAATTTTTGCATGTCTCTTTTTTTAGTGCAATTGAAGCCACAACATCAACTTAAGGAAGAACAATTCTGATTACTAACCACAACTTCTCCCAACTTAAAAATTTCTGAGTGTTGAATTTAATTAGCCACACGAAATCCTACCTTAAACAAGATCCATACAAAATTATCCAGTCTTAAACTATATCCACATGAAATCCTCATCCACACATCCAACCATAAAATTGAATTTAATCATCCAGACGGAAGCCTTAAACAAAAAAATGCATCAACATGAAGAAACATTCATCAACAAATGTTGAAACTACAAAAAAAAATTCAAAATACATAAATATCCATGGTCACAAGTTTCAAATCTAGAATAAATATCCAATCAATAAACATACATCAATAAACAAAACCATCATCAATAATCTAATCATCATTATCCTGCTCAACATTTGGAAGGTCATCATTGGGGCCATGACTTGGTTAATTAGTGGGAGGTGGGAAAGGAGGAACCTAAGTGTGAGTGAGATTGAGGTGTTGCTATATGAATTGAGTCTGAGATTCCAATGACATATATCGCTCGTTGATGGCTCTTATTTCTTGATCTTTTTGTGACTTGAGAGTTTCATATTGCTCTTTGACCGCTCTTATTTCTTCATCTTTCTCTACTAGTAGATTTTTCAACTGGTTCAATTCTTCAGTCATTTGGTTCTCAAGTCATGTTCTCCTTGAAGAAGCCGTATTAATGGATGAACTTGTACTGGTGTTTGTATATAGACTTGACAAGGATCTCATCCCAAATATTCTTCCTTTTTTTAATGCCACCAGATTCCTCCACCCATAATACCATATTATCAACTGATGGTTTAGAGAAAACAACACCATCATCACTATCAGAACAAGCCATTAGAAGTTCATTATATTTTTCCTTCATTAACAACAAAGATGAAAATACATATGAATTCAAATATATAAGATGCATCCTCTTATGCACATTAGTAGTTTTAGCTCGCTCACCGGTTCATGTCTTACCTTTTTTCTAAAATGTTCATTCAAACATGGCCATATATGAAGGTTCGTTCCCATTTCATCTACCTACAAAATATAGATATAAAAAATATCACTAATCAGCTTTGCACTACGATCAACATTCATCTTCATTCATATGTAAGTTGCTATAAGCACTACTTTTAAACATACAAATATCTGATGCAAACCATGGTAGCAGTATCATAGTGAAATGAATAGGATATGAAGTATAAGCAAATTATCTAAGCACTTAGTTCGATCAATAGAAAAATATAAATGAATAATTGAATTAAATTTAAGTGTAACATGTTTAACACACTTACCATTCTTTTCCTATGCTTGACAATATTGATAGAGGCCCCGGTATAGGTAGCAGACCCTTCACCCATATTAGAAGCCCGATTCTTCTTATTTTGTTCACTTCTTTGCTTGTTCTTTTTTGTTTCCCAATGCCTCTTTATTTTGGTCCAATTGTCATCTATAACAAAAGCAAGCTTTTCTTGACTTTTTTTTTTTTTTGCTTTATTCATAACACCTCGTATATGATCTCTAACTTTCTTGTGAAAAATTCATTTCACTTCATCCTCTTCTGTTTCATCCCACCTGAACTTTTGTTGCAGTCAATAGAAAAATAACTAACTTTATTTATACTGAACTTAGTTGGTGAGAGAATAAAAAGATAAAGCTTACCTTAAACTCATTCCACTACAAATCCTTAATTGCTTTTGGAGCACTAGTGTAGTTGATCCATTCCCCCTGCCAATGGTTATTGACTATTTTATTAAGTTATCTCATAACATACGTAGCATCTGAGAATCTGCAAACAAGTTACAAATAAATTTGTTTTTTAGGATAATTAAAAGAATGTTATTAAATATAAGTTTAAAAAAAAGTACTCACGAATCTCAACATAGGCATATCAACACTCGGTTATCTTCTTCACATGTGTTTCCCTCATCATTTGACTGTTGCACGGAAGGTGTTGGAACCAAAGGTGATGGAACTAAAGTAGATTCAGTTCGCATGTGCAAAAGTTGTTAAGGGTTAGATGAAGGGGAAGGAGATAGGGAAGGGGATGCGGAAGGGGAAGGGCAAGAGATTGGGGTTGGCCTTCCTCGCGAAATTCCACCATGCCTATGACCTTCACATTTATACTGACAAGTAGGAAGGTTAGAGAAATTTGAAAAACAACAACAGCATGTGATAAGGATATATAAGGACATACACCAAAAAACTTACCATTTTCTACTTTCAAACAAATACAATAATAGTCACTAAGTATCAAGAGTTCGCTCCCAATGATCTACAAAACCAGACAATGCCGATTGAGCAAAAAATTAATAAATAAATAGATTCAAAAGTGTGTATGTACTATTATTACCACAAATAGTTAAGGTTGCCCATGTGATATTTAATGAGATATTCAACTACTTGGAACTACAGTTTGGCTTGCAAATAGTTTCATCTAGACTCCCAAATTTTGAGTCAAAAGTGTCTATGTACTGTTATTAAGTTTCATCTTGAATACAGTATATCATATTCTAGCAACCTAACTTCCTTCCTTTGTTAAAATCAGCATTTCTAACCACATTGAACTTATATTTACAAAAAAAAAAAAAAAAAAGGAAAAAGTGCCACTTTGCAACGGAGACAGTGAGTGGACTTGCACTGTTGTAGAGTTCGTGCTCTCCCTCCCTCACCATTCGGGATTCAACTATATATGTACATCAGTGAGTTATGGGCATTGAGTTATAAGAATCATAAAGCAAAGAGAAAATGTCATCGGAAAACAAGATTTGGGCATTGAATTTATAACACTTTTCTTTGATTTAGCTTGTGTCTTTTTTACTTATCTTGAAGAAAATAAAATCTTTTTTCATAAATTTAAGGATTATAGGAGCACTCCCTAAGATTATTTTTATTTATCTCTTTTCTAAATTAATAAAGAAAGAAAGAAAAATAAAAAATAACAACCCTGTCCCATCATCATCTTCCTTGGTAGTTATATTGTACTCCACTGCTTTATTCCTTGATTTTTAGCTTAGTTTATCTATATGAAGCATGGTAGCACACACGAAAGAAGGGAGATGACATGACACAGGCATGACGAGGGTAGTCCAATCATACCTTTTCCATTAGATGAGGAATTGCCAAAGAACTATTATAGAAAAAATAAAGAAAAAATCACTTTATTGGAAAAATATTTTGGAAAAGGTGAAGAGAACAATAAACAACATAATTATAAGATACATACTGCAGATTGGGTGTGAAATTGCCAAAATACCCTTTCTTTCTTAAAAAAAAAAAATGCATTGGACTCTACATGATTTGAAGATAAGATGAAGATCACCAATTAATGAACCATTGGCCGCAGAAGACACACCAAATTTTAGCTTCTTTTTTTTTCCCCCTAAACAGAGTATAGGCAAATTGAATTATTACCCCCTTAAGAATGACATGGCATGAAACATATAGTTGTATCCTTTCATGTATGACACATATACTTTGTACAACATAGATCTAACAAATAGCAATCAGGAGCAGGCATATGTAGTTGCACACAAGTGCTATGACTCTCCATGTACACTTCTCTTTGAGTCTCCGAGTAGGGTAGCTTTCCCTTTTTAAACTACAATCTTGAGTCATTTATTAAAAAATGTCTTTTGGTACGAACGAAGCAAATACTCATTGGCACTCTGCAATTTTCTTAAGCTATCATTCCACAAACCCTAACCCTAGAGAGAGCCAATTTGAACGAGAGTTAATTTGAAAAACTATAACCCGAGAGAGAGAGAGAGATTACCGGTTTGACAAACATAGCTACGCAGATGGAGAGAGCAAGAGAAGGTTCGAAAACCCTAACCATAGAGAGAGAGAGAGACGAAGACAGAGACAGAGATGTGAGGAACATACTTGTGCAGATGGAGAAAGAGTGAGTCAGTATTCGTCTTCATCTTCGAAGCCTTAGGGACAGAGAGCCCAGGTCATGAGAGGTGAGTTTTCGAAACCTTAGGGAGAGAGAGTGGAGAGTCTTCGAAACCTCAATGATAATTTTAATTATTTTTATCAAAATTTAATCTTTATTTATAAAATTTAATATTTTTATAAAATACTGTGAGTGAAAATATATAAGTGAAAAATGTTATACCAAGTATACTAAAAATTTTTATGCTTCATTCAGAAGAATAAAAAATTAATTTGTAATAAAATATGAAAAAAATATGAGATTTATGGTTGATTTCTTAAAAAAAATTATATAAACTATACATATATACTAATTTAGTTCTAAAACAAAGTTATTTAGATTTAAGAAAATTAATAACTCAATACAACATAATTCTAACATTACATGCATATATATATATATATAAATATATTATATATATATATATATATATATATGATGTGTCTAAAAAAGGTTTTTGATTTCGAATCGTTTTAGATTAATTCAAAACATAAATCTAATATATATATATATGTGTGCGTGCGCGCGCGTGTGTGTAAGAGCAACTAGAAATAAACGATTAATTGCAAATGTTGATGTAGAAGGGCAACACACAATTAATTGCCATGTGGAATGAGCATGTTAATGTGGCCAAATGAAAAAGTTAGTGCTTTGCAATTAATTTTCCTTTTTAGTTCTCCTTATCAATGAACTTTGAACTTTTACTCCATAATATAGGAATTTTTGAGTTCTAAATTAATTAACAACATTGAACTTTCACAAAATAAATAAAAGAAATTAATTAAAAAAGTTGAACTAATTAGTATTATATTACAAAATATGTTGCTGCCAAATAGGCGATGATTTTGCTGCCCTATTGTATTGTCCCCGCCAAATAGAAAATTATATGCTACACAAAAGCATACACATCTCATGTATTATATTACAAGACATCAGTTTTTTTCCTTAAGGAGAAACAGAAAAACAAAACAAAATAAAATAAAATAAAATAAAGCAGAGAAAGTGATGAGTTGAGTGAAGAAGCCACTAGAACAGAGGGTGAGACACGTAGAACAGAGGGTGAGACACAGGGACAACAGGATGGATAGTGGTTGGACAGAGTGTTAGACAAAGACAGGTTGGACACGGAGGTTGGACACAGACTACAAAGAGGTTAGAGACAACGGGTTAAGGGACACAAAGGGTTGGACACAAAGGTTAGGTTTTCCTTTTTTGGTGTGGAAGATCAGACGGAGCTGTAACCATAGAGCATACTTTGGATAACCAGGACATGGATGATGAACAGTGACACAAAGGGTTGGACACAAGAACAGGGGTTAGGTTTTCCTTTTCTACTGTGGAAGATCAGACGAGGCTACAACCACAGAGCATACTCCGGATAACCAAGACAGAAGGGATAAATACAAGGATGGGAAGGGATCTAAACCTACAAAGTTGGATAGAGATGGAGGTGGTGGAGATAATCTACACTATGATAAATATTTTTGGGTTTTTGGATATAGTAGAGCCTAAGGCGGGAAGGTGATGGTGAAGGATAACTATGGATATGGGGATAGATAAAGAGAGTAGAGAGCAAGATAGAGAGAGAACTTAGAGCTTTTGAGGGGAAAAAGTGGCTCCTTGGACCCTTCTCCTTCATCTTATTTATAATGATAAAAGGCGATTACATGCGTCATGGCTAACGTAGGACACAAACAACTTAACTTCCATGCCAAGTATACTTGGCTTACAAGATAAGCTATGACAACTCACTAAATGAAAAGACAACACACTAAAAGTAAATATACACTAAGATATTTCTTGCAATGCAAGAATTATTGCTGGGACCCACTTTGGGCTGACGGGTACGGAAACCTTAGGGATTAAGCAAAGCAAAAAGGAAATTCTTGGGCAACAAGGAATGGAAACTTTGGGCAGTAAGAATTCTGACACGGGGGCAGCAGGGAATCCTATGGTGGGTCGAGCAGTGGGTCGAGCTCGGTCCAATATGGCATTCGTGGGCTTAGAGGTAGCCCGGATTGTGCGAGTCATCAGAGTCTGAGTTATCTAGGCCATAGCATGATGGGCCTGCACGACCATGGTATGATGGGCTTTCTCTATTTTGGAAACGGGCCAGGGCTTCTTCAATCTTATTTTGGAAGTGGGCTAGATATATTTCATCATTAGCCCAACTACTAGGGTCTGGATCTAGCAACTGCTTTGGGAGATACTCTTGGGGAATCTTGTTACGGTCTAGCATGGACAATGTGTTGATAAAGTGATGGTGTCATTGTAATATGGTGAAGGTTGATCCGTCTGCGACTTGCATATGGCGCTTCTCTGTGTCTTCATTGGATATGATCAGCAGCGCCTTTGGATTTGGGCCTAGGTTAAATGGCGTCAGTTGAGCTAGTAAGATTTCTGGATTGATGAATTTTTTGAGCAGTTGGTACATTCTGTAGGAACCTGGATTTACCGCTTGATTGTAGAAGATGTTCTGGGACAGGTATCACGAGAGGGCCTTTGCTTGAATGAGGATAGGGGTGTAAGTGAGTCAAGCTACTCGTGAGTAGCTCGAGCTTGACTCGAGGCATAGTCGAACTCGGCTCGATTTAATCGAGTTTTAGCCAAGTTCGAGTCAAGTTCGAGTATATTAATTTAAGTATCGAGTCGAGTTCGAGTATTAAAATATTCGATTCGAAATGTTCGCGAGCCTAATCGAGTTTTTATATATTATATTATATTTTATAAATTTTAAACTCAAATTTTAGTTTACATTTAAATTCAAGCTCGAACATGATCTCTACAATTATTCGAGTTGAGTCCAGTCGAGCTTGAGTATTATAAAAATTTTTTTGAGTCGAGTTTGAGTTTGAAAATTCAAGCTCGATCGAGTTCGAGTCGAGAATCGAGTTAGAAAATTTCTAATCGAGTCGAGTTCGAGTAGTGTAGTGTGTCGACTCGACTCGGCTCGATTACACCCCTAAATGAGGATGCTTATCTTTGCTGTCCGGGCCAGCTTGAGGATCAAGACAGATCCCTCCTTCAGGAAGCTTCTGATGAATCCTTCGTTGAATTCTAGCATCTTGACATATGGCCTGACTAAATGGAAAGGAAGTCCTAATATAGGACCATCTTCGAGACCATGGGTTGCTATGTATGCTACCAAGAAGCTTGTGAGTTCTAATGTTTGTCCATCTTGGTGATACCTTTCATCGATTCGAGCTTTCAGATCTCTGTTCACGCAAGGGAAGAAAGGCATGATGGGCAGGATATTAGGAACCAGGTTGCTGTGGGTGCTTTGAGGTTAGAGCCACAGGGTAGAGATTGTCGTAAAGCATTTGCCACGTGCTAGTTCTTTAGAGGAATCAGAGTCATAGCCTTCATCATTCGAATTAAGTTGTATGGCTAGGATTGTATCGGGGCCATACTCATCATCAATGGAGAAGACTGATTCGAGATCTTCGTTGTCTTTTATTGATAGTCCTAGAGAGTTGACTTGTTTCATCAGCTTTTTCTTCTTTGAGTTTGAAGGGCATTCTTTGGAGAAATGGCCAGGCTTGTTACAGATGAAGCATCTGTTAGGTTTGTTGGATCCTCTTCTCTTTTTGAAACGGAGGAACCTGAACTTCTTGTTGGGCCTATTTCTGAAAGGGCTTGGGCTCTTGTCAGATTTCTTCTTTTTGCATGAGCACCTTGAGGATTCGGCACACAGAAGACTGTACTTTTCACATGCCATTTCTAGGGCTTTACTATTTCTGGAAACTTCTTCATTAAACCTCTTGACGTTACACAATTGTTGAAGGATGCACAAGGATAGTTGGTATAAGTTGCCGAGAGAGTAATCTTTTAGAGACTTGTCATTGCTTGAGAGCCAGTTAGAACACTCGTTTCCAAGAGGTGGAGGGAGGGATTTTAGGAATACTTGCTTAAGACTTGGATCATTCGTCCCTCCTATGGCATAAAACTCTGACTTATCTTATTGTAATGATCTTCTAAGTGCTTCAGCTTGAATGATGTGTATCTCATCTAGAGGTATTTAGCTCTAGAAAGCGCATCTTTAGACCCTGGGTCTCCCAAAATTCTTCATATAGAACTGTAGCAAACTTGTTAAGAATAGACATAGATACGATAAGTTATTGTTACTGGGTACTCAGGTTGATCCACCATTATTTCATCTGTCCTTCGAGCCTTACAAGGATCAAGACAATCATTGATCTGATCGTTTGGCCTTTCAACAGCTCTGCTTATCCGAAATTGAGGATTTTTAGGAACTTGTCATGCCATTTGTCTACATAAAGGTCATCGATGGAGAAGGCTTGGTAGGTTTGGTTGGTTGGGGTATTGGGTAGGATAGAGAGAGGTAGGGAGGTTGGGTTGGGGTCTGGTGGTGGGTTGATGGTCTCATCTTGCTAGGATACAGACTCTTTTATGTCTCCGGGGCTAACCATGAACAGGTTATCAAGGCGAATAGGTGAGTATAGTGGGGAGAGAGTGAGATGGTCTTGGTTTTGGTTAATGGATTGGGTATGGGCCATGGAGATGAGGGTTTTGGTGAGGAAATTTTGGTGTTTGGGTGTAATTGGTTTTGGGTCAGGTGGGTGTTTGGGATAGTATGGGTTTATCATGAACTTGGTTTGTTGGGTATGTGGCCTTCTTGTTGGAGCTATTGACAATTCTGGGGTGTCTGGAACAATCATCGGGTCAGTTTGTGGTGGTTGTTGTGGTGGCTATTGATTTACTATGTATGAATATGTGGTCATCTAGGCTTGGAGAAGGGGGATCAACGTATAATGGGATGACCATGAGGCCTTCGGTTGCTGGATTGGTTGGGGTTGGTATGAGGATGGTTAATGTAGCATTGATGGCATATTCTGCGGCATGTTGTGTTTTATCTGTAGGTCTTGCAATTGCTTTCTAGATCTTTGATTTCCTTTTCCTTTTGGCAAATATTGTAAAATTGTGACAACAGGTCAGGAGCATAGCTCCATGTCTGCATCAGGAATGCTAGTTCATTTTGCTTGGCCTCAATAGCACGCTTCATTGGGTTGTTATGCCGGCTATGTTCTTGTAATACTCCTGAAACTAGCTAGAAACATTCTTGTGGTAGAGATCGATCTTCTGGCTGAGATTCAGCTGGGCTGAATGGATTTCTTTCAATAAGTGGTTCTGAGCCAGGGCATTGTGAGTTTGCCTGTTCAGTGTCTTTTCTGTAGAAGAGAGGGAAGGCTTGGAGCCGTCAAGTTGTATGATCGGAGATGCTGGTATTTTCTATGAGAGGGAATGAGAGTCATCATACTGTAAGGGAGGAAATTTTGTCACTTCCTGGATCATGGAGCACATCATAGGGGCCTGGGTAGGCCTAGCCTCTTTAGTTCGCTGTGTGGATTTGAGCTTGATTGACGTTGGGTTGGTCTTTGATCTCCAGCTTTGCCAAGGACAGAATGGTTTTGCATGATCTTCCTCATCATTATCTTCATCTTCATCTATGTCTGGATCCTCCAGAGGTTTTCCGGAGTAGATGACGAGGCACTGGAATCCCCTTTTAGTAGGTTCTCCCAGTAGCCCAACATAAGGGTCTCCTCGTTTGTAAAGCTTCTCAGGTTTCCACTGGCTGTATCCCGCTTCAGATTTCTTTGGTCTCCTTCTTCTTCTTCTGGGAATGTCATTATCATCAGTGTCTCTATATAAGCATGAATCACAGGTGCATATATCGAAGAACTTATGGCCTTCGGAGTCTTGGAAAGGGTGTACTGGTCTCCTTTCTTTTGTGAAGTACAGAATAGGGATGGCATTCTGGCAGCTGGGGTCTACATACTCGAATGGCTGGATCATATTCATAGTTGGGAATGGATTGTTCGGAGTTGATCCATTTTTGTCCATCTGGCTGGTTGTTGAATTGGGCTGCGGATTGTTGGATGGCTGGGTCGGCTGGTATTGCTTATAATGAGTAATGCAAGAAGTGGGCAGTAACTTTTTTAGTTCTTCTCTTTTGATCTGTCTGGGGATCTGCGTGTGCACCGGGGTATTTTCTGAGTCAACAGTTAATAGGAGTGTATCATCAAGTAAAGTCGGGATGGATAGGACAAAGGCATGGTTCTGGACTCTATATGCAATCTGATAATAGAGGGTGGTCGTTGATGTGGATTGGACCAGGTGGTTGCCAGATATCTGTATCTGGAGCTTAAGGCAGGTGTTTAGGTGCATGTCCATGAGTGAGAGATTGAAGTTCGGGTAGAACGTGTACAGGATGGTACCAGCATTGAGGGTGGTCTGGAGTGTAGCTATGCAAGCATGCTGATACATCTTGAACCAGCTATTCAGAAGAGCTACTTTGAGACTACAGGTAGTCCTTTTTTGCCATGGAAGCTCAAAGCGAGTCTGATGGCACCATAGTGGACGTGAGTGAATCCTTCTCATTTCGAGGCTTGCAGGTGGGGTAAAGGAAAATTAAGGGACAGGAGCTGTTCCTTTTCTATGGCTGGAATGTAGAGTTAGGTTAGGGAGGTTGCAAAGACTAGCTTTTTGGCTATTTTTGTGGTCTGAAAACTTTTTTTTGAGAGCGTTGATAGGTGTTGTAAGGGTTGAGAAGGTACTATTCTTGGGAGGTGGTATCATCTGCATAGTACTCATACTGGTATGCAAAGTCAACATTGGAAAATCTACCAATGGAGGTTGATGTAGACGATAACGATCTGAGCAAAGACATAGTTTTCGGGAGGCTTTCGAAGATCACCCATGGACAATTTTACTGCTTAGACAACTTTTCTCAATTCAATAGTCCTTACCACGCCCCTTACTGGACAACCGATAGCTCACTTAGTATGTTTGTACTCAGACAGTGAGATGAAGTGATGATGGATAGTAAAGACAAGAATGATGTAATATCGAGAGATAGTATCTAAAGGATCTATAGGTGACTTCACAACCTCCTTGTGAGGGGGCATTGCCCCACCCTGACGGTAGGCGACTTTGTACCTCTTGACGAGATCTTACTCCACCCAATAGGTTGGGTGACTTCGCACCTCTTGATGAGATGTAGCTCCACTTTTCCGCACTCTCTTAATATGGTTTCTGACTTGACTTGGGATGAAAGGATAGATGTGGTAGATGGTAGGATGCTGGGGTCTATGTAATAGGAACGAGCCTGATTCCCATTTGAAAAATGCCATCAACCTATTATAGGTTGCAAGATCTGTGGCCGAAAGAGCTAGACCTTGTGCCCCAATTGGTGGAGAGGGGCAAAATTGGTTCCTGGAGGAGTAGGTTTGCTGCCCCCACGAGCATTGCAAACATATTGCCAACACTCCTAATTTGTTATTCCGCTACAATGCCTGTTGCAACTTTATTCAAACATTATCATGCAACCTCCAAGAAAACAACAAGAACTACGCATGCCAAAATACACAAAAGAACACTAAATATATGACTGCTCTTTCTCTATACATTCTCGAGGCAATAGGAGTCTAGAAAAAAGAATGTACCTGAAAGAATGCTAAGCATGATGATAAAGAAGATGGATTGAGCATGTGAAGATGGCATCCCACGGTCAGATCTTCTGGAAGGAGAAGGACACTCTTGATTTAGTATCCTTTTAAGAATAATTGAGAGTCTAGCATTCGCAACAGAACCCATAGCAGCCCATAAGGTTTCAGCATCATGCCTACAAAGAACTACAGCACCCAAAAGTTCAGCTACATCCATTTGCTCTATAACCAAAGTAACCAACATTATAAGCATCTCCTATTAGTAGATTTCTTATTTCTCCATTCAAGATTATACTATACTACTGCATTCCCAAATATGGTACATAAAACTTCTACCCTCCTAAGAATACCTAGGATAAATCAGCTGTCATTAAATTCAAGAATATGTATGTGTGTAGAAAATTTTAGATTTATTTGATGCACAAACATAGTGGAAGTAATTTTCGAAAAATTAAAGAGATCGAATTTCGAGTGTGTATCTCAATGCATAGGGCCCCAAAAATCAACCAATCCACGAACTGTGAAATCTCTTGAACAAAACTTTCGGTCGGGATGGTAATCACGTAATACGAACCACCACCACGATGCCACAATGCCTCAATCCACAGTCCGGTGATTCAAAGTGATGGAGAAATTTATTTCTCATTCCCTTTGTCAATTTCTCACTCTAGAGAAGTGTTTCTCTCAAATTGTTTCTCCCAATATCTCTTTTTCTCAACAAAGTGCTCAGAGGAAAAAAAATGGTTCTTCCAAAACGTTAACACACACCGGATGTTCACTTAGGGAGAGTGTAAAACATGGGAGTAATTAGAGGTTATCACATTTTTTGGGGAAGTTAGGGAGATAGGGATATGGGAGTTGAGGGGAGTTATCTTAATCGTGAGATAACTTCCCTCATTTTAAAATTTGAATTTGAAATGCCCCTTTGTGGGCATCTATAAACCAATATCTCCTACTTACACATGAAAACATTTTACGTTCGTCACAAAATCACAACTAATGCAATTTACCACATCACCCTAATAGACTTTCATACAGGATTGGGCGTTGTGCGACCGACAAATATACCTGTAAGCAAAGACTTTCTAATACATCTGTTAAGATGATCGATGAGCCACCATTAGTATCGAAAAGAACTCGATATACCCCAAACTCAACGCAATTACATCCATCTAGCCACTTTCCTCATCAAAAGTGATCCTAGTTATTGGTCGACTGTGTATTCAGTCTTATGTTGAATCCCTAATAGATTGACCGATGAATACAACACAATGATGTATCGATTGATTTGTCTTTTCCCAAACTAGAATCTCTGTCTCAATTTAGTTGCTTTCCCATACATGTCTTGCAAGCCTTTTTTATCTCGAAAACTATTGGTAAACATACTAAAATAGCATACACTGAATCAAGACATCTAGAAACAGCCGAAAGTATTAAGGGTATAAAAGATCCTATCCAATGAATCTCGAGTTTCACATAGTAGGGCACGGGGATAAAAATCAGATCATTATTTCAAGTAATATCACTCCCACTATCCCTAGCTGTCTTATCACACATAATATGAAATATGTGTCACAGTGTTATTCTCTCATCTCTTAAAAAGGACATATGTCAGATTTTTCTAACATTGTATAGGTATGAGACTTAGTATGTATATAAGATTTTACTCAGAAATTTTAGAAAGAGTATCTTAGAGACAATATCACTAGACGTAAGTGATATATGAGATCTCAACTTGGCTACTTACAAGCAATATAGATGCGGGTATGTCCATGTCAGTCATATTACATATGACCTCATCCTAAATACGTATCAGGGCGACTTATATTCTAACAAGACCAGTCTCAAGGCTTCTTACAATTAGAAACCATCTCATCCCCGCTCACTCAGAGTTAGAGATGGTTACTCATGTGAAAGAGTCGACCACACCTGTCTAACATATTTTTTTTGTCATAACACATCACAGAATATATGACAATGAATAAGTAAAACAAATAAATGACAAAATAATGCACATATGTTATATATATAAACAATAAGTATCAGTACATAATAAGAAATGTCAAAATGCACGTAAACCCAATGATTCTATATGTCTCATAAAGGAATTTCTTATAATGGGCTTGGTGAAATGATCAGCCACTATGCTGTATATAGAAGGCGTACTTAATTGTCACTTCATCCTTCTCGATGATATCTCTCATAAAGTGATATCAAATATCAATGTATTTGGACATACTGTGATACTTGGGATTTCGGGTGTTGGTTATGATAGCCTGATTATCACAATAAATTATTACTGACCTCCCACTATCAGCCACAATCATAAAGTCATTCGAAAATCTCCAGAGCCAAGCACTCTCTTGAACTGTCGCTAAGTATGCCACAAGCTCAGCCTCCATTGTAGATGGAGAAACACAGGTAGCAAAAACTAATGTCAATTTATGTCTATCCAGATTGCCACCTTAGTCGGCATCTGAATACCCAACAAGACGCAAATTACCTCCTCCATAACACAAGAAGAGGTCCGCAATTCTCTTGAGATATCTTAGAATCTTTTTTACTGCTCTCCAATGATCCCTTCCAGGATTCAGTTGAAACTTACTCAGCAAATTGACTGCAACCTCTGGTCCTGTATACAACATTATGTATATCAAAATGTCCACTGCACTGGGATAAGGGATTTTCTTCATCTCCCTTATCTTTTCCTTAGTTTTAGGGTATATGTCAAGTTTTAGAACTTAACCTTTAGCGACAAGAGAATCAACGGGGTTGCAACTGCTCATCCCGAAACACTCGAGAACTTCCTTGATATAGGACTCCAGTGAATGAGCCAACACCCATCTCGAGCGATCATTTTGGATCATAACTCCATGGAAGAACTAAGTCTCACCCATGTCCTTTAATTAAAACTCGACGATGACCACATCATGATGGTCATCAAATACTCTCTGTTGTTCCCAGTTAACATAATGTCATTCACACATAAGGACATGATCACAAAGGAGTTAGAATAATGTATAATGTATTCATAATGATCCTCATTGATCATCACGAAACCATAAGATATCACATTTTCATGAAATCTCAAGTGCTGATGGATGCTTAAGGTCGTATATCGATTTCCGAAATCGATAGACCTCATCCTCCTGATCTACAGTGAACAAAGCCAGATGGCTGTTCTATGTGGATCTCCTCATCCAAACTTTCACTCAGGAAGACAGTTTTAACGTCTATCTAGTGGAACTCTAGATCTATGTCCGCGATTATCGCTAAAAGTAAATGGATTGAGGTAATCACGCCCTTGGTCTGAGTGTAACCCTTGGTTACCAGACAGGCCTTATACCTATCTACCAATTCATTGACCTTTCTCTTGATCTTGAGAACCCATTTATTCTCAATGACCTTTCTACTTTCAAGCAAATTAACTAGATCCCAAAACTTTTTGATTCTTATTAAATCCATCTCCTCATACATGACCTTCAACCAACGGTCTATCGCAAAACTCTTGAGAGCCTACAGGACTATTTTGGGTTCCTCATCATTCTCAAGAGTAATAATGAGGGTCTCACCCGCAATCAAGAAATAACATTTAAGTACATGTCCGCGAATGCTCGTACAAGGAGGAGAAACCCCTTCACCTCTAGATGGATCACTCCCATTAGAACCAAGATCCGTAACTGGTTCTTAGATCCCTCCACTGGGCTGAGTTGAGCCATTAGCTCATCCATCTCATAGAAGGAAAAGTCTTGATCAATTTCACATCTCTTAGGGAAATCATTCTCAAGGAACGTAGCATCATGAGACTCAATCTCAATGATAGTGTCATTCGTCATCTAAGAACACATTCCCCTTGGAGTATTCTGAATATCTTATAAAGATACACCTTTTTTCTCACAGCCTAACTTGCCATGTGAGTCCGAGAAATCATGAACATACGCGGTACAACCCTATGGACTCAAGTGGCTAAGGTCAAACTGTTTCATTGTCCAAAACTCATATGGGGTACTGATTACGGACTTTGATGGACACGATTGATGACATAGACTGCAACCAATGATATATCTCGCTAATGAGAGATGAGCAAATTGGCTTGCGCCATCATCAACCTCACCATCTCCAACAAAGTCCTATTCCTCCTCTTGGCTACTCCACTCCACTAAGGAGTAGCAGGAATAATCAGCTATCTCATAATACTCTTCTCGAAACAGAGCTCCTCAAGTTGTTCAGATAAATACTCGCGCTACCGATCGGTTCTGAGAGTCTTCACTCTCATGTCTAATTGATTTTCAATCTCGCTAGTAAACCTCATAAGTATTCCAATGCCTTAGACTTGTGCAAGATCAGATGGATTTAAGCGAAACACGTGTAATCATCATAAACATAAGAAAATACATAGCTCCATTTCAGGCTCTCATTTATATATGCCATAGACATCGGAGTGGATCAATTGCAATGGAGTCCCAGCTCTCATTATCTTGCCAAATGGTTTTCTTATAACTTTGTCGTTTAGGCAAAACTCATATGCAGACAACTCGACCTTGGTTAGTAGGCTTTACAGACCACTACTGCTAACTAGTTTAACCTCTCTTGCTCTCTGTGTCCAAATCTACTATGCCATATATACATCATCATTTACGCAGTCAGATATAAAGGCAATAAAAAAATTACAAGAATTACCATCAAAAAATGAATCACATCCGGTGCATATAGTTCATCATGGATAAAACCAGAATAAATCAAAGAACTGTCATAATTAATGGAAAATGATAAGTTTCTATAAGATAAAACATATCTTGAACGGTCTAAACAAAGTACGAAAAACAAATTCCGTTATATATCCGGAGTGTAAATCCTCCTAGCTTGAGAACTCACTTGGCGGAACTCTACGTACGCACTCCTGTCTCGAGCTATATGGTCGGTGGCTCCTGAGTCTGCAATCAACAAAGGTAAGGACTCTGAGAGCAACATAGTGAATGAGACAAAGGTCAAACCATGTAAAGAAGAAAAACATGCATTCCGCTCATCATACTCACGAGCGAAATAACCAAGTTTACAACAGATGTAACACTTCACCTTGGCCTTATCCAACTCCTTCTTCTTGCACTTTAGTACTCTATTGTCGGATTTCTCGGATGACTTCTTCTTACCTAGATCTCGGGTCTTCTTCTATTTTACATTTGGTGCCTGGGGAGTCCTTACTCAACTCTGTTGCATAAGCATGACCCGAGTACAGCCTCCTCACCTCCAAATGCTCCTCCTCAAGCTTAGAGTTCCTATTCACATAAGTGAAATACGAATACTCTCATCGTGGATAAGATAGGTTTTCATGGTCTCCCATGAATCAGATAAAGATTGGATCATACCTAGTACCTGAAGTTTATCCAATAATGGCTCTCCTATATTCATCAAAGAAGCGATCATACTTCGCATGAGATACCATTTCATGCTATGATCCTACCTCTTATTATAGGTAATAAGCCTATAGACTATTATCCTGAGCTTAGGAGTTGATAAGAAGTCAAAATGCTCTTTAACAGTATATCAGACCGATATCGCAGTAAAATACTGCTCATAAATCGAGATCACATAATCATACATGTAGCTCGAAAAGATTGCCCTAACTTGATGATCCTCCCTTTTTCATGCATAAAATGCCTCCTGATCCTGTTTCTCCTGAGGTGCGTTGCCCTCCCTGCGGTCCACCATCTCGTACCTCAGTATCTTAGACAAATTCTGCTCCTCAAGGACAAAGTAAATCTCCCGATGCCAAATTACTATAACTGTCACCATTCAGTTTATCCCCCTTGTAAAGATCCACTATGATAGTTTTTTGAAGCAGTCACAGAGACATTAGTGACTCATAGATGCTTATTCTCATATTTTGTACACCCTACAAATCAACAAATTCTAAATTATTCGAGTATAGACTCCAAAGCAAGCGCATGACTCAATAAACACCATACACCACAACCCGAGATCATATCTTATCATTTGGACTTGGATTCGACACACAAAAACTCATATTAAAAAAAAAAATAATTGTGCTAAATTTTAGGTTTTAGAGTCCCAACTCAACCCACCAGACTCCCACTAAGCCAAAGTCATATACATATATAAAATAGAGTATGCCAATATCTTATTTTTCTCAAGTATGTACTATAACAATGTATACATAGTTGTTCATGAATTATTCGTAAGGATAAATAATAATAAAATCATGAATCTCAGAAAATATTTATATAAAATATGTGATAGACCTTGAACACAATAGCATGCTATAGCCTAGTGGTTAAGGTTGCATACATTTTGTAGTTCTCCCTTATTTCATGGGTTCAAAACCACACGACATCACTTTTCAGATTTATTCTAAATTTTTGCTTGCATGGCACGTGGCCTTCACGTGCCACGCCTCTGGGTCTGGTCTGCTCCTGCTTGCGTGTGTAACGTATGTGCCCGTTGGGTCTGGGCTCTCCTCCTTTGCCCGATGGGTCTACAATCGGGTTTCCATGACTCGGTGCCGGAAAACTCATTTCCGACCACTTTTTGATGTCGTTTTTGATTGGAAACTGCAATTTGAGCTTCTCTATTTATCCTTAACTCAATTTTAGGAAGAATCATGACCTTAAACTTGGTGAGTCAAACACCAATGCCACGGCCCTCCTCGGCCATGTCAGAAAGCCCATTTTCCGGCGACGGCAACACACAATTAATATGTCAAAATGTAGATCAATACATGATGAACATATTTATATCATTTTTATAGATCAAATCATTTTTAATCTCGATAGATCTAAGTTCTAATGTCTCAAACACTATTCACGGCCGAAAACTTCGATTGGATTTTTCATGCCTTAAACATACTCAAAAAATTATGAAAAAATTATATTCATGATCTAGGAGTGATGGACAACATCGTGGTATAAACGGATTCATGAAACTCATTCGTGATCTGAACTCTAAGAACCCTACACATTTTATACCCAAAAATTTTGAAAATAATTTTTAATAATGCTCTGATACCAATGTTAAAGAAGTCCCCTGGTCAGAGTACTTTGGAAGAACGACCAAGTCGAGGAGCAGACTTAGAAGTCTGAGAATGTTATGAGGAGACAGTACTCCAAACTATTTGATGTATAGTTTTAGTTTAGTTTCGAAGATGAAACTTTTTATTAGGGGGTTAGGAATTGTAACACCGATTTTCGGTGACTGTATATCATGTACTACTCATGATTCTAAATATATACGCATCCTTTTGAGACATCAATTTAATTATCTATTTATTTATTTTGAGATTTCGCCTCAAAATTGTTAAAACCGAAAATTTTATCGGTAAGCTGAAAAACTTCTCGGAAAGTGTCGGCAAAACCTAAAGAAGTCAAAAATAATTAAAAAAATGCCTACACACTTAAATAAAGATATTTAAATGAAATTTCACATATTTAAGAAATTTCGAACAAATTTCATAAGGACCAAAACTGTAAATTGTTAAAAGTTATGAGTTCAAATATAATTAAGGAAAGTTAAGGGGACTAAATTGCAAACCACTCATGGATAGACAATTGGAGCCAAATGATTGGTCAAGAGGGAAGCAAGGTTGGTTAGTAGCCATATAGGATTTTTCACATTTAAGAAAACTCATTGGATAGAAATTTATGCATGAAAACTTATTGGATAGAAATTTTTGCATGAAAACTAACTAGAATAGTTTGTTCTAGCTTGTGACACTTCTCCCCCTTGATATGGACGTCCAAAGACACCTAATGGAGTGTATGGAGGTTGCTTGAATCAACAATTATATGGCTTAAGTACTAGGACAAATGGTAGGTTAAGATGATACATGGAATGATCCAATGGTTAAGGATATTTGGCTAGGTTTATAAAAGAACTTGTTTAAGAAGAGTTTGGCTCATTTTCTTCATTCAAACCACCCATTGCATCAAATTTATAGAGTCCATTCCCATTTTTGAGTTCAACTATGGAGCCAAAGAGATAAGAAAATTTTTGGGAATTCTTGAATTTTAATTAGAAGTATAGAGGTATTGTATAAGAAATTTATGTTCATTGTGATTTGATTTTTCTAAGGTGATAAAATTCAAAAATTCAAAAGGAGTGGTGATATATATTATTAGCAAGAGACTTACAAAGGAGGTAACATATTCTAACTTATGCTAAGATTAAATTATTTGATGAATAGTTACTTTGGTATCCATACTAGCATGCTAGATGTTGATTTCTAGACTGAGTCTTGTATAGTTTTCTTAGAATATCTCATTCGTAGAAATCAAAAATATAAGATATTTATTTTTCTATAAACTAAACTCTCTAAACTTTAAAATGGTATATCATGTGAAATAATTCATGAAGAAATCGATTTTTGGTGATTTTTGAAAGTTTATCATGTTTCACAAATTCTGTTTCATGTCCTGTGTACGACCAGTAATTTGTATGAATTTTTGAGGTATCTTCTTTTCAGAATTTGAAGAAATATTAAACATGAAAGTTTTAGATCTCTATCTTATCTTTAATTTGAGATAAAGATAACTTGAATCGAAGTTGTATGTAGAATGGTATGATATTTTTACTAAAACTGTGCAGAAGTGGTTCTAAAACTGAAACTGAGATGAAAATTGAATTTTACAAAATTATACATTTAAAATCTAAGGATGGTCAAAACTAGAAAGTTTTAGATCTATGTCTTATCTTTAACTTCAGATACGAATTACATAAATTGGAGAAGTATATTGGGAGATATGGAAATTCTCCCAAAACTGTACAAAATTGGTTTTAGGCACTTAGACTGAAAAAGTGATAAATTTTTCTAAATTTGTGTATTCAGAATTTAAAATTGGTCTAAACATAAAAGTTGGAGATATATGTCTTAGTTTTAAGAAAAAATTTAAATCATTTGAATCCGATCAAGATTTTAGAAGATATCGTGATTTTACTAAACTTGTGCGCGATAGGTTTTGTAGGAATTTTTCTCTAAATATGGAATTTGAGATTTTACCTTAAAAAAAAATATTTCCATACGTATTTTATAGACCAACAATATGATATTGAATTGACAAATAATATATATTATTTAATTTAGGTGTAGGGTTACGAGGAGTGACTTGTTCGAGAAACGAGGACAGTTAGGGGGAGTGGCGTACCCTCCCCAGTCGAGGTGAGTGGGACGATCTATTTTTGACTTTAAATAAAAAATAGCTTTGATCATGATTTTTATAAATAAATTTTGAAATGTGATTTAGAAATATTTTAGTGTTTGTGATATGTCTTGAAATGATGTTATGTGAAAATTGTATCCTGATATTATGATAACTTGATAGTGCCGTGTTTTTATTACGAATAAAGATTTACGAAGGATAATATATGACACATGTATATAATTATGGGATGGTGCATAGTGACTATAGTGCACTCCCTACCATTGTATTGAGCGTTTACCCGACGGGGTGACGTGATGGGGTAACATGGGAGCAGGGGTTTGAATCCCCTGTCTTTGGACAACAGATCCAATAGACAAGCACCCGTGAGGACTGTGTCAACACCAAGGAAAGGGGGGAAGATATATGTGTTTTATTCTTATGAATATTGTGATGACCCCTTGGTAGATTTTACCTTAGTTAGGCCAAACTATGGATAGAATACGTTTTTGACACTCCATTGATGTATGATTTAATAATAAGGATATATATTATTTTGAATTACATGATATATTTGTAAATAAATGAAATATGAATTTGAAATGATGTTTTAACTTGTCAATCTCACAAATTCATTTATTGTCATTATATAGTCATTGCACCTCACTCACTAAGTATGTAGATTACACTCACCCCTCATAATTATATTTTCAGCTTATACTGTGTTGACTTACATTGAGATACTATACCACGAGTTTTACCGAGACACTATCGGGTATGTGTTCATACCCACCTTTGTTTACTATTGGACCATGCATATAAATGTTATATGTAAATTGAAAGTAAATATTTTAAAGAAAATTTTTATTGAAAACTATCTTTTTTTAAAAAAAATCTTTCGCTGTATGATTTTGACTTAATGATATCGAGTACGGTTATAATATTGATCTTGCGTCACCTCGATGTGCGGTAGGGCATACCCGTGCCTCGAGGAGTCGCGACGGTCTGTTCGCATGCTCGACCTACGGGTCGGGGCGTGACAGATTTCGGTATTTGATGCACAAACACAGCAGAAGTAATTTTTGAAAAATTAAAGAGATCAAATTTTGAGTATGTACCTCAATGTGTAGGGCCCAAAAAATCAACCAATCTGTGAACTGCGAAATCCCTAAAACATCTCTCTCGGTATGGATGATGATCACATAATACGAACCACCACCACGATGCCACAACATCTCATCCATAGTCCGGTGATTCGAAGTGATGGAGAAAATTATTTCTCATTCTCTCTGTCAAGTTCTCACTCTAGAGAAATGTATGTTTCTCTTAAATTGTTTCTTCCGGTATCTCTTTTTCTCAACAAAGTGCTTAGAGAAAAGGAAAAAAAATGGCTCTTCCAAAACATTAACACGCACAGGATATTCACTTAGGGAGAGTGTAAAACATGGGAATAATTAGAGGTTATCACATTTTTGGAGAAGTTAGGGAGATAGGGATATGGGGTTTGAGGGGAGTTATCTTCATCATAAGATAACTTCCCTCATTTTAGAATTTGAATTTGAAATGCCCCTTTGTGGGCATCTATAAACCAACAGAAAGGATATGACTATCGCATCAGTGAGATTTGGAGATAAGATTCAGGTTCCTAGGATGGCAAATTAAGTGATACTTTTTCACTATAAGAGACCAACCTTGAGTAATGCAATATGATTACCAACATTCCCGATATGAAAATTCATCCTTACATTGTCCACATGAACCTGTTTGTCTTTTGGATAGTAAAAAATTGAATTTCCAATAGACAGCATAGAAGTAATTGAAACAACCTCGTCTGAACATTTGTACTTGTCTGAAGCCACTATTATTTTTGAAACCATAGGATCAAGAGGAAACTCTGCCATCTTTCGACCAACCTTAGTCAACTCACCTACTTTATTAAGGGTACTTACAACATGAATAATGAGGGGATGACATTTTATAAAGAACCATCAGTACATATATTGGCATGTTAGCAAAATAATTATACTTTGAGTTGAAACAAGCTCATGCTGGCACAGTACTATGGGGGATGTCAGAATGCAACAATGGGTTCAATTATGTAAAAGAAACCAATAGAAGCTGAACAACACAAGGAACTCATGTAGAGGCATACCAGTTATCAAGAAGACCGTGGCCTTTCCCTTGGACTATCTCTGGAGCCAAAGAGTCAGCCATACCACATATGGTGAACGTCCTAGCATCGGATAATTTCTTCCCAAATTTAAAGTCTACTAGCTGTGATGCTTTAAGATAAAAATTAGAGAATGATGCAATGCAACTGCAAAACCCTCCTGTTTGTAGTAAAAAGAAAAGGAGAATACATGTGCCTATACAGAAAAAAATAACAGCCAAATTATACCATAATCCAACCTGTATATGTCCTGTTTGGTCAAACATCAGAATGTTGGGAGATATACCTGGGTAAAGAATATTGTCCTGAGATTCGAAGAATCCAAGAAAATATGAATTAACTCTAATAGCCAAATAAAATGGAATGAGGGATAAGATGAACATCAGACCTTGTGCAAGTCATCCAAGGCACAAACAATGCAGGCATCACAAAATCATGTAGATAATTCATTAGGTTCTTTTCTTTTAGTATTTGTGCTTCCTTTCTAAGCCTTCTGACCTTTTGTTTTGTGAACCTTTTCAAGCTCACATGATTTTTTATCAGACACGTACATCATCCCCACTGGCACTCCTGAAACACATACATAGTGATGCTGTCACCCTGAAACATATACACAGTAATGGAGAAGAAGTCGCATAGGGAAAGCAGTGAGATTCTGGTGTCTACACTAGGTAAAATGAAGTGAGAAGGAATAAATGTGTAGTAGCTATGAAATAGAGAATGAAGCTAGATGCAAATTAAAAAATTGAGAATGCAGAATGCATGTTTATTCCATACCCATCAGCTTCAAAATTTAGCACCACCATCAGCTTTATAATCTTCATTGTCATCTTCATCTTCATCATCATCTTCAGTATCATCTTCATCCTCATCTTCATTATTTGTTCCCATCTCAAAATTTTCAATACCTTATAGATTAGAGTCACGAATTTCAGTTTGATCCACATCTATCACTATTCTACATGGATCTTATAAAGTTAGAATGTTATATTACTCCGTTTGAATTGTGTTAGTGACTTCCTCTTGTTGATATGCCATATCTTTCCAGTGTTCCTTGATTTTTCTTCGTGTTTTGGTTTTACATATAACCCACCAATCAATTTTGTCACGTTTTAAACTAGGATATGAAGTATAATATTCTTAAATTGCTTGTTGTGGCAAGACAAATGGTTTATATTTCATATACATTTTTTTATGATTTATTTATACCAAATTAAACTTCAGATACACCTTCATAGCTTTGACGGGGTCGATCCATTGGCACTTAAATAATACGACCCGTAGTAATAATCCAGGGTACTATATCTCTATGATTTCATACAACAAGGTATAAAAATTATCTTTTGCACTTCTATCATTAGATGATCGAACACACACTCCACTATTCATTGGGGTTTTCCCCATTTTATATTTTTGAGTGTGAAAATTATACCCATTTATTAAATATGCTAACTAAGTTCGTACTCTTGAATTTAGACCCATGACAGATGATATAGTAATTTGTGCTCTACTTGATCACGATTAGTTTGAACCTAAAGTAAAGTGACCAATGTATATTTTAATTAACTAATGATGTATAAAATATCAATAACTTCATTTTGATCCAGAGGCAATTTACATATATTTTGAATCTTGCTGCAAATTCTTTATCAAACATATGGTTAAACTCATTTGGTGGTAGTTCATGCATTGAAATTTGAAAATTTCTATCATCAAATACCATTTATATATTAGTAAATGTTTGACACACGTATAATACATATATTTACAAATGTATACTTACTTAAAATATGGTTCCACTTCTCGACAGTTCAATAAAATATATGTATGGGCTGCCCGTCATTCTTGACCAGTTAAATAATGAAACTTACATGTGTCACTTGGTTGACCAAGATAGTTGAAAATATAGATTGATTTGGAATTTGGATTAATAGAGCCCTCATCATTTCTTCCTTGTTTCCACCTCTTGCACTACACGTGAGGTCAAAATAGTATGATACAAATGTTGTCACTTCTTCCACAATATATGCATTACAAATTGAAACTTTAACACATGCCTTATTCTTCACATTTTTTTTTTTCAAATGATATATGAATCTAATTGTAATAATAGGAAGTTTAGCAAAAAATCATATATAATTTTAGTATAAAATTTATAAGATAAAAATTTTACCTCTTAAATGGATACATCCAACAAAATTGGACGGGGCCTATAACTTTGGCTTCGCAAGACAAGTGAACTAAGAGATGTTTCATTAAATCAAAAAATGATGGAGGAAATATCCTTTCTAAGTCGCAAAGAATAATAGGAACATTTCTCTTGAGTCTCTCCATGTGCAATACTTTCAACACGTTGAGCAAATATCATGGAAGAAAATACTTAACTCTATGATGGCGGCTCATACAAAACTTGCTAGAAGTTCCTTAAAAGCTATTGGAATTAATCTTTTTATGAATATGTGATAATCATGACTCTTCATATCGGCCAACTTGCATTCTTTCATATCAACACATCTCTTAAGGTTTGAAGCATATCCATCAGAAAAACAAACCGATTTCAACCATTCACAAATAAATCATCTCTGATCCTTGGTCAATGTATAAACTGCCTTTGATTTTGATCCTTTACTGCTTGCAACCACATTTAGTGTAGGCCGATTACAAAAGATTCTCGTATCCTTTCTTGCATTCAAATTATCTTTTGTTTTTTTAGTGACTTCCAACACAGTATTTATGACATCATCAAAAACATTCCTTTCTATATGCATGATGTCAAGATTATGATGAAAAAGATATGTTCTCCAATATGGTAGATCCTAAAATATACTTTGTTTAGTATATTTATGTATACTTCTATATTCAATAGTTATACCATGAGGGACTTCAACAGCAATTGGAAAGTCATGCACTCGCTCCCAAATTTGATTACCAGTCAATCTCAAGGGTGGAGGTATTTTTTTCAACCCTATTTTTGATGAACTCGACTTTATTCCTTCTGAATGTATGATTTAACGGTAAAAATTATTTGTGACAATCAAAATAGTTGACCTTCTTATCATGTTTTGATCTAAATTATTTTGATCTCTCTATACATATTGGACATCTTGAGATCCCAATTGTACTGCATCCAGATAACATTCCATAAACTGAAATTTATTTATCATCCAAAGAAGAGCAACCTTCATTACAAATATTTGATGAGTATGAACATCATAGATAGGAACACTTTTATCCCATAGTTGTTGTAACTTCGTAATCAATGGTTGCATATAAATATCTATTAACCTTTTCAGATTTTGCAGGTCAGGAACGATTAATATCACAAATATATAAGGTATCTTCATATACATACTCGGTGGAAGATTATATGAAGTTAAGATAACTAGCCAATATGAATAAGTTTTTCTTGATTTGCCAAATAGAGCAAACCCATTAGCACCAAGATCTAAACTAATGTTTTGTGACTTTTTCACTGACTTGAGATATGATCTATCAAAATGTTTCCATGAGTTTGCATCTAAAGGATGACACATTACACCCTATTCTATGTTATGATTTGCATTGCAAGTTATGTGTTCAGCAGTAGTCTGAGATGCATAAAATCTTTACAATCTAAAAGTTAATGGTAGATAAAACATTTGTTTGTATGGTTTATGTTCTCATTATGACTTGGCTTCCTGCTAATCTTGTACCTAGAGTGTTTACAGAATTTATAAAATTCTGTATTTTCATTATCCCTCCAAAATAACATGCAACTCCAACTACACACATCAATCCTTACAACTGGAAGACTTACGTCTTTCACAAGCTTTTTCATATCATAAAAATCATTTGGCATAATGTCATCATGAGGCATTGCTTCTCGCATTACTTCAATAAAAGAGTTGAAGTAGCTCTCTGACACATTATACTTTACTTTGACATTTAATAGTCTTTCTATCATTGATAACTTAGTGTGGCTATCATAAACTACTCACAAAGGTTCATCTGGTGCTTTCAACACTTCCCAAAATTGGTTAGATAAAAAAGTTTCATTGTTCACATTTTCATTTACACCTGTTACTTCTATTTCTTCCAATGGTGAGACATAAGTAGTATACATTTGTTCAAATATAGGAGCAAAACTAGTACTCACATGATTTGATTTTGACACCAAATTTTGACCATCAACATCAATTACCATCTTCTGATATGGGTTCAATTGGTGATAATAACCATATTCTTCTTTAACTGAAAATCTTTACTTCTTCGATATTCTTCATTAGAAATAAATGGTTTACTGTGACAAGTCCAATTATAATAATATGGGTAAAATCAAATCTATAAAGATGTTACCTAAATTTATTACACACATAAAACTTACTATTACTACACTTTTTACATGGACATCTTAACTTATTTCCATCAATGAACTCAACGTTATTACTAGCAAAGTCCAAAAATTGTTCTAACCTGGTATGAAGCTCATGAGTCAATCCTCGATGTCTAGGTAAGTTCTTATTATATATCCAAACTCTATCGTTTTGCATTTTGTTTGTATACAAATTCAAGAAACAAAAATGTTTACAAAAAAGTTGGAAATACTATGACAATCCAACTCCAACCCCCTCATTCCCCCATGCAAAAGGAATCAATGGAAAAATGCAACAGATTCTTAAAGTTCTAAAAATAAATTATCTACACATAGAAAGAACCAATCATAAGAGAACTCCTAAGAAAATGATCACCCCCACCTTCGGGTGTAAACATAAATAATGCCTAGAAACATAAACAATACCTAATGTAAACATAAATGTAGTTGAGGCTTAAAAAAAAATTAAAAACAAAGATATCCACTATAAATTCAAAAGAAAAAGCTATATAACATTAAATAGGCATAACTATTAGGAAAATATTTTATAACATCTCTATTCTAAGTAAGTACTAGCTTTAAACTGAATTAATTTCTCTCCCACATGTCCAAAATATTAGGTTAAGAAGTAAAAAAGGAAAAGGAAAAAAAAAAAATAAATAAAAAATAAGCCTTGAAACAGTACTTAATAAACTTATATTTCATCAAGGTGCTCATCTAATCATACTTAATTCAATACTTCCCACGTATTCAACACATCAACACTATAGAGTAATATTTATATTTTTAAATTTTAAATTTCTTTATCCCATAGAAGGGGTCAATCAAAGACTATAATCTCAACATAATACCACATCAAAATTCAACAAAACCAAACCCTTCACCATGCCTTTGATTTTTTCCCCCATGCCAGTCCATTCAATAATGATGCAATAAAACCATCTTCGAAAAAGGGGGAGGACAACTATGATGTAATACAAGTACCAAGAAAAGTGAATCAATAAATTTTGCTAAATAAAACTCTATGGTTTATGTCTCGTTTATTTATTATTTTTAAGCTATGCCTATCAAAAAATTATTAAAAAAGAAAAAATTTTCCATTAATGTAAAAAAAAGAGCCTTGAAAAAGTACTCAATACTTCTGTAATTCAAACCCCAACTGCATATTTATGTACCATAAAAGGATTCATATGTTTTCTTTTTCTGGGGTGTTTCTGACAGAGTAAATGGTTTCCAAGGCATATGCACAGACAGAAATACCATATTGTTAGCATAAATTCTGAAAACCCAAAACGTCAAGATCAAGAAATGTGCATTATTTATATTTAGTGGACCTTTTTCTTTGTCTCAGGCATTTTATTGAACAGGTTATGTGCCAGGCCCCAATAGCTATATTACTACCACCCCTATAGTAATTAGGGTTTCTCGAATGATTTCGTGAAGTAGACTAAGAAATAATGAATCGACTAAAAATTAACAGATCAGCATTCCAAATCCAGTAATCACAAGAAATAATAAACTTTGAGAAAGAGATGAGTCAGAGATTACTGACCTTGTGTGCTTGTGTTGGGCCTTCAGAGAATTGATCTTCTCCTCTTTCGGTAAGTGATAAGAACTCTCCTTTTCCTCAAACAATAAGCGATGATTTTGTGAAACCAGTGAGCGGCTAAGGCAAGCGACGATACGAGGCGGAGCAAGTAGCTAGGGCAATGAGACTTGTGAAGAGAATGAGAACAAAATGAAAAACAAACAAATAAAATATCCACCTTCGCGACAGATGTAGTAATCCATCGCTGAAATCAACGATGGATTACGGATTCATCGTTAAAATCAGTGACGGATGGCAAATCCGTCACTAAAATTAGTGACGGATTAAATGTTCGTCACTAAATTCAAATTGAGTTTCATGTTCGTCACTAAATTCAACATTGAGTTTCATATTCATCACTAACGTCAACAACAAAAGGTCATATCCGTTGTTGAAATGAGTGATGGATGGCCGATCCGTCGCCAACATCAGCAATGGAAGTCCAATCCGTTGCTAAAGTCAACAACAGATGGACTATCCATCACTGAATTTAACAACAGATCTCATTTTTATCACTAAATTAGTGACAAAAGCTCCTATTCATAATTAAATTTAATGACAAAACAGCTATTCGTGATTAAATTAGTGACAAAATATATTTTAATTATCAAATTATAGCAACAAAATTTGTCATCAAACCATATTTCAATCCACTCCTTGCAACGAACTTATCAATTAATTAGTTATTTGTGATGAAATTAACAATGAAAAAATAATCCTTCTAAATTTGTAGCAAAATGAGAGACAAAAAATTATTCTTTGTTTGGTTCATTGATATTTATATAATGACTAGATTACTTAAATAAATTTATAATGTCTTTGAAGGTTATGATTGATAATATTTAAACTAAGTATAAATTCCTTTGCCTAATCTCTAAAAGAATTGTTTAATGACCAATGAAGTCTTGCACTTACCTAAAAGATAAATTATATGCATGTACGAGAAAAATCCTATTACTATACCTAGTAATATATTTAACCTGATTTTGTTACTCAGAAAGTATAAAAAAGAGACACACGGTTGAAGATGTTTCATAAGAGAGTGTAAAAGAAATTTAGCCACGAAATTAACCATGGATTCCTAAGAATCGTTGCCAATTAGTAACGAACTTAACTACGAATAATTTTGTATGGCTAATTAGCGATGAATTTAGTCATGACACGAAGAATTTGTAACTAAGTTTTGTTATGAAAATATTTTAATTGCTAGTTAGTAACGAATTCAGCCACAAATAGCTACATTCGTTGCTAATTAGTAATGAATTTAGCTATAAAATATTATTTCTTGCTAAATTTAGCGATGAATATTTTATTCATAGCAAATTTAGCCACAAAATTGATCGTCGTCGTTAAATTTGTTATGAATTTATTGTTTCATTACTAACTTTGCCACGAATATATTTTCATGGCAAATTAGCTAGAATTTGGCGATGAAAATTTTTTTGTGGTTAATTATTCATGAATTTAGCAATAAAAGTTTTTTCGTGGCTAATTATCTATAAATTTAGCCACGAATTCCCTATTCATTGCTAATTTTGTCATGAATTATCTTTCGTCACTAATTTTGTTGCAAAATAACTACAAAATCTATTTTCATCTCTAATTCCATTGCAAAATAGTAACGAATATTTTTCATTACTAAATTTCAACACTAAAACCAAGTTTTTTTTTTGTAGTGATTGTAATATATATCAATAATTACAGATTGTAATTTTCATAAAATAATAAAAAAATAATTAGGTATTTTAGTATTCATAAAATTAGAAAAAAATTAGAAATTGCAATATTCATAAATTAGAAATAAATAAATATAAATTATAATATTCATAAAATTAGAAAAAATTAGAAATTGTAATAGACATATATTGTAATATATATCAATTGCAGTAAACCCTTAATGGTGGAGATACCTATAAATAAATATTTTAATTATAACTTAAAATTTTTGTTCATATTTAAATTTATGATCTAAACTTTTGTAAAACTCATTCCTTATTATGTGATGATATAGCATGTCTAGAAAAATTCTGTATAGTAACAAATATTTATCCAAGGAAAAAGGTACTTAAACGAGGATAGACGAGCTCTACCTCTTTTTGGAGAACTTTCCTGGTACTCCCTGTTACAGAATGTGTCTGAGTTAAATTTAAGTAAGATTTACAAATTTATACAATTATAACTACAACTATTCTATACTCTAGTTTTTTTTTTTTTTTTTTTTTTGGGTTTTTTTATAAAAGGAAAGATTTTATCCTCACCTAACATGTTATTTCTCAAAATATTGTGTATTTCGATCAAAATTATTTTTAAACTGTGATTTTAAGAAGTTTACCAAAATAAATTTTGTCAAATGCCATTTTCTGAAAATTCATTGAGAGTTTGTTGCCATTGAGGTCGATTTGGTCAGAAGATTTGTGAAAATTTTCTGAGATGCTACCATTTTCTACTAACCAAAATGGATTTCATTAAAAGTGATTTTCTACCATTTTAAAAAGCTTTAGTTAGCAAGAAATGGATGTTTTTCAAAAAATTTTCGGAAGGCCTCGACTTCAATCAATATAGTGTTTATTTTTAGGGTTATAAGGTTTTAGGATTTCATAAAACCTCAACTTCCATCAAAATGGAAGCTTTTGTCTTGACATTAGGGTTTTAGGGTTTGAGATTTAAGTTGATGTGGTTTTATTACTAATAATTGGTTATCTTTTTAATATTAAATTTCTGACATAATGTTTTTTTTTTTTTTTCTTGTGATGATATATAAAACGAGTATAGTTGACAATCGGATTAGACTCTTGCTTTATTCGGGCGGCAAAATTATAAGCGGGGCAAATGGATTTGAGTGCAGTATACTCCCAAAAGGATATCATGGTTGATAGTAAAATTAGATGTTGATGGTTAATAAAGGTTCTATACCACAAAACTGGAATCAATAGTACACAATTCAAGTTGAAAGTTTTATGTCGGTATCCTATTAAGGAATACGGACAGTCACTTAGTTATACCTTGGTACCAATTAAGAATGAAGACTTCTTATCTGAAGTCTTATCAATTCCAAAATATTTTCCCACACTCAAATCTGTAGAGTTAATTTTAGGGCAGGAGTCTGTTTTGCAGGTACCTAGAGGGACATATGAGGTGGGTTGCTCAAGTGTTGCTAACATTTTGAATGTTGGGACATACACCAAGTTTTTTAATGAAGCAATTGGAAGTGGGGTCAGTGCTAGAACATACTCTCAGTTTATAAGTGAAGCATTCGATAACGAAGTAATTAGAGATGAATGGGACCAATACAGGGCAATGTTGACAAGTGATGTCATTGTCTCACCTCTTAGCTATAGTATTATGTCCCACAATGTAAGTGACCCCAGGTAGCCCAATAGTTAGTAGCAGACATGACACCGATCCTATAGAGACATTTATTGGTACAGAGATGTGGAATCGAATTTAGATAATAATGGTGATGATATGAGTGATGGAATGGATAAAGGGGACTATATGGTTCCGAGCTATAATTAGAAGGGAGAAATTCCATTTTTATCTAATGTGGGTGAAGGGGAGAACGTGATTAATGATTTTAATGATTACAACTAACCAATATGGGAAAATGATCAAACATAGATTTTAATGGTTGGTATCATCTTCAAAATGAAGGAGAGGGTTTAGCACGTTACCAAATGTTGGACGATACATGAGTGCAGATTCTATGGAGTTCATAAGAGTTTGCCAACCACCTTGTTCGTCTGGTGTTCCTTTTACACCAAGAAAAACTCTTTGTGGCATTTGCAAGCTAAGTAGAAAAAGAGTTATGGGTTTTTTAAGATTACTAAAATGAATCTAACATACACTTGCTTCCCCAAATAGCCTATGGGAGATTACCCAAATATGGATTCCAATATGATAGGCTAGTTGGTATAAAACCATGTGAAGGAGAATGTTGTGTATAAGGTTTGTGACGTTGTTGAAAATATGAGAGCTTACGGTGTCAATCTCTCATACAAGAAGGCTTGGATGAGATAGTAGAAAGCCATTGACCTGGTATACAACAATTGGAAGACTTCGTACACAATATTGTCACAGTTCATGGCTACTTTACAAACAATTAATTTGGGCATAGTCGTCGATTGGAGGTATTCTGACTTGTATGGAGAATATGGTCATAATCGAAATAATTGCCCGAGTATGGAACAACTGAGAGAGAGGGTCCACTTAAACCAATAAACAACTTCATTACCATGTAAACAATGATTTTAAATGTAATGAATGATTATGTTAAGTAGACCTTATGAATGATCTTCATGATGTAATAATTGATTTGATGTTTTATAACTTTTTTATCCTATGGATAATTTTATATTTTTTTTTCATTATGTCATATGGCTTCTCAAAATATTTTTAGACTTAATATGTTTTTATATTCGATCAAAAATATTGCCACACTTATTGTCAATTTTTTACGGTCCATGCAATTTTCCTTGGTCTTATGCCTTCTTCCTTAGAGATACTTATCTACACGTGGACTGAACTTTATTATACACTAGACTAAGCTTTATTATACACTAGATTTTGAGAACACTGAACTATGTTATTGGTTTTGCAGATCTTAACGATGGCAGGAATTGATTATTTAGACTTATAGTTGGGTCCACTAGACACCGATGTATTATACCTCCAGGCGACAATCGCTTCTAGCATATCTGGAAGACTGGAAGTGATACCACACTGGATATCTACCGCTTAAATCATGGATTTTGGTTTGCATGGCCTTTGAACATTCGCGTACAACATATTCTGCATTGTGTCAGTTTTTATGGGGTCTACCAATGTGGTCACATCCACCTTGACCATGCACTTATTACAACATTGGACGAGCAATGGAGACAAGAGACACATACTTTCCATCTTCCTATCGGCAAGGTCACAGTTACATTACAGGATGTGGAGGTCCTATGGGGATTACCCATGGATGGAGAGGCAGTCACCGATGTTGATTTTTAGCATAACTTAGTTGAGTGGCAAGAAATTTATCTCGATCTTTGGGTTTCACTTTTGACTTTGATGATTTTGGTGGAGACTAGGTTAAGTTGAGGGCCATCATGAGAGCTTTAGATTTCCAACCCCTACACCCTGACTCTAAGTGGGTAGAGATATCTTATTTCATGCACAGAGCGCATTATGCAGTTATTGGGCAATCTACTTGAAGAAAAGTCAGGATCGAAAGTGAAGTTAATGTATTTAGAGTTGCTGCAAGACATAGAAGCAGCCGATTGATTTAATTGAGGCAGTACAGTGTTGGCTGCACTTTACAAAGTTTTGTGCCAAGGGTTTGTTAATAGGGTAAAGCAGATAACAGGACCACTTCTACTTCTATAAGTATGATATCTTATTTTAACACTTGTTCTCTTTCTTATACGTATATTTTATCTCTAACTTAAATTTTTCATTTGTGATCAGATTTGGGCATAAGAGGGATTGTCCATGTTCACACCGGTGTAGTGCCTTATGGCTGATCCGACGCCGATTGCACCCAACTTGGCCAAGAGGATCACTATAAGTTATAATTATATTAACATATAGTGAGGTGTACATTTCATTACCACTTTCGTATCACTAGTTATTTACTTTGTGATATTTCGAAATAGATGGGATGCCCACGTGGTTTTATTGACACATCCTTCAGAGTTATAGAGATCAGATAGAGCACATGAGAGAGAACGGCGTAAGTTAACTTACTATGTGCGTGACTATCATACTGCAATACATTCTTTTAGTCATTTTATTACTATATATCTAATTGACATTTTGTCTTTTCTTTTCTATTACTAGATGCATTGCCACCTTACTGTCAACAAGGTCAAGACATTTGGCATGTATTTATTTCACTCATTTGCTTTGAGTTTGTTGAGTACCATCTTCCGGAGAGGGTACTTAGATGGTTTGTTATCCAGCAGGGTATACCGGTTAATGCCAATATTGGACCAAATTTGCATTGCATGGACCTACGTGAGAGAGTAGGTCAGGATTGGAGGATCACTTATGCAACCCCTGTAAAAAGATGGGAGAACCATCGAGATTACATTGTTAATAGAAATCTATTTTACAGTTATGTGATGATGACCCCAGATTACATGTTATGGTATCATGTCATCATGCGTACCTACATAGGCAATCCGACATATCATTATTTAACCGGTTTTCAATCTACAACATTGTGGTTATAGGTTCTTGTAAGTCTAAATAACTAATTATTTTTACCAAATCCTTTCTTTTTTTAGTTATTTTTTATTTAACATTGCATTTATTATAGGATCGATCACTTGGATACATTTACCATATTACCAGTGATATGATGGCCTCTAATGCATCTAATACTAAAACTACATAGCTTAGAGACTTAGCGTCTCATACATTAGGAGTCTTTTGTGATGATCGAGCCTTGACCTCTGCATAGCCAGACTATACGGTTATTTGTCGACATTAGGACAGATGAACAAAGATGATGTGATATAAATGCCCATCAGCTCTACCTATCTAATATTTAGTCCTTCTACGCCTCCCTAAGACGTTACTATTGATGACCATTTATTGAGTCTCCCTCACACACATGACTGTGTACACCGGTGCCATAATAGATTATCTCAAAATATGGAGTCGGAGCTAGTCATACCCACCTTTGATGACACTGCCCAGCCATCTCACAAACTCGGTCCTCGGCCCAACAGATGTCAGCCCTATAGAAATGTTGGCCAACCTCCTTGCAAAAATTAAGGTTGATGTTTTAGTATTTATATTATAAAACAACTAGAGAGGTGAATTATTGCTTTCTAACTTTCTGCAATTTTTGACTAATTAAACTAAAGAAACAAAAATCAAGCAAACTAAGAATAAATAATAGATCAGACACAAGGATTTTTATAGTAGTTTCACCAACCCAGTATATGTCCATTCCCAGGCAACCCTCATGAATTTTCACTATCCATCTAAATAGTACAACTCACTTGCTTCACAGGTACAAGTAAAACCTTCACAATCCACTTGCTTCAAGGGTGTAAGTGAAACCTTTCAATTACTTCTCCCCAAAATACTTTCTCTCTCAAAATCCAGATCGTATACCTATAGGATCTTTAAACTCCCTTAGATTATAAGGGTGTTACAGAGTGTGAGGCTAATCCTCAGATGTAATGACATTGAGCGTAGAGAATATTAGAGAGACTGTTTCTCAAATTAAAAGAAATTAATGCTCAATAAATGAACACCTATGATAGAATACAAAGTGAGTTTAATGTTGTGTGTTCTTGAGTAGCAGAGTAAGAGTGTTTTAATGAGATCGTGTTTCGTTCGCAACAATTTTTCTTTCTTTAGATTTCTTCCTATCTCTGTTCCTCATTACTTCGATATTTAAAGCTCTCTTGAATAATGTTATTGAATGGTAGATGAATTTGAACGTTTAGAATTAAATGCTCTTCAAATTCCTTAATTAATATTTTCAGCTACTTCTTAAATACTTTTGCCTGTTATTGTCCTTAAAGCAGTTGTTTACTTCTTTTCGGCACATAAATCTTGCCTTAAGAAGATTTAAAGCATCTATTTCCTACAATAGGAGGTTAGTTTGACAAACAAAAGAGATTTTAAAAACAACGTAGAATGTTGATTTTGAATTCAAAATAAAGAATTTGATTGGTCTATGTCTTTAGTTTTTAAAATAGTCAATAAATATTTTTAATGTCTATGTTGTTTCTTTTTTAATCTATCTTTAAATAAATAGTTAATTAAGATTGACTGGATTTTGGAATATGAAAAGTTTTTATCAGTCTTAGATTTGGTTCAGTCGACTAGAGGAGCATTTTGTTTCTTCCATATTTTGGTGGTTTACTATTTGAATTATCGGTAAACTAAATGTGCAGAGTGGGTTGACCGTTTAGATTTACGGTTGGTCGTATGAGCATATTAGGCTGACCGCTCATGTTAAGCAGTTGACTACTCATGCATGCTAAGGCACTTGCGGTTGGCTACTTGTGTTAAGCGGTTGCCCCCTTGAGTGTACTTGTGCACTCGCAGTTGACCGCCTGCGCTCATGGTCAGCCCTATCTGTGCACCAAGGCATATGTGGTCTACCGTGCAGTGCGCGGTCAGCCGCCCGTGCTCACTAAGGTGCACCTGACTTACCACACAACGTGCGCAATCAGCCGCCCATGTGCACTAAGGAGCACGTAGGCTACCGTGCAGCACATGGTTAGTTGCTTGTGCACAATGAGGTGTACGCGGCTGGTCATGCATTGTGTACGGTGCCTATATGCTCTAGGCACATGCGGTTGGCCACACAATGCACATGGCTGACCACTTATACACTCAGGCACACACGGTCACCCATGAATCTCTTGTGAAAGGTTGTATGATCATTTCTAGTTGACCACACATGCATCTGGTCGACCACTGAAGTTCAGATGGTCAGCCATTGAGCTTCTTTGGTTAGCCGTTCGGTAGATTATACTTAACCCAATTTTTAGATCATTTCTTATTAACTCCATAACGTATTTTCTCACTTAATTTTTTTTTTTTAATTTGATCATCATCAAAATCTTATTTGTCAACCTCTTCTGTTTTTTTATGATGACAAAACCTTTAATGATTTGAAAAATTATCTTTCCATTCTTTGAATAGTTGTCTCCCCGTTTATCTTTTCTATTAATTCTTCTTCCTTCTTGTTAATTCTTCTTCCCCTTTTTTTCCTAATTCTTCTTCCCATTTTTGTCATCAACAAAAAGTGATACCAATTTAAAGGGCAGAAAAATAACCCATGATTAAGGTCATTAAGCTATTATTAGGGGAACAAAACTCCCCCTTACAATTTGCTTATGTGTTATATTGAAAACTTTAGAAGAAGGATATAGATTAAGGCACACAACAGCATTAAGAGAGAATGATTTTGGAAGAACATGGAGTCTGGGAGGCTAGGGTATCAAAGAGAACTGAGATTTTGGGTTGTGCATATGGGTTCAACTCATGACCCATAAATGCATAGCTTACACTTATGCATGACGCTTAAATTTCCTTTAATCTTTCACACTGTAAGACCAATTTACTTCCTTCGGTCGACCATTCTTCATGAGTCGGTCGCCATGCATTTTCTGTTGATCGACCTATTTTCCTCATAGATTGGTTGTTTAACATACTCTGTTTTTCATTGTAGTCCTCTATTGAATCATTTTTCAAAATCTATCATACATAATTCTCTTCTTAATTCATAAAACCTATTCTTATTAAGTGGTTTCATGAATATGTCTACTATTTGTTTTCGACTATCAATATACTTGAGTATTACATCATTTTTCAGAACATCATCTCTAATAAAGTGATGTCTGATCTTTATATGTTTTGTTCGTGAATGCACTGGATTTTTTGTCAAGTTGTTATCACACCTAATTGAAATGGGATACCTCTAACCCATAATCTTAAATCTTGTGCTTTATCCATAGTAACTGAGTATAGCATTATCCAGCTGCAATGTACTCAGTTTCGCTGGTTGAGGTTGCCACATTATTTAGCTTCTTTGATAACCATGACACTATCATGGTTTTAAGGAATTGACAAATACCATTAGTACTTTTCTATCTACCCTACAGGCTGCATAATTTGCATCTGAGAAACCATGTAGCTGAGAACTAAAATTTTTACCATACTAGAGTCCTAAGTTCATTGTATCTTTCACATACCTTCTCTTGACTGCCATCATATGTGTTTCTTTAGTATCTGATTGGAATCTAGCACATAGATATACGCTAAATTGAATGTCCAGCCGTGATGTAGTAAGATAGAGAAGAGAACCTATCATACTTCTCTATAAATTTTAACACACCGAATTTATTTTCTCATCTTTGTCTATCTTTAGAGATGTGCTCATTAGCATAGCATTTCTTTTGCAGTTCTCAAGACCAAATTTATTCACTAATTCCTTAGAGAACTTGGCTTGATTTATAAAAATGTCTTTCTTAGTTTGTTTGATTTGAAGACCTAAGAAATAGTTTAAATCTCCCATCATACTTATTTCAAATTCATTTTCTATTAACTTAGCAAATTCTTTGCAGAGATCCTCATTTGCGCTTTTATTACTGTATCATCCAGATAAATTTGCAATTAAGGAGGTCTCTATCTTTTCTTTTGACAAATAAAGTAGTACTACATTCCCTCTTTTGAAGTCATTTTTAACTAAGAAATTGCTAAGTTTTCGTATCATGCTCTAGGAACTTGCTTAAGACCATACAGCTTTTGATAGTTTATACACGTCGTCTGGAAAGTTAGGGTCTTCAAATCCTAAGAGTTGCTCTACGTACACTTTTTCATTTATCAGTCCATTAAGAAAGACACTTTTGACGTCTATCTGATAAAGTTTAAAGTTCATATGACATGCAAAGGCAAGTAGCATCCTAATGGCCTCTAATCTTGCTACTAGAGAATATATTTCATTGTAATCTACTCCTTCTTCCTGATAGTACCTTTTGGCTACTAATCTTGCTTTGTTTCTTTTTATAGTGCCATATTCATTTTATTTATTTTTAAATACCCATTTAATTCCTATAACAGTTTAATCTTCTAGTTTTGAAACTAGATTTCACACTTTGTTTCTTTTGAACTAATTTACTTCTTCTTGCATAGCTAGTACCCAATTTTCAGCATTTAAAGCTTCATCTACGCTATTGGGTTCGATCTGAGATATAAATGCTACAAATTCACATTGATTTTATAGTGCTGATCTAGTTATAACCCTTGATTACATATCTCCAATTATATTTTCTACATTTATACTATTCCTTATAGTGGGAAATTTAGTTTCTTGTTCAAGACTATTCTGAGGAATGAAAGGAGGATTATTTTCTATAGTTTCGTTCTTTATTTCTTGGCTTGGAATATTTTCTACAGAGATTGGTTCTGGTGTCATTTCATAATCAATAACCATTATCTCTCTCCTAGATTCCTTAGACTCATCAAATTTTATATGAATAGATTCCTCAACCACTATTGTTCTTTTATTATGGACTTTATAAGTTTTGCTGTTAGTTAACTACCCCAAAAGGATGCCTTCGTCACTTTTCACATCAAATTTTTCTAATTGTCTTTTCTATTATTTAGAACATAGTATCGACATCCAAACACATGGAAGTAATATATATTTGGCTTTCTATCCTTGTACAATTCATAATAAGTTTTCTTCAGAACTGGTCCAACTAAAGCCCTATTTAGTATATAACAGGCTGTATTTACAATTTCTACCCAAAAATATTTAGGTGTATTATGTTCATTGAGTATTGTTCTTGCCATTTCTTCTAAATTTTTATTTTTCCTTTCTATAACTCTATTTTGTTGTGGTGTTCTAGGGGTATAAAAGTTATGATTTATTCCATTTTCTTCACAATATTCTCTTAATTGATTGTTCTTAAATTTCCTACCATGATTACTTCTTATTCTAGAAATTGTGCAGCTATTCTCATTTTAAAGCTTTTTGCAAAGTTTTATAAACTCTAAACAAGCTTCTTCCTTCCTAGCTAGAAAGAGAACCCAAGTGAATCTTGAATAGTCATCAACTATTACAAAACCTTAGTATTTTTCTCCTAAGTTTTGAGTTTTAGTTAGGCCAAATAGGTCCATGTGAAGCCGCTCTAAAGGTTGAGATTCTGTCTTTAGATTTAAATGAGACTTTTGTTTTTTTCCCTTTTATGCAAGTATCACAGATTCTATCTTTTTCAAATTTTAAATCTGGGACACCTCTTACTAAATTTTTCTTTCCTAATGTTTTGATCAAATCCATGTTTGCATGACCTAATTGTCTGTGCCAAAGCCTAGAGCTATCTTTGTCTAC
The DNA here is from genome assembly GCA_037126225.1 of Dillenia turbinata. NCBI lineage: Eukaryota > Viridiplantae > Streptophyta > Magnoliopsida > Dilleniales > Dilleniaceae > Dillenia > Dillenia turbinata. Next base: position 14,216,581 of record JBAMMX010000004.1, on the reverse strand, counting down.
TACCATTAAGCAAGATTCATTTGTTGTCCATGTTTTCTCTAAATCGATTACATATATAATTCCTTTCCTAGTTCTAATGAATTTTACTTTATTCGATTGCTTGCATATAATTAAGCAAGTATTAGAATCAAACACTACTCTATACCCTTTGTTATACAGAACTAACACTAAGTAAGTTAAATTTCAAATCACAAACAAACACTACAAAAAAAGACCTTTAGCAGCGGCCAAAAACCACTGCTAAAGACCTCAATAGCCGCTAGTAAAGTTTCTAGGATCTTCTCCGGTAGCTAAAATTTTTGCCGGGTATATTAATGCTAGTAAAGGGTTTTACCAATGGCCTTGACCGTTGGCAAAGATTGGACCTATGCCAACGACCATATGGCCGCTGGGATAGGTCTCCATTTTCCAACGGCAGCTGGTAGCTGGCAACTGGCAACTGGACTCTGGCATAAATAAAGGCCTTTGCCAGCTGCCATGGCCGCTGCTATAGGTTCGCTTGAGTCCAAACACTGGCATGGCCGCTGGTATAGGTCAAGTTGTTGGTATAAATCATAACTGTGGAGCATTTTTTTATATAAATCTATATTTTCTCTCTAATAACCATGTATCTATATATTATTTAATTAATATTTAAAAGAACAATATATAACTTAATTTTTTGACAAACATGTCGTTTAACAAAATTATGCCTAAAGCATAAATTAATATACAAAATTGTTACAAAGCCAAGTTATATTCAAAATCCAAATCATTATAAAAACAAGTCATATTCAGAATTCAAGTCATTACAAATTATAAAAAAAAATTAAAATAATTCAGACAACTGGGACTTTAACTCTTGCCAAATCTTGGTAAGAAGTTCAAGTGAAAATCGTGACTTCAACTCTAGTCAAAACCATCTCCAACCGTTCAAGTCTCACCTGTGATCAAAGAGTGCAAACAATGAGCCACACAAATATAATAAAGAATCAGAATGTTACAAACCTCCAGCAACATGTGAAATGGACTATATAAATGCTAAGTTTGATGAACATGTGTATAACAAATAAAATTCAACAGCAGCGGAATGCAGACAATGGCATCTCTCTCTCTCTCTCTCTCTCTCCCTTTCTCTCTCACGCCAGCGACACACACACAAACACAATTTGGATAGCACATCAAGATCTCCACAACTTGTTGAATTTCTAAATGAGCAAGCATAGAACAATGAATAAAAAACCTCAAGTGTTTATTGATAATTTGGAGAGAAAATACAAGAGTTTGAATACATTTTTTTTCATACTCATTTAGAGCAACTACCTACCATATTTATAGAAGAGGCCAAGAGGAGATAAGAGAGGAGAGAATTAGAGAGAGGAGAGGGCAATGCCCTCTCCTAGCCGTTGGCCCCCAACGTCTAGTGAGAACTAGCCGTTGGGCAGCCTCCCAACGGCTAGGTCTTCACTAGCCGTTTGGGGGGTTGGGGGCCCTCTTTGAGAGGGCTGGGCTGGGCCCATTTGGGCCCAGCTGGTTGCACTTGGATGGCTCTCTTTGGGCTTTAGGAAGGCTTGAAAAAAGGACTTAAACAATGACCCTTTTAGGAGCTCATTTAAGACTTCTAATTAGAGCATGTTGGAGGAGGAACTAAAGGGCTTAATTAAGCTTCATTTCAACACAACTAAGCCACAATTATGAAAAAAAGGAAAAAAGAAGGAACAAACTCCATGATTGCCCAACATTGTAGTAGCCTACCAAAAATTATTGTCCTCCAAACCCACCCCCCAAAAAAAAAAGGTAAAAAAAAAAAAAAAAACCAGAACACAATCATATTTGTCTACTCCTGAAGAAAGTATTGACGTTCACAAATATAGTTTCTTCAAGGGTATGAAAATGCACTGCACCACTAAGTGTAACTGTTTTCAGCTCATTCCAGTGACCCTTCCCAAGTCACAATCACTATAAAACCAGAGACAATTCAATATCATAGCTTGCATGAAGCTATATCATGATTACAACTGACTTAAAGCATCAACAAATGCTCCTAAGGTTTTTTTTTGGGGGGGGGAATAATTTCCACAAATAAATTGCAAGTGAACTTGAATTATTTGGTTCTGGTTTAAGAAGTCAAAAGAAAAAGAAAAAGGCATACGATAGAGATAGAGAGAGAATAGATATGGCAACAGCAACTGAATACATAACAACCAAATTTGGTTGTACAGTCCTTAACAAGCCAGTAAAACAAACTAGGAACAGTGAGATTCAACGTCGATGCTCAATCACCTAAAGCTTAACAACTGAAAAAAAAAAAAAAAAAAAAAAAGCCAAAATCAAGTGCAAACTACTTTAGTGGTACAATGAAGCACCATCTGCCAATTGTTATGCTGAATGGAATAAATTAAATTAAATTCAGTTTATGATGCTCCACCAGACACCTAAGGAAAGTCAGTTCACGACTTCCTGAGGGACAGACAACACAATTTTGAAATCTACAGGCCACTGGTACAAGAAAAAAAAAGAAGATCTTTCTTTTTGGTGCTTTGCATTGGGTTCAGACTGATAAAAATGCTGACGTAAAATATTAACATGTTTTTCTATTAGATTACAGCTTGGTGGAAATGAAAGTATTAATTTATATATGTAAATGCACAATTGTGAACATGTTGAGTTCACACTAGTATCTCTCCATGAGAAAGGGAAGAAAAAAAGGAAAACAAGGCCCAATGTGCATTTAGATTCCAGCAGTAGTAGAAATACAGTTGCAATGCAACAACATCAAAAGGGAAGAAAAGAGGAAAAAATATTCCCAGTCTCCAATATCTTCACACACTCAAACACAAGTGCTCTAACATCTACATTGGTATGTCCAAATGTGCATCATAAGATAGACATTCAAAAAATTGACCTTCATTAGAATTAAAGGAGCATAGAAAAAAAAATACATATATGGTTCTTACCTTTATTAGGATTAAAGGAGCCTTCTTATGATTGGTGTGCACTATGAGCAGATGGAATCTAATAATAGGGAAAAAAAATTGATAAGTGTTTAGTTTTAAGGAAAATATAACTATAAAAATTATGATACGAAGATAGTATATATATATATATATATATATATATCATACTGGTATGTCGCAAAGTTGTTGTGTTTCCATGAGAAAATTGCTTGCGCACTTATTACTATTACCGGCAAAGTGTTTTTCGAAGAGTGCAAACATTGATTATTATAATTGAATAAAATCTTGTTTAAATTCTTCTTCTGCCACTACTTTGCCTTGTTGTGATTGTGGTATTTTTTTTGAAGTAGAGGCAATAAGTCCCATACATCTCACTCTACCTCTACTCTTAGCACCTTTGACTTGGGTAAAAACATCATCCTCCCAAGTGTTTGAATTAATTGGCCTTCCCTCGCTTTGGGATCGAGAATTCGCAATTTCTTTTCTCATCATCTCTTAAAAAGTCATGCAAAAAGAAATGGATAAATGAAGGTTTATAAACCAATTCGTTAAAAAAAAAATTACATAATTGAAAGAAAATAAACTAAAACATACCACAACTTCTGATGCAGCATCGCTTATAATTGAGCCATATTTTCTTGTTCTGCTCGCTATATACAATTCTACCCTACTCGGACTAGTACTGTTTGACTCCTTTTTCTAACACCAATAAAATGTATAGAAAAGACATGTCATTGGTTATCAAATAATTTACATATATACAAAAATAACAATAATAAAAATAAAACAAAGAAACAACCTTTTCATCCACGAGTACAGGAAAAGATCTTGAACCAAGACAGTGACATTCTTGATTTCTAGAACAACATTCTTTATTCCTAACACTTATTTTCTATTCAAACAAAAGTTAAATTTACCACAAATATCATATAAAACCACAATATTCATGTTATTATATCACCAATTTTGATTCATATTATATATGTTACTTACCTTTCCCTCCTCACTTCTCCAATATTTAACAAACTCCTTAAATTGAACAAGATTGACTCGGTCATCTTTAACTGGAGCTACCATTTCTTCTAGCTCAAGTGATTCATCAATCCACTTTGACTTTATCATGTTCTTCCAATTTCTCCACGTCTCTCCCATGTTTTTCATAGTCCATCTTCGAACTTCCAGGTTATCACGATCAAATGACATTTCGACTATAATTGAAACCAATATTAGTATTGAAAACAAATATAATTAAAAAAAAAAGTTAAAAGAAGTAATTAAAATATATACCAATATGATTTTCCACATGTCATCTTTGTTCCTTTTAGGAACATCATGCCAACTTGGATATCGGATTGAAACAAGATGACTTATCCTCACAACCGAACCAAAAAAAGTGGTAAAGCATTTATAATCTTCCCCACATGGTTGGTTGCGATCAATAAACCTAACAAGCATGCGCTTATCATCTTTCAATGACCAAATTTCAGCATAACGTGTTGGACCTCTCGTTTTTCTCTTGGGCCTTTGTTCACCTACATCATTCACGTATATAATTGAGGTGGTAAAACTATATGAAAAAAATTTAATATGAAAGTTAGGAAAACCAAACCCGAGTTTGCATTATCATATGTTGTATTGAAATCTTTATCCAAATGTTGTATCTCAGGTTGCCCATCTAAAGATGGAGCTTCATCACTTGCTAGTACAATATTTATATTACGTTTTCATATTGGCATATCTATTGGTTAAAGAAATAAGAGCATGTTTTCAAATGTCTTAAATAAGAGATGGGGCATCCTTAGTATGCAATGCCATAATTAAATAAGAGAAAACACATAACAGAGCTGAATGGAACAGAATCAGCTTAGCTTCAATTAACATTACAACTAGTCATTATTAGATAAAGAGTAAGGTGGTGTATAGCTTTGGCAAACAAAGAAAAGTCATGATCATGTATTGACAACCAAGAAAACCTACAAAAGATGAATTGAATAAATCCCAACAGGGGCTTGAGAGAAAGATGCCCAGAATGGACCAGGAAGTTTACCTCCTTAGTCACAGCAGTAGGAATAATTAATTTAAATTTTCTGGAATCCCATGCACCACATTGCAACACTACCCTAGAGCACCACCCGCAAAGTTTAAACCAACTGATGGGACTATCTCATCTAAGCTAAACACAATTAAAAAATATTTCAAAAGGTGAAACCATGAGTAAAACTAAATCAGTCATATAACATATCAAACGTCCTATTTGAAACCTGGAGGTGATTAGATAACACTGGTTTCCCTTGGAAAGAAGAGAACGCATAGAAGATGAAACAACATTATTGATCTGTAGAAATGAGAAAATAACAAGCTTTAAACTTGTAACAAAAAGAAAGACACTAGGATTTTTATGAGCACCATCCTACCAGTGGATAGTGCTTCTATGAATTTTAGGAATTTTTGGTTAATCTAATTGCTGTTGGCTATTTCTGCGGCAATATTTCCAAGCCTCTTAAAGATGGAGCTACTCTGGCAATTATAGGTATCCGAATGGAGAGAGACTATTGAGCACCAAAATTGCTTAGTTCCTTAGTTAATAATCAATAACAATTTGATTTACTTGTGATATGGTTTTACATCGCAAAGCTTCATTGTTGACTTGCCATTGCCAAAACCATTTTGTTTCCGGTCAGAATTTCTAGTGATAATTCTGCCCCACCTTAAGAGCTTTCACTTGTTTGCTTCTGTGAATAATTTCCACCCAACCCAGTGAAATTTGAGATTATGTATATTTAAAAACAACTTCAATGTTTGGATCTTCTTAATTGTCACATCTTCCTAATAGGTCTCCATTCTTTCAAAGTATAGCTTCTTAATTAAACATTGGTCCATGCAATAACTCCTTATAGGTTTATCTTTAGCAAGCTGTATTGGTGTGACACTGGTAAATAACTATAGGCTATGCCTTACATCTAAATGCATCTGGGTGTAAACCCAAATTTTCTTGTTTCGGTTTGGATGCATTCATGGAGACATTCTTTTTTAGGTGACTTGCATAAAGATACCTTAACTCTGTGTACGTAAATAAGTAGGTTCAAAATTTCAAATCCAAATATAGAACTTTCTCTTTTGATGCCGTAAGTTATGGTAACCTTTTTAGCTTCTGTGAATTTTAGGAATTTGATATATCACTCTTAGGCTCTAAGATTTCAAGACTCAAAGACATTCTGTTGTATATTGTGCTTTGGAAATTTAGTCTTCTTACTGACAACAATGTTTAGACCTCACATAAATAACAAAAAGCAACAGCAAAATCCAAACTTATTGTCAACACATTGTTCATGTTTGAATCAGGGAAAAACATGCAAGATTTATTTCAAATTAGGATTTCCCAAATTTGTATGCTACATTTAATAAAATTTCACCTGTGCCCATCTATTTTAAAATGAAGATTCAAATTAGTACTGCAGTTATTCAAACTACACATGGTGAAATGGGAATACCAAGTGCTTCTTATCTAAAATGATGCTAAACATAACCCTTTTTTTTTTTTGCACAGCAATCTCCAAATAAAAGAATTCATCCAGAACACATATTGGTCAAAAACTAAGACAAATATTTCTGCCATTATTTTAACACAGCCAAGCAACAAACTCATCATGGAAATAAAAAAAAAAAAAAAGCAAGAGACATCCAAGAAGATCTGTTGAAAGTGTTCTAACCTTGAAAAGCTGTCTTCAATCCGGTTTCATTAAGTTTAAGCAGTTGTTTGTGGCTTGGCTAAAGAGCTCTTGGACCAGCTTCAATTCATTTTCTAGTAGCCACATAACCCAAATATGATGTTAGTGAGGTAAATTCACTTTCTAAATAAGAAGATGGGGATTTAAAAAAGGAAACAAAAAATAAAATAAAATAAATCAAAGGAGACCAAATTAAGCTAAACCATATTACTGTTATATCTGATTCGTTATTCCAATTAATTTTACTCATAAAGCCATTTTGTATCAATCTAACCACAATCAATGTATCTTTCTAGGAATGGCTGTACTAATAGTCACACTATAAATTACACTAATAGTCAGTGATATTGGAATCGACAATGGCTGGGAATACCGATATATCTTTCAAAGGCCAACACAAGAAGAAAAAGAGATTTACTCAAACTTGATCTCAGTATAAACCACAATCAAAACTAAAGCAGAAAGAGAGAGTTAAAAACCAAACCCTAATCGAATAGATCTGATCGAAGTACAAAACAATACAAGAAAGAAATCTATATCCAGAAATGCAAGAAAGCAAGAAACCATCTGATTAACACATAAAAACCCTAACAATTGAGAGAGAGAGAAGAGAGAGATAGAGAGAGAGAGCATACCTTGAGGATTCGTTATTCATGGCCAACAATCGATTCATAGCCAACGGGAATCGTAATTTGGGAGAGAGATTTAGGGCTTAGCGAGAGAGATAGAGATATAGGTATCGTGAGAGATTCAGGGCCTCGCGATTTGGGGGAGTGGGTTGTGGGTTTCTTAAGGAGACCTTTACCAGTGGCTTAAGAAAGCCGCTGGTATAGATAAACTCTCCTGGTGGTTAAACCAAATTAGCTGCTAGCATGGATAAAATCTTTACCTGCGGCTTGGCAAGCCGCTATTATAAATAACCTATACTAGCGGTTGAAATGAACTGACCGTTGGTATAGATATGCTTTACTAGCGGCTAAATCAGCCACTGGTATTAACATGGATTTGCTGGCTACTTGTTCTTTCCGTTGGAAAAGACCTACCAATACCAGCGGTTATGATAGCCGCTGGTAAAGGTAGCCGCTGGCAATTGTTTTTTTTTTTTTTTTTTTTGTAGTGAAGTAGGATATTTTTTATTTGAGTGTTAGAAGACTTACCTCCAATGTCGCCTACTCTAATGATCTTCCCTTTTGAGTTATTTTCGAAAGCCATCTTTCCTCCTTTCTTTTTCTCCAATGCTATGAATTTGGATGCATAACCGGTCATATGCCTTGAGCATCCACTATTTATGCATCACTTGGAGTGACGAGGAGATTCTTTTGATTATAAACAAACCTAAGAAAAGAATTAATTACACTTATGCCTTTGGTACCCGCATTTTCTTGGGTTCGGCTGGATTAGTTCGAATCTGGCTTTTAGGTGCCTATTTTACATTTATTGTCAAAAAATTTCTATACCAACATTATCGCTTAAGTGTCAATTCTTTGTGAAGTAGACACATCTAGGTCCATTAAATTTTATGTTCTAACCTATATTGGTCAGACCTATGTCCAAATTTTATACATGTGTGGCATTTATGTTGTTTGACAATTTTAGAGCTAGGTGTCTTAAATCTGAGTTGGGTTGTAACCTAGTCCAGATTTGTCAAAAACTACCATTTGGGCTTCTAGGATGGCATCTAGTTTTTCTTATCCTTGTATAAATTTTATTAACATGTTATTTTGTCTAATGTTCTTTTCTTTTTGTTATCTTAGTTCTTTTCTTAAAAGTTTGTTTTCATTGATGTATTTGTTGTTGATTTTAGCATGCTCTGTTTTCTTTTGTAGTTGTAGATATTTGTTCTTTTCAATGACAAGAACTCTATGTAGTTGATTAACTTCTTCTTTTTCAACTTCAATTTCTTAACTGAGTTCAATGTTCTTTGATTCTAGATCAGAATTTTTCCTTTTTAATTCATTTGTTTTGATTTTAAATTTTTCTAATTCTTTTTCATGCTCAGACATATTTTTCTTTAATAGATTAATTTTCTTCATCATACTTTTTTATTCTTTAAGTGATTCAAGTAAAACTTCATGTAGTTCGGTAATAGAGAAATCATTATCTTGAAAATCTGAATTGGAAGAATATGAAGTGGAAGTTACCTCATGGTCAGAAGGCTGGTCGATAGCCATAAAGCACATGTTGACTTGTTCTTCCTTTGTTTCATCCTCACTAAAGCTTAAGTCTACATCACTCCAAGCTGTGAGTGCCTTCTTCTTCTTCTTTTTCTCATTTCTTTCCATTTTGTCTTTCTTTTCAACCTTCTTTAGCTTGGCGCAATTTGCTTTGATGTGCCCCAGCTTTTTGCGTTCATAGTATCTTAATCCTTATTTCTTCTCAGGCCTTTTGATTTTTATTTTGTTTCTGTTTCTTCTTTGTATCATGAATTTTTTGAACTACTTAGTCAATAAGGCTGCATCGTTTTCATTGTCCTCATCTTCAGAATCAGAGGAGCTTTCATCATCCTTGGTTTTGAAAGCTATTCCTTTTCTTTTGTCCTCTCTGATCGAACTTTTGACATTTAAATTTATCTCATGTGTTATTAATAAACCTACGAGTTCATCCATGGTCAAAGTATTGAGATTTTTTTATTCCTCGATTGTTGTAATCTTTGGTTTCCAAGACTTTGGCAGACTTCTCAATACTTTGTCTACCATGTCTTCTTGAGGAATACCATTTAGAGCAATCTTAGTTTATTTGTGATCTTGTTGAATCGTGTCACCATTTCACTAACAGTCTCTCATTCATTCATCTTGAAAGCTTTATTTCTTGCTTTAACAATCTGATCTTTCTCAAACTTGATCAGTACCTTCATAGGTGGCTTCAACTCTCTCCCAAATTTCTTTTACAGTGATACATGAGGAGACTCGATTTTACTCATTGATGCTCAGGCCAAGGTGAATAAGGTTGACTGCTTTACATTCGCTTGATAGGCTCTCTTCTGTTCTAATGTTATATTTCTCAACTATACTGATACACGGGCACCGTCGATTTCTTCTGTTGGAAACTCGATTCCTTCTTCAATAATTTTTCAAGTAGTTAAATCTTGGGCCATAATAAAGTTGCACATTCTTTGCTTTCAATAGGTATAGTTGCAACCATTAAAGAAAGGTGCTCTATTTGTGGAGTAAGTCTCAATTGGAATAGAGTCTTCATTTAGCACCATTTTGGAGGTTTTTGTTTTTTCTTTTTAAAAATAGGTTTGAGAGAAGAATCTTTAGTCTAAGGTTATGAAACCTAAAGTTATACTAGATATCTGTTCTGATACCAATTGTTAAAAAACTAGAGGAGCGAATAGTTATTTTTTGTTATTTTTTGTAATTTTTGACTGATTAAATTAAAGAAACAAAAATTAAGAAAACTGAGAATAAAGAATAAACAAGACATATGAATTTTTATAGTGGTTCCGCCAAGCCGATGCAGTCCACTCCTAGATAACCCTCCTGGATTTTTACTATTTCTCCAAATAACACAACCCACTTGCTTTACAGGTGCAAGTGAAACTTTTATAACCCACTAGCTTCATGAGTGCAAGTGAAAACTTTCAAATACTTCTCCCCAAATTACTTTTTCTCTTAAAACCTAGATCATGTACCCACACGATCTTCAGACTTCTTTAGTTTACAAGGGTGTTATAGAATACAAGACTAATCCTCGAAAGTAACGAGGTTGAGCACAGAAAATATTACAAAAATTGTTCCTCAGATGAGAAGAAATTAATGTTCAGTAAATGAAAGCACACAGGGAGAATAGAGAGTGAGTTTAATTCCATGTGTTCTTGAGTGGCAAAGTAAGAGCATTTTAATGAGATCATGTTTTGCTCGCAACTGTTGTTTTTTCTCTAGATTTCTTCATTTCTCTATTTTTCATCGCTTCGGCATTTAAAGCTCTCTTGAAGAATGCCGTTGAGTGGTAGGTAAATTTGAATTTTTAGAATTAAATGCTCTTCACCTTCCTCAATTAATATCTTTGATTGCTTCTCAATTAGTGTTTTTACCTGTTATAGTCCTTAAAGCAGCTCTTTACTTCTTTCCATCAAGCAAATCCTACCTTAAGAAGAATTGAAGTGTCTTTTTACTGCTTTAGGAAGGTTAGCTTGACAAACAAAAGAGATTTTCAAAACAATGCAGTATGTTAACTTTGAATTCAAAAATAAAGAATTTGATTGATCCATGTTATCAATTTTTAAAACAGTCAATAAAAATTTATAATGCCTACATTGTTTCTTTCTTACTCTATCTCTAAATAAATGGTTGATCAAGATTCACTAGATTCTGGAATATGAAGAGTTTCGATTAGTCTTAGATTTGGTTTGGTCAACCAGAGGAGTGTTTTATTTCTTATATGTTTTAGTGCTTTACTGTTTGAATTATTGGTCGACTGAATATGCAGAGCAGGTTGGCCATTTATAATTATGGTTGGCCATATGAGCATGTTAGGCTACTTGCTCATGTTCAGTGGTTGATTGCTTGTGCGTGCTAAGGCACTTGTAGTTGGTTGCTTGTGTTAAGCAGTTGACGGCTTGAGCGCACTTGTGTGCTCACGGTCAATCGCATCTGCGCAATAAGGTGCATGCTATCTATCGTGCAATGCACTGTCAGCCACCCATGCACACTAAGGCACACCTGGCTTACTGTGCAGCGTGTGTGGTCAGCTGTGGGTGCACACTAAGGTGCTTGCGGGCTACCACGTAGCGCGTGGTCAACTGCTTGTGCGCAGGCCGTGCATTGCACACAACTGACCACCTATGTCCTCTAAGCATAAGCGATTGGACACATAATGTGCACGACTAACCGCTTCTATCACATACCCCAATCTAATTGTAAAAAAATAACCTATTAATAATTGAAAATTAGTAAAGTTGCCCAAACAAATGAATTGGATATAAAATTAGTGACTTAGAAAATTAAAAATATAGGTTTCACCAATTCACTAGAAACTAAGTATCAAAAAAAAAATGAGATAACTGAAATGTCTAGAAAATAAGAATGAAAAGTTATGGTAATTGTTCTTTATAATTAAATTAGGTGAAAACCTATTTTTTTAGAATTTTTTTAAGTCATTAGCCTTCTGAGTAAAATTTAACAAAATTAACCATTTCGAATTTTCTTCTTAAAAAGGTGAGTTGACTTTTTATCCTTAAAAAATTAGATCTTGAAACTATTTTATTGATTCCAAATGGGGGGTATTTTCCTATTTACTTATAATTCTTAAGTAATCATTTACTTAAATAATATTGCACAGAAATAAGAAAATTAAAAATACATGAAATTGCATAAATAAAGACAACACCGTCCATCCATATAAGACAACACTGTCTAAGACACTTGTTTTTAACAAATTAAACCACATGGAAGACAAGTGTTATGTATAGAAGATATGTGCTTTCTATAATCAACACATGGAAGGATACATGGTTTATAACTAAGGAATAAGTATCAAAGTTGAACTTAACAATAAAGGAAAATGTATCGAAATTGAACTTGACAACTAAGGAAGAAGTATCCAGTTGAACTTGAACTTGATAACTAAGGAACAAGTATCAAAATTGAACATGACAACTTAGTAATTAAAATGACATTTGTCATGCATAATTAATGCCTATGAAACACTTGTCAACAATCTAAAAACAAGTATCCCACATGGTGCACAAGTGTCCTACACATGTCTTGTATATAGAATAAGTGACATACATAATCAGCAAGTGTCCTACATATGTCTTGCATCAAGGAAATGTGTCTTCTACAATTGACATATGCAAGAACACTCGTCTAGCATCAAGAACAAGTAACCTACATAATGAACAAGTGTCTTTCACATTTCATTAATCCATGAAAAAGGGTGATGACTCATCACCATTCCAACACCTATAAATACTCTATCCCCTTTTCATCCCAAACCAAATCCACCAAGGAAGAGAAAGAGAAAAAAAAAAAAAAAAAAAAGAGAGAGAAATAAAGAAAGAAATATAAAGAAAAAGAAAGAAAGAGAAAGGAAGAGAAGGAAAAGATAGAAAATTTCTACAGAAAGGATAGTAAATTCCTATGGGGAGGAAAAAGGTTAACTTTGATCACATAAAAAGGTGAGTGTCCACTACATTCATACATTTTTTATGCAAAACTACTATGAATTGTCAGTGTCCTTTGTATTCATATATTTTTATGCATAACTTTAATAATTTTCTGCTACTACTTTAATTTACTATTGTTACCATGATTTACGACTATTACATCAATATATGTGTTTGTGATTGTTATATAAACTGGTATGTGTGGAGATAGTGTGAGCAAATAAGGGTTTTGTCAAACATCAAAATACATACCGGTAGCATTCCATTAATGTGGATAGGAGGTTTGTCCACTTAATGCAGGGGAGACTAATAGGCTTTCTGGAAATGGATCTCATGGGAGGGATAAGTAAACTGTTCTTGTAATGGAGAGATAAGATGCCAGTGAACTGATACATGTACTGTATTGTTATATGTTACCATTTTTATTATTATTTGTGCATGTTGCTGCTGCATTGAGAACTTTTTATAAGACTTTACAATGAAACTATTATTGTATATTTTTACTATGAAAAGTTTTTCACACAGGCACACACGGATCTCATTAGGCTGTCAAGCTCACATCAAAAATTATTTTAGATCCTACAAGAATGGAAGTCAATGAGAATTAAATGAGCTGACAGAGATAAATTTATCATGGATAACCTCTCAAATATAGAAGTTCCGCTGTTTTATCATGTATTGAAAATCTTTATAATATTTATAGTAAATAAAATAAAGAAAATCTATTATTTTAGCATGATTTCTATTAAGCAAGTTAGTGAGTGATCTCTGGCACGAGTCAGGCAGTCTGTCGTCGATGAAGCCTTGGTGAGGGGGTGGAATTGGAGCATGATAATTGAGTGGTATCAGAGCCTAGGTTTAGAAAAGATGATGCTAGGAAAAACAACCCTTAATTAGAAATGTTTATCATGATCAAGTATTTATCATGATTAGGAATATCTATTTTATCTGATGAGGATTTTCTAATCTTGTTGGAAATTTTGTATTAATGGAACCAAAAGGAGATCAATCTTCGACTGAAGAAGATCCCTTTGAAGAAAGAGTTGTTGAGGAAAATAACGAAGTTTTATATATTGTGATAAAGGATAGTGACGAAGAGCCAAAAATTGTTGGGTCCTTTAATACAAAAAGCAATTCGGCAATAGGTGAATTACAATAGAAACTACATCATAGCCAACAAACATGCAACTACCTTTGGCAACAGTTAAAAGAGGCTAAAAAGGAAGTAGAGGTAGAAAGGCAACTGTCACACGAAACTTGCCATGAAAACAGTAGATACAAAGAAGAGTTAGCTGCACTTAAATATGTGCATGAGATGAACACATTTGCACTTAAAGAAAAATTAGATTATCAAGAAAAGTGGAATGAATATTTGGGAAAATACTATAGTCAAGCAGTCGAAGAAGTGGATAGCTTGACTAAGAAGAATTTGTTGTTAAAAAATGAAAAAGTAAGATATGCAAACCAAGTTGTTGAATTGAATAAGAAAAGCATATCATTAGAAAATGAAAAGGCAAGATATGAAATAATTCTTGAGGATTATAGGAGACTAATTCGAGAATTGCCAGATGAATTACCAGGAATGAGGAGGAATAAATAGGTGCCTAGTGAAGACTTGGTAAATAAACCAGATAGTGAAATTTAACAAATATATATATATGCTATAGTTAAGAAAGTAATGTAATATAGTTGTAAGTCTGAGTAGTGTAATACAGTTGAGAGTCTGTAAAAGAGTTGTATATGAGTAATGTTAACTTTTCTTTTGACATTTTCTAGTGATTTATATCTTTTGCCTTAAAAATGGTTAGAACAAGGCAACAACAACACAATTTGATTGACCAAGTCTCAAACTCTTTGGATCAAGTAATCTCAACTCTAGATACAATATCTCAAATAGTGGAACAACAAGCCAACAACATGGCCAACCAACAATCTCCCCACAACTTGTCTCCAAACATCGAACAACCTGAGGATATTATCTTGAAACGATTTCTGAAGTTTCATCCTACAAGGTTTGATGGAGGTTATGAATATGATTAAAAAGATGAATTATTGTTAGAAGAGATATGAGGAATTTTTACAGTATTAAATTATTCAGATGAAAGAAAAGTTAGATTGACAGTATATCAACTTTTCGGAATAGTTAGAGAATGGTGGCAAACCCTCTCGTACAAGTGAGAACAAAACAATACACCACGTACCTGGAAAAAATTTCTTGAAAGAATTTAATGAAAAGTATTACCCACATCACATAAGAGAGAAACTTGAAGAAGAATTTCTTGTTCTTAAATAAGGTCATTTGACAGTGACTCAATAGAAGACCGGATTTACAAAACTTTCCAAGTTTGTTCTTTCATTGGTAGCAATTGGAGACGATAGAATTAAATGTTTCATTAGGGGATTATGTGGGAAATTCAAGATGTTTTAGCTCCTATCATTATAGAAACTTATTTTAAGGTAATAGAATTGGCATGTCAAGTAGAAGATAGCAAAAACAAGTGGCAGGAGGGACTCAATAAGAGAACGACTCCATCAAATTGGTAGCAAGAAAGAGTTCAAGAAAATACAAAGACACTAACAAAGGGTTCCAATGACTTAACAATCCAAAACCAAGAAAAATGTATGGCAAGTTTTAGTAAGCAAGTAAGACAGAGAGTCTTTATGATTATTGTCGAAAGTTAGGATATAATGAAAATAGGTGGTAGCTAAAAGTTAGAAAATATACAAGATGCGAAAGTGATGAGCATTACATTAAAGATTGTCTTAAGATAGTAGGAAAGGGAAACCTACCTCAAGGTCAAAGATGGAGCAATCAAAATGATAAAACCAAGATGCAAGGTAAAATCTTTGCCATAGAATGAGAAGAAATTCCTAAAGCATCTAATGCCATGGAAGGTACACTTCTATTCAATAATCATAGGGTTAAGGTATTATTTGATCCTGATTCCACACATTCATTTATTACTAATATTTAGATAAACAACTTAGATGTTGAGGTTGAAAAGTTACCATATTGGGGGTAAGTACTCCAATGGAAGTAGTATGACTACTGAATTTGTAGAAAAGTCATATAAAGTTGAGATTGCTGAAAAAGCTTTTCTAGTAGATTTGATATCTATTCAAAACTATGATATTATACTAGAAATGGACTGATTATCCAAGTATTATGTAAAGAAAAACTTTATACTTCGGGACAAGATAAGGTTGAATTAATAGGAAATAAAGAACTCTTATCTGACGTCATTATATCTGGACCTAGAGAATATTGTAGGAAATTCCTTTATAAAGGATGTACATGATATTTCGCTTATCTTATGAATCAACCCACTGAGAAAAAAGAGAAAATTAAGAATATCCCAGTAGTGAGACGATGCCCTGATATATTTCTTAAAGACTTAACCTTTGTACTTCCAAAAAAAGGAAATAGACCCCATATAGAATGACCTTTCTAGAATTAAAAGAACTTAAAATACAATTGCAAGATTTACTTGAAAGAGAATATTTCCAAGACAACCTTTAGAATTTGATACAGTAATTATGAATTTATGGTCATGCCATTATGGAACATAGTATTCTATCAATATATTGATCACTTCATAGTAATTTTTATAGGTGATTTATTAGTAATTAGAAAGAAAGCATAAGTAGCATTTGCATTGTAGACTTTTAAAAATTAGATTGTATGCTAAATTTAGCAAATGTGAATCTTGGTTATGAAATTTTTATAAATGGAATTTTCATTAATCTTTTGGGGAAGAATACATCTTTCATGGAAAACTCTAAGGACAGTAACTGAAAATTGAAGTTTTCAAGGATTAACATGTTATTATAGGAGATTTGTATAAGATTTTTTTGAAATTAGCTTGACAAAGCTAAATTGAAAGAATACTAAGTTTTAGAACAACAAATATGAAGAAAAGTTTTCTTAGAGATTAACTACAGTCCCAAATACTTACTTTGCCAAAAGAAAAGATAGGTTTGTGGTTCATATTGATTATATCAAAAGAAAGGGTCAGGTTGTGCATTAATGCAAATGCAAAGATTATAGCATATACATCAAGACAATTAAAGCTTCACCAGTAAAATTATCTTACTCATGATTTGGAGTTGACAGCTAAATTCTCAAAAATGGAGACATTATATATGTGGTATAATTTTGAGGGATTTATAGATTTTAAAAGTCTAAAATATCTATTCTTTCAAAAAGAACTCAACTTGAGACAAAGAAGGATATGGTGTAAAATGATCGATTATGGATAGGTTAGCCCTGCCATCAACTTTATCTAGAATCCATGATATATTCCAAATGTCATTGCCCCACAGGTACCCAAACCAATCCAGATCATATACTAGATTATCAGCCACTCCAATTTCATCAAGATTTAACTTATGAGGAAAAACTGGTTAAGATTATAGAATTTGAGATAAAGAAGCTGAAATTATAGGAAGTGCATCTGGTAAAAGTATTTTGGAGTAACCATGGAAAAGAAAATGCCACTTGGGAACTTGAGGATGAGATTCAACAAAAATATTTTGCTCTATTCAAGCAATCAGGTACAAATTTCGAAGATAAAATTTTTTTAAAGGGGAAAAAATATCACATACCCCAATCTAATTGCAAAGAATAACCTATAATAATTAAAAATTAGCAAAGTTATCCAAACAAATGAATTGAGTATAAAATTGGAGATTTAGAATATTAAAAATATAGGTTTCACCAATTCACTGGAGACTAAGTACCCAAAAAAAATAAGATATCTAAAATGTCCAGCAAATAAGAATGAAAAGTCCTGGTATTTGTTCTTTATAATTAAATTAGGTGAAAATCTATTTTTTTAGAATTTTTCTAAATCATTAGCCTTCTAAATAAAATTCAACAAAGTTAACCATTTCGAATTTTCTTCTTGAAAGAGGGAATTGATTTTTTATCCTTAAAGAATTAGATCCTGAAACTATTTTATTGAATCCAAATGGGGGGTATTTTCTTATTTACATATAATTCTTAAGTAATCATTTACTTAAATGATATTGCACAGAAATAAGAAAATTAAAAATACATGAAATTGTACAAATAAAGACAACACCGTCCATCCATATAAGATAACACCGTCCAAAACACTTGTTTTTAACAAATTTAACCACATGGAAGACAAGTGTCATGTATAAAGGATATGTTCTTTCCATAATCAACACATGGAAGGACACATGACTTATAACTAAAGAGTAAGTATCAAAGTTGAACTTGACAACTGAGGAAGAAGTATCAAAGTTAAACTTGACAACTAAGGGGAACAAGTATCAAAATTAAACTTGACAACTTAGTAATTAAAGTGACATTTATCATGCATAATTAATACTTAGGAAACACTTGTCAACAATCCAAGAACAAGTGTCTCACATGGTGTACAGGTGTCCTACCCATGTCTTGTATCTAGAATAAGTGACTTACATAATCAACAAGTGTCATACACATGTCATGCATCAAGAAAATGTGTCTTCTACAATTGACACATGCAAGAACATTTGTTTAGCATCAAGAACAAGTAACTTACATAATGAACAAGTGTCTTTCACATGTCATTAATTCATGAAAAAAGGGTAATGACTCATCACTATTCCAATATCTATAAATACCCCATCCCCTTTCCATCCCAAACCAAATCCACCAAGGAAGAGAAAGAGAGAAAGAAAAAGAGAGAGAAATAAAGAAAGGAATAGAGAAAGAAAGAAAGAAATGGAAAGGAAGAGAAGGAAAAGATAGAAAGTTTCTACGGAAAGGATAGTAAATTCCTACGAGGAGCAAAGATGTTAACTTTAATCACATAAAAAGGTAAGTGTCCACTATATTCATACATTATTTATGCAAAACTACTATGATTTGTGAGTGTCCTTTGTATTCATATATTTTTATACATAATTTCAATAATTTTCTATTGCTACCTTAATTTACTATTATTACCATGATTTATTACTATCACATCAATATATGTGTTTGTGATTGTTATATAAGTCAGTATGTGTTGAGATAGTACGAGCAAGTAAGGGCTTTGTTGAATATCTAAATGCATACCGATAGCACCCAATTAATATGGATAGGAGGTTTGTCCATTTAATGCTGGGGAGACTGATAGGTCTTTTCAGAAATGGATCTCCTGGGAAGGATAAGTAAACTGTTCTTGTAATAGAGAGATAAAACGTTAGTGAATTGTTATCTGTTCTGTACCGTTATATATTACTGTTATTATTATTATTTGTGTATGTTACTACTGCATTGAGAACTTTTCAAAAGATTTTATAATGAAACTATTATTGTATATTTTTATCATGAAAAGTTTTTCACACATGCACACACAGACCTCATTGGGCTGTCAAGTTCACACCAAAAATTATTTTAGATCCTGCAGGAATAGAAGTCAAGGAGAATTAAATGCGCTGACAAAAATAGATTTATCGTGGATAACCTCTCTAATATAGAAGTTTCGCGACTCTATCATGTATTAAAAATCTTTGTAATATTTATAGTAAATAAAATAAAGAAAATCTATTATTTTAGCATAATTTCTATTAAGCAAATTAGTGAGTGAGCCCTAACGCAAGTCAAGCAGTCCGTTGTCGATGAAATCCCGATGAGGGGATGAAATTGGGGCGTGACAACTTGTGTACTCTAAACGCACATGGTCAACCATAAATCTCTTGCTGTTGGCTGTATGGTCATTTCTGATTAACCGCACATGTATCCAGTTGACCATTGAAGTTCAATATGGTCAGCCATTGGGATTTTTTGATTGACTATTCAGTAGATCATAGTTAGCACAATTTTCATATCATTTTTCATTAACTCTATAATATATTTTTTCACTTAATTTTTTTAATTTGATTATTATTAAAATCTTATTTATCAATAATATATCTTTGTATATAATTCAACTTTTTATATTTGTGTAAATTTTTTTATCATTTTATTATCAAATTTATTATTCATGATGATGATAAAAAAAAAATTTAATTCAATGAAAAACTTACTTCAACCTCAGTGACAAAAAGAAAAGGCCAACATGAAAAATCATATGGGTTAGTGAGAAAAATTGAAGGGCTAGCTTGAATCTTGAATGATAAACACAAAGACTGACATGGGTCAGAATGGAAATCAGCCCTAGATTTTGAAATGACAAATCTGGAGGGAACCTAGACTTGACCCTCTTTCAATGACCCATATACCAAATCAGTCACTAATTATGTTAAGTGTGTTTAATATTTTTTAATATAATATATATTTTTAAAAAAATGTTACTATCTTTTTTATCTAAAACTTATTTCATTACCAAAATTTTGAATCGAAATATTTTTAACTCAATTTCTTGAATTGACTTCATTTCTAATTATTTTAATTTATTATTTAGTTCTCAAATTTGTTGTAAAATCATTTTCAATTGTTTAAATGTAATAAAATTTAAAAAATAAAATTCATCCCATTTTTGAAATTCCAAAAATTGGAACAATTCACTAAATTAAAAATCCAAACAAAAAATTTTAAAACTTTACTAAAATTTAAAAAATGTAAAAAATCAATTCACTAAAACAAAAAATAATAAAAAAAAATTCAATATTTTCATTTCCAAAATCGATGTCAACTAAATAAAAATTAAAAATAAACAATAAACGATAAACAATAACTCCAAACAAGTTAAAAATTTTTAAATTAAAATTAATTAAAAAAATTGCTTCAAAGTCGAGCCTACAAAAATCGATTTTAAATCGACTTCATAATTTTTTTCCTTTAAAAACCTTGGCTGGGCAGTGAAAAGTGGGAAGCATGAAGTTGATCTCAGCAAAATTAATTTTGAAGTCGATTTTATCGATCTTAATATCAATAGTTTTGGAAAGAAAAAATGAGAAGTCATATTTCTATAATTTTTTTTTCTCAATATTCTGGAAAATAACATTTGGGTGTCCCTTGTTCTTTATTTAGGATAGAAAAGAAATAGATGATGGAAGCAATCTGTCGGAAAGAAGGTGTTTGACTTTGTCCACTCTCGAGTTGTGCCCTTACCCCTCTTATTAACCATCGCTTTGATACAAAGCTATTTTTCTCCTGTGGTGCTCTTCCCAGAGAGAGAGAGAGAGGGCAGCAGCTAGAAAGCGCGTCTGCGAAGAAAGAGAGAGAAAGAGAACATGGCGGATCAGCTCACCGACGATCAGATCTCTGAGTTCAAGGAGGCCTTCAGCTTGTTCGACAAGGACGGAGATGGTCCGATCTGATTCTCTTCATTCTCTTACCCTAGATCTGCTTTTCCTCTTTGAAATCCCTATTGATTTTGTTAGATCATCGTATGCAGCGATCTGAATCTCTACCGTCTGCTTTTCTACATCTTTGATTGATTGATTGATTGAGTCTTGATGATTCTGATGGATGTGATTTCTTTTCTATCATCCCATGCTTTCGTTTTCAAGCAGTATAATTCTTTTTCTCAGAAATAAAATTTTATTTGAAAGTAATCAGATAGATAGAAATACGATCTAATTTATGTAAAGTTCCGATGTTCATTATTTTTTTAATTAAGCTTCCGGTGTTAATTGAAGTTAATAAGAAGAGCCCTTTTTCCCCCTTTCTTTTTTTTTGGGGGGGGGGGGGGACTTGCATAATTGGGTAGCAAACCTTTGAAGGCTTATAAACTCTAGGAAGGCTTCGAGGCTTATAAACTCTAGGAAGGTTTCTGAGCAGATAATATTTTGAAGCACTTTCCCTAAATCGGATGTGTTGATTATGGATGTATTATAGGTGATATTGGCCATTCTAAGGTGATGTTGAATGAGCTTGAATATTGTTGAGCTTGTCTGTTGCGATCCGTGAAGGTTGAGGAGCCAATTCACTTTAAGAAAGTAAGACTGAAACAGAAAAGCTTACATAGTTGACCATGAAAAATCTTTTCTACAAACTTTTTATAATTGGGAAACCGATCGTAAGGGAGAACAATTCATAGGAAGGCTTAGTGGTAGATTTGATATAATGCTCTTTGGAATTTCTTTTTATTTTATAGTGTTAAAATTCTTGCCTTTTTGGGTTGACCTTGTTAGTTAGGTCAACTTGTTACTCTTATAAGGTAGAGAGATGCAATTCCCTGGGTGATTGGAGATAGGATTGTTTTCTTAATTTTTTTCCCCAATTTTGATATTATACTCTAAATTGAATATTTAATTTTGGTGGACTCCAACAATTTTCCACTCCAAAAACACATGGAAATTGCTCGATGCTGCAGAAATCACGTGTATGTATGCATTTTTTCAGTCTTATTGGAAGTAGAACTTTTGTGCAAGATTAAAGAAAGGATGAGTTCCAAAAATTATTTAGGAGATCAAATGATTCCTGTTTGAAACTAATCCGAGTGCATTGTTTTTCACTGTGAAACTTGCAGAAAAATTTGTTTCTCATATTGCATCTCCAATTTAGTTAGTTTCTGCTTATGGAATTTGGTTTGATTATAGATGCCTTGCAGAGCAATTTCTGTCAATTCTCCCTTGCACCAAATTAGTGATACCCTTATAAGAACAGGCTCTTAGCAATCCTGGAAAGCTTGGATCTTGTGGGGATTCTCAGGAAATGAAATTTGTATAAATGCTTACAAATATTATCTTCGTATCATTTAATTTGTTGCATTTTGGTAAGAAAAAAAAACACACAATTATTCTCTCTGTCAGTGTTTAGAAGTTGTAGCTGCATTTATCTTATTCTTTTGAAGTTTATTTTTAGAACCATGCTCATGCATGGGAATACTGTCTTTGAATTGGCCATTTCTTTTATACTTTGTTAAACCTCTTTGGTGGCATTAAGTAGCTAATGCAAGTGATTCTTCTGTAATGTTATGATCAAGATATCAGCATCTTATAAATGGTGGGGAACTCTTTTCTGCGACATGATTAAATTTTGAATATTGAATAAAATACATCATACTTGCCGTGCTGTTTAACTATTTGACTTATAAATAGTGACTGGTCTAAGTAGTGAGTGTGTTCTTAAACATCATCACTCATGCTGAGGATCAGTTCGTATGGACAACTGTCAATAATATTCTTTATGTAAGCTTATTGGCTTAGTTTCCATGGTTTACTTACCTATTCCTTTTCAGGTTGTATCACTACCAAGGAACTTGGGACTGTGATGAGGTCACTTGGGCAGAACCCAACTGAAGCAGAACTTCAGGACATGATCAATGAAGTAGATGCTGATGGTAATGGGACAATTGACTTTCCAGAGTTCCTGAACCTGATGGCAAGGAAAATGAAAGATACCGACTCTGAGGAGGAGCTGAAAGAGGCATTCCGGGTTTTTGACAAGGATCAAAATGGGTTCATCTCTGCTGCTGAACTGCGTCATGTTATGACAAACCTGGGTGAGAAGCTTACTGATGAGGAAGTTGATGAAATGATAAGAGAGGCTGATGTTGATGGTGATGGCCAAATCAACTACGAGGAGTTTGTGAAGGTGATGATGGCTAAGTGATGACTTCCCTCAAGAGGAAAAAAAAAAAAAGAAAACCTTTTAAAAGCTTAGTTAGAAAAGGGAGCTTCTTTTTTATCATTTCATTGAATGGGTTTTGAAATTGAACTCTCGAGGTGGAGTCCTGTTGGTCAAATGGATGTATGTTATTATTATGTTTGAGGTGTGTCCCGTGGATCTTTCTTGTAGTATGCTTTTCTTGTTTAACTTCTTCCCCCCTCCTTTTTGGGTTTCTTTGTTTTTAACTTATTTGTTTAATTTTAACCTTTAACTGCCTGCAACAATTTCCTTTTTCCTTTGCCTGTGAACTTGCTGAAATGCTTGATATTCTGGATGTCAGTTTCGCACCTCTCTGCGCAAGCATTTTGACCAGTGATCATACCATTACCACCTACGTTATATGTGGAGATCAATGCTACAATTGATGCAGGTGCAGAAATTGGAACAGTCTTCCATGTTGAATTCTGGTGGTCTGAAAGCCGAGGATCTAACATCAAGGGTCATGTGATGCGAGAATATGATCACCCTTGATTTAACTGCAGAATTCTTTAGCTTTGCTCTTCCACCCTTCTTGGGGACAAACTGTGCCAAGTTACCCCAAGCAAACATTGAATGGCGCAAGAAGAAATCTGTCCAAAATCGTTAAATGTCATCGCGTATATCTTATAGTTCTTCTGACTCTTTTATGATCATGTTCTTGTGTGTAAATGATATTCTGTTGATCGGGAACAATAGAGGGTATCCAATGACCACAATGACATGGTTATTGTTAAGTTTTGATATGAAGGACATGAGTGAAGTTTAATTCTTCTTTGAAGTTAAGATTTAGAGAGATCGTTTGAGATAGGTGTCGGCTTCTTCACAGGAGTCCAACATCAAAGGAGTTTTCGAACGCTTCGAAAAGAACGATTGCAACGTTATAGATATTATTATCACTAAAGGATTAAAATCTAAGTCTTGACATATGTGCTAAGACTTAGGAAATGACAAGGGAGATGAGTAGAATCCCTTGTACCAGTGCAGTGAGTAGTCTGACGTATGCAGTGTTGCGAATACGACCATACGTTTGTTTTGCAGTTAGTCTGGTGAGTAGGTATCAATTAGAAGGGATCACTAAAAAGCAATGAAAAGGATTTTGAGATATCTCAAGTGAACTGCGAACCTCTCATTGTGTGACGAAGGAGGTGATTTGTATCTTATTGAATATTCAGATACCGACTGAGTTAGCGATCTAAATATACGCAAATCAATATCAGGTTATGCTATCTTGGAGTAGCAAGAAGCAAATATGTGTATTTCTATTTACGATAGAGGCTGAATTTGTGGTATACTCAACAATAGTTCAAGAGATTGTTTGACTCCGAAAATTTTTGGATAATTTAGGGGTTGTGACAGAAAGTAGGAGGACAGTGATAATTTATTGTGAAAATCAGGACCGCCATTGACTACATCTGAGACCCTAAATATCACAATAAGATCAAACATATTGTTATCTAATATCACTTTATAAGAAACATCACCGAAAAGGGTGAAGTGACAAATTAAGTATACTATTATACAGTGTGGTAGTTGATCCCTTTAATAAACCCATTGTAAGAGATTCTCATATAAGATATAGGAATATTGGGTTTATGTATATTTTTAATATTTCTTACTTTATACTGATACTTATAATGTTGTATATATATGACATGTGTGCATTATTGAATCACAAGTTTATTTATTGTACTATTTTAATTGTCATATATTTTGTGATTTATTGTAATAAATGATATGTCGGGTAGCCGTGATCGACTCTCTCACACGAGTGACCACTTCCAGCTCTAAGTGGAAGAGATGAAATGGTTTCTAGTTGTAAGAGGTTTTGAGAACCCTGCTAGAATATAAGTCGTCTTGATATGTGTTCAGGATGAGATTATATGTGATATAACCGATATGGACATACCCATATCTATGTTATCTATAATTAGTCAGATTTGAGATCTCAGATATCACTTGCGACTAGTGATATTGTTTCTGAGACACTCTCTCTGAGATCTCTAGGTAGAATCTTATGTGCAAACTGAATCTCATACCTGTACAGTATTAGAGAAATCTGACATATGCCCTTTGAGAGATGGGAGAATAACACTGTGATACGTTTTTCATACCGCGTGTGATAAGACGACCAAGGATAGTAGGAGCATTATTTAAGACATTGACATGATTTAAAGGCTCGTTTCCATTGTGTGAGACCCGAGATCTATTGGGTGGAATCTCTTGTACCTTTATCACTTTCGACTGTTTCTAAAAGTTTTGGTTCAGTGGTACTATTTTAGTGTTTACCTATGATCCGGAAGATAAATTGAGATCTAAAAGGCAAGTCTAGGAAAACAACGGAATTGAGGATAATAGATTCGAGTTTGGGAAAAGGAAGACAAATTGACATTACATCATCGTATTGTATTTACCGGCTAGCCTATCATATCTGTCCATGTTGGGATGTAAGTATAATAGTGGATACACAGTCGAACATATATTGGGGATCACTTTCAATGAGAAAAGTAGCTCAATGGATGTAACTAATTTTGGATCTGGGGTGCAACGAATTCTTTTTGGTACTAACGATGACTTCTCGATCATCCTAACAGATTTATTGAGAAATCTTTGCTTGCAGGTGTACTCACCGGTCGTACGACGCCCAATCCTGTATGAAAGTCTAGTAGAGTGATGAGATAGATCGCATGAGTTGTGATTTTATGACGGATGTTAAATGCCCTCATATGCAAGTGAGAAATATTAGTTGATATGCCCATGTAGGGGCATTTTGGACTTTTTGGGGATAATTTAATTTAATTTAAATTGGTTTGAATTTTAGAAAATAACCACAAATTATCCCCACTATTTTTGTGACTCCCACATCCCATAATAATCTCCCTAATAATAATAGATCACACTTATGGAAATGAAACCAACCTCTCCATTTTAGGCATTTTTTTAGAAAGGAAGCCATTGAAGCAATTTTGGGAATTGCTTGAGAGAGATCAATTTCTCTAGAGTGAGAAATCGATTGAGGGATCGAAAAATTTTCGCATAGGAAAATTTCTCTCATCATTGTAATCATCAGATTGAGGGTTGAGGGGTTGTGGTGTTGCGGTGGTAATTCGATTAACCTCGTGATCACCATCCTGGCCTCGAGATCTGATCGAGGGATTTGTCGTACGGTTCGATCATTTTTGGAGACTCTACATATTGAGGTATTTACCCTATACCCGATCTATATTTTATTTTTTCGAAAATTATTGCTTTCCACTATGCATGAGAACCTAATTCTAAGAACATGAGAGGGATTAGTATATTTTTGGTGATTTTAGGCCAAAATTAGATAGTAAGATATATTATTTTTCTACGAACCTAATATATTAAAAAAATCATCATCATCGTCATCAAAATCTTTTAACTTATGTATTTGTTGGTATAAAATTAATTCATTTAATGACGATGGAGAAATGTTTTTCTTTTTTTCTTAACATATGTAAATGATTAAAAAAAATGAAGATGAATGAGTTGTTGAACTGTTACTATCTACATCACTAGTATTTAAATTATTATTTTCCTTTTCACATAATTCAAACATGATTTGTAAAGTATGAGATCTTTGTTATTTAAATATTCTCAGTTAATATATATTTCTGTTAGAAAACTTTCTACAAAACAATCTACTAATATTTTAACACGTTCAACTTTTATACATGGATCTAAAACACCTACTACTAAATACAAATAGGAATTTTTTCATAATATTTTTAAAATTTTATTTTCATTAGTTAAACAATATCACTGAATCTATCTTCTTCTTTTTTTCAAATTCACTAAATACGGAACAAATTTTACAAAAATTAGCTAACATTAAATGAATTGTTGGATAGTAATTTTCGAAAAATAAATTTGTACATGTATAAAAATTTTTTAATAATTTAGTTTGTGTGGTTGCAAAATCAAAAACGGTATTATCAACAAAATTATATTCATAATTAGAATTTTCAAATTCAATTAAAACATTTTTCAAAGGAAATACACATTGTATCATATCATAAGTTGAATTTCACGTAGTCTCACACTCTAGTTTAAATTTTTTAATTTTTTATTATATAATTGATATAATTGTTTTATTTTTTGAATATTTGTCAAAAAATTTCTAATTTGATGAATTAAATCACGAATGAGTTTTACAACTATTTCTACCATTTCTAAATCATTTCTAACACATAAATTTAAAATATGACATGCACATATAATATGAAAAAATGTTTCATTTAAAATTATTTTTAAAGTATATTTTAAAATATTAACCGCACTAGTTTTAACCGAAATATTATCAAAAGATATATAAAAAAAATTCTATCACTGATTCCAAATTCGTAAACAATATTACTCTAACTCTATGAGTACTAGAAGATTGTAATCTCAATGTTGAAAAACTAATATTCTTTTTTCTAAATCCCAAGAATTATTAAACTAAAGATATGTTACTACAATAAAATGTTTTTTTTTCTAGGTTCATTTTTTTAAGTATCCGAAATTAATAAAAATTTACATTTAGTGCTTATAAATTTTGCAATTATATCACGTTTTAATTCTTGAAATCGATCTATTGATCTCATCCTATCGGATTTTCTACTTCTTTTATAACTAAGTTGTAAATATTTTTGAACATATTCTTAAAAAATTGGACATTCAACTATATTAAGTGGCAATTCTTTTCTTGCTATCCATTCTATTTGATCAATTTTTTCCTTTTTCGCATTATATTTAAATGTATCCGTGATATTTTGCCCAGTAGTTATTTGTGTTTATCTAGTTTTGAGATAATTTATCTGAATGATCTCTAACTAAGTATCTCTTAATTGTGCCTACTCCCTAATCCTTAAAAAATTTATATTTTTATTGACCAATTTTACAAATTGCTTTTTGTTCACCATAAATTTTAATAAAAAAATCTCATATATTAATATCATCTTTTCTAGTTCGTGTTGTATTAAATTATGTGTTACTAAGTTGATTTTTTTTTTAAAAAAAAATTAATATTTATGTGTTTCAGAATTTCCTTTCGAAAAAAATGAAAATGAGGGGATAGAAGATTGTTGGGAAGTTTATAAAGAATATGTTTCGGCTGTTTTTTTTTTAAATTAAAATTAAGTATGTAAAAAAAGTGATGCGAATGAATAATTATGCAAAAAAAGTAAAGTTGTAAAAAAAATTAAATGTATCAATTTGACGGAGATCATGGTTATTTTTTGTCAAATCTTGAAAATTTGAGCTCCCAACCTTGAAATTTTGCTAAATTTTGATGAATCTTGGAGGTGGTGAAAATGGTAAAATTGAGAGATAGAACTGGTGGAAATAGAAATAGTGAAAATGGTAAAGTTGAGAGATGAAAATGGTAGAAATGTGTTGAATGTGATTAGTGGGAGTTGAAAATAGTAGTGTAGAAAATTGAAATTAAGTTTGAAAGAGTATAGTAGAGTAGAGATAATAAGAATATGAGAGAAAGTATGACATTTTGTTGTGAAGAATTTAGAAATGAAGTGTGATCTATTTATAAGAAATTTTTTTGACCTTATGGATCAAAATATTCCCCAAACTATCCTTTTTATAACTGTTGGGAGGGTTAAAATTAGAAAAAAAATCCAAAAAAAAAGAGATTTGGCAATTGGAACTGGTTAGGTCGGATCGGTTCCATTTATATGTTGGAACCATTGGGTTGGTTCCGTGCCAGCTCAGGGCCCAGGCCAGGTTGGTTCCGATTCCAAATCCCAGGAACTGGACGACCCACTATTGTAGCCGGGTCGGGCCGAGCCAAGCCAAGCCGGTCCCGATTTATTATTCACCCGGACCAAGCTTTTCAGGGTCGGTTGGGCCGGTTTTCGGGTAAAAATCAGTCCGGTCTCATCTCTAAGATAATCCAGCAATTTTGAGTTGTATTTAGCATTTCTTTATTGAGATTATGCACTATTTAGTTATATTTCACTCAAATTTAAGATTCTCAGTTTCTTATATTATAACCCACTCTTGAAAGAGATATGTTCAATAAACTGCCCCATGGAGTCGAACACCAATTCCTGGGAGAAAACTGATACCCATCTATAAAATGAAATACAAATTCCTGAGTTTCGATCTTTACTTTTTCGCATTCAACTTGCTATGTTGGTAGAACCATGTGGGTTTATAAGCTGTACTCAATTAAGCGGTATTCATGTTTGTATAGGTCACAATTCTGCATATATATTGATAATCTTGCTGTCTTTGATGCTTAAAATTGTTTTCTTTTGGAATTATATCCATAGCGTCAGGGTTGAAGCCAGAAATCATATGGTGGGGCCAACTGCAAGGTGGTTATAATTTCAGAGGACGAAGTTTATTATTCTTGGGGGACAAACACATCATGCACTAGCAACTTGAGTTTTGTAAAATCTAATTAACATTGTTCTTACAACCGGTTCTTTCACTTTCTTGCACCCTGTGTGTACTGATGAAGCCTTTTTTGGTTTACTATTATTTAGTTCTTTCTTCCTAAGGAATTTATGTTTTCTTAATCCGATAAAGTACACTTTTGAGATTATCTCGGGTAAGTTCCTCGGTTTTATGATCACAAACAGGGGGAACCGAGATTAATCCAAAAAAGATTCGAACCATCATGGACATGATACCTCCCAGGACATTAAAGGAAATATAGAACCTTACAGGGCGGATTGCCGTCTTAAGTCAATTAATGTTCAAAGTTAAGGAGAAGTACAAACCTTTCTTCAATGCTCTAAAAAAATCCCAAAGGTTTGTATGGACCACCAAATGCTAAGCAGCTTTCGACAAGCTTAAGGAATATCTAGCATCAACATTGTTGCTCTCCCTACCAATCCCTGGTGAGAAACTTTACCCCTATCTCTCTATTTCTAACCATGCCCTATGTGCAGTGCTAGTTCAACAAGATGCCGACATAAAAAGGCCAGTATACTATGTCAGCCGTGTCCTCCAGGAGGTAGAGGTGAACTACAAGCCCATTGAAAAAGTAACCTTTACTCTCGTCATAGCGGCTCGACACCTCCGCCCATATTTCCAAATGCATACCATTATGGTTTTGACTGACCAACAATTAAAGCAAATCTACAAAAGGGGGATACGTCGGGTTGACTGATCAAATGGAGTATTAAACTTGGAGAATTTGATATCATCTACCAACCCAGGCCAGTTATCAAAGGTCAGGCCCTCGCTGATTTCATCCTTGATTGCACGCTACCAAACAGCAACCAGCAAACACCCATCAATCCTCAAGAAGGGTGCAAGCTGCCACACTAGATATTACATATAGGTGGATCCTCTAATTCATCAAGAAGCGAGGCCGAGTTCATCCTCATGGGTCTTGACAATTTTAAAGTCGAATACGTACTCCACTTCGACTTCGAAGCTACCAACAACCAAGATGAATATGAGGTACTTTTAACATGGCTGCAAGTAGCGGTTTCATTGGAGGCCTAAGAGATAAGGGTGTTCACAGATAGCCAGCTCGTGGTGAAGCAGGTTGAAGGCACCTATGGGGTGAGGGAACCAGTGATGGCGAAGTACTTAGCAAAATTGCAAGAAATGATACAGGAATTCTAAAGGATTGACGTACAGCAAATTCCCAGATCAAAGAATGCTAAAACCGACACGCTATCTAAATTGGTTAGTTCGGATTTAGTAACAACTAGTTGAACAGTGTATATTGAGAGCCTTTCCTACCCCAGTATCAATGAACAGAACAAGTCCTGTGGACACAGCAATCACCAAGCTAGAAGGACCCCATACTGGCTTACCTGAACAATGGCTAACTAACAGAATCATTTGTAGAAGCGACTCAGGTTAAACAGAGAGCCGCATAATACGCCATCATCAACAGAACCCTTTATAAGAAGTCTTTCACTCACTCATATCTTAAATGTCTAACTCCTGAAGAAGGAAACTATGCTCTCAAAGAAATACACGAGGGGATATGTGGCAATCACTTGGGAGCACGGAATCTGATAAACAAGGCTTTAAAGCAAGGATACTTTTGGCCTACAATGAAAGTTGATGCAAACGTTTTCGTAAGGAAATGCGATAAGAGCCGGCGCTTCTCCTCAATTCCCTATCAACCCTCTATCGAATTCTGCTTTATCATTAGTCCCTGGCCATTTACACAATGAGGGATAGATATACTCGTCCATTCCCCCGTGCCATGAAGTAGCAGAAATTCCTTATTGTCACCACTGGTTACTCACTAAATGGGTAGAAGCGGATCCAATGGCCAAGATCACAATTAAGAGGATACAGAAGTTCATTTGGTCGTCATTAATCACAAGGTCTAGGTTATCCCGATCTCTAATTACTGACAATGGGAAACAATTCGATAACAATGAATTTAAAGAATTCTACAATAAATTAGAAATTAAATGTCAGTTGACATCAGTCGCTTATTCTCAATCTAATGGTCTTGCCGAGGTAACGAACCTAACCATTCTACAAAGGCTTAAGACCACACTTGATGAGGCAAAAGGCTGTTGGGAAGATGAACTCTATCGAATCCTATGGGCCTACAGCACAACACCAAGAAAAGCCGATGGAGAAACACCATTTAGTTTAACGTATGGATAAAAGGCAATGTTACCAGTCGAAATAGGAATTCACTCTTTGCGAGTGGAACAATACTAGACAGACCCAAATGAGTTCGCCCTATGAGAACAACTAGACTTCTTATCAGAATCAAGAGATGTTGTATCTACTCGAATGGTTGTCTACCAACAGCTAATGACTTGGTACTATAACAAGAGGGTCAAAGCTAGAACATTCAGGCTCGGAGTTCTAGTACTTCGAAAAGTAGAGGCACGAAGGGACAAACTTGCATCTTATTGGGAAGGTCTATACATAGTATGCTCAATGTTTCGACCCCAGACTTATCGACTCAGCTAACTTTACGGTGCAGCCATTCCGTGCACATAGAACTCTGAAAATTTGTGTTTTTATCATCAATAAGTTTCATTACTCTCTCATCATGAATATCTATTACTTTATGATTCATCAATGTCAATAATACGTTTTTAATGTGATTAGCATATGCTTTTCAATTAAATAACTCATTAACGAGACATAATATAAAACAATATTGAAGGCGCAACGCCTCCGAGTACACTTGGCCAATGCCTAGAGTACTTTCGACGCAATACCTGGTATGCTAAACAATATCCAAAGCACAACGCCTCCGAGTACCCTTTGCGTAATACTTGGTATGCTAAACAATATTCAAGGCGCAACATCTCCAAGTACTCTTGGCACAATGCATGGCATACTAAACAATATTTGAAGCACAAAGCCTCCGAGTACCCTCAGTACAACGGTTGGTACACTAAACAATATTCAAGGCACAATACCTCTGAGTACCCTCAACACAATGCCTAGTACGTTAAACAAAATTCAAGGCGCAATGGCTCCGAGTACTCTTGGCACAATGCCTAGTACGCTAAGCAATATTCAAGGTGCAACACCTCTGAGTACCCTGATGTAACAACCGATACGCTAATGCATTCAAGGTGCAATGTCTCTGAGTATTCTCGACGTATGCCTAGTACATTAAGACATTTTTCAAGACACCCGCCTCTGAGCGTCATCGGCACAATGTCTAATATGTTAAAGCATTTTCAAGGTACAATGCCTGGTAGTGATCCCTCCTGGCATGAGTTCTACTCGTAGCACCAAATCTATTACCTACTGGATACAGCATCACACAAATGATACATCTACTAGCTCACTGAAGAACCATGAATGGAAACATGAATGAAATAATCCAAGAACAAGAAAAGAAACAGACATAAAACACATTAACAAGAGCAAATCAGAAAATCATGAGATGCACAAAAAGGGAACTCTTTTTATTTTTCGATAACATCTTTACATGAGGCACACTAAAAGAAACCTCTTTCCATTTTTTCATAGCATTTTTCAAAACATACATGGACATCCAGAAACCTAAGTTACTACATAGATGACGGTTAGGGAGAACAAGAGAAAAAGAAAGCTCTCTTCTCAAAATCAAGTTCTTCCATCCTTTTTACACCTCTTAGGAGACACCAGTCTTGAATCTAGCTCCCCCATTCTCTTTATTTTTAGGGACAGTGACACTGAATATGCCCAGCCATCTCCGTCAAACCTCACAAAAATAGAAGCTCCCCAATCCTCCAATTTGGAATACAAAAAGGAGATGGGAATCCCACTAGATGTGAGGCATCTCCAAGGACTCCAAAAATCGGCCATCATAGAATTGGATCATCAAGTGTTGTGATGGGATCTCATTTCGGTAATCTCAACCATTGATGGGATCTCATATCGACATTATCCAAAAATCACAGAAAAACCACCATACTAAGTCTTGCATTTTTAACTTACAAAAACATTAAAAACTACTACGGACTTCGATCACCAAATGTCGTGTTGCTACTTCTGAATAACCCTATTTCATACACTCTGTTTTGTCATTTGGCGAATAACCCATTAGCCAAACCCTACCGTACACATTATTGTCACAAGTTTGTGCTATTTATAACCAAAGCCTTAATGATGACCCATGAAACAAAACCACATGCTTCAAAAACGAAGAGGCCGTATTCATATTAAATGCTCGAACGGCCGCCTAACTCCCATAATAATGGCATGTCTCTTCGCCTTTCATGCCTTATGATATTGCTCATGTTTCCTATTCCTAGAGTCAACTAATCGTACCACTCCTCCTCTAACCTTATTATACATTATCAAGTAAAAGTTATATATTCTCTCTACTCTTAACGCTACTTTTTTTGAACTAACCTTACGAGTAAGGGGCAAATGATGATACATGGCCGAAGGCCCATTCCTAGCCCACTATCAAATGAATCAAAACCTCTCCATGGGTCCTTTAAACTAGGATTATCCAATCAAAACCACCTATAGCTCCTCGATTATCTTAGTCCTTGGTACTTGAGTTTGTCGGTCATTCCACTTCTTACAACCACAATCTACTCGGGCAACATATAAGTACGACTTTAGATAATTTATGATGGAAACAAATCTTTAAGCAAATTAAAATTTTCCTTGCATGGATGATAATCTTCCCCATTCTCGGAAAGATCTCTTAGAACAAAGAAACCTGCCCTGGTGGGCATATCAGATAAGGCAGGAAGCTCCCATGATTACGAGACTTTCCTTAACCACCAAGATGACGTATCTCTAAAAATCTTTGATCATGTTTTCCGTAATCTCAAAGATTCTCAACAATCTCTCCACAAAAAAACTAAGGTTTCAAGACTCCTGACACCCTATAGCACTTTTCAAGAACCACAGGTATATATGTACAGTAGTGGCCATCACCCAGGTAAGTTCTCTTGGAACCTTACACATCAAACACACTGGCAACACAGAGTCGAGACAACACTCTTTTCAGTTTGTTTACCATATTCTAAAAACTGTTCTTTCTGACTTGAGTGTTGGAGTCTCCCCCGCCGGAGCATTTTTCGATAGTTTTTGCAGGTTCCATATTTTGGATCACCTTTTATTCTGGGACTCCCACTCGATAGAGAGGGCGGGTATCTGAGGAGAAAACCCACCTCCATCATTCTCAATACTCCAAATAACAGACGACAAAGATATTTATAGAGAAAAAATTTCAACTAACTAGTAAAACAAAAACTAGCCAATTGAGAGAACTAGCTAGTAGAGAAAAAAAACTAATTAATAGAAATTCTGCTCAAAATACCCTTGGTAGATTGGACTGTGTTATGGGCTTTTTCTAGACTTCTTTGGACTTCCTTTTTGGACCTTAATGAGTTTGGAATTGGTTGAAAAGGATATAGGCCTTGAGCATCTTCTTGGGCTATTGGGTTGACTTGTTTCTAGACCCTAACTTGGGCTTGAGTTTTAGCCAAATTGGGCCATAAATCAGAGTACATTTTTAGGATAGTTGTTTGGCTACTTTTGGGTCTAACCTTAAACACTTCTTGGGTCAAGATTTGGGCTTCCTTTTGGACTGAACTTGAGCTTAAACTAGGTATCACAAATCCAATTCTCTAATGTTCAGTAGTCTTG
Source organism: Dillenia turbinata (assembly GCA_037126225.1). NCBI lineage: Eukaryota > Viridiplantae > Streptophyta > Magnoliopsida > Dilleniales > Dilleniaceae > Dillenia > Dillenia turbinata. Next base: position 14,181,211 of record JBAMMX010000004.1, on the reverse strand, counting down.
TATTGATGACCAGTTATTCTCCTCTTGATTTCCAACAATCCCCCTCAAGTTTGGCAAATTGAAATCTATGGAGTCAAATTTGTCATAAATATTTAGGGATTGATTAACCACAGACTCGTTGATGATGAGTTGACAAGCAGCTTTTGAGTCTTGGCTTCTTTGTGGCTTTGTAGTGCACAGTCGATGATAAACTTTTCTATTGTAGGAGTTGCAAGGTTAAAAAACATACCCATGGATTTGCTCTTCTTTGATTGAGCGATTGCATTAGAGTTGTTGAACACTCTTTTGTTCACCCATTCTGATGGAGGAAATCTCAGCCTTACTGATCTTTTGAGACTTGCTAGAGATGGTGGAGATTTTGTAGGTTCCTTTTGTGCTTCCAAAGGAGGTGAGTCACTTTGGGGTTATTCTCTCCCGTGCTTCCTCCCTTGCTCCTTTCTTCCTTTGGCTTCTGAAGTATTTTCTTCCACCCTAATTATAGAAGTTGCTGATACTTCTCCCCTTTGCTCCGAGCTTTCCTCCCTATAAGATTGATGTGGAGGATTACTCAATTCTTGTGGAAAATATCAAAAGAATTGTAGATTTTCTTATCTTGATGCCTCTTTTATATCTATATCTGCAAAATAAAACTCATTTTCTATAAATATCATATCTTTTGATGTGTATATTTGGATAGTTTTAAGATCAAAACATATATATCATTTTTTGAACAACCTATTTCTTAAGAATTCATACTATTTGCTCTTTTTGTCTAACTTGTCCCTAATTTGTTGGAAATATACACATAACTAACATAACCAAATACTTTTAGACGACAAAGGTTTGGTTTAGTTTTTGTCAGCGGCTCCAATGGAGATTTTTATTGAAGCATTCTAGTGGGAAGCTGGTTAATCAGATGAGCAGCAATACTTACTGCATTGCTTCAATATCTTTTAGGCATGTTTACTTGAAACATTATTTTACTTACAATTTTTAAGATGCGTCGATTTTTACTTTCGACAACACCATTTTATTATGAGGCATATAGGCATGAAGTTTGGCAGATTATATCATTTTTTTAGGAATTTCTTAATAGCATGTCTCATATATTCCCTCATTATCTAACCATTTTTATTTTTCCATTACATTGCTTAGTGACATATCAGTGAAAATTTTGAAATGCTTCAAATGCATGTATCTTAGACGTGAACATATAAATCTGTGTGAATTTAGCCGGTGATCAATAAATAATATATTTAAATCCACGCCTAAATTCTACATGGGTTGCCCATATGTTAAAGTGCATAAGCTCCAAAAGACTCTTTATATTTAGTCTCGGACATAGGATAATATGTTGAGTTTCTTTCCAAAAAATGCACACCTCGCAATATTTGTCTTAATGATTTTTGTTTGGAAATAGTATTTTTAAAGCTTGATTTTGATGATATCCTAGCCAAACATGTCATAGTTCATAACTTTCTTTTTCATGTGATGCTGATGCATGATTTTGTGAAGAAAAGTTAAAACAAGTACCTTGATTTTTCATTATATTTTGTACCTGTTTGCGTAGCCTTATGATCCCAACAACGACTAATTGTAAGCTTGATGACTCTTCGGATCTTTGATTTGCATGGCCTTGATTTTTCATTTTATTTTGTACCTGTTTGCATAGCCTTATGATCCCAACAACGACTAATTGTAAGCTTGATGACTCTTCGGATCTTTGATTTGCATGACTAGCACTAAAAACTCATTTAATGACAGATTTGTCATTGATTTGTTCAAGCAATTTTAGAAGGAACTCTAGAGCTAACACCAGTGCTGCTTCTCAGAATAGCTTAAGGGGAGATTGTCCCCTATTCTGGAAAATTTGTCTTGAGATGTGGATAGAGAAACCAGCATCGATTTTTAGAGTGTCATGGCCTCTTGCAATGTAAGCACCTTCACTTGGCTTTTCGATTCATTTGTACAAAAATCAGATTGATCAAAATTTGTTCTGATACTATGAAAAAATTATGAATATCTTAAAATATGAGTGACCAAAGATGAAAAAAAAATTATTTACATTAATCAACAAATATACAAAGAGAGAGTAGAACTTTTACCCAAAAATAAGAGAGAGATGATTGTCCTAATTTGAGTGAGAAATTGCATACAAAAATCAGATTGATCAAAATCTGTTCAGATTGACCATTCTCTAATGTCTGGTAGGCATTGATGGCTTGTTGTTCCCTTAATTTCCAACATCGAGCGCTGTAGGTGCACCTCTAGGGCTATTAGGGGTTTTACTTGGAACATCTAGGAATTTGATCAATCCCCAAGTATTGGCTCTTTATGACACCAAGATTTATCTCCAAGGATAGAGGCTTTCGCCAACAAAAAAAATTCTGCAAACACTTCCCAAAATTTAAACCGCGAGTAGTTGTCTATTGCATAGCAGTTATATGCACTTTTTTACCTTGTGTTTCATCGTCTTTGCATGGAAGTTATATGCACTTTTTTACCTTATGTTTCATCGTCTCTGCTCCGCTGAAAGGTGTTGGAACAAGACAAGCAAAGCCTGCTACAGTTAATCACCCAAAGGAATAATGTTTACATCTATGAAAACAGCTGACAACTAAACCACCAGAATAAAAACACAATTATAGTAATTGAAAAAAAAATGCAGAGATTGCGGGAACATCTGTAAGGATAATTCACTCATCCATACCAAAACCAAGAATGTCAATCTAAAAGCAAGCAGAAGAATCCCCATCTTTTCTTATGATAAGAATCGTTCATTTACTTAGATAACATAGCCTGCAATTCAACATTTGACTGGTACAGTTTCTGCCCTCTCTCTCACTGTCACACATGCAACCAACACCAACTAAATTAAACCACAAAGTCAATAATCGTTGTACAATGGCTCTCTTTGCCTACCATTTATAATCTCTTCAGGCTTCTCTTTCTTGCATCCATCTTCTTTTTGTCTGCTTGAACTTTTGCTAATCCACTTTCCTTTTTCTGTGTCGATACCGCAATCCCACTAGCTCCTGTCTCGGTAGTTTCAGCAAGAATAGCAGCAGGTTGATCTGGGACACTATTACCTTTGGCTGCTGCTGTAGACGTGGCCAGCAGGGTAGGCGATGGCAATGTGGTAGCAGGAACTGCAGACTTTTGGTCCAAATGGATTACTGAGGTGTTAGTCTGGTCCACATTCAGCGCTGTAGTTGACTCGGAAATAGCCCCTGATTTGAACTTAGGTTTTGGTTTCAAAGCATGAATTCCTGTATAGAGCCTATAAGACAAGTATGAAACACAATTTTGTAACCAAATAAAGTTATAAATACAACTAATACTTACCCTCTTTTTTTTTCCTATATTTTATAGAAAAAGAATTGAATTAGATTTGTGAAAGAATATACAGAAACTCAGGGTGAGATATCCTAAGAAATGACTGAAAGGGAAAAAGGCAGTATATGGACTAATAAAGAACCACTCTCGAATCCCCCTTCAACTCAGATCTTTACATATCGCTAAGACAGCATGGCAAGAAGCATATATTGGGGGGGAAGGGAAGGAAAAAAAAAATCACAGATCACACGCACACAAAACCTGAACTTAAAAGAATAGAAAAACCAATAGTCTAGCATCTGAAAATTCTATGACTCGGTCCCTCCAATAGCCAAAAGGCATGGAGAGCATCTTCCCCCCCCCCCCAAAAAAAAAAAAAAAACCTTGAAACTTTGTGAGAAACAACTCAAGACTGCTATGGCAAACCTAATCACACAAAACAGAAAAGGCTATTCCACATCTCCCATGCCATATAGAACAATGCAAGCTCTTGAGATCTCTAGTTTCAGATTTATTGTAACAAATGACACAAAACATCTAGAGAAATAGCTTTAGAAGGTTTCTTCTTTTGTAACAAGTCATTGGTATTGATCTTGTCCAACGCCATAAACAAAATTAAAGCCTTAATTTTAGCAAAAAAACATAACTTCCAAATAAAATTGATTAAGGGAAAAGGAAGGCTGTGGGGGGAAGCAGATAAGATGATGAAAAAGGGATTTGCAAGAGCAAACCCGATATATCAAGATTCCAAATTCGAGCATTGACATATCTGGTGAGAAGGTTCATTTTCTTGTAAAAGGGACATTAGGGAAGAAAATAACTCCATTATTATTAAGATTCCTTAAGAAAGAAAAGTTCCAAAATGTGGAATGTCCATCCCAATTATACAAATCTTTAATGAAAAGTAATGGACAAAGAAGAATCCTCAATCCAAGAGATCTCTAATAGAGAACACAAGAACCATCATCCACTTCCTCGTGTATTCCTTTATATACATATTTTTAGCCATAATAATCATTCAAAATCCATTAAGAAGTCCTGATAAAAGTTTGTCCTGAATCAGAAAAATTTATAAAGGTAAAATTCAGTTGTGAGTTAAATCAATTGTCTGAGAACACCAATGATTACCTTTAGACCAGAATAAATGTGGTTCTCTATGGTAAAAGAACATAGTTCCATACCTTCCCTCATTTGTGGTACATGGGGGAAAGGCTTAGCTAGATGTTGAAACTACAATTTTCTACTGGTAGTTGCTTTCACTCGAGTAATATAAATATTTCTTGTATGTGATTTTGGATGATAATAACATGAAAAATAAAATTTGAGTATATTGAAACAAATAAAGAAAAGAAAAACAAGTGTTGGAAATATAATTACTCTCGGGATTAAAATATTCTTGCTAATTATGTACTTGGAATTTTGTCAATAATTTCAAACCTATAATAAGTTCAGATTGCCCATTACAATGACCTGGGTTGCAAAAGTACCATGATTTGGTTTGTATGTAACTGGATTGCAAATCACTAAGAGTATAGTGACCCCATTAACCATTGAGTGTAAGAAAAATTTATAAACTTGTCCAAAAACCAAGCAAGCTAGTGGTTATCTTTTGCTATCTAGGGTTGACTTATTTGTTTCTGGGATGCATGGATGGTGTGCATCAGTAAATGAATCCTAAGATTCTGGCATATATATATTGGCTTTGGTTTTCTGTTATTAAAGGCTAAGCAAGGGAACGTCTGCATTTCAACAAGATGCAAATGAGACATTAAAATGTCAACCAGGCACTCAAACCCAACGAACATTATCTCAACTTGTCATCATGTCCTGATGGTCCCACCCAATGCTTGCATCTACTTCTCTGGACTAATCCACAAGAAATGTATTAACCCTATACTTAGATGTTTCCTGTGAAAGGAAAATAAAGTTCCAAATGCTTGCAAAATGAGACAATGAAGAGATCATGAAACAGAGATACCAAAAGCATAAGGGATAGCTCACCTTGCAAGTCTAGCATATTCCTCATAATTTTCAAGCAGCAACTTGCCAGCCTGTTCATTCAAAGCTGATTCAGGAAATGGCTCAATAAGTAGACACCTGACAACCTTCAAAGAGAATTATCACAAATTTGTAAGTCAAGCATAGACAATTGGTATATCACTCTAGAAACAAAGCAAAGAAATAAATGTAGACAAAGTGAGTCGGCTAATCATTACATCTACTGTTATTGGACCAAAAAGCTGGCAGTGTTTGGAAAACTGTCCAATTGATCGAGGCATTCTGGCTCTAGAGGGAGGAAAAGAAGATGTAGAACCTTATCACACATTTTCTCTTAAAGGATTTGGTAGTCTTCTCAGAAATGCTTTGAACCATAGAAGAGAATTTGCATGGCAATTGTTGAATTGGGCAATTTTAACATGTAATTGAACAGGATGTCTTTCTTGAGCTATGTGCAGGAGTTAAACTAGGCTGTCTGAATTTAATAAAGCAGCAGTATCTGTCAGGTTCCTCATCAGGCAAACATGCTCATAGCTTGCAGTGGAACTTAGCTGACAAGTTCTTTGAAGCCACAGTTGGCATTCATTTTCCATAGATGATGTAGGACAACAACTAAAGGATTTTAGACAACAAATCTTGCAGTTCAAACAGGCTTTGAATTTGAAAGTAATCACAAGTGTTTTTTGCAGGCCAAGTTTATAAACGATTAAATTGAAAAAGAATGTAGAAATAGATGACAAGGACGAACCAGCTATTGCTTTAAGCATCCATTCACATCTAGCGCAAGAAAACATCCCACATTAAGATATGTGAGAAGCCAATCATAAAATTTCTGAAAATCTTATTCAGAGTATTCAAAATATAAGGTGAACAGTGCCCACTTGTGAACTCCGAAAGGTTCTGTTCCGAGGAAATTGCTTCACTGTTTCCGGTCAATACAAGCCTTTAAATAGACTAAGAAAATATTCACTCAATTTTAGAAAATCTATCTGCTGACTTCTATTATTGAATATATATTTTCATCTAAATTTTATCTATCTTTATCTCTATCTTTGTTTGTCCGGTAGGAGCAGGCTTCATCTCTTGGCTGTGTTTTGCACCCATTGTGCTAGTCATTGTTGCCTAGTTATATTAGATAAAAATATTATGGAAAAGAACAAAAAAAAAAAAAAAAGGCTCGGATCAAGCCTATGAAAGTACATATGGACATGGGACATGGGATGTGGCATGACAAGCATAAGATAACATAAAAAGATAGAAAGTTCGTAATAATATAAGATAGAAAGTATTGTGAGATGTCACATCTAACAATGGTTTGAGGCAACATTCATTTCTACAAACGTCATGCAACATAGCATCAAATGGAGGAACTTAAGACATCTAATGTGATAACAAGGAAAAATAAATAAACAAATAAATAAATAAGAGAGAGAGAGAGAAATGATAAACAAATAGCTCATAGAATGAAGTGATAACATAGAAAATGTAACAATAGGACTTAATACAAATGAGAAATATGCTTCAAGAAGCTGGGGAGCTACTGTAATGTAACGGCTCCACTCAGTTGGTACTGTCATTTGCAGTGAGAGGATCTGATTGCTAAAGAGAGAACTTACAATAAGTACGTGGCGTAATCCAAGATTTGGGTTCCAATCCTTTTTCAGTGTATTGACACAAATCTCACCATTGGTTGCAATGTTTGGATGGAAAATCTTAGTCAGGAAATAACCTACAAAATTTAAGGCGAGAGGACTGAAAAGCATTCAAATGAAGAGAAGTTTAACAAAAAACTCAATACCAAAACAAGTATTCATTCAATTTGTATTTGTAGGTGTTAAAAATTTATGAATGGAACTAATGGAACTCACAATCACTGGTGGATTCAGCTGTATAAATGAACAGAACAAAGGTAGTTGTCATACCTCTTGAATGGGAAACCAAAAAAAAAAAATAAAAAATATTAAAGTAGATACCATACAGACAAATACTTTTCACAGCAACTGAGATCACTATGGATAAAAGAAGCAGAGTGGAGCCTTCAACTCAACATATAATGCATGAGTTTTAAAAGTCTAGCTTCAGGTCATATTTGACTTTATAAAAGATCAGATGGAATAATCTCAACAAAACCATGGTGGAAATAAGGAAATAATTTTGTTAGCTCTAGTTGTACATAATGACAAACCTTTCGGAGGGGACTGAGGGAAATCACGGGACAATATCAATTTCATCCGAAAAACACCATTCTCATATGGAGTCCCAGCTGCAAAGTTAAATCATGATCAATTAAAACTGTTTTAACACAATACTTAAGATGAAAAGCACTAGAGAAAGGACATGCCTGGCCCTTCAATATCAGCATATATGGTGGAAAAGTCGTCATCATTTACACCAACTTTGATGCCCTCAGGAGGAGTTTCATCCAGATTCTTCAATTCTTTTGCAAGTTGCTTTATTACATTTGGAGGAAGATTTTCATTTGTCGTCTAACACCCCAGAATAAAGACTTATAAGAAACTCAGAAATATGCAATTATTACAGAAAAAATAACTGATAAAATTCCACAACATGCTGAAATTCTATAGATCTTATAAACAAAAACACCATATTACTTGCCAAACTCCATTTGCAAGCAACCAGCAACTTTTCCAATTTTTTCTTCCCAATTTTAGAATCTATCAAATCAATATATCTTGCCCCTGAGGCTATAAAATCACAATCAACAAAGAAAAAAAAAATTACAAAAATAATTAAGGATCACCATTGCTGCAACAAGCAAAGAAAGTGTTATCTTCTCTTCCGCTGGTAAGGATTCGGTGCAGTTCCTCAACAAACAATTCTTAGTATCGTCCCTTTTCAGATTCCAGACAACAATGCAAAGCCACAGCCCAAGATACCTGAATGGAGTAAAAGACGAAGCATTGTTCAGAACAATTCTGTATTTCAGATCATCTGAATGCAGAATAAACAAAAGCCCATAACGTTTTTATCAAAGGATGGAGGAAAGGTGTAACCACTGCTCAAAGAAATTCTAAACAGCTATAAGTCAGATCAGATGTATAAAACTTAAAAAGAAACATGACAAAAGCAAGAGGCAAACAACCATTGATATCCTTGCATGAGAAGTATGAAGTTAGATAATAGAGGCTCGAAACCACGGAAGAGCATCATATTAGCTCAACCTAGCAGATTGCAGCTCTAATTTAGTTAAACAAACATGAGAGAAAGGTAAACTGAAGCACTCAGCTCACCATCTAATATAGTTAAACAATCTAGGACTGCATGTAATATCTCACTAATAAAATCCATTGAACAAAATCTTTTTCTTTTCAAATAGGAAAAAAAAAAAGTTTCATATGGGAAATGGAGATAATACCAAAAGATAAGTTTAATACTCAAAAGGTAGATGATTTCTGCTTCTAGATAAAAATTAGCATATAATGACCAGAAAGCTGCAATTTTGCATCTCAGACAACAGCATATTGAATGCTCCTGCATGTGTCTCTCAATCCAAAGACTAGTGAATCTAAATATTAAAAACATGAATGATGTTTACCTTCCATGTCAACTAGAAAAACATTCTTAAAGTCATGCATGTTGTATCATTTGGAGAAGGGCCACAGAACAGGTCATGGTACAAAGGAAAATAATTCCGGAAATAATGCTAGTTGAAGATCATGATTAAAAGGGGCATGCTCAAAAAGAAAAGTGAAAAAAAAAAAGAAGGAAAAAGAGATTAGGGATAGAGATGGAAAATTAAGAAGAAAAAGAAGTAAAAAAGCTCTCCAATCACTTTGTTCATTATAAAAAGGAGTCCTCCAAAGAACTCAGCCACAGGTATCCATAGGGTGGCAAATAAAACCACCTTCTCCCAAACCAAATTTCACAAGTGAAAAAGGATTCCTCTTAAGAAGATCATGATAAGTAGTGTAAAATCAATATTTGAACAGCATGATGCAACAATACAATCACAATTCGTAACTATGAAATAGCACTTATAATATGCAGAGGCAACTTCATCCAGGCAGAATTGATATAGCAGAAATTATAAATTGTCTATGTTTTTTCATTTTTGTATGTATTTAGTTTCTTTCAAATTCTTTGGATCATTGTAGTCTATCTCAGACCTATCAACCGCAATCCTTTTTTTCCTTTTCTTCTTCTCTATTAGTTGAAGGGCGGACTTGGCGCAATGGTGAAGTCTCTCCATTGTGTCATGGAGGTTCGGGGTTCGAATCAGTCTTCTTGCAAAAAAAAAGCAAGGGGAAGGCTGTCTAGATATTCCCCTCCCCAGAACCCACAATGTGGGAGATTCGGCACTGGGGTACGCCATTTCTTCTCTATTAGTTGCCGTACCACTCAGAAATCTAGAAATGAAACTTAGAAAATCAAACTAAAAGGTGATGAGCTAGTACTCCAGAACCAAACCATTTCAAGCATAAAGCCTATAAAGCACAAATACATACACAGGACACAACAGGGCACAAACATATCCATGCCATAAAGATAAAAACAATACATCATGGCATGGGATGCATATAGATGTTTAAAATATGTATATATTTCGAAACTAAGAATAATATGCAAATAATAAAATCAATTAATGTACTCAAATACATAATAAACTTGATACCGCACGCCTGAACTTTTATCTTTATAAACGTTATTTTCTCCATATTTTTAAGCACATGATACCTTCATTTTAAGTTTCATATTTTTCTCTAATTAGTTCTTCATTTATAATAGCAAATATCTGAACCACTCTGTCCATCTGATGTGATAGTTTCTTCACAGGCACTATCTTCCAACAATTTCTTACCTCCTTTCTTTGCTGTTTAAACTTTTGAGCAAACAAGGCATCAACATCAATTTTGGAATAACACAACTGCAAATGGACCAAATGAAATTTTCCAATTTTGTAGCTATCACTTGATAGAACAATAAATCATCCATTGTCACATTGGCTCAAAACAACCAATTTTAGCCTCCCCAAAGGTTATTATTTCATAAATTTCTCCCTTGCCCTCTGATAAAACACAAACACAAGTTTCATGGGAGAGATAAAAAGCAAAAGGATGAAGTCATCAAATAGGAATGTTTAGCACAAAGATAGGTCGAGGGTCATTTTTAGAACGATTAAAACTTTACACACGTTTTATGTTAACATGTTTTATATTTTTGCACCAACCGGGTGACATTACAACATTAAAAGGGGGTTAATATATTACTCAATCCTTAAGTAGGGAAACCTATAATTCTCTTTTAACCCTTTCTTTCCTTCATCTCCCATCAATGTGCTTTATAAAAAAATTATCTGCTGCATGCTACCTTTTTGTTTACCCTTCCATCATCATCCTGATGTCCCCTTAACCAAAATAACCTTAGGTTAAGACATAAACACTGTGGCTAGGAAAATCGATATATAAGTAACACTGAAACGACGGATAATGAAATTTTGTATTATGGGAAGACCAGCAACTTAAGTTCAGATCAGCTTCCACGGGAAAGGATTTAGTAGCTGTCAAAATCAAGACCCCCTTAGGAATGTTCATGTTATAAACCTAGTTCCCACCAAATTATGGGTTTACTCCATCAGAGAGAAAATTTAGAAGGGATTTCCAAATAAACCATACGTACATCTTTGGCATCAACTTCCCCGAGTAAGAACCATGTTAGGCATCTGCAAGCGAGGGGTTTAGCAGACTCCAAAACTATCCATTCAATCCACCCCCAGAAAATAGAAAAGGCAAAGATTGTCAAAACCCTAGAAGAGTCGATCAGTCACGAGTCGAGGAAATCTAATCTTCTATGAAAAATACCAAATCTCTACGAAAAACTTAACGGGGTTGCTTACCCAAAACCCTAAAAAAGAGAAGAGGCATCGAATCCCTAATCTAGTGAACGAGAGAAGTATCTACCTGGAAAGAAAACGAACACCGAAAGAGTGAGCGGAAAGCGGCCCTCTAGTCGAAAGCACCATGAGAATCGAATTCAAACTCTTCGGTTTAAAATATATATAGATCAAGAAGTCAAAAATTAACCAAAATCAAGAAAAGAGGAAATCACCTTAGAAAGACGGAAGTCAGTAGTTGTTGGCAAGATAACAGCGGCTGAGGCCTCTTTCAAAGTGATTTGACTGTGTTTTTTATTTTGAGTAAATGCAGAAAGACCGGGGGGGGGGGGGGGTTGGGCAATTTTGTGAACAGAAGATAACAAAGGATGAGAGAGAATGGAGAAGGGAAGAGTATTAAATTGCAATTAGAGAGAGAGAGAGAGAGAGAGAGGGAGAGAGCGTTTTATCAGATGAGATGGTAGAAGGAGAGTACACGGAACTGATGATTTGAATTTACATAAGAAAAATAAAAATAAAATGAGAAATAAATTAAAACGCACAATTATTAATTATTCATAAAATTTTGAAATGACGTGTACATTCAGAAATTATAGCCGTTGGATACCATATGTCAATATGTATTTTAATTTGTCTTTTATGAAACAGTGGACCCCACATCATTATTGGGTTGAATGCAGAAATCGCGTCCCTTCGTCCGGGCCCGCTCCCCATCGCAGTTTGTGCAACCAAAAAAAAAAAATTAAAAATAATTTTAGTTTATTACGTTTATAATATAATTATTAAACTATGAATAATACAATAAAAAATTAAGATTTCGATCTCAACCATAATATATATTTTGATTTAAGAATTGTTTAATTTTAAAAACAAAACGATTCATATCAATTTTACTTTTGAAATATATATTATCTAAATGTATTCAGATACAAAATCTCAAATAGATATCTAAGTATTAAAAGTAAAGTAATAGATGAAAATGACAAACAAATATAAAACAAAGACGTATATAGATTCATATAACTTTTTAACTTCTTGTAAGAGAACGATTACACCCATTGACCTTTTTCTTTTTACTTAAAAGTTAACGTAGGTTACCTACAATATATGAATTGTATTTTTTCATTGTATAAATATTTGTTAGATCTAATCTAGATGAAACAAAAAAAAAAAACAAAAAAAAAAAAAAACCAAGAAAAAAAGGAAAAAAAGAACAAAAAAGGAAAAAAAAAAAGCAAATAATTGGACAATTAAAAGTGAACAGCAAAAAAAAAGGAAAAAAAAACTAAAATAAAAAAACAAAAAGAAAAAAAGGCACTCGATTGATCAAAAAAATATAAACAATGGGAAAAAAAGAAAACTCAAAAAAGAAAAAAACACCAAGAAAAAAATGGACCCGATTGTAAATAATAACAACATACAAAGCCCATAGGATCTCAGATAAATATTTTAAAATGACATTTAAAATTAAAATAACAAATTTTTCTAATGATACACTTGAAAATGGAATGGAAGAAATAATTTTTTGTCTATTTAAAACAATTGGAGATCAATAATTATAATATAAGAATTTTAATGGTTGTATATCACATAAATGTTGATAGGGATAAAATAAAAATAATATTGGTGATTTGTTTTATATTATTTTTTGAGTAAATATTATACTAATTTTAGGTATTTGATGTATTAAATTTGATAAAAGACATTCTTGAAAAAAAAATAGAGAAATTGAGCTAAATTGGTGACTTTGCATACAAGAAGAAAAACTGGACAGAAATACTCATTCGTTATCATGTGGACATGCCAATTTCAAAGAGGCTGTGCAAAGAATTATGGAAGGTTCACTGTAGGAAACTTCTCTTTCCATTTATATACTTAAAGAGGAGTTGGAGAAAAATCGAAAACATTGAAAGAATGAAAATCTTTTATTTTATTTAGTTGGAATTTGGGAATCTTGATACTTTTGTAATATTTATTCTTGGTTAATTTTTTAGTTGTAAAGACATTTAAAAATTTTTATTCTTTTTTATTTTGTCAACTTAGGATCACAAAAAATTTTTACCTTTAGTAAAAAGGTAAAAATGATGGAAATCCATTATTTTTAGGAACATTGTTAACATTAAGAAAGATGATGGGTTGTTTTAGTTGCTAGGTCACGTAGGAAGGGAAGAGATTCATTGAAGAGCTTTTAGGTTTTATTTTTTTTTCCTGGATGGTGGCTGCACATTGCTGGATGGCTGCACCTTTTCTCTTTGTTCAACATTTTATTTTCAATAGCAATGAAAATTTTAGTGAGTTTTTTTTTTTCAATCATGTTTCCATTCTAAATTATTTTCTAGTCGAAGAGTTATTGAAACCTTAATGGATAAAAATTGTGAGATCTAAATGAGGTTATTGACTCAATATTTTGTAAATATTTATTTGATCTTCATGCCCAAATGTTCATGGTTGTTTTAGTTTTATTAAATAAAGTCTTATATTTGATAACTTTAAAATAGTTTACAACCATTTAAAAACAGCAACGTTTATTTGTTTTTAATAACATGATAATTGACATAGTTTTATAGTTTTGCAAGTGCTTTAACTTATACCAAGAGATTAGATAATCTAATTTAAATAAATTTATATTAGAATTTATTTATTAGAATTGGGTCTCTCTAGATCTTAAAATTGTTGAAACACTAACGTTTAGTTTGGGAGTCCAGGAAAGAAAAGAAAAGAAAAGAAAAGAAGAAAAGAGAAATGATGAAATTTTCTCTTCATTTTATTTGAAAGTTTTAAAAATGAAAGAAAATGATGTGACATTTATTTGAAATTAAATATTTTTCTATTATCTTTTTAAGGGTAAATTTGGTATATTTATTAGATAACTTTTTTTTCTCTTTTTTTCTATCATTTTCTTCCCACTTTTGGGAAAAAAAGTTTTTATGTTTAAAATCATCTCATTTCTCTTTATTTCTTTCCTTCTAAAACTCCTAAATAGAGAAAAGGGAGTGATTTTCTATTAAAATCACTTCTCTTCCCTCATTTTCTCTCCATCCAAACATAGTGTAAATTAAAGGAGAGTTTCTTGAATTATTTTTCGATTAGAGAAATAATTAATGGTGATATTTTGATTACTAAAAAGGTTAGGAGAGATTGGTCATTTCGTGATATTTAATGGTTATAACCAATTTATTTACATGATATTGAGTAATTTTTGCATCGATGATCATTTGAATACATCGAGATGGAAATAATTCTTTTTGTTCGAAGTTAATCCCCTATTGAAATTTTATTTCTTTATTTTCGAATTGTTCAATTATTTGTTTTTGATAGTTATTTAGTTGTTAGATTAATTTTTTAGTTTTAGTTAGTAAATTCAAAACTCTCATATTTTTATTTTTATTACCTTAAAAGAGATAAATTCCCTTATTCTTTGTGGATATGACCCTACTCACCCTAAACCCTCATATTGTTGTCTCCTTAGTTTTGATGATAATAAAATTTTTCATGTTGTTCTAAAAATTTTATTGAGTGTATTTAATAGATAAATTTTATAAAAAATGAGTCATAAAAACTGTCATAGAAGTAAGATAAATCTGAATTATAGAAACTATTGTTTTGTTGAGCAATATTTTTCTTAATTTTTGAATACCCAACCAACATAGTAAATGTAATTTGGGTATTATATTTAGTCTAAAAATAAGTCTAAAAATATAGTTTGGGTATCTCATATTCGAAAAACAAGTAAGCCAAAGTTTAAAAGTGACATTTAAGTATGCTGAAAAGTTTTCTAAGTGTTGGAGTATGATCATTTGATCATATTTGGACTATTATATCTATTTGTATGATAAAGTAATTTTAAATCCAAAAATTATATTTCAAAGAAGATATGAGGGACTATAATTTTAAACTTTTACAGTCCAAAAATTTGTTGGATAAGTTAGAGAAAAATCAATGTGAAGAGGGTTGGTTAATCATTTTTTACAGCAAAAAAAGTTGGTTCCTAAGGGGTTTTTGTACATGAATATCTTAACATTTGGCCAAACTTTTTGAAATTTGAAATTGCTGCATTATAGTGCTATAGTTGGACATCAAATATGATATTTTACAACACATAAATTTCAAATTTTTGATGGGCAAGCAAATGTGCAAAGTCAGCTACTTGTTCAACAAATTCTGGACAACAACTTCCTAGAACTGAATTTTTGGGAGGTAATTTCACGTCTACTACAGTCTTATCTTTTTGGAAAATTCAAAATTGAATTTTTTAGATTAAAATTTGATATTTAAACTTTGAATTCAAGTTGTAACAACTATCTTATCTAACAAAGTTATGAGGAAATTGAGCCTTCAACTTAAGGAGGTTGAGCACTAAAGTTACTGTTGTATTTTTGAAGAATTACAGCAACAATTTATAGTAGAAAGTCACCTTTTTACTATAGATTTTTAAGTCTAATTACTACAGAAACTTACTGAACGTGAAGCACATTTCTTGAGAGCAATGTTGAGCATCATTTGAGAGCAACTTTAAAAACAAAGAGAGAACAAATTCTGCATTCCAAGTCTATAATCGAAAGCTAATTTTTTGCATTCAAAAACATCTCTCGTACATTTATTGTTATGTGTTGTGTTGAGTATTGGTTTGTGTATTGAGTTGTGAGTTTGAGTTGAGTCTTCTATTGTTGGACGAAATTATCTTTATTGTATGAAAATTAGAAGTCGACAAGTGAATTGTACTTTATAATCGAGTTTCATAGTGAAAACTAGCAAGTTGTTAGATTCTGACTTGCTGGTCGGAAAAATGAACGTAGGCACAAGATCAAATTACTATAAACATATTTGTCTCTTCAACTCTATTTTTATGTTCCGCTATATATACATAGGTTGACCATAAGATTATCATAAATCTAAGTGGAGTTAGATTAAAATTTTGAAAAACAGAATTTTGACAACCAATTTAACTCCATTCTTGGTTGTCACTGAGACCAACAAGTGATATCAGAGTCTCGTTCTCTACTCCACTAAAGAGACCTCTTTAGAGTGATAGATCCATGACTTTTCCTTATAATTATGATCAGGCTGTAAATTGGACACCATATTTTGATGGTGCTAATTTTTTTTCACCGGAAATGTAGGATGAAAACTTTTATTCAAACCACTGATTATGAAGTTTGGGAAGTTATAACTTTTAAAAATTTAGAAGTAAAAACACCAATGATCACTGAGGATGACAAAAGAAAAATGTCGATTAATTCACGTGCTAAACATTTACCTTTTATGTGTTATCTCATCAACCGAATTTAACTTGGTTTCTTCATGTGCTACAACAAAAGATATTTGGAATAGATTATGCATTACTCATGAAGGGACTAGCATGGTGAAGAAAACACGAATCAACTATTGATGTAAGAATATGAACTTTTTTTATTTCAACAAGGAGAGAATGTTAAAAATATGTTTACTAGATTTTTTTTTTATTATTAATGAACTTGATTCTCTTAAAAAAAAAAATTTAGATGCAGATCAAGTAAGGTTTTTCAGGTATTGACAAGGACTTGAGATGCTAAGAAGATTGCAATCGAGGAAGTCCAAGACCTCAACAAGTTGTCCATAAATGAACTTAGAGGAAAATTAATGTCCTACGAAACTGAAATCTTCCACACCACTGAATCTGAAAACAAAAGGAAAACTATAGCATTTGCGGTTAAAGAGAATGAAAATTTTATAAAAGAGGACAACAGCGATGAAGACATCAATTTGCTGGTCAAAAAACTCACTCGAGCCTTCAAGAAAAGGGTAAAAAGGCCTTCAAACCTAAGAATTTTCAAAACTCACGAAAGGTTAAATTGAATACAGGAAAGGACAGTCGTGAAAATGAGCAAAAAGATTAGAAGGTTTGCTATGAATGCAAAAAGTAAGGATACAAAAAATATGAGTGTCTAGTCTTACTAAGAAAAATCAAAACATTCAAGAACAAAGACAAAGCAATGGTGGTCACATGGTTTGATTCAAAAGAGGAAGTATTGGACGATGAAGTTTTCGACACATTGGAGGAAGTTAACCTTTGTCTTATGGCAAAGATTGAGATGAACTCTGAAAATTCATTTGAAATTACTGAATTTGATAGCATGCTAAATATAGTTTTAGAACTTAAAATAAGAATGCAACACTAGAAAATGAGAAAGAAGTGTTGACACAAACAAACTACTTGCTGAATTCTGAATTGGAGACTACAAGAGCTAAAAATGAATGATTAAAAACTGAAATAAATGTTCTGAAAAATAGGATAGATATTTTGTCAAAATCTATTGAAAACACCTTTCAAAAATTTTATGAGAGTAATAAAAAATTGGCAAAATTACTTTTCTTTCAAAGAATGGATTTTTCTAAAAAGGGTTAAGGTTATGTATGTGAAAATGAAATAACTTCAAACTCTAAAAATGGTGATTTTGTCAAAGTAGCATATTTAAGGAAAATGAGCACTTGTGGGACTACAGAAAATTCTCACAAATGTGTTCAAAAAATTGCAAACAATAGTAAAAAAGTTGTCACACAAATTGCAGCAAGACTGCACAAAAATTTTGCACAAACTACATAATATAATCACAAAAACTATTCATAGACAGTAGGAAAATATTACAGAAGGTCATACATAAATTTTTATAGACGCACCATAGAAGTTCTGGAGAAAAATTGAATTTTTACAAAAAATTTAATTTTGGATATAGGTATAATAAATTTGGAAATATGCAGAATAATTATGGTTATAGACCTAATTATCTAAGAAATAAAAATAATAATATTTCATGCTATATATGTCATAAAATTGGACACTTTACTAGGAGTTGTTTCTTGAACAAGTTTAGTACAAATCAAGACAATTTTAATTCAAACATAAGCTTGTTTTTTAAAGGATTCAAATTTGTTTGGGTTTCAAAGAATAGATGATGTTTTTTTTTTTGTGTAGGAACATGATGCAAAAATCAAAGAAAAATAGTATGTTGAAAAATAGTATGTTGATAGCGGATGCTTGAGACATATGATGGGAGACGCCTCATTGTTTAAGAAACTTGAGAGAAAAGATCATGGTATCGTGACTTTCGGAGACAATAAAAAAGAAAAGATAATTGGAAAAGGCACCGTGAGTATAAATTCTACCTCTATAAAAAATGTGCTCTTTATTGATAGATTAATGCATAATTTGTTAAGTGTCAGTCAATTATGTGATTTAGGATATGATGTTTTATTTAAAAGAAATAAATATATAGTATTTGATAGTGAGTCACAAGAACAAATTTTTGAAGGAATAAGATTAAGAAATGTTTATATAGTAAATTCTACAATTTTAAATAATTTGAAAGAAAATTATTTGATATCTTTTAATGATGATATATTTTCATGACATAAGAAATTAGGTCACATAAACTTTAAATAATTAGAAAAATTGTCTAAGAAAAAATTAGTTAGAGGAATTTCTAAAATTTCATTGAAAGAATTTATAAATTGTAGTGCATGCTCATTGAATAAGTAAGTGAAAATATCTTTTAAGAGTAAAGATTTTATTTCCACATCTAGACCTTTAGAAATATTACATATGGATTTGTTTGGACCCGTTAAAAATCTAAATCTAGGAGAAAATAAATATAGATTAGTTATAGTAGATGTTTTTTTTTTTTTTAAATTCATTTGGATTTTATTTTTAGCAAATAAAAGTGAAACCTTTGAAACATTTAAAATTTGTGCAAAGAAAATTCAAAATTAAAAAAATTTAAAAATAGTTAGTTTAAGAACGGACTATGGAAATGAATTTGATAATATAAAATTTTTAGAATATTATGATAAAAAGAGAATAAAACAAAAATTTTCAACACCATATACACCACAACAAATTGGTATAGTTGAACATAAAAATAGAACTATTCAAGAAATGACTAGAATTGTATCGAATGATAGTGGTGTAGGAAAATATTTTTTGTCTAAAACCATATCTATAGTATGTTATATAATAAATAGTTTACACTAAATCTTTGACAAATAAAACTCTTTATGAAATTTTTAGAGGAAGAAAATCTAATGTTTCATATTTTCAAACATTTGGGTTTACATACTTTATTTTGAAAAATAATATGAACATTAGAGACAAATTTGATGAAAAAACCATTAAAAGAATATTTTTAGGTTATTTTTTAAATAACAAGACTTGTAGAGTTTTCAATAAGTAGTCTATAATTGTAGAAGAGACTACAAATGTTAAGTTTCATGAAAATGAATTTCAAAGAGTAAAAATTGAAGATGATCAATTTATACAATAAGAAATCCCCCTTGAAAAGGATAATGCAAGAGTAGATGAACAAAATGAGATAAATGAAAATGAATAAAGAGAGGAAATAGTTAGAAGTTAGAGATTCTTACCTAGCCATTCACCAAATGATGTAATAGGAGATGTAGGTGAAAGAATAAAAACTAGATCAAATTATAAAAATATTGAAAACCAATTCTCATTGATATCTAGTATAGAACCGAAAAACCTAGAAAAAGCCATAGAAGATGAGAGCTAGATAGAAGTTATGCAAGAAAAATTAAATCAATTCAAAAGGAATAATGTATGGACTTTAGAATCCAAACCAAAAGATAAAATAATTATAGGAACTAAATAGGTTTTTAAAAACAAATTGGATAAAAATGGACATGTAGTAAGAAATAAACTAAGGTTAGTTATAAAAGGATATTCACAAGAGGAAGGAATTGATTATAATGAAACTTTTGCATCGGTTGCTAGGTTAGAGGCTATTATACTATTTTTGGCTTTTGCATGTTTTAAAAATTTTAAATTATATCAAATGGATATCAAAAGTGTTTTTTTAAATGGCTACATAAAAGAAGAAGTATCTGTTAGTCAACTCCTGGATTTGAACAACATAGTAAAGAAGATTATGTTTATAAGTTGCAAAAAGTATTGCATGGTCTAAAACAAGTATCTAGAATATAGTATGATAGATTAAGTGAATATTTTATGAAAAATAACTTTAAAAAGAAAAATGTAGACACTACTTTATTTACCAAGTATGTTGATAATGATATTCTTGTTGTGTAAATATATATTGATGATATTGTGTTTGGATCTATAAATGAACATTTATGTGATGATTTTAGCAATATCATGAAGAGTGAATCTGAAATATCAATAACGGGTGAATTAAATTTATTTTTGAGGTTACAAATTAAACAAGCTCCCCATGACATTTTTATAAGTCAAAAAAAAAATGCAAAAGAGTTAATTAAAAAATTTAGTATAAAAAATTTAAAATATATTAGTACCCCTATGTCTACTTCAATCAAATTAGATTTAGATGAAAAAAAAGAAAAATGTGAATGAAAAACTCTATAGAAACATGATATGTTCATTATTATACTTGACCGCTTCTAGACCCGATATTTTGTTTAATATATGTTTGTGTGCAAGGTTTCAAAGTAAAGTTAAAGAATTCCATCTTAGAGTCACAAAGAGATTTTTAAAATATATAGCCAGTATAAAAAATTTAGGAATATGGTATCCAAAAAATTCAAATTTTGAATTAATTGGATATTCGGATGTCGACTATACCGTTGCAAAATTGATCGAAAAAGTATCTCAGGTACTTATCAATTTTTAGGAGATAAAATCATAAGTTGAGTATCAAAGAAACAAAATTCAGTTGCATTGTCAACGGTGGAATTTGAGTATGTCTCAATAGAAAATTGTTTTGTTCAAATTTTGTGATTAAAACAACAACTTAAAAACTATGAGTTAGATTATAAAAATACTATCATAAAATATGACAATGTAAGTGCTATTTGTCTTACCAAAAATCTCATAAATTATTCAAGGTCAAAACATATTGAGATAAGATATCATTTTATTAGAGACTATGTTTTAAGTAGAGATGTAGTTTTGAAATACATTGAAACAAAAAAATCAACTTGTGAACATTTTTACAAAACCTTTAGATAAAGAGAGATTTGAAAATATAAGAAACGAATTAGGGGTGTGCTACCCATTTTGAAATTAAAAAAAAAAACACGTACATAGAGGCTAAATTTATACTGTGAGTCTTTTTGTGACATTTTCTTTTGTACAACATTTTGAAATTTAACAAAAGTTTGAATTTTTCTGCTCCTATACTTGATTTTATATTGTGTCTTTTTGATTCAACAAAAAGGGGGAGTAATAGAGAAAAATAAATGTGAATCTAACCGAAAAATAAAATGAACACAAAATTATGATACACATGTTGAGGGGGAGAACAATCTATAATGAAGAACACAAATAGAAAATTTCAAATGTGCACAAATTAAAGGGAAGATTTACCTGTAACATTTTTTAAATAAGCATGAATATGTGTAATTTGAAAATGTGCATTTTTCTATGCATTGAATATTTTTTTTGAGTATTTATTTTTATACTTTTGTTGTCATTAAAAAGGAGGAGAATGTTAAGGAAATTATTGTCTCCTTAGTTTTTATGATAACAAAATTTTTCATATTGTTCTAACAATTTTATTAAGTGTACTTGTTAAATTTTTAATAGATAAGTATTATAAAAAAAATGAGTCATTGAAGTTGCCATAAAAGTAAGGCAAATTTGAGTCATAAAAACTACTGCTTTGTCTAGAAATATTTTTCTTAATTTTTGAAAACCCAACCAGTATGGTAAGTGTAATTTGGGTATTACACTTAACCTAAAAATAAGCCTAAAAATATAGTTTGGGTATCCCACATTCGAAGGACAAGTAAGCCAAAGTTCAAAAGTGACATTTAAGCATGTTGAAAAATTTTCTAAATGTTTGAGTATAATCATTTGACCATATTTGGACTATCATATTGATTTGTATGGTGAAATAATTTTAAATCCAAAAATTACATTTTAAAGAAGGTGTGAGGGACTACAATTTCAAGCTTTTGTAGTCCAAAATTTTCTTGGATAAGTTAGAAAAAAATCAAGGTGAAGAGAGCTGGTTAATCATTTTTTATAGCAGAAAAAGTTGGTTACTAAGGGGTTTTTGTGCATGAATATCTTTACCTTCGGCCAAGGTTTTTGAAATTTGAAATTACTATATTATAGTGCTATAGTTGGACATCAAATATGATATTTTATAGTACATAAATTTTGAATTTTTGATGGGCAAACAAATGTGTAAAGTCAACTACTTGCACAATAAATTCTGGACAACAATTTCCTAGAACTGAATTTTTGAGAGGTAATTTTACATCTGCTGCAGTCTTATCTCTTTGGGAAATTCAAATTTGAGTTTTTTAGATTCAAGTTTGATATTTGAACTTTGAATTCAAATTGTAACAGCTATCTTATCTCATAAAGTTATGAGAAAATTGAGCTTTCAACTTAGGGAGGTTGAGCACCAAAGTTACTGTTGTATTTTTGAAGAATTATAGCAGCATTTTATACAGAAAGTTACCTTTTTACTATAGATTTTTAAGTCTAATTATTATAGAAACTTGCTAGACGTGAAACACATTTCTTGAGAGCAATATTGAGTATCATTTGAGAGCAACTTTAAAAACAAAGAGAGAACAAATTCTACATTCGAAGTCTACATTCGAAAGTTGATTTTCTGCATTAAAAAACATCTCATGTACAGTTGTTGTTATGTGTTGTGTTGAGTATTGGATTGTGTATTGAGTTGTGAGTTTGAGTTAAGTCTTCCATTGTTGGACGAAGTTGTCTTCATGGTGTGAAGATCAGAAGTCAACAAGTGAATTGTATTTTGTAATCGAGTTTCATAGTAGAAACTAACAGGTTGCTAGATCCTGACTTATTAGTTGGAAGAGTAGAAGTAGGCACAAGATCGAACCACTATACACGGATTTGTCTCTTCAACTCTATTTTTATTTTCCACTACACACACGTAGATTAACCATAGGATTACTATAAATCTAAGTGGAGTTAGATTAAAATTTTGAAAAGTCGATTTTTGACAACCAATTCAACCATCCTTTTTGGTTATCATCGGGACCAACACTTTGGTTAGAAGTTGATCCCCTATTGAAATTTTATTTCTTTATTTTCGAATTGTTCTATTATCTGCTTTTATTAGTTATTTAGTTGTTAGATTGATTCATTAGTTTTAGTTAGTTAATTCAAAACCCTCATATTTTTATTTTTATTTTTATTATATTAAAAGAGATAAATCTCATTCTTCTTTGTGGATAATACTCACCATAAACTCATCTTTTATGAAGTAGATATTTTTATTTTTGTTGGCTTAATACCCATCAAATTTTGGTGCGGGGAAGAAGATGTCAAGAGATTTATTTATTTTAATTTTTGTCTCCTTGTTTTTGGTTTATGCCTTGTTCTACTCGTACAGGTGAAATAGTGTTTGATCCAGAAATCGAGAAAATAACCCAAAAATTAAAAAAGGAGACTCATGAAGTGAGAAAGGTAGCAAGTTCATCACTTGGAAGCAACTTGGCCGACCATTTGTTAGACTCCGAAATTAACATTAAAGAGAAAGACGCCAAAGACACAAACATGGCAGCCCAAAGGACCTTGAGGGAGTTGGCAACTCCCCAATTTAATCAACAACCTTTATGCATTAATTTTTTCAATATTACAACTCCATTTGAATTGCGATCTGGACTGATCATTTATTGCCTAAATTTTATGGTATTGCAGGAGAAGATCCCCACAAACACTTTAAGGAGTTCCACATCTTCTGTTCCACCATGAGGCCACACGAGGTAACCAAAGAATAACTTAAGTTTGTGGTTTTTGCTTTTTCTTTGGTAGATAAAGTTAAGGATTGACTCTTTTATTTGCCCTGTGGTTCTATTACTATTTGCTGTGACTTGGAAAGGGTGCTTTTAGAAAAAATTTTTCTGCTTTCAGAAAAATTTTTTCTTACTTCCTGTGAGCTACTATTTGAAAAGAAATTTATGGAATAAGACAATACAATGCGGAGACCATATACAAATATTGGGAGAGATTCAAATAACTATGTGCTAACTGTCCCAACATCAGATCCCAGAACAGTTGTTGATCCAATATTTCTATGAAGATCTATTCCCAATGGAGAGGAATATGATTGATGCTGCAAGTGAAGGAGTATTGGTGAACAAAACACCCGATAAGTAAGAAATTTGATCTCAAACATGGCTGCCAATGCCCAACAGTTTGGAATAAGGCAAGAAATTCCAAAAAGGGTTAACGAGGTAAGTGATTTTTCTATTTGTCAAGAATTGAGAGAACTAACCTCTCTTATGCATAATTTTGTTATAGGGAAAACACAACAAGTCAAGACATGTGAAATTTGTTTTGATTTTAGTTACCCTACGGATATGTGCCCTACTTTTCAAGAAGATCCCAATGAACAAATCAATGCAGTAAGGGGATTCCTAGGGCAACCACAATGGAAATATGATCTCTATTTAAACACCTACAATAAAGGATGGAGGGATTACCCAAATTTCAACTATGGGAATCGGCAACAAGGATTCCAACTACAACCACAAAACCGACAATTTTAGCCTAAAAAACCCTCTTCAAATCAAGGTACGTCTCTAAAAGAGATTGTTAAAAATTTAGCTAATAACACTTAGTTATTTCAATAGAAAAGCCAACAATTTCAATGAGAAACAAGGGTTAGCATCCAAAATTTGGAAAACTAAGTATCACAATTGGCAGCCACCGTGAATAAAATGGAGAAAAATCAAGACAAACTACCTTCTCAAGTTGAGATAAATCCAAAAGAAAATGTTAGTGCCACGACT